>OY754336.1:134040097-134640097 GCA_963573305.1 Pyrrhosoma nymphula
CGTGAGCAAAGAGATATTGTGCAAAGGTTGATTGCCAAATATAATGACGTAATAACGAAGGCTTTAGGGTGCACTGACGAGCTGGAATATGATTTACAATTGTCGGATGATATTCCTGTTTGCACGCCGCCATTTCAGTGTAATCCCGTTAAGATGAAAGAAATGCGGCAACAGGTGGAGGACCTCTTATATAAAAATGTCATCAAAAGATCTAATTCGCCGTATGCAAGTCCGGCGTTCTTGGCCCCAAAAAAGGATGGCACGTCCCGGCTCGTGATAGATTATCGTGCGGTGAATAAGAAAGTCATCTATGATGCGTTCCCCTTACCCACCGTTGAAAACGCCTTCCTACATTTTGGTAAGGCTAAGTATTTTTCTATTTTATATCTGAATGCCGCGTATCATCAAATCCCCCTGTCCGTGCATAGCCGAAGGGCAACTGCATTCATTGCCTCTTTTGGGTTATATGAATTCAAGAGATTGCCTTTCGGACTTTGTACCGGAGGACAGACGCTATCACGTTTAGTTGATAAAGTGTTCAGGGATGTTAAGTACAAGTATGTATTCAATTATCTTGATGATGTCGTGATATATAGTGAAAATTTTGAAGATCATATGGCACATCTGGAAGACGCCTTCGTTCGTCTCCGACGTGCAAAATTGACAGTTAACCCGGAGAAAATTTCCATTGCCCTTCGTAAAATTAAATACTTGGGGCACGAGGTGTCCAGTAAGGGAATTAAGATCGATCCCGAAAGAGCTAGAGTTGTGAGCACCTTCCCGATCCCTGATAACCTGAAGGCCGCGAAGCGTTTTTTGGGCATATGTAGCTATTATGCACGTTTTATCCCCTCGTTTTCAGAAATCGCCGCCTCTTTGAATCAATTAAAAAGAAAAAAATCACGTTTTGTTTGGGGTCGGGCCCAACAACAGGCTTTCGAGAAATTACGGGAGAAAATTTCTTCTCCACCCGTGCTGCGCATACCCGATTTTGAAAAGGAATTCGTTGTGCATACGGACGCTTCAGCTAATGCAGTAGCTGCGGTACTCTCTCAGAGGGTTGAAAGTCAGCTCGCTCCGATAGCCTTCGCGAGTCGTACGCTTAACGATGCCGAAAAAAAATATGCCACTTATGAAACCGAATGCCTTGCGATCGTATTTGCGGTTGAGAGTTGACCAATACCTGAGAGGGCGAGAATTCGAACTTTATACGGATAACGAGGCCTTGGCGTGGATGCGGCGTCATCCTAAACAACTGGGTAAAGTCGGGCGTTGGATGCTACGTTTGTCAGTATATAAGTTTCGTGTGAACCATATAAAGGGAAAAGAGAATGTAGTCGCTTATTGTTTATCTCGGATGTTCGAGGAAGAATGCAAGGTTCACGCAGAGCTCCCTCAGGTGTGTGTTTCGCAGGACTTGCCAATGTCGTTTATGACGATCTTGGCTCAACAGGAAAAATAAATAATAAACTGATGAGCGGGGCCAAAGTAAGGGATTTTAAGATATGTCGTGGTCTACTGGTGTTGTGAGGTGCGGCCAATGATAATGGCCTATTTCCACGATTCACTGATAGGAGGACACTTAGGATGCCGTAAGACACTAAGGAAAATTTCGCACGAATTTTACTGGCCGAATATGCACAAAGACATTCAAGAGTATGTGAAGTCTTGCGTTAGCTGCCATATGGCTAAGGCAGCGCAAAATACCATGGTGGGATACCACTCGGCGGAGATAGCTAGTGAACCGGGGCAGAAGTATTTTATTGATTACGTGGGACCATTAACACGTACTCGTTCAGGAAATATGTCGATATTAACGGTTATTGATGCTTTCAGTAAATTCGTATTCATCGTGCCCACACGAAACATGAGAGCGGCGAATACAGTGAAAATCCTAAATACTCGTGTATTCGCCAAAGAGGGTTTATCTAAGGTGATGGTCTCAAATAACGCCACAACATTTACGGGAAGGGAAGTAAAGGATATGTGTTTTTCTTGGGGCATAAAACATGTCACCTCCAGCCCTTATTACCCCAAGCCCTCCCATGTTGAGCGATTTAATAGAAATCTGAAAACTGCTTTAACGATCTTCCACCATAATACCCAAGATCGATGGATGAAAATCTACATACCCTGGCGATTTCTTTTAATACTGCTTTCCACGAGAGTACAAAATGTACGCCATCAAGCTTGTTTTTTGGAAGGGAGTTAAATCATCCTTTAGCCATGCAATGGATGATTGATGAGAATGTAGCGCAACCGGAAAGTAAGGAGACACTCGAGTTTAGGTGGGCAACAGGGTTGTAGCGACCAAATATAATCGCAATCGAAAAGAGCAACCATATAGGCCTGGGCAGAGTGAGGTATATAAATTGCATCCATCCAGCTCTGCAGTAAACAAAATTTCGGGGAAATTATTGCCCAAATGGTTGGGAGAACACCAAATCAGACGGTTCACGGGTCCGGTTACCGTAGAGTTAGAAGACGTGGAACTAAGAGGTTCAACTCGTAAATGCCACGTATCTCAGGTAAAACCATTTCATTGGCGATAGACCATTTTTCCTCCCTAATCCCCTCCTCCTCCTTTCCCAACGGCGTGGCGTGGCGGTGGAGAGCGTTGATCTGAGTGGAAGTGGGATTGTTTTCGCTCTCTCGTTCACTTGGGTTGCTCGTCCTCTAATTTGGGGAATATTGTTTGGAATTTTATTTATTTTTAATTGGGTTCCCCGCATTTTTGGTGGGAAAATTACTTGTAGCTGGGTGTGGTAGAATTTTTTGGTTTTATTTTGGATCTAGCCATGTGGAGGAGTTGTAATTAATAAATTGAAACCTTTGGTGTTGAAGCCTGAAACTTGAGCCCTGTGACTGTTATTATGACAGATGTTTAGGCTTTTGAGCAACTTGTGTTTTGGGCCATTGTTGTTGTTATGCTACTAAGGGTGAAGAATGGAAGTTTTTTTTTGGTGAAGAAGATTTTTTTAAAAATTGTTTCTCTAACTTTTGGTATGATTATGTTTTGACCTCTTGAAGTTTTTGAATGGTTATGTAAGAAGAGGCGCTTGTTCTTGAATGTATGTATTATTGCTTTATTTTAAGAAACGGGCGTGAGCGACCACTGTTGGCACCATTTCCTTCTCCTTCCCCTTTTTCCGTCTGTACTAAGAGTACTGCGAGCAACGAGGGAATTCCCTGGCATAAATAAAAAAAAAACAGGGAGAAGCGAGGGAGGATGAGCCGTCCATGAGGTCATGGCCTTCTCGACGAGCATTGAGTGAAAGGAAGAGTGCGGAGTGCGGGTGGATTCCACCGCCACCGCTTGGCACATAGGCACCCTGCCTGTTAAACAGGACTGCCTTGTACTGCCCTGTGGGGCTAGCCTAATGGGGGCTAGGTATAAAAGGGACACACACCCTGCCCCCGGGCGGATTTTTGGCCACGAACTCCTCGTGTGAGGACGACGGGGAGTGCGTTCAAGAGAGAGACGAGCCGACGCTGCTTCACCAGATCACCACTCGCACAGGTACTACGCACGCCTTCCCTTCCCTATCATTGTCCCTTTCCTTGGCTCGCCGATCACCCGCAATATTAATATTTTTGTTTTAGTTTAAAGAATAAACTGGTGCCTTTTTTCTAAGTAATCATTATTTTTTTTGACGTTTCTACCGACGACCCTCATCCCCACGTGTCTCACAATTTAACAATTTAAGTGCATAGATTAAGAAGCTACTAACTAAGACTTATGGAGTTAATTATAAAAAATTTGCTACAATGTTTATAACACGTTTACAACAATATTTACAACAATATTTCCTCTACACTCTCTTTGGTAAGAAAGGTGTTCTCTCTTTTACAACAGAGTAAGTTTAATTATTTTCATTTCCACTGTTACATAGTGATGACCACTGAATAGGTTTAAATTGAAAATTTTGGTCACTAGACGACAACTACTAATCGAATCACGTGGACTAAATGAACATTTCGATCGGCACTGGGGTTGACTTTGCTCGGCAGTTCGTCTCCAGAGGTCAAAGGTGTATTTGAAGCGATGGAGCGAAAGAGAGATCGCTCTTGAATGAAAACGCGCTCTCTAGCGGAAGATAAGACAGTCGGCTGGAATTTCAGGAATTATTGGAGTCGAGGAGTATTTCCGGATCAGTTGCTTCAATTCTGCTCTCGACTCAACGATCGAATTTGGATTTCACTCTCAACGGCGACGCACCCACGAGAGAGAGAGAGAGAGTTCCCTTTGGCAGAGAAAAAGACAACCCAGGCGGAGAAAAAGTCAATGCCAAAATTGCAGCAACCCCCCTTTAAACAGAAAGGGGAATTGCTGCTTTTCATTGCAAAGTAGCAGAAATATTTGGAAAATACGGCATTGATTTTCTAATAATCAAGGAAATTTGCTATTTTGCGTATAAAACTGAAAAATTTGACTATCGAAGAAATAAGAGTTGGGATACACTAACACAGGCGTCCTCAAATAAAACTTTGTATTCAGTTTGTTAAGCGTAGGTGCAGAAGGAATACTAAAACGTTTTTCGTCCACTGGACACAGGTATAAAAACTGCAATAATAAAGATCCGATCATTTCTTATGTTTATATTGATTAATATTCCAACTTTATTTCTAACCACGAGCGTACTGGAAGAGCCAAGGAGTACACGGAGCGGTATTCGAAGCGAAATATTTCTTTTTGTAATAAATGATGTTACGTATGTTACGCATGATTGACGAAGCGCTGGAAGTGATCGACAAACCGCCTTTACTGCCAAAAACTTCCACATGGGTGATAGGTGAGGGTATATGGAGGGCATTTATATGACAGAGTTACGTTCAATTTTCTTGGTTTATTTCTCTATTTAAGTCCTTGAATGGCAACCAATAAATTGACTACATCATCAACCTAGAGTCTAAAGGTGGGTTAGGGTGTAGAGTACTAGACAGACACGATATAAGAAGTAGAATCAATGGTTAATGCCATAATTTTGTAGAGCTGACTTACGTTGAAAATAAGATACATTTGAATACTTTCTCCAGTTCCTTAGACCTCAAAAATTTCAGGGATCCCACATTATTATAAATGGTACAACTAGGAATGGATATTGGAGTCTTATTTATGTATTTATGTACCTATCATCTTCACCTTTATGGTGATTACGACGCTAGCACTTGAATGTGTTATTGCTTCCTAATAAGTTCACTGCCCAATTCCTGCATAAAACGTTATGAATAATGTAATAAAAGACCTTTTTTTTAATATTTACGTCTTCCTTAACAATGAGTGATAACGGATTTGCTGTTTAGTCAGCGACCAAGTTGTTCACTCCGCTTCACGAAAATAAATACGTATGTCCGCAGCGTCAGGCTTTGGTATATTCATTCCCAGAGTTGTCTCATTGGATTTATTTCTTGGACAGAACAATTAGAAGCACACAGCGTGAACTAAATTAAAAACCAGAAAAATCCAAATAAATTTGATTTGAGATTATTTCAGATCACTCCATCCCTACCCTATGACAGATTTATTTTCAATTTTTTTTGTTCCTTACCCTCTTAATGTACTTGAATAGCGAATAGTAACCAATCAATTGACTAAATCATCAACCAACATTCTAAAGCACGAAATGTACAGAACTTCGTCATAATTTCCTATCCCCACTTCTTTGTTCAACTGTGAATAAACCTTAGGTAACTAACCCTTAATTTTACATTGGTTGGTCGTTATGAGCGCTGAACGTAGTGGTACCCATTGGTAAATATGTTCGTTAGTCTTCTCCTCGAAAATCACTGAACGTATTTATCCGAATTTTTTTATGATCCTGGTATGTATACTATGGAGTTCTTTGGCCTCAGTGCCACAAAGGCCCTAGGGTCCTCAAAACAGGCCCATACATTTCACTGCCTCAATAAAAGCATTGAAATCAGTGCAAATTTTTATTAAGTTGCTATTTAAAATTACTTATAGTGAAAATATAGGGTTTAAATTATCTATATTATATGGCAGACTGAATGAAGTGTTTTATTATTGCAATGGATATTGTGATACGATTCGTGTTGGATTAAAAACCAAGTTTTCAATAGCTAAATTATCAATTTTCCTCCAATTCCAACAACAGAATATTTCCTTGGTAACCTGAGCAATGGTTATAAACGGAAATTTTGCCTGGACCATTTATGGTTTATATATCAAATTAAATTATCAATAATAACTAATGTCAGTGATATTCCGGTTGGGGTATTTTGTACCCAACTCCTCCATGTGCGTTTTACGGCTTTTACATAGTATCAGCGTTTAGCACGTCACATTGATTCATATAATCAGAGCCTATGGGTATGCGTAGTTAATCACTTACTACTTAGAATTTGGCAAAGTGATTGATAAACTTTAAGAGTGCTCAAATACAAAATAAGCTCTAAATATGATAACTTCCATTGAGGTTAACAAGGACAAACCAACTCGATGAATCAATATTCCTTTCATATCCAATCACTCTTTTAAATTATGTAAAGTTTTCCCTAGTGCCAAGACGTGGTATTTCATAATACAGTGATTATAGAAAAAATGTTTTTTTTAACGCTGAAGACAAATACTCTGATTTACAGAAAAAAAGGTAAGAGTTGAAGTGTGATAATTGCAAAACGAAATATTTTTTCCAAACTGGTAAAAAATTCAAAACAAGAAAGGATGACATGGACGCTGTTTTATCAATCGGGACTAATCCTCCGTAGTATCAAAATGTTTGTTTGACGAAAACAATTGGTATAGTGTTGAATCACAATTTTAAATGCTACGAATGAGAAGCGTAAACTGGACTTTTAAGGACATTTCCAAATTGCGAATTTTCCCGCAGAATTTCAACAATGTAGGTACTGACCATATGTTCCTTTTCCACTCTCCTCTTCGGTAAATCAAATTACCACTGCCCCCCCCCCATCTCAAACTTGTCCTTGACTTACATTTTTTCACTCCCCACCTGTTTGATTTAAGCAAACATTCCACGGCCATTTTCATCCACCCTCCCCTCCCCCATTACCACAGCCAGTGACTCCTTCTCCGGAACTCTTAGCAACCATACCCCCCCTTACTCCCCTAGTGCTATATGGGAGCGAACCACTTAAAGCTTTCGACCTTGAGAATGACATGACATGCCGAAACCTGGGTGGGTGTGAGAGACAAAAGTGAGAACATGGTATGAAGAACATTTAACATTTCCACAGTGTAAAACGGACACATTGTCTCATATTTACTCTTTGTGAACTTCAATCGACTTTCACCAACCTGACCAATGAATCTTTTAAACCGTATTTCTATTCATTATTTATATCTATATTCATCTTTGTTTATTAAAAGTGAAGGATATTCATTCGCGATGAAAAGTGAATGCTTTAAAATGTCAGATGGTGGACAGATTAAAAATGTCAGTTTTCCCACGAACGATAAGGGACCATAACAGCTGCCATGAGACTTTTATATAGGTTTGTCGTTAGGTAGTGTAGCTCTTAGTAGTAGTAGTACTCCTAATACTTTTGTCCTTATCTGTTACCTAGTACATACTAACAGCATGCCTTACATGTTTTCTACATGGGTCATGAGTGTCTGTCCATCTGTGTAATTGTAGAATGCATGTATATTGACGGTCCCTCTCCATTGTTATGACATCTGCAGTGTAGTAGTGCATGCTTGTGAGGCTTCGCCTCGTGACAATCAATAGCGATTTATGCTAATGCATAATTATTCGTAGTTACACTAACTCTAGGGTATAGTGTAATGCATGTTGGTGATTGGTTGGGTATAGTGTAATGATGTTGGTGACCCTCTGCCACACAACACTGAGGTGGCTTGCAGGGTATTTTGTTGATGTAGATGTTACCTGCATGTGTGGATCCTCGTCAATCATTTCACTCTACAAATTGGCTCTAATATGTGCCACGATGTAAATGGATGGGCATTCATACAAGGGATGGTCCCTTTTTTTTTGGTACTGGCACGGTGCCCACGCTGCTGGGTCCGCTCCAACCCCCGTGGAAAATGTGGTAACAAGGGAGGGATCCTCCGTCATGCCCGCAAGCTGTTCTGGCTAACGGCCGGAGAGACTTGTGTAGCGGCTGGTCTCATGCGCGCGCTATAATATATATACAGGAGGTAGGAGAAATAGGAAAAGATAAAGGTTCGAAACGTTCCGTAAGAACGAATTCTTTATCTTTTCCTATTTCTCCTACCTCCTGTAAGTTTGAATTTATATATTTGTGGCCAATTGGCGAAAACTTCCAAAGATTATATATATATATATATATATATATATATATTTAAGTTTATTTACGACGAAGACAGCCTGCAAGGCAATTGGGAGTGGGACGGATGTCGATGTTTATCAGGTGGGTTGTATGGGCGTCAAGAGAAGAAACGTAAAGAAATACGTGTGCTATACAGTTATTAAAATCGTTTAATGTCGTCATTTGAGCCAAAATTCACTGCTGCTTTAATATTTCACCAAGATAAAACGATGATTCAAATTCCGCCCGCACATCACAGTGTTCCAGGTGTCGACGAATAATTAATATCTCAGCGAAATAAATTAGTGAAAAGCTATTCAACTGAAAAATTGTAATGGTGGTAGATACCTCTTTACTATTTACAAGTAATGAAAATACATTCCGGATAATGACTTGTATTTTCATGTTTTATGCTTTTTCCAAACTTGAAATAGAGAATGAATAGCAAAACAATCCAAAATAAGTCATACCTGTTTTTTTTTTTAATATTAGCTATTTTCCAGTCTAGGGTTACCTTGCCTTCGGATAGTGACTTGCTAAACATAATTTCTAGGAACGACGTGGTTGGCATGCTTTAAAAGGCGGTAAATATTTGGGTGGGTTGAAGATCCCTCCACGACAAGATTAAACTTGAGGCTGGTAACTCTAAGTAATATATTCATCGCTCGCATTTAAGTACCTTAAAGACAGCTTCTCTCTGAGAATCTGATCCCAAACAACCGTTCACTACGTAAAAGAGAAGCAGAGGAGAGATACGTGTACAAATATGTATATCTTCAAAGAGATACTATTCTCCTCCTGGGAAGTTTGGAGAACTAGCAAAACACACGAACATTCTTACAAAACATTTATTAGCGAGACACTCGCGCGGCTGTTGACGAACTTGTGATAGAAATAACGGCATCTCGTCTTGTGTGTGTCGTTCATTAAGGGCAATAGATAATCGGTGCACTTAAAGATGTTATTGAAACAATTTATGAAATGGCTGGGGGATATTAAGTCTACTGCCAGTGAAGAAACAACGAAGGCACCGGCAATGAGTTGGGAGATTCTCACTACAACACGTTAAATTTAGGGTGTTTTACTATTAAGTATTAGTGTCTAATTATTTTAATCCAGTATGGTGAAAATATAACATATTTTTCGACGATCGTTTTGGGATACACTTAGACAAATAAAAACTACACGATTACAAAATAAAAGAAAATTCATGAGAACTTAAGCTTACTGTGTTAAAGAAGTTAAACACTTGTTTCATTTAAATTCACGCCCGAAGATAAATTCATAAAATTCTCTAAAACAATTATGGTCATCAAAACATTTAACCAAATATAATAATTTTTTGTAGATTTTTGCAGCTCATGTTTATGGTATTCAGGCTTTTGGTTCTGCGATTAAATTATTTAATATTATGCAACAGTTTCGCCGTGCTATGCTGCCGGCTTCGTCGGGCTTTTAAGAACAACAATGGTCTTTTTTCAAAAAGTAAATAAACAATTCCAGCAGTTGATGATTTTGAGAAGTAAAAAACTCAATTTAGAATAAGTCTCTTCCAGGTATAAGGGAGTAGAGGTTTACCCTAGAGGTTTATAGGTTTTATGCGAAACTGTTGCATAATATTAAATAATATAATCGCAGAACCAAAAGCCTAAATACCAAATATAATCATTTTTGTGGCGTATTCATGATGTCTATGTCTTAAATGAGGCACGGTCTGCTATTTTATTCCCGATTATTGCTCAACATGTTGTGGACCAAACAGCACGAGAGATACTCCACCGCGAGAGCCGCGGTAAAAGAGGCGCCTCCCTCTCAGCACTCATCACTCACTCTGAGCACGTGAAGAGCACACCCTAGAGGGATTAGAGTTTGGCTTGTCCACAAATATAGGCGTCCGGAGAACTTTATACATTCTGAGAGGAGGTGGATGTGGAAGTGAAAGCAATCCCGAGGAGAGGATGAAATACGCGCGTTGAAATTACGTCGAGAGAATGATGGTCGGTTTTTCGGCATTCTCCTTCTTCCTCTTCCCAGACGCCCTTCTGTTATCTTCCCGGACAATCCTCACTCCTTCCTTTCACCGCCGACTTCCTTGTCACTTTCTCCCTTTCGGGAACCGTCTCTCACCTCAATCGATAAGAGACCATACACCATAGACTTTGACACCCAGCCAAGAACCCTTCCACGGCACCGTACCCCATTAATACTCCCATTGTCCAAGTATTCCACTGCCCGCCATCCTTCGTCAAATATCATTCTAAAACCCCTTTCGAGATGCCTTTGTTCAACGGGTGACCATAGGGGAGCGAGACCATGGGGGAGCGAACAACTGGAATATACTCCCGATTCAATTGCGGTACCCTGCTTCCTAGCTAGAAACACTTTCACTCCTCTCCCTTCATCTCCAAAACGGAGCCATTTTCCTTCTCTGAACATAAACCTCGTTTCCACTCTGTACGTGTGACCATCCGTGGTACTCGGTGTCATGGCACTAATACATCCGTAGGCCATTGCGCATCTCGGTCATCTATCGATACCTTTGTGCTGCGATAATATCGACTGTGTGACGTTGCGTGGAGGACAGAGCTAGAGAATTCCGTGGTTTGAGCATTGTGGATCATTTTGGATTTCACTTTGTGATTAGCTCTTCGGAGTAATTCCTATTCCCTGAGGAAAAGTATCTTCCGGGAAGATGTCTTCCTGCACTGTATTTGGCTGCAAAAACAGTCGCAGAAATGGCGAGGGGAGAATTGAAATTTTTTCCTTTCCCTATTAGAAACTTCTTAATACAAATGAAGTGGGTTCGAGCATGCCGACGAAAGGACGACTTTAAGATAAATACTGTTCAGTATTAGTTAAATTCATTCTTAAAAAATATTTTATTATACCTACCATATGTGAACTCTTACAGGTCCCTTGTCAAACATGTCTACTCATGTCAAACATTTAACTGAGCTTGAAAGACTGACAGTTATTTCTTTTGATGAAATGAAAGTAAAGAGTGAGATGTGTATGGACCGAAAGTTGGAGCAGATTCTGGCCCCTGTGATCAAGTTCAGGTGGTAATAGCAAGAAGCTTGAGTGAAGCAAAGTATCAGTACCATGCTACTCGGTGTATAACGAATGAGACGCAATCACGCAGTCAGACACGCCGCTTTTGGTTGAAAAAGGTTGATTTGTTAAATAATTCACTTTGGCGGGAGACTACGGGATTTAGGGACGTAATTAGTCTATGAAAAACTAATATGAACAGTAAAACTTCGAATACAAAACATAATAAAATATCAACTCTTTGAAAAAGATTCGAAAGTATCGTGGTCCCCTTAGATTATTTTTAATCTTAAAAATTGACTTCCGAAAGAGAAGCGTTTTAGAACAACACATTGTTACTCGTGATGCATGATCCTCTCGGGTGTGCAATGAGAAATACTGCGTTTATAAACAGTTGAATGCATACTTTTTGGGATTAAACTAGAGGTGTGATGGACTCTTAATTTTTTTTAATTATCCTTCTTGACAAATCACATCCTATCACAAATGAAAATTAATTCTTCTTTAAAAAAATTTGACGATAGAATACTAAAATTTGAAGAAGAGAATAAAAAAGGCAGGGTGATGAAATAGTTACTTTGACTCTATGGAAACAATGTGAAAAGGGAGTTAGAAAGGAATATTTAGAAATGGTCATCGTATTCTTGTAATATGTTTAAGAATTTAGACATTTATGTAATGAATATTTGGATTTTTGGAATATTTGAATTTTGATTAGTAATATTGATGATTTGATATTCGAAGCAATAAAATACCATAGAATATAGTACAAATGCAATCAGTACGATTGAATTCATAAAATTATGAAGAATATAAAACGTTCCAACATTATCAATAATGTTAATAGAACAGAATTTTAGATAATAATATTCACTGAAACTTCATTTCAATAGATAAGAAATAAACATGTATACAAATATAAATTTATTAAACATAAATAACACAGTAACAAAAATATCAGAACATTGGCACACAATGAAAATATCATTAAAATAACAAAATTAACAAGAAAACCAGATCAAAAATTGAAAACCAGAATATTTACAGAATACCGCATAATCAAAAAATAAAGAAGAAAAAACGTAACATACGAAAAGTATTTATTTATAGAAAAAGAAGATAGATTCCAAGATATCCCGATTTTTTTGTTTGTCAATCAACTCAGACACAGAAATGGCGAATGGATGAAGACAGGAGCACAGCAAGTGTTGGCGCATCCATATTGGACCCCCTTAAGCATCTCAATCACTAGTGATAATTATCTCAGAACTTTCCGCATTATGGCTATGGCAGAAAGAAAACTATGGGTGATGGCAAAACTCTACGAGATGTGATTATCATCGAGCCTCTTCGACATGTTTCGGCTGTGAAGGATTTTGGTGTATTAACAGACAATAAACTAAACTTCTCGGACCACATTAATTCAGCCAAGAGCAAAGACATGTCTCTATTAGGCTTCCTCTACCGCTACACGGAAATAACTGATCACCAAGCTCTGAAATCATACTTCACAGCATTTGTCCTTCCAATCACTGGATATTGATTTTCCATATGGTCCGTCGCAGCTCCAACTAATCTCGCTTGTCTTAACAGTATCACTAGCTTCTTCGCTAGAATTTTAAAACACAGGGTTGCAGACTGCCGCAACATGCCTACTTGTTCAATCCTATCATCCCTGTCAATCCCTGATCTCTCCCATCAAAGAATTAAAACCGACTTAAAATGTATTAACAATATTCTAAACTCATTCATTGATTGTCATGAATTGCTTTCCTCCATAAACTCCAGAGTCCCTTGTCGATCCACACGTACGCATTCCTTACTCCATATGCCTATCCCCAGACTATGCCTTGTCAAGCGCTCACTTCACTACCGCCTCTCCTCCCTACTGAATTCTTTGCCTAATAATATAGATCCATTATTTGTCTCTTTAGACTAATTTATCAATCTCGCTATGTCCCATTTTCACATGAATAAATAATACCTCTCCCATTTTCCTCCCTTCCTACCTACGTTTTATTTGTATTTTTTATTATTTTCACCGCATACCAATTGTTTCCATTGATTGATTTCGTTTTTATTTAAAATCTGTTACTGTGTCACTTTAAATTGGCAGAAATGCTGTATGTGAGCAATTAAATAAATAAATAAATAACGATGGTGAAGGATCGCCAAAACGTTCGTGATTGCTCCTCTACTTTGGCAAGGTACTGTCATCAGGACTTTTCCCACTTGCCAAAAAAATGAGAATTGATGCAACATAATTATTCTTCATTGTCTTCTGGCCGACTATAGATTAGAAGACCTAAAAATATGTCAAGATATCAGGGAGCAGCTTAGGTATCGTCGGAGAGTTTAGGGAAAATTGAGGGATATAGAATACATAAATATTGCTTAAGGATCAAAAAATCCGTATGCCTACGCAAATCCATGATTGAAGACCCATAGCAAAGAGAAGCACTGGATGTTTTAGGAAAAGATGAAAGAACAAGATATGAAATGCTACTTCAGGTATGGAAAAATTTCTAAAACGGAAAATTTACATGATGCATATATTCTTGTATCTATGTGATTTTCAGTAATTGCTGCCTTTTACTGAATATATCATAAATATTGTTTTTGGTTACAAAACTCTTGTTAGCAATAAATGTGCATCTAAGTTATTGTAAAATTTAAATAAAAAGTGATTTACTGATGAAGTTTTCTCGGGTTACCTATCAGGTCAGGTACTTGTTGGCCGACGTTTCGATGGCAGACGCAGCCGTTTCCACCCCGTAATAAATGCGAGAGTTTGTGAGTTTCTGTTTCGTCGCAACCACACATGTGGTCGTACTTACACACTCACACACATAAGCGGGAGCATGCAATCAACAATCCACTCCCCATGGAAACCAAAACGAAAGCCACCGCCTCTTCCCCTCTTCTCTGCCCCACTCCCCTTAGAAATTAGGATCCCCTCAACTGCGGCCAACATTTATGTATAAACCATCCCCATACGCCCTACCGTCCGAATGAGAAACTCTCGAGCCAACACAAATGCCCGTTCCCTTTTTAGGAATCTGTGACTCCCGTCCAACTGCCATAGATTCACAATATCTATAGTGAACACTCCCTCCTCTTCCAACTCACCCCCCGAACCCCAACCCCCGACCCAAGTGACCCGAAAAAGGAAAGACGGCTCACTCGTATTTTAAAACCGCTGAGGCACATAAACAAACACAGAGGCTCGTGGCAGAGGCAGTTCACGGGGCTGCAAAGGAAGACTCCCGCGTGGCCCACTAACCTCTTAAAATCCTCTGGATCTCTCTTGCGGCAGAAATTCCCGTTTTCTTTTATTTGAGGCCAACCAGCGTAGTTGGACCGCATCATTTCTCTGGGGGGGGGGGGGGGGTGGTCATCCTAGCGGTCATCTCAAGTGTTGTTGCGTGTTGGATTCAGTTGCCTAAGTCAAATGGAGTTCCGTACGTGTAGCGTAAAAATGGCTGTGTTCGCCGGTGTAGGAAGGGCCCGTTAAAAAATGTGACATCACATGGAAAGGGATTTCGGTCATGTTTTGTTTAGCATTCTCTGTCTTTGTTAGTTGAGTTTCAATTAAACTCCTTCAGAATTAAATCAATAGCCAATTTAGGTGGTTAATTAAATATTTTGTTCTATATATTTGTTTAAACCCGGGTTTCATTTTGGCTACCATTGAAAGATATGAACAACTTGTTCAAGCGAGTTTCTAGAAAGTTACAATTATAATGACTATCATTCGCATATTCTCCGTATTCGGACCACTGTCTGACGTCGCCTAATAACAAAACGATGATGGTAATGGCGAATATAATGATTTTTCTAGCTTTGTTTGCCAAAGATTTGCTTCCAATTACATTGGAGAACAAAGAAACGTTTACAAAAATTATATAATCAAAGCCATAAAGATGGGGAGACCGAAAAACCTTTGTTTCTTATTTTATGTTTGCTAACTTTAGATTGAAAAATCTATTGTTTACAGAAAAAGGTTCTTCAATTATTTGTCATTTAAACATATATAGGTACAGTTATAAGTTTAGTTATTGAACAACATTGGCTTTAATTTTTGAGAAAGTCTGTACTTCATAAAAATGTTCATTTTTCATTTGTAAAAAAATCAGTTCAACTTTTTTGTATTCTATTACATTCAGGAAAAATTTTTGCAAGTCGTATGCCAAAGAGATCGTACATTGTGCAAATTGGTAAATTCAATATTGTTTTGTGAGAGGAAGTTGGCTTAGTATCGTGAATGTTCATTTTATCTATAAAATGACCAAAGCATTGCATGTGGCATTATGAAAACACAGGAATGAGCACAGTTTTGCAGTATTTGCGGCGTACTATTATTTCAATCGTATAAATTGTCTTAATAAAACACGTTTTAATGGAAAACTCACGTAATATAAAGTATAAAATAATATATAATATAGGTAGACAAATAGAATGAAAGACATCCCATCGATCCCAAGGCCCGCGTGCGCACGACAAAATTAAACCCCTGAGGGTCTGCTTCGTAGTGAAAAAAGTCTTGTGAATAATTCTAGTTTGGCGTGAGCTCTATTAACACCTACTAAAACCACTTGTAAGTGAATGAGTGAAAAAAACACTTAAGCTAGCTTCATATTATTCATGCAAAAAACGAAATCAGGCATATGAATACATCAGCGCTCCTAAACAAAATGTGGCACAAAATTGACTCAAACCACATTCAATATCAACCAATCAATTAATGCAGCAATATTTATTGTTAAGTACCGTAAGACTTCTTATAGTATGGCTATTCTTACTGTACTTAATAAAGCATAATCATAGTATTACCCATCCCTTAGTGAAAGATATATCATCAACTTTTAGATACATGATGTCCCTCGTTGCAATCGTAATGTTAAGGTTTCATGTAAGTTACAGTTTTAGACTGAAATTTGTGGAAACTCTGCAAATGAAATAATTTATCGCTCTGTGCATTGCACGATTTTTTATTTTGACCAACAATGGTTTTGACATTTCATGTCATTTTCAAGATATTTTGGGGGAATTATGTTCCCCAACACACTGAGCCCCGCCACTGTCGCACTGAAGGAAAATCGCTTTCCTTTCTGATGGCATAATATCTCCGGGGATTGAATGGGAGGGAAGTGGAGGTCATTCCATACTTTAGGAAGGATTGTGTTTCAAAGTGATGATAACCTGGATTAGAGGGGAGAATAGAAGCATACGTAATGACAAATACGAAGGTTACTACGTAAACAAATCGGGCGATAAACTAAAAGGTTATTTACACCTTTTAGTTTGTATAGGTGAATGCATGTCAAAATCTAGATTGTTATCAAGATAAAAACATTTTCTTTCCTGCATTTGCTATCTCATACTTCTTTCAAAATCAAACGTTTTACATTTACTCTGTTAATGCAAAATCTTCGATTCAAAGTTCCATACCCTCGAGCGGGCGCGCTGGTGTATAAAGTACGCCAACTTTATGCGACCGATTGTTACAACTCTAGGTCTACATTCTAATCATTAAAGATATCGTGTATTCCTCTAGTGCCATTTTGACTTTGCAGTGAGTGTGTTTTCGTAACTCACAGAAGTGTAGCAGAATTTTTATCACAATGTCAGTCTGGAGAGTCACCCGTGGCGTACAAAGTACGCCGCGCGACCGACCGTGTGCCTCTACTGCCTCATCATTTGCTTTGCGTCCGTCCTTCGATCAGGTGCAAGGAACTGAATCGGAAGGCGATTGGAAGTAACATATTAGTCTGTTCTTTGAGCATAGAACCATATTCATACAAGTTATATATCTTTTTCTAATTTGGTCGGTAAATAATCATATGCTCAACTTCCATCGCACTGCGAAATTCTTGGAATTGAGTATTTATTTATTTATTGATGACAAAGTTTTGAAAAACTCCTCATAAATGATTGAATAGACTTTGACTTTATGTATAGTATTTTAGCGGGATTACTTTGGCTACTGATCATCCACTACCTCTTTTACAAAGTGATTGAAGCTGGCGAATTTTTGGTACTAGACAATGGCACGTCCTGTTTTGTAAGTTCTTTTTTTCTCTAAAATTCACAAACATACGACACAAAATGACGTTATTTTGATATCACGACACGGCAAATGAAATACGACAATTTAGCGAAATATTGATGGAAAGACTATTACTTTTCTAAAACTTCAACAAACTTATATGACTCAATATACCAGACTAATTGAAGAATCAACATACTCATAATGGGTTAGGAACAAATTTTCGTTTTTATTTTTGAAATAAATTCTTTTATCTTTCATTGTTTACTATAAACTTTGCATTATCAAAATTGCTTTATTTACATTATTTTAGAGCCCGTATATATGAAGTGTGGAAAATGAAAGGTTACTACGTGACGAAGAGGAAGTATTAGATAGCCCTGCATCCGATGAAGACGAGGAAGTAGTAACCAATTGCGATCATGGGGACGATTCAGAGCAGTTTCCTGACATCTTCTGAGGATGAAGCAGACAATTCAGACGGAGATCCAGCAAATAGTGACTATTTTATTGGGAGAGATCGTATGTGTATGTGGAGAAAAACTGAATTTTCCAAACAATCCAAGACCAGAAGACAAAATATTGTCAAAATATTAGCTGGCCCAAAGCAGTGTGCAAGAGGAATACATGATGTTCTTTCTGCATTTCATAAAATAATTGAAGTAAGCATGGTAGACGATATTGTGTGTGCTATGCACAAATCTTTACATTGAAAGGAAAAAATTAAGCGTGCAATATTCGAGGGACAGAGAGGCAAGAGAAACAACACGAGAGGAAATGTTAGCCTTAAAAGGGTTACTCTATCTTTTCGAAACCAAAAAGGTAAAACACACAAATGTTGAAGAGCTTTGGTCCTCAGATGGAACAGGAATGCCCATTTTTAGAGCAAGCATGAGCTAAAAAAGATTTTTGTTCTTACTGCGGTCTGTTAGATTTGATGATAAAGAAACACGAATTGTCAGATGGCAAACAGATAAATTGGCAGCAATGCGTTCTTCTTTAGATAAATTCGTGATGAACTGTAGAAGAACATATAATGTAGGTGAGTATGTAACAATTGATGAAAAATTAGAGGCTTTTCGCGGTCGATGTAGTTTCATACAATACATTCCCAACAAACCAGCAAAGTACGGGATAAAGTTTTTCGCTCTTTGCGATTCAAAGACTTTTTTCACAAGCAACATAGAGATATACTGTGGCAAACAAGAATTAGGGCCATATTTTGTGTCCAATAAGCCAGTGAACATAGTAAAGAGATTGATTTGTGATATTAAGGGGACAAATAGGAATATTACCTTTGATAATTGGTATACCAGCTATCCTCTGGCCATTTCTCTATTAGAAAAAAATATCACATATATTGGCACGTTACGGAAAAACAAAAAAGATATACCCGTGGAATTCCAAGCTAATAAAAACCGTATCGTAGGTTCATGTCCTTTTGGATTTCAAAAAAATATTACAATGGTGTCTCACGTACCAAAGAGAAATAAGGCTGTAATAGTACCGTCAACAATGCATTATACACCCGAAGTTGATGAGGAGACAAACAAGCCTACAATTATATTGGACTACAATATGACTAAGGGTGGAGTAGACAACGTTGATCAGATGTGCAATTCCTACTCCGTAGCTCGTATTACCCGACGATGGCCATTGTCCGTATTCTTCTCACTTATGAATGTAGCGGGTATAAATTCTCAGGTACTTTATTATTCTAACCCTGACAATCCGAGGCAACCTAGGAGAAAGATTTTAAAGGAATTATCATTCGCTTTGATGAAGCCCTATCTCACAATGAGAGCAAAAATAAATTCACTACCCTCAGATGTAAAGCAATTCCTTTCAAAGTATCGAGAAGTAGTGGAGTGTCAACACCACGAGAGAAAAAAGCGTGGAAGATGTGTGCTCTGCGGAAGAAAAAAAAATGTGGACACAATAATCAAATGTGATTTTTGCAATCAACTTTCTTGTAAGATGCATGTAAAAGCCACATATATTTGTCAAACATGTAGTGCTGAAGACAATAACTGAGACGAATATGGAAACTGTATTGAAATGTCATTGAGTATCGTGTGTCATTCTATCAAATTTTTTAAGTAAATTATTATATAATATGATTGCAATATAATTTGTTTAATAGATTCTCAAAATGTTCATATTAAGTGCAAAAACATTATTCATGAAAATAAAACAAATAATACAACCAAAAGCGAGTGTTATTTGGCTTTAAATATGCATTGGACAAAGTACGCCGCGCGCCCGGTCTTGTGAATAAAAGGGCGCACCCGCTCGAGGGTTAATTGTCAGACTCCAATAAATGCTTAGTAAACATGAATGAAACCTTTTTATTTATGATGCAATTTTTATGATGGCAGTGGAGGCTTTTTTCCCTTGCTTCCGCCTACTTTCATTGTCGTTGACCTTGTCTCCACTACTTGTCATCGGCAATGGATGTAAGAGCGGAAGAAAGCCTTCACTGCCATCCCAACGGCTCCACGAAAGCCTAAGAGTTCACTTTTTATGATCTTTAATTCTAATTTAAAAAATGCCCTTAGTGTAGCCAACGTACCTAACATTTTACAAACTACAATTTTCAGATGGATACAATTCCACCCTTGTCAAGATAGTCTATATTAATAAATACAATTTTAACAATGGTCATGGATTTATAAAATGGCAAGTTCAAATTTTTTACTGGCATGCTTCGCCCTTCATCTTTCATGATTCTGCACGTCAATTTTCATAAAATGGCAGCTTACCCCAACGTGATGTCTTCTCCTTGGTTGTAAAAGTAAGAGTCATGAAAGAGTGATTGGCCTGCTGTTAAAGCTTACGGTTAAAATCATTATTATTAGTATTATTATTATGCTCATTTGTCATTGCAATTTTCAAAATATCCATCTTCTTCTAATTATATACCAAACTGCTTTTTTCCAACAATATATTCTTATTCTTAATCGATGCGGATCCATTTTCATTGTTCATCAAAATTTTAAGTTTTATTTAGCAATGGAAAGCACAGCATTCTTCTATTTTTATGAGAGAGAGAGAGAGAAAAAAAGGTTTTACAAGAACATAACATTACAGCAGAAATGATGGATTTTATAGCCTATGAATCACAACCAACAGGCAAAAGCACTTATTTTTATTTGTAAAATTGGAATACTAATAAAATGTTGAGTTTCATAGTGGAGAGAATAGCATGGATAATCCGTAAACAGTATAACTTCTACACGGATAGTCAAGAGTTTACTGTACTGCATAATAATTTCAATTCTTTCGCGCAGTTATTGTTGGCTATAGAATGAAAGAACTCTAATGATTCCTTGAAAGGAAGACTAAAGAAAGGCTATCGAGTCCAAATATAAACAAGATTTGTAAAATATATTCTTTTTATTATGGTTTCATAAATGGTAGATTTTTACTGAAATTCTATTTGGGCTCTTCACTGGCTCAATTAAATCATTCCCGCCGACGTCTTCAAAGACCCTGAAGACAATGGACGACTGGTTTCTCGGAACAATGGCATCAAATCATAGTTTGATAAGTAGTGGTAAACCCGAGAAGATTTCACTATCAGCATACGCCAGGAAAGCATCAGATGTTTTTGGTATTTGTTTAATTGGCATTTATGCTGGCTCATGAGTTCAAAGGGTATATCAAGGTTTACTGCATCTGCTGCTCAAAAGACTGAAATTTCCATTGAGTGAGTGCATCGCTTTTATTCTCTTTATGTTAGGTTATTCGATATATGGTGACCTCTCCATTCCAGGGTTTTCAGCATCTGTTGCGGAAATGTTTGCGCTTTCCCTTACGTATAGGAAACTGGGATTGTGTTTGTGGGTTACTAATATTGATGGCTGTAAAACATTTATCTTCTCAAGTGATAGGCATATCAAAAAGTTATTTCTTATATATATCTATCCATCCATGTGTAGGCGGAAGATGAAATTAGGCCTGTGCGATGACCGATTATGGACATCAATTTTCGATAAAAAAATTTCATCGAAATGTTTCGATGACGATGGCTGTCATCGACCATCGTGTAGAGTGTACACGATGATCGATGACTATCGATGAATGCCGATTATCGATGAATTACGATTATCGATTACCCTCGATGAACTGTGCAGTAGTGATGAGCGATATATCGCTGTGATTGAATCACCGATACTGAAAAGTAGCAATCACAGCTTGTGACTAAATAATCGAAATCACTGTGACTGTGAATTCTGTGAATTAAGCCGATTTAGCTCAGGCTGCTACCGCTGCTACCAACTGCAACAGTGCAACCAACGAATACAATGACACCACTGCTACTGCGTACTAACTGTGATTGAACGTGATCGCATACTTCTGTATCGTCTACCACAAACTTGAGGAAAAACATGAATTCCAAACATCCCACTGTGGCCCTGCCATCGTCCTCAAGGCGCAAAAGCTGGGGTGCTTATACTTTAAACATACATTTTAGATCTAAGGCGTTCAAATGAATGGAAAAAAAGAAGAAAAAATAGTGATATAAGGATATCGATCATCCTCATCGACGGTTCTCATCGACATCAATGATTCACATCGACTCATCGACATCTATGGTCGATGACATTCATCGTCATCGAGTACATCGATTTTAGTCATCGCCGCGATGACTAAAATCATCGTCGATGACTAAAATCATCGTCGATGACTTCGATTAATCGACTCATCGCACAAGCCTAGATGAAATGGTTTTCGGAATAAGTATATGGAATGGAATGTGCGAAACACATTTTCAGTTAATTAAGACAGAGTAGGATCCTTGTTTCTGGGATACCCATACGGTATTTACAGATTTCGCAGTGGATAGAGAACAAAATACTTGGAAAGGGAGGGACCTTTGTGCATCATTCGTCGTAGTAGTTCCCGATATATATATGCTAAGGGGGTCGCGCTCGTGACCTCGCATGAAAGGAGGATGGTCTACGATTTTTGATATGGGCCTGTTGGAATATTTCTAGATAACTATATATTCAGGAAAATAATTGTCACTGATATCCTATCTCAGGACCGGAGATAGAGTGGCTAACTGGGTACTCGTGGGTTTTATTCAGTAATGCTTGGTAGAAAATAAATACGCATTATTTATTGCAACATTGCATTTCAAATAATACCAGAACGAAATTTGTACAGCATGTTAGTTGGCATGTCACTCTCCACATGGCCATTGGCCACATTTTTTTGGGCATACAAATTGTTTGCGTCCTTTAGGTGATGCCAAAGTTGGCCTCAAAAAGACTTTATGGTAAATCATGCACTTTTTATGGGCGAATTTATCTCTCCCATGAGAGCAATTCGCTTTTCTCATACTGTTGCATACCTAATTATGGAGGAGCTGATAAGCATTTGAACATGGTCGTAATTACGTGGTAAGGACAATTTAACACTCCCAAAAGATATTCCAACAAGATTCATTGAAAGGCTTCTGAAGTAAATGAAAATCCAATCCGGGAAACAGATGACAAATAACAACGGTAAAATTTACATGGGTACACATAATGATAAAAGACATGGCTCCCAGAATGTATTGCATTTACGTCGTTAATTTAATTCTGGGTGTACAATTCTTGATTGACATTCTAGAGAAATTATCACGTATGACCGGATAACATAGTTCTGTGCCTCAAATTTATGCCTGCCATCTTAGATTTATGTACACTGATTGATAATACTGGTTATGGATTCGTGGTGAATAGTTCACTTACAATAGAAGGTATTACAGAAAGTCGTTCTGAATTATATATTTGACTTTGTAAAGTATTCAGCATGTTAAATATTATATATTGTCATGCCATTAACGTTGTCATGTCATTGACGTTAAATATTGAATAAGATGACAACGAAAAACATTAACTGAAAGTAGCTTCGGCTGCTACTCATCCGTAATGGTGTTAGAGATTATGCCATATATGCCTCACCCAAGGAACGTTTTAAGCTAGTGTCCTATTGGTGATAGGATTGAAGGCTCAGCTACCTTATAATTTGGGACGCACTTCATTCTATATGAATTATATCTACACATATTCTATTTTTTTTTCATGAATCATACTTTTAAAATAATCGGAAGATAACAAAAATAAATCGATCTATCTTTGTCAAGTAAATTGTCGGTCGTTAATTTTCAATTCAATCCCAATCATGTGCTACAAAAACTATAAGTACGATGCCTAAAAAGAACGTATAATGAACATAAAAAAATTACAAAAAAATCATTACTGATGGTATAAGATCCTTGCGTATTCTTAAAAACTTTTGTTACAAGTATTTATTCATGCAATGTGGTTACATTTTTAACAAAAGAAATTTTGCTCTTTCAATTTTTGTATTCTTTTTATGTGTATTGTGTGGTAGATCAATGGACATTTTTATTACCTTTTGAATTTAAAAATTATGGTATTTTATAACCACCACTAGAAAACTTAACCTAACATTTAGGAAAACCTGTAAACGAAACAATATTTTACCCAGATCAAAAGATCTTTGTTTATCTTATAAAATTAAAGTATTGTATTCTATTAAGAAAACTGTCATTGGTATTGACATAGAATGAAAGACAACATTCAACTGAAAACAATGATCCGCATTTGCTGCGAGTTTTTTGAAATTTTTCTAAGATATAAATACGTTAAATTATTCAATCTTCATCCAGTAAATGCAGGATAAGCTTTTACTAGCAATAAGGACATGTTGGTCCAACGTTTCGATAGATAAGAAATTCGGCAACAATGTCGGATACAAAAATTTTAATGCGATATAAGTTGAAGGGCAGTATGGAATCCAAAATGATATCAATGGATATAAAATATACGTGGCTGGCCTGAATGATAAGATGTGAAAGGAGTTCAGAATGCCAGCTGTCCGAACGGAAAACGAGTGGATGTATGAGTATCAAAGGAATAGGTATTATTTTAAACCAAAGTGTGGACAGGTATGAGTTTCACTTGTTAACATTACATACACACGGCATAAAGTAAATATGCATCAGCCATTCTGATGGACGCCAAAATTTAGAGCGCAGTGAAAAAAGGGCAAAAATAGCAGGAAACAAATCTTTAATATTTAAATTTGGTAACCTTTAACATTTAAACGGTTTGCGTGCGCATGACAATTATAATTTTTTATCATCAGATGAAAGTACAGCAAAGTTAAAAAGTACAACTTAGCTGTATGGAAACATGAGAACTATCACTCACTAAGAATAAAAATTAGAAAAATTACCAAATGAAATATATAACCAAGCTCAGCACACTACTCCATCATAGAAATTAGCGAATAATTTAAGTCACGCCTCATCTTAAGCATGCTTTTATTGAAGAAGTCAATTGCTGTCACTCTGAATTCCTATCCAGGGATGCTTACATATGTGGCCGTTTTGACACGTATTATATATTAGCATCTCTGCTCCACCAGGCTCCACACTCTTCCGCAGCTCCCAG
The DNA here is from genome assembly GCA_963573305.1 of Pyrrhosoma nymphula. NCBI lineage: Eukaryota > Metazoa > Arthropoda > Insecta > Odonata > Coenagrionidae > Pyrrhosoma > Pyrrhosoma nymphula. The sequence goes on from OY754336.1 coordinate 134,064,947, forward strand.
TCATTCAGTTATCACACCCTTCCTCGGAAAGGGTATCCTCCACACTCTCCCAGCCCGACCCTGAGCAACCTAATCTTTTTTCCACTCTTATTAAAGACCTCTGAGAGCCCCTCTTTTTCTTCCGAGAAGATTACTGCCAACATTCCATTGAAAGTGTCAGGAATACCCAGGAACACCTTATGTTATTATCATCTAATTTATCGGCAAATTTAATTAAACGTCTCGGAAATGTTACAGAAGCCTATTACTGCTCTCATTGGCATTAAAACAAGCTTAATTTTAGCGAAATTGTGGCCTTCCTCAGACACTTATTCTTTACTTCTTGACAGCGTTCATCTTATGACCCTTTACCTCTAAGTCTGCATTCACAGGTTCACTACGCACTTGCTGTTGTGGGGCCAATTCAAGGACAAGTGGCACCGTATGATAATTAGTGCTGTCAATGATATAAATGTGGTAAATCTGAGGAATCGTAACGAAGAACCTCAAAATCACAGTGCACATTAGAGGCCGTTGCCACCACTATTGACCATTTTACACACTCCGTGGCCGCCTCTATCTATTAATATATCTTTTCCGGCGCACAAGCGGCTCGAGCATTGTCAATTTTTGTTAACTAATACCATAGAGTATGTATATTATAGAGGGATTACCACACGCGAAAAAAATAGTATATATTGTTGATGTAGTTCGGGAGGGATATCGTAGATGGCGTAGGAAGAAATTCTGACAAATTATGAATTTGCTTTTTCCACAAGCCTGAAAATATATCCTGAAGCAGAAAGGGTCACCACGTTTAGTGGTGGAAATAGTTAGTCGATTTTGTCCATAACAAGAGTTATAAAAAGTATTGTACTAACTCTATGCTAATACGAAACTCACTTCCTGTAAATGAGCGTGCACCATTGCTTTTCATATTGTTTTCTAGATAACGGAGTGTCCTGAGGGTGGGCTACAGTGATAAGCTCATACATCCGCAAGTTTTTTTTTAACCCTTGAGTGGAATATAAAGTACTGACTACCTGTGACGAAAACATTTTCACACATTAGCACATTGTGAAATTGGTTGCCGTTTACACTGGAAACAACACGCTTCTGCTAGCGACTTGCCGAAACTTTTAAAAGTTCTTCAAGTGGACGCAGAGCCGTTTACTCCTGAAATTTACGTCGAAATTTGAAAGGTATTAGGGATTGATGCATTACTTATGATGCACAACGTTTAATACGTCTTAAATTGCCAGGTTCTTTGCTAACCTAAATGATTGTAGGTCTGAGGTGAGTAGCCCAACGAGTTTTATTGCAAAATTAACTCAAGAAAAAACTAAATATATTTAAATCGGTTATGAATCAAAGTATTTGTATTTGAAATATAATCACTGAACTGGCTTGGAATGCTAGGAAATAGTTAAGGTATTTTTAATTACGCATTACCTACTTCTCTTTGACAGCAAAATAATAAAAATTCAAAAAACAATTTACTACAAATTATGGAAGCAAATCGATGCATTTGCTCGGGTGGCATATTTGGGCGGTGAATATATATATCAAAAGGCACCCACCAAAATAAAACAGAAAGGCAATATAACGAACCAATATCCTCGGCATGGAAAGTCAACGCGGTAAATCTTTTGGATTGAATTTAGATTTCTAATCTTCTTCAACCATAGGAAGTGAACACGTTTCTCTATGTAACTGGTTACCATATTTAAACCGTAAGAGCACAAGGTAAGTTATACAAAGGAAAACCTCTAAACACCGTCTGCTATAAGGTAATAATATACAGAGAGTTCAAATTGAAGTACTACTCTTTTACATTGCTGCAGGAACTCATGTTACAGTTGTAAAAATAGCTTGGCACACTAACATATTATGACAAGAGATTCGTTCAAAGCATTTTTTTCGTGGCATATCTTAGGAAGAAGAACTGGCACGCCTTCAGTCCTCGTCTCAGTCTATCTCTCTTCATCTCATTCATTTATCTTATTCTTTCTTCGTCTTTCCCGTTGGCTAAACATCACCCACTCTCATTATTCCATCCCTCATCATGCCCTCAACCCCCTCGATTATACCGGCTCCAACCGCCGCTTCTCCGGCTCCCATTCTCCCCCAGCAGTTAACTCACTCGTCATGCCAAGCACCTCCTCTTTGTATTTCTAATAATCAATTAAACCTTCTCCATACACCACATCCACATCGTAAAACGACTGCAGGCCTATATATTTATTTAAAAAGTCACCAAAAAACGGCACAAAGGCACATTGGTCGACAAGCAAACAAATAAATAGAAATTTTAACAAAAGACACCCTTAAAATGTAAAAGATAACAGAGAAATACATTGGAAAGAAAGCTTGGGATTGGGATTTACGGGCAAGGAGATGGGACAGAGGGAGTCAACTCGGCCATATTTTGTTTTCTGAGGACTGATTTGAAAACGGAGGAGGGTGTGGAGAGAAGAGGTCAAGGGAGGGTAACTGCGAGGCTAGGGAGTTGAAAGTTTTTGGGATACGGTAGAATAGGGAGCGTTGGGATATTAAGAGTCTGGATTTGGGAATGTCAAGAAGGGAGTTATTGCGTAGGGAACGAGGAGGAACATGAAGAGGAAAGAGAGGAAGAAGGCAGCTGGTGCGGAGAAAGCCACTCCAAATGCTATGGAGGAACTTCATGTCACATAGTAAGAGAGAGAGATGGGAGTGAAAGGGAAGAAAGGATGTATTCTTTTGATAGGTTTCTGAAGGAAGGGATTCTATGGCGGGCAATGGCGAGAAATAAGTTAACAGGGCGATCGAGCGTATTCAAGGCTGTGGGGTAAGCGGTTGACCAAATTGGAGCACAGTATTCTAAAATAGGAACTTATCCTCATTTCCTTATTGTCCAAGTTTTTCAAAAAAATTATGTAATTTTTTTTAGCTTCTTTTAGGAGATATAGACCTATATCTACTGAAAGGAGAAAAAAATACATGATAAGAAAGAGGTCACAAAGAGAATCCATATAAAAATTAAGTTTTGACATACTTAGTACTGTTAGAAATTTTTCCTAAACTAACCCCTATAAAAGAATGGCCTAACAGCGCTGGTATGTACAATATTTGTGAAAGTAGAAGCTCGAAATTCCAAATTCCGAGTTCATAAGTTGACAGAGGCAGGAATTTCGTTTTGCGTTTCCTAAAAGAAGTTGACCGCGAAATATCAATTAGGCACGAGCAGAGGTTGCGTGGAATAAACTCGAGTAATCCTAGTCAGGTGATGTCTAATGTCAGGTGAAGTGTGAAGAGGCTGAGAATACAACTTGCAAGTGTGTGCCCCCAATAGGGATACGCTTAAGAAGATTATACTCCCAAAAGGGGAGAGAAACTCTCTTCTCATCCTAAGTATAGAGGTATCAAAACATCGTGGCAGTCGCCTGAGCGAAGTGTAACATTACGGCAGGGACGGCTCGTGTGGATAGTATATGACGGATATGTTTACGTTTCAAACAAAGAAAACAAAATCAAAACTAGGATGAATAGTTCTCGGGTTTCCAGCCGGGTAATGGTGTTAAACTGCACCTCAAAAGTTGGGTAAAGGGTGCAGTTTAACACCATTAACCGGTTGGTAACTCGAGAACTATTCATACTAAGCATTCGCCGGGAAAGACTTAAATCCTACAAACACAAAAATGATTAATCATGCTCACAAGCCCATTTAAACATTGAAGAAGCAAACGTAAACAACTGAACTCAGAGTCATTGAGAGCTTGAAAGTAGATGTGAATTATTAGAGATTGATCATTTTCAATGAAGGCATTTGACCTTGGGAACCCTGGTAGTCAAAGTTGGAAGCTACTTCACTCAACCTTACGGAGCCAGTTCGTAGCTACTGGAATCTTCCACGGATAATCATCCTTTGCGTGACTTTCATACGAGGGAAAGTAACTGTTTCTAAGTGAGAGTTAAAAGAATGAGGGAATGAGTGAAATCATTCGGACTCAAAGTACTTCCCTCCCATTCATTTCGAACTATTATCACCTCCACCAGTCTTAGGACTTTCTCTCTCTCTCAAAACATTACCAACTCTACCCAGAGAGAGATAGAGAGAGTGCCACACTCTCCGTTTGAATCCATGGAAACGACCTTCCCCTTCCGTTCGGCACAAGCCGTGAGGAGAGGTTAAATGAATAGGAGGAGGAGGAGGTGGCTTCGGCTGCAGCGGCGGCACTGGTTGTGTCAATAAAAGCGCGGAAGGAAAGGCCTTGTGCCTTTAGGTCGTGTGTCTGAGGACATTTAGGGTGTGAAAGAATGAACATCTGGGGAGGAGGAGGAGGTTGGTTTCCCTCGTGGGAGGAAGAAGAGGTGAGCATTCATTTAAATATCGCGCACATCCCCTACCCGCTCGTCGTCGAAAATTTGTGACGGAAAAGGAGGCGATAATAAATTCGACACTTGAAGACCCGAAGGAAAATGCAAAGTAATGCAACGTTCGGCGATTATTTACCTTCCAGATCCTGGGGTCATGTAAGGTCACATTGGGAGGGAAAAGAGACCATGGAGAAAAGGTTACAAGGATTTGCAGTTGGAAGAGTAATTGGGAAGAGGTGAGTTGGACAAGTCAAAGACATGGAAGACAGTTTGCGCAGAAAGGGAAGACGCAATGAGGTTCCTCTTTTTCAGGGTTGCTATTCTGTATGTTCTCGGAATTTCTGAGCCTCGAAAGTGACGTAACTTTGACGTAATAGCCTTTATAATTTCAAATATGGCCATTCAAAAGTTGACATTTGTCGGGGGATGTGACGTCACATTAACGAATTTTCCAAGATTCGATCATGTTGAGTCCTTACTTTATAAGGCCCAAGAAGCCATATCGACGCATTATGTGCCGAGGTCACTGTTCACCCAGTCACTGAATGCTTGCACGCGTGCGAACAATAGTGTATTGGATGTGTTATAAGTAATGTGTAAATACGTCATGCCCTGGCCAGAAACTAATTAGGCAACCATCCGACCCCGAAAACTCCGTCGCGCTGCTGATCAAACGATTGCACTTTTCGTGTGTCATACTATTCCTCTATGTATCAAAACATAATAAAATAAAGTTACAATGCGCTGGAAATTAGAGATATATCGAGCCAAAGCAAGGTAACATTTAAACGTCTTAAAATGGATAAATAAATAGATAATGATAGTAGTTTAAGTAAATATGAGACCACTTTTTTGGAGCGCAAGTCATTGTGGATATTCAGTTAATATTTCCAAAGGAATAAAAACATAAGGGAACGAACATATTACAGAGTAATCTTTGCGTTTACCCAACCCAATCTTATCCCATAATTTGGCGAAAAAGGAACTTTGCTACTTGCCGGTAAAGTTCAAATAATAACGTTTGAACATGAAGGTATTTTCACATGATCCGATTGAACTTGAAAATGTAAGTCATCTGATAAGTAAAAAAAACGGATATGAGCCAAACCTACAACTTTCCCTTTTTAGGCTTACATAAAAAGCTGCTTTTTACCAACTACTTTCATTGCCGGATTGACTGCAATTCCTCTTCTCTATAGGTCGCAGTCAGAGCACGTTCGTGTGAATGTTGGTGGTCGACGCCGGTTGATCCCCGGGGAGAGGTCTTCGTAATTGGAGAGGGTCAAGATGCGTCGAACTTCGGCAGGAATCTCAGAAAGACGCGGAGAAAATGAAGATGGGGAGACCCTTTGAATCCCTGTGGCCGACCCTGGAGAGCCCGCCGGCCCTGCGGATGGAAGAATCATGGATTGACCGCAGATTGGTGGCGAGAAAAGAGGTAGGAAAGAAATCCTTACTATCACACGAAGCTCTCACTCTCTATGTTAAATTTATCTTCTATATACACGAAAGGGATTAAGTTCCCTCGATCGCAAAGATCTGGAAATTTCTCCTCTCTGTCATAGGAGCTCTTCCTTATGAAATAATTTCTGATCGGATCCTCCGCCTAACCAAGTTTTACAGCCCGATATGCATAGTAAACGTATTTCATTACACTTTTTATTTATCGAGTACCTGTTGTATTACACCCAACAGAGAAACTTTTTTGATAATAGAGTCTACAAAATTCTCAAAGTAAGAGGGATAACTTAATTTTAACCTGGGTATCTAAATAGGTTCCAGCATCCGTCACCCGTGTTGGAGATCTGGGTCCGAAATGAAGTCCAGAAGGATAATGATTATATCACTGAGAATCTCTCACATTATAATAACGTATCTTTTACCAAATGACTCCCGCTTCAGTTTACTACTCGGCTATTAAATTGCCATGCATTTTTTACCCTACCCTCTACAGAAAACCCCGCAGATGCAGTTTCAAGAGACATAACTCCATCTGAATTAGTAAAATCAGAGCTGTGGTGGAAATGTTCCCCACGGTTATCAGCCTCAAAGCAACCTTCAGCCAGCTTCAGAGCCACACTTACAAACAGGTACTAGAAGAACAGTTAGATACATGTATTTTTGTTCATATCTTTTCTGTGACCAAGCCGACATCGTGGGAATAACTTGATAAGTATTCATCACTAACTATGCTTTTTTTTGTATTTTTTTAGATTACTTAGAATAAAATTGGCTAGTGAAATTACATTTTTTTATTTAGATTTCTTCCTATTTCTAACTCCTCATATGCAACAGCTGATGAAATTGAAAACTCTCTCTTGGCTTGTATTCGTTTGGTTCAACAAGTTTAATTTTGTGAAGAGATTTCATTAATTTTAACCTACAAGCCTTTGTCAAGCAAAAGTCCTCTTAAAAATAAAGTCCGTTATATATGGAATTTGTCTACGTGTTTTGTTGTGGCATTCACTCTTTTTTAACCTCTTTTCACCCAATTTTTGAGCTCTCTGATGATGATGATTACCCTCTGATGCCGAGACTACCGAATACCCAGATTGCTCAACATCTTACGGAAGATATCTTACACTGTACATACGACGAAAATCTATATAAAGTCAAAACTACAAGTGACATGTAAGCGATCACTCAATATTTAAAAAAAATTAAGTGAATCTAATAAGTGTTCGATTCACAAGCACGGGAAATATGTACCAAGAACGTAGATTTTAAGGCAATATTTTTTAAAATTATGAAATTATGGTATAAATAACTGAATTCCATTCTCCATACACTGGCGGATAGGCACACGAAAACAAAGGTATCAGCAGTATTATTAGGGAAATATTGATACGAAATATGTACACAGATAATTCAAGCTAATAATAACATAAGCATTTCAAACAAAACATACCTTCAAGTGCCCAATATATTGGAGTTTAAAATGCTGAAGTTCTTCACGTTTAGCAAATTACAACAACACGATTTAAAATCGTTTGTATCTTTCGCGCCCTTGTTTATTTTCCAACTCAAGCTTCTAGTGGAAACGATGGTGGCTCCATGTCACGTTCTTTATGACAGGTGAGATGGAAGCAGATTAAACGGATCAAGAGTAAAAAGATACGGACCAGAGCGGATGAATCGTCTGAAAAACCAGGACATGACCGGCAGTTCACCGATTGAGATCCGAAGATGGTCACGCCGCCTGGATGGCGGAGTTGAACTACGAAAAAGTGACATTTTATTACGTATTCTCATGAAAGTGAGATTAAAAAATAACCCCCCAGAGCTCTAGCACCGTTGCGGAGCGAACTTCTGGACGGAACAAAGACAAGTGACTCACGGTGTGCGCGCCCTTTCCACAGCTTATTTATTCACTTGTTTTGCAACGCTTGATTTTCAAGCTTCAATTATTTCGTCGCGCTTTGGAGCTCAATATCGTGCTTCATTTATGTGAACTGGTAAACCATGGGGGTTATCTGGATAGAAAAATATATCACGCTCAGAATACCTCAGAGGGTGACTCATTTCACAGCCCAAACACTCTCCCTCCTCTGACTTCAGAGTTCCCGGCTGCTAAGAGTTTAAAAAAGAAGAAACTTTATCAGCATGCCTTCAAGCAGTCTGAGGCGGAGGTTTGCACTGTTACTTCTTGGGAATATTTCGATGGGGTGGTGCTCAGATACTTAACCATCAAGCCATTTTCTATCGAGGTAGGCACAGTGAGAAAGAGATTAATTATGAGTAACGCCTAGGAAACAGTTACTATTTTAGTACTTCCCTCAATGCTCTATTCCTGTATTTTTTGTTTTCTCCATTCATGCTTTCCTACATACACGTTTCTTGTTGTTAAAACTTTTTAATTTGCCTTCCTTTGCCTAGTTCTTCGGTTACATATATCTATGGTTTTCTTGGCCAAATCCTTATGTGTACAAATCCCTCTTAAATCATACCATTTCATCTATCGTATAGCTATTTAATGATTTGCCTCCCATCCATTTCATCAACATGACTGAACTTACGAGTTACTTTTTATCACATTCGTACATGACTGCAAAACTCATTATCACACTTTCTCTCATGACAGGATGGGAAGGGTAGTCACGTTATCGGAGAATTCAAGATTTATGCCTATTATGCGTATGTTGCCACCATGATGACGCTGCGTAACATTTTTATGTGACATCGTTTTCAAAAGTTAAGCCACATGACGAGCACGGACGTCTTTATATTCGTTTAAATGGAACTTCGCAAATTACTTATGCGTTTCATTGTCTTACTGTGAGTGTTTCACTTATTGCAGAACTGACCTCTTTGAGTGATTTTTGTTTTCCTTTCCTCTCGTTAATTTTAATCTTAATGTACAGCGATGCTTTTGTGCACATTTATGCACAAGCTTTCACTTAAAAAGCTTTACGGTCTTTCACGCTGCTGGTTTTTTCCCTTAGCAGTGGGTGTTTTTTTCCAAGAATGCCAAAACGACATTTGGAAGTTTCATCAAGGTGTTGACATTTCTTTCGTACGAATTTATTTGGACCTGCGCAATCTAATAAAACTTCATCATGTTTAATATTTTGTTAAAGTGGCTACTACACTATTTGACATGAACATGTATTTGACGAGGGGTTAGCTAGAAGAAGGGACTAAAAGTCAGGTTATAAAGACTTTATTGCTATTGTTTTGCAATATAAAAATATACATATTTACAGCAGTTTTTCTTTTACATTAAGCATATATACATACAAAAATAGTCCCTGCAATTGGAAAAGTTCCTCTTCAGGGTTTGTTAATTAATATACGTTATTTATCTTTATACATTACCGTGTAGCCGATTAGTTTACAGAACATTGTTATATATTTCGGGGACTCTTTTCTTCCGGGATGTCTTGCAATGATCTGGCATTCGCCCGTGGCGTGGAGGAAACTGGCAAATCCCAAGAAGGTCGCCGTCTAGGTTGAGGTTTAATTGTTGCTGGCTGGCCGGGCGTGGTTGTGTCAGTGCCACGATCTTGGCGATTGCGTTTCCGGAGTATATCATTTCGATGTATATTATCGCCGTTACAAATACACTTCCTGTGGGCATGGAACGCATTTAAGCAATACACAGTAAGTTCAATTTCGGCAGAGTACGGAGATGGACACACTCACCGTATGGTCTGAGTTTTGAAACTGATATAACAAAAGTACATAATAATGGCGGTTCTGCGATTTTCACTTGTCTCTGCTCATTTTCGTACACATTTTCACAAACTCGTTCACCTCTGTGATTACTAATCGAGCCTTGCTCGTGGATCGCTAGACCTCGAATGACTTTCATTGGATGCTGTTCATTTCTTTCTAAGTATTAAAGTAGTAACAGTAATTCTTCCTAATACGTTGATTTCATAGCATGTTGTAATGTCTTGTGAATCACGTTTATTATCGACGTAGTACAAAATATGTGCATGAATTAGTTAACAACCCGTTATTCCTTACGTCTTTGCTTTCCTTGTGTACAAACATAGCAACTAGATAATACATTGTGCGCTTCATAAGATAAGTAATCAGCAAATAAGACGCTACGTTTGAAATCGACAAGGAAATGCTGGTGAAACCCAACTTCAACGCAAATTTCGTCCTTAGAGTTAAGATATCAAAGTGTGAGGAATGGAATGGACCATTCTCCATTCTCATTTATGCCGTAAGTAGTAGCTGATAAAAATAAACTTAAAGTGTTCGTTTAACGCAATATATTCTGAAAATTTCTTTCTATTATCATGTTTAATTTGTGTCCATGAGGGGAATAACCAGAGCTTTTAAAAGAAATAAACCATCGCATAAGATTGCTTTGTTTCACTTGCGTAATTTACTTGCCTGCTTCAGGAAGATGTATCATAAAATTTAAAAAAACAAAAAGATTTTTCTTTGCCTTCTTAATATATTCTACAAAAAGATGACAACCGTTCCAGGTGATTAGACTGGCACATTCCTTTAACGTAAGCTGTAACATCAATCTCTGTTCTTAGTCTTAAAAATCATTTCTTCAGATAAGAAAGTGTAACAAAAACTGTTCCTGACTTGACAATTGAGTTTCAAAATATTTAATCATGTAATAGTCGGCGTTTAACACTAATTATCATCGAATAAAATGGTTGTTGCTCATTCATGACGGCGTCGCGACTACGTCATTTCTATCTCTACGAAAGGCATTTGCAATCCGACAGAGCGTTGATAGACTCAGCTGCACCATTACAATGGACGGACAGCGCTCCTACCAAGACGGGGGCGTCCTCTGCAGTTGTAGGGGAAGCGCTCACTTCCCCCTTCCACCCTCTCCCGCCACCCTCCCCTCCCCTTCCCCTTCATCCTCTCCCACACCCATCCCCACGTGATCCAAGAGAGATCGTCTGCGTTTTATACTAAAACAGACTAATTTGAGATCCCGTATTCAATCCAGACTAATGCATATTCCCGTTCTATTTCCAGAATTACTCAGTAATAAAGGAAATGCTTGCAAACTTTCACGGTTCCAGGAAGCAAAAAGTTATTGTAAAATGGTAAATAACTTAGTTTTTCTACATAGATTAAAATAATAACTGAGATAAAATTAAAACTAAGTTATTTATAGTTTTACAATGCTTAAGGAAATTCCACGAAGTCACGAACGAGACAACGGATCTAAAGTTAATTTAGAGAGAAGAAGATTGATGAAAAAAGTTTAGTAAGCTCCACACCAATATTCCCAATTAAGGAAATGTAAAAGAAGCGTAACTGTAGTGTTGTTACTCCCGCACATGCCGAACAAGGTTTTGTGTGTGTACGTAGTTACCCCTCCTCTCCAGGCTCTGTTCATTTCGTTACCTCTAAATGGCCTTGCTCTGTAATATCATCGCAGAGAGAGAGAGTGGAGCTGGAGGACCCTTCTCCCTCTTAACAAGATCCGGAAGGAGACAATTTCCCATCTTCTCCCATTTAATCTCCCCCAGTACTCATCCGGAGACTTTTTGGACCGTTTTTCCTTCAAGTGGCACCAGAGCAAACAATCTTTTTCTGGCACTCTTCTATCTAATGTGGCGGAGGCTAGGTTCAGAAAAGAGAGAAAAGACAGGACGACTAATGTTTTACCTTCCCTCAGATGAAACTATGAAAGAAATACTCCAATGTTAATAACCTATGAGCATTACAATTTATATGGCAAAAGGTTGGCTAAATATATTGTACCAAATACCATTAATTGTATGCGTAAGCAATTGCGCAATTTAAAAGGAATGGCAGAAATTAAGAATAAGGTCAAAGAATGGTTAATTAACGAAATTAAGAATTTCTAATCCCTTACAATTAGGCACTATATTTATGAATCTGTTATACTTATGTAATCACTTGTGTACTCATTTGACATATATATAATTACAATATATATTGCTATACTACGGCAAATATATTCATGTTACAGGTTTTGTGGATTTTTTTAAATGATATTTGTTTTGATTTTTGTTTTATATTGCAAAATTATATTTCTACTGCATGACATGCCGTTGTATGAATAAAATGGAACCTTCTGACAAGCCATGTGGCTTAGAAGGAACTGACTTTAATTTGCAATAAAGACACATGTATGTAAAAAAACGAATAAACTGAGAATATTTTCCATAACACGTTTACACTAGATCCTGCATTTATTTATTGCTGTTGACCACACCACCTATCCTGCAAGATCCTGAGGAATATTTTCTCAAATATACACTTCCGGTCGTTTTTGACTCCGGTATGACTGAAAAAAGGAAAAATTACAAGTAATGCATTGTTCCGATGTGCAAAAACACGTCTATTTGTACCCCAGACAAAATTTTCGTCAGCTTTCCGAAGGAGGAAAAAAGTAGAGAAGCTTGGATCCATGCCCTTCGTCGAGATGAGCGTCACGGAAAAATAAGCCATAAATCCGTGTGCTATGTGTGCAAAGATCACTTTAATGTAAGTAATATTTCCATATTTCCACACTTTTTCACCTTCACATAACCCACTGCCGAGCCACCATAAAATTCTCTACCGGACCTACAAAAATAATACACATCTCACATAAATATACGCTTTCGTCAATACGAGCTGATTATATGCAAATTAAATATTGTTATGAACTAGAAAACATTTCGGAAGCACATCAGCTACTCAATATATTACCTTTCCATTTTTCGGTTCCAACGAAGTCTTCAGTTTCACTGAAATACCTTGCAATCATGAGGGAATCAGACCCCGTTTCCACTACTGACATTTCTACGACGGTAACTCTCTACTCACGCAATGCTAGTAATGGAAACGCTCGAAAACGCCTACCATGGTAGATGGTCCTACTAGCATTGAGTTACCCTCGTAAGATCAGGGAATAGTGGTTACCGTCGTGTCTTTTTGTAATGGGAACGCAATGTTAGTCAAAATCCCGGTAAGAATCATGGAAAAACAGTTGAATCAACGAAAGCGTGGAGGGATCACGGGTTCACCGTCTGCACACAATTTTAAAAGAATAAATATTTACATACTACCCATGTGGTTAAAAGTGATTAGACGTTGCCATGCGCAGTTAAAGAGAGGATAGATTGTATTAAGGGTAGGTTACACTATTCCAGTATATCGATAATAATTTGAAATGAAGGAAATTTCGTCTTGTCTACAATACTACTTCGTTTCACTGCTTGTCCAAGACTTAAGCCTATAGGAACACATTATCAAGGCCTTAATTTGTATATTTAATTATTATTTCTTACTTCGCTTGTCAACCAATGTTTCAACTTATGTCGTCAATGCTTTAAAAATGATAAGCGTTGGGGGATCACCATTAGGTATCCATATATATTTCACTCAGCATTCAACATTTATAACTTACATAGGTATATGTAACTAAGACCTATCGTCAATGGTTAGACATCGCCTTCATTTTTCAAAGGGGGGACATTTTAATATTTGGGACGTGGACCCTTTAATCAAGTATCTATACATGATCGATAATAATATGAAATTTGAGAAATGTTGTGTAACTCAATACCAAGCCCTTGAAAATGACTTAACTAACAAGTCGAAACCTTTATAGTCGGCAAGCGAAATGAAAATTTTTGTGGAATAATCAAAGGTTCCTTCATTTCCTTACAATAAACTTATTCCGTCATCTTTACGCAATATATGGCTTTCAATGGAGGAAAATAAAGATCAAATACTAGCCCTGCAGCAGTATGCTGCTTCCGCGTACTGAATAATTACGTCACTTTGCCAACAGCCAATTTTCGGGCGTTTTCGATTCTCACTTGTGTTTGAAAATTTTCTTGAACTTTAATGAATGAAATATCGCTAACAACGTCAAAAAATAATAAAAAAACTTCACCGTGAAACGCAAACATATATTTCTATTGAGTTTTGGGGCTCATGATTATATCTGATATATATGCAAGTTCCCTATATTCCGGAAATTGATGCCATGACCCTCATGGAATTGGTCATTACAAATGATTGCTATACGTCGGCGGAAATTCGCAACGTAAAAGCAACTCGGTAAGTAGGAGGATAACGATAGGTTTAATTATGCATAAATGCCTCAATTTTCCCGGTTTATTGGGTTGTTCCATGCTTTGGTGCATTTCCTATGGTAAGTATCACTACGTTTATTCCATTTTCATCTAGTTTTATGTTTAGGTCAAAATATTTATTAGTTTACCCACTTGCTGATAATATTCGAGGGTTCTTCGGAAAGTACCTACGGTTACGAGATTTACTGGTGGAAATAATTGGTGTTGGCCTCAAGAATTATATACCAACATGTCTTTCGACGCATCGACTATGTTTCAATTTGAAATTACGGTAAAGGTGAGTTAGTGTCCAGTCTGGGAGAAAATTAATTTCACCTACTTCCCGATCACCGTATACCACCTATTTCACTTATATTGCTACGCTACATATGCGCATTTGTACTAACCTTTCATTTGCTTCATAAATCCTTTTTCTTTCGTAAACTATTCACTTAAACCTGCGATGTGAATCCATTTCTCCACGCCATGTTGGAAATACTGACGTTTTCTTTCTAATTCCCCCAGACGGCGCAGCGGTCGAGCAGTTTCTTCATTTTCTACACTCAACACCTATGACTATTCCCGCCTTCAACTTTAAGTAGCCGCGCTTCACCACGCGTTTCACACACGCTCTTCCCCTAACATTTTACACATATCTTCGAACTTTATTCCAAATAATTTTCTTACGCACTTCTCTCCGTACTTCCCAATAGAGGTTTCACACCTTTTATGAACTTTAACTTTAGTTGCAACTACACCCCCCTCCAATCATCTACCCTCTCGGGGGATATTTGTCTTTAAAAAAATACGCTACGACTTTGAAGAGACTAGTAATACACCCCCCACCAATAATCAACCCTGTCGGGGGTTATTTTTCTTTAAAAAAATACGCTACGACTTTGAACAGACTACAACTACACCCCCCTCCAATCATCAACCCTTTCGAGAGATTTTTCTCGTAAATGCCAATTAATTTCAACTTCCTTCACCTCATTTTTTTACTTTCCCCATTTTCGACAGCTGAAAAGCCTATTCCTCCGTATTCACGTTTACATTTACTTCAATTTTTAACCTTTTTTCACCTATAAATGCCTTTTTACCGTGCGAAAATCGCCATTTCCAGGCCGTGTACCGTCCCACCCTAACACCCCTGTTTCACTCCATAGGCCCGCAACCTTGTTGGGGGGGGGGGTGTTAAGGCATATTGTAGACGTGAAATTACACAGTGTCCCTCTAGCGGCACTTCCGAAAATCTCGCAATATGGCGTCAAAATTTCACGAAAAATACGCCAATTTGGTCATGTTCAACATTTATTTTCTCAAAAACTAAGAATTTCACGACTTTCTTTCTTACATTTATTAAATGCGCATTCCTTTCACTTTTGTTTCACATTTCTCTGATACCCCTCACTTTTCTATGTTTTGCACAATAAATTTTCTCCCAGACTGGACCCTAACTCGCCTTTACAGAAATTACTTTTCGAACAGCCCTCGTATGTATTTATTTTCATCATTTTACTTTTTTTGACGCAAACCTTTTATGACTGTATTTATTTCATTTTTTTCGTTTCAACAGCTCGATGCGTAAGGAATACGTCAACAATACCATCGGTTTTGTTCGCTTAAAGAGAGAGAGTGGAATATGCACTGTAAAATGTGAAATATGCCCTGAACATAAAATAAGGGCAAATAATTACAAGGCCACCATTGTAGTTGACGAGAAAAGCAGCCAAATTTTGAGTTTGGAATGCCACGACTGTGCTGCATCAACAGGTGAAAATACTCGTTACCTTCTACATTCATCAATAATATCAATTAATAATGCCACCACAAGTGTTTAAAATAAGAATAAAACGTACATGTTTTAACAGGTGTTCCCCTTCCCCGAGATTGTGTTATCCATTCTGGGTATTCAAGGTGCTATAAATATGCTATCGGACCTGTTTCTCTGATTATTGTCCTAGTAATGGCGAAAAGTGTGTTAATATTTGCAGTAAGTGTTTCGTAGTGTATCTATACAAGTGCGTCTTGTTTACATTATTAGCCGAACGTAATGATTGTTTAGCATGAACGCCTTATTGCCTCTGGATTGGCATTGTGTTAATACAATAGGCAGAAAGAAGCGCATCTAGGATTAAGTGAATATATTAATGAAAAGTGGCATCGTGAGTGTTTGCGGAAATTGTGGCGTACTAGTGATTGCCCTAGTTCTTTCTTGTTTACGGAGATGGATTTAGATTTTGCGCTAATGTATTATTCGTTAGCATGTTATTTCATACTTGCAAGTACCTATTGTGATTACGTTGATGTTGAAAATGTTAAGTGAAATAAATGAATTGTTGTGGGCGTCTTGAGATGTTTGGTTTCATACCAGTGACAGAGCAAAGAAATACATATTCTCGTGAAAAGTATATGCATTGTTCTGTAAATTTCTCACTTCCGGGAAATCAATTTATTGATTTATCACCGTCTTTCGTTGGATATTAATATCCATAATTCCCTTCATAAGATGGGATAGAGGAGTTATCCTTGTGATGTGTAAATTTTGTTTGCGTTCTGTCCAAGCCAAGGATATAATATAATAATATTTTATTTGACATTTAGCAGAAGTACACTGCAATAGTCATCGTCATAAAACATAAAAAACACAGGAATCTGGTAATTAAAATTTGATTTCAGAGGTATCAACAACTCTCAACAAATTCCTGCACTGAAATAGGCAAGAGCCAGTGATGAATAATCGTTTTAAATCTTGGCAGGCTGACAAGCCTGGCCTCTTTGGGTAGCATATTAAAAAACTTAAGTTTTATTACATTAAATGATTTAGTGCTTTTTGATAATCTACTGTGGGGGACTACTAAATTGTCCTTTATCTTAAAGCAATGATGAAGAACTCTGACTCCTGTTACTAATGAGCTCAGGCTTTCCTTTACCTCACATACACACTTATAAATATAGTGACCATAAAGGGTCATGATACCCAATCGTATATAAAGTGGTTTCCAATGCTCCATGGAGTTGGCACCAGAAATAATCCAAATAGCCCTTTTTTGCATCATGAAAACATCTTTTGACTTTGAAGCTTGACCCCATAATTCAATGCCATAGGTCAGGTGACAATGGAAAAAGTTCTGTGCCAAGCATTTTTGTCCACTTTGGTTCCAGTAACTTTGTAAGTAGAATATGATGAAATTAATTGAGTTCTCAGAGTTGATAGCTTAGGGCAAAACCATTTTTTGGACTGTTTGCAAAAATTGGAAGGAAGTAGTTTTTTAGGGAAGCAATGTTCAAAGAAGAGAATGAACGTTTTGAAAAAACAAGAGAAATTACAATTTCCATCTGAGGTTGTCAACACAGAGTGCCATATGACATTAGAAAGAAGGACTTTAAAGTTTGAGATACCCACACTAGCGATTGGTTGCACAAGAGTGGAACAACTCTGGTTATGAGGTTTATTAATGTGAGTTTGCAATATAGATGTAAATTCTAAACCAAGATGATCTGTTATACCTAGGTTAACGACACTGACTTTAAAATGTTCAGGGGGTACATTTGTGATAATATTATCTAGGGAGGAATTTAACCTGGTTGGCTCTGTATTAGTACAATATAAATTAAACGATAGAAGAAGTGAGGAAAACAAAACTATCCTTATCAGCAAAACGAATGTCCATGTTGAGATCACCACAAATTATTATATCCAATTGATACTTTGACAACATCATCAAAAATTGTTCAAAATAGTCACATGTAAGAGAGCGAGTTCGGAGGTAGAGCGGAGGAGGATATCGACTCCTTCTTCTCAAAATTGGAGGGAATAGCGGAGCTGAGTGGGTGGTCCGAGGACGAAATGCTGCGAGTCGCGAAGCTCCGAATGTGCGGGGATGCGGCCGTTTTTATTAGAACTAAAGACCTGTGCCGTGAGACTAAATCCTACTCAGAGTTTAAAAATGAACTTACTTCGCGTTACCGATCTAAGAAAACGGCCAGATTTTTCCGGCAAGTACTCTCGACTCTCAGAATTAATCCGGCTGAAGGGATCGAGCAGTTCGCGGATCGGGTGAGAGCGATAAACGCACGAACGTACTCAATGGAAGGGACCGCGGAACAGATCGCGGAGAGACGAGCGGAGGCGGATCAAAGGGCACTTGACACGTTCTTGCGCGGGCTATCGGGAGAGATTGGGCACCAGTGCCGATTGACCGCCCCGGAGACCTTCGATGCCGCCATCAGCACTGTCATCCGCATCCAGGAGGCGGAGAGCAGACCGAGGGAGAACCCGCCAACCCGTCGAGTATTCCAGACCACCGGGCAACGCACCTGCTTTTCCTGCGGACAGCCCGGACACATGGCGAGAGATTGCAGCGGAGAAAGGAAATTCTTTGCCTGCGGCAGGGAAGGACATCTCGCCCGTGATTGCCGAAGCCGCCAGAAAACGCCTGCGACCAGAGGTTTAAACGGAAACGGGGTCGGAGAAGCCGCCGTATCCAACCCCTGGTAAGTGTGGTCCTACCTCGCATTGGACGAGGAGGAGAGGAGCAAGATCTGGTGGCATTAGTGAACATTTTTGGGAGGGAGTGTAGAATGCTCGTAGACACATTTCCCTTGTCGTACGTAGCGTGTGTGGGACGAATGGGATAAAATCGTCTCCTGTCAGAGCTTTAGGGATAACGGGTGATAGTATGTGGAATCATGGGGAAAAACTAGTAAACTTTTGTGTGGGAAATACTATGTATGACTTGCCAATGCAAGTAGTAGATCATCTTTCGGGTATTGAGGGTATATAAGGATTAGTTTTTTTGCGAAAGTACGGGGCTGTAATCAATGTGTGCACCAAAGAACTCAGCGTGGGGAACCAGAAGTGGTCGTTGGACCATGTTGCTGGAAGGACTGAACGTGTGATGGAAAAAGAAGTTAGTATTTGTGTTGAGGGTGTAGAAGTAAGACTTGATCGCGCAGAAATAATTCCCCCGCGTTGTGAGAAACGTGTGTATGTAGCGATTTTGAGTGATAAACCTTTTGGGGGGCTCGAGGTCGTTGCGGAGCCAGCACTGGAAAGTGTTGAGGGGTGTGCTGTGGCGCGAGGGCTGTGTAAGGTAGACTCTGATAATCGAATTGTCGTGCAGGTGGCAAATTTCGGTAGGGAAGAGGTAGTTCTCCGCAAGTGCACTATATTGGCCACGTTGGGCGATGTGTATCGGGGCGAGGCCGCGATTGAGGGAAGCGAGTGCCACGTTAGAGCGGTGGAGGATGCGGTGAGCGACGTTGATTTCGAGGAAAAATTGCGCCACCTCAGTGATAAGGAAAGGAACTCTTTGATGCCGGTCCTCGAGGAATATAGGAACTTGTTCTGCCCGAAGGGTACCCTACCCGCCACTGATATTGCTTATCATCACATTCCCACGGGGGATGCCAAGCCAATTTACCGACGTCCCTATAGGACCCCACATCACCAAAAACCACTCGTAGAAGAATTTGTCAGAGAACAATTGGAAGCGGGAATTATCACGCCAAGTAAAAGTCCGTGGGGATCTCCTGTGGTCATCGTACCAAAAAAATCGTTGGATGGGAAGCCTAATTTCCGTTTTTGTGTTGACTTTCGCCAATTAAATGCCGTTACTACCCCTGATATATACCCTATTCCAAATATAGTCGACACACTAGATCATTTGGGCGGCTGCGATTATTTCACTACGATTGACCTAACGAGTTCGTACCACCAAATACCAATGCATCCCGAATCTCAGCAGAAAACTGGCTTCCTGGTAGAAAGTGGGCATTACGAATATAAGCGGATGCCATTCGGCTTACGAAACGCCCCCGCCACATTCCAGAGAACGATGGACGGGGTGCTTCGCGGGTTAAAGCCAACTCAGTGTATGGTTTATCTCGATGACGTTATAGTTTTTAGTAAGGGGATTGAAGAGCACGCTGAGAGACTAAGACGGGTTTTGGAGAAGTTGAGTAGTGCAAAATTGTCCCTAAAATTTGAGAAGTGTCAGTTTGCACTCGCTCAAGTCAAGTATTTGGGTCATATCATCTCGCGATCAGGTCTCCACCCAGACCCCGAGAAGGTTGAAGCCGTGCGTAGTTTTCCTGTGCTGACGGGCGTGAAAGAATTGCAATCCTTCCTTGGGCTCGCAAACTATTACCGGCGATTCGTCGATCAGTATGCGGAAATCGCCAGGTTTTTGACAAGATAATTAAAAAAGGGAACATCGTTCACTTGGACGCCGGATTGCGAAGGGGCAATGAATTCCTTAAAAGGTGCGCTGACGGGAAGTCCCGTACTCGTTTATCCCCATTTTAAAAAGCCTTTCATCTTGTCAACCGATGCTAGCAATATAGCCATAGGGGCTGTTTTATCACAAGAAGTTGATGGTGAGGAGCATCCGATTGCTTTCGCTTCCCGACAGTTGAATTCCGTGGAGATGAATTATGGGACCACTGAACGGGAATTGTTAGCAGTAGTTTGGGGAGTGGGTCATTTTCGATGCTATTTATATGGACAAATATTTAAAATCATAACTGATCATGCCGCACTGAAGTGGCTCTTCAGCATGAAGGACCCAAGTAGTAGGTTGATGAGGTGGACTCTAAAGTTAGGGGAGTACAACTATACGGTAGAGCATAAACCGGGAAAACAGCATTTAAATGCTGATGGGTTGAGTAGGAAGGTAAGACGGGTGGATACCGTGGAGACTGTTTGGGAAAAGGACGTCGGTGAGGCGCAGAAGGAGGACGCACAGTGCGAGACGTGGCATACACAACGAGGTTTTGTGATGAAGGGGGAAATCATGTACCGCGAGACGGGGAAAGGGTTACGAATTGTAGTCCCTGAGAAAATAAATACGCTAATTCTGCGGCAGTAACACGAACATCCCTTATCTGCTCATACAGGGGCGCCATCTACCCTGAACCGTATTGAGTATTTATACTGGTGGCCTACGTTGCATTCCGATGTGAAAAGATTCGTGAGGGAATGCGTGTCGTGCAATCGCCGCAGCCCATATGGGAGGACACGAGCGCCACTACAGGAATTGCCAGAGGCAAAGGCGCCGTTTGAATTAGTGGCCCTTGATGTGGTCGGTCCGATGCCATTGACAGACAGTGGGAAAAATACATACTTTCTATTCTCGATCACTTTTCGCGATATTTGGTGATGTTTCCGCTGAGTGACCAGACCGCGATGACAGTGGCGGAGGCGTTTGTAAATAGGTGGGTTTTGCGATTTGGGGTTCCTAATACGCTACTGAGTGATCAGGGAACAAACTTTACATCAGAACTGTTTACGAACGTATGCAAGCTGCTTAACATTACAAAGATTCGCACGTCACGCAGGGTATAGTGTAATGCATGTTGGTGAATACTCACCCCCTGCCACACACCCCTGAGGTGGCTTGCAGGGTATTTTGTAGATGTAGATGTAGATGTCACCTTTCCATCCCGAAGGCAACGGGAGAGTGGAGAGGGTTCATAGGACTGTGGCCGTGATGCTAAGCCACTACGTGAACTCCAAAAATTGTGATTGGGACTTGTGGCTGGCCTTTGCTGTGTCGGCCTATAATACAAGCGTTCATAGAAGTACCAAATCCTCACCCCATGAGGTAATTTTCGGATTCCCTATGCGGTCCCCTTTCGAGTGCTTCGATACAGAGGATAAGGGAATCGAGGGAGAGTATGTGGTAGGGCTACGCGAAAGGTTAACGAACATTTGGGAAAGATGCCGTGCAAGTGGTAGAAAGGCTCAAAGGGAGAGTAAAAGGCAATACGACAAGAAGAGCAAAGACGTTCATTACCAATGCGGGCAGTATGCTTACTTGAGTGACCCCCAAATAAAATCAGGCCGAGTAAAGAAATTTCATTCCCCGTGGGCTGGGCCATTTCGAGTCATTGAAGTAGTGTCGGACGTGAATGTGCGGTTGGAGCTCCCCTTCCGTGAGCTATTGGTGCATAAAAACAGGTTAAAACCATATTTTGGTCCTACCCCCCTCAACCAGCAGATACGGAGAGAAACGCCGGGGCCGCCCAAGGAAGACCACGACGGTAGCTGACGAAGCGACCAGCTGTGCTCCCGTTCCCAGTGCTGTGACACCCCCTCCCTTTCCCCGCCTATACAGAGTGCTTCCAACTCCTTCAGCTCTCCCTTCATCGAGCCCTCGGCTTTCAACGTGCCAACGCCGAGTTCCTCGCTCAACGAGTCACTCACCTTGACGACCGAGGCGCATTCCGAGGAAGGACGCAGCCCACCGGAGAGCATCACAACAAACCTTATCAGCAGTTCTTCTCCCCCTTCAAGCTTCCCCTCCCCGAGCTTTCCTTTCAGGTCGCCTTACCCCCTGCGTTCGAGGCAAGCCGCCCAGGAGACGTCATAGTCAGAGACCGATACCACGGAAGCAGAGCATCCGCGTGGGAAAGAGGCAGGAGACGCGACTCAGCCAGCTGGACATCCGTACAACCTGAGGCCCAGATAGTATTGAAAACAGCATGTGTGGGGTAGCGCTGTGTGTGGTCGTCGTGTTTTGGGTGCTTGCGTTTGGATGGTATTATTGGTATGACGGCCCAGGTGCCGTATGTGAGGTTGTAGAAGAATTACAATGACCCATGGGTGGGCTAGTGTTTTGGGAATCAGTGAAAATGGGTTAGATGGTGTTATATTTTGTTGTTGATTGGGGTATTTTTATTACGATTAATAACGTGTCAATGGGTGGAATTAATCATTATATAGTGGTGAAGGGTTTCATTAGTGTCAATCTCATGACGAATTGTATTGCTTAATAAAAATTAATTGTTGCATTAATGAAAAGGGTTTAACAAGTATCAAACTCATAAGGAATTTTATTGCTGAATCAAATGATTTGTTGCATTAATATGATGGGTTTCATAAGTATTAATCTCATGATGAATTTTGTTGCTGAATCAAATGAATTGTATTAATGCGAAGGGTCTGTCTGTTTAATATACTTTAATGTACACGAATTTGTGTTACTTTTGAATTTGAATTGGACTCAACATTGAAAATTCTTGCTTTTGGAGACAAATTTTTAACGTAATTGCTTAAAATTGTCTGTAAGCCAATTTTAAAATTTGAGGGGGAGTGGTGTAAGAGTGAGAGACTCGGTAATTTTCCTTTCATACCTATTCCTCTGCACATTGCAGTTTTGCCACCCCCTTACATTCCACCCGCTTTCGGAGAGCTCTCTCTACGCTTCCAACTCTGAGAGTCAGCGCGGACTATGTACCGTCGCACGACCGAACATGCAATTTAACCAACCAATAAGGTGTCGAGGTAAAGTCACGAGGTGACGCTGAGGTGTGTAAGCGGGAGGAGACGGCGTTGCTTCGTGGTAAGTTGGCCTCGAGATGTAAGAGAGTCAAAACAATAAAGGTCTGGTCTCCACCTTCGCTGTTGTTCTGTTCCCTGTACTCCCTCTGGCGGACCCCAAATCCGATCGAGAGCTAACACACAGAACATTTGAACGTCACCATAAGGTTATTAATGAACTTATCATGTGAATTCATGCAGTCACTTTTTAATGCAATGTGACAGTAATTCGGAGGAATTGAAATTATTATCAAAGCTAAAGTAATCCCTTCGGTCCAAAAGAAACTTACACGTCACGTTTGATAGAAGTCTGGGTTAGTCAGTCACTTATTCACATTGCACATGCAGCACTAAAATGAATTACAGAGCAACTATCAACTATGGCATCAACCTCAGGTTTCAATTTCTTTCATGACTCTTTTCAACAAGGGTTTTAACTAACTAGAGGGAAAAATTTAAAATCGAAGTTCATGGGCCTGGGGCCTTCGTTGAGTTAAAATGCCCCCCTGTCATCATTATTGTCAGGAATTATAGTTATTATTCTTATCATTGAATGAAAAAATAATCTGATTCTTAAATCTTATTTTCAGGTGGTTGCAAACATGCACTAGCTTTTTTGATGTGGATACATTACAAAAGTGTAGAACCTTCCCCTACTGATGTAGAAGGTTATTGGAAAAACCATCTTTAAGTTGTGCCACATCCTGTTAATTAAAAGTTTCAGACTTTGGAGCAGTTTCTCCAGTAATTGCTCCGGATGTGGCCAAATTCAAGAAGCGTGTAATTGAGGAAGCTGGGGATGAAGAATATCAATTTTTAAAATATTACCGGCCACTTCCACCTTTTACATGCTTACAAATATTTAGTATGCTTGGAAAATGCATTGGCATTCATGGATGTGATATCAATTATGATTTATTTATTAATTTTGCAAAAGCTGAGATGACACCTGAGCTATGCCAGGCTGCTGAGTCAGAAACTTGTGATCTGGCAAGGAGTAAGTGGTGGCATAGCCTACGGTTAGGAAGGGTCTCCGCCTCAAGAGTGTACTCAGCAATGCGCTCTAAGAAACAAGGGGGTGGAGTCATTGCTGAGGAAATTCTTGGGGCCAAAAGGCTCAGGCCAACTGGTGCCATGAAAAGGGGCCAGGACTTGGAGGCTAATGTCCTAAAGGTACTAGGAGAAAAAATGTCTCTCCACATACAGCGAGTAGGGATAATATTGCATGGGGATCATCCTGAATTGGGAGCTAGTCCGGATGCAATAACTGAGGACTATGTAATGGAAGTAAAATGCCCTATCAGTGAAAAAAATAAATTCAATTACATAGGGAAAAATGGGAAAATATCCAAAAAAGTGAAGGCACAACTGCAGTTGAAATGTTTTTCACAAAGAAAGACATAGCTCTACTGTGTGTTGCTGATCCTATGTTTGAGACAAATTACATAATAAGCACCTGGTTGAACATAATGATGCAAATTACTGTTCAGAAGTAATGTTCAAAGCCAAGGAATTCTGGAAAAAAAATATATTCACAAAGATGGTGGAGTCAGCACAACCATCTATTTCAGTAAAGTGTATGTGTAATGATTATTAGTAAATATTTAAATGCAACATATATGTGTATTCACCAAGTAAAATAAATGTAAAAATTAAGTTTTAATCAATTTTTAATTCATAATCCATGCCTTTAATTTAAATTTTTTATCAAAGGTGATTGTAAATTCGCAAGACCAGCAGCAATTTTGTTGATCTCATCCTAATACATAATGAGATTGTGATCAATACAAGAATGAGGCTTGAGTATTTTAAATTCCCTTATCCTTCCTATTACCCTTTCTATGTGAACTCTTAGACTGGCTATTCTTTTCGTTAGCATGACCTCAACCTTAGTACTTTTACTACCTACTTTTACTGATGGTGGCCTAACTAGTTTGCATTTCTTATTAGCCAGAAGAGTGTCCAAGCCCTTGAATCCTCTATCTGCCATTACAGCACAGCCTTCAGGCATAACATCCAAATACCCACTATCTTTGGTCAATTCAACATCAGAAATCCTACCACTTGAAATAAAGTTAATCAGCCCATCTGGAGTAGCCGAAATCAAATATTTTATGGTATTTGCCTTTTTGTAGTTTGACCATGTCAAAGATTGGTACATTGGATTTGTTAGTTTTTCAATCTCTATTTGGTAACAGTCAATAATGCTCTGCACTCGGCTGTATCGAGCTATGAAAAGCAAGGGAAGATGCAATTTTATTTTATTAGGAGAGGGCCACATTATCAATGCTGATAAACATCGACTGATTATTGGTATATTCCTCCTAAATATTCGAGAGGCATTGCTCTCAGACATACCAAAGGTGTAGCCAAGTTCTTTAAAAGAAGAATCTAATTTAATTTTCTAATTTAATTTTTTTTAATGTCAAAAGGACATCTGCTAAATTACTTCTAATTGTCTCAGATAAAATTTTAATTATGTACTTACTATGAAGAGGTACACCCATGAAGAATTTATGAATTGATAGTCTTTTTCTTCCTCGGAAGTGCTTTTCTCTGTTTCATTAGAATAATCAGAATCTGAGAAAATATCTGAATCAGTATCATGGTTATCACCTTTATTACTCCTCTTTTCCTGATTTTTGCATGAGGACACAGCACTATTATTTTGAGGGATGCACTTAATGGGAGAGCAAGCTACATTAACTTGCTGGCATTTGGCTTGGTTCATGGAGCATCAAACTGACTTGCTTCTAACTGAAGGTTTCATATTCACTTGACTTGAAACTTCTCTGGAGTTAGCAACATTGCTAGTTTGAGTGCTAACACTCCGATTGACTTCGGAGAGCAAACACAAAGCTTCTGCTGCCATCTGACTCCTGGGTGATGCAGGGCATGTTTCCATGTCAGTGGGTTCCTCGTAGTCATTCGGAGGGAATCCTTCGTCTAAATATTGATTTGGGTTATCTCGATCATTAGGAACAATAGGTGCCATGAGAGATAAGTTTTGCTTCTTGGATCTTTTGAGGCTAGTTAGTCGTTCCGTAACAGGATGTGCAGTCTTCCTATCTGGTTGGCATTTGAATATGTGAGGCACAACTTGTTTTTTAACCTTCAACAGCCCTCCATAGTATTTGAACTTGATGAAGTTCTCCAAGTCCTCCTTTAGCTGAATAAGAAAAGTAAGATTCTGTTAGTTGAAATTATTTTTAAAGAACATTGTCCTTAATTAATAAGAAATTAGATCATTGTTTTGGGCCACAAAAAAGAAGAACGCAGCCGAGGTGGTGGACAAGAAGAGGTTTGAACGAAAAAATAAAGCGTAAACGAGGCGAGGAATTCTCATCCTTCTCAAGTACGTTGTTCATCTTTCAGCACAATTTCCAAAAGAGTTAAGCTATGTTACTGATAAAGTTCAACGGGATAACCTCATTCCCCATCATCGCACCTTTGAGTTATTTGAGACTACCCACGTAAAAGGATTTGCTTTGTCTCTTGAACATCTGTTGAAACTGTGATGAAACACAAAAAAGACATGAACCTGCCTAGAACTGTGTTGAACTCCGTTGTTCCTAAGGCAGGGGCTTCTGACCCTCTTGAAAAAATCATGAAATGTATGTTGATCTCTCTGGAAATACTGTCTTCAACTGGCTTGTTTTCAGAATGTGTTGGAACTGCCTTGATCATTGGTTGAAACTCACTTGAATTTCTTTTGTGTTGAACTGTGTCTGAGACTGCCTTGATCTTGGTTAAAATTCACTTGTTCCAACTTGTTTATTTCTGTTGGTTGGCTGTAACATAAAAATCATCAATGTGCAAATGGTGTACATAACAATATTACTTATGTGTTAAGAGGCACAAGGCTAATGTTTCTATAGGTATTTCCATTATTTAAGACTGAAGAATCTCCAGTATGCTTTAGGCATCAATCAATTTTCTGCATCTAACCAGTGTACTTAGTAATACATATTAGACAAGGATCATCAGCCCACCTTGGTCACAAGAGAAACTCTTGAAGTACTCATCAAGCGAAACTTATACTTAGTAAGCGAAATGTGGGTTTTTTTCATAATTACATGTGTTAATTAACACATCACGTAGTAGACTTTAATCCTTTGAAATTAGACTGAATTCCGGTTATATTGGAAAAGAGATGCAAAATGATAAGGGATTACAGGATCATCATGTACAGGTAAGTCAAATCGATATTCATCAAGCATAACAATGACATTTGCTAAAATTATTCATCATTATAAAATGCAACTCATTTATATTTAGATATTGACGAAGATTTCAGGATGGTTTCAACAGGGACAGAAGCCCCTGCCTTAGGAACAACGAAGTTCAACACGGTTCTAGGCAGTTTCAAGTCTTTTTTATGTGTTTCATCACAGTTTCAACAGATGTTCAAGAGACTTACAACACAAATCCTCTTACATGTGAGCGGTCATGATGGCGAATTTACTTCGCTAGTTTAGAGTAGCACGATTCAGAAATGTGAGTTACTGAAAAATGGAGACGAATGCGACGTTAATATCCTTTCCAAAAATAATTCATTCATTAGCAAGCAAATTTAAGTCTTTCCCACAAGACTGAACTTGCCGGCTCAGAGAAAATTCGAACAATCCGGGCACCAACTCGCGCGTTAAAAAGTCATTTTAACAACAAGTAAATCCGTAGTATTTTTAAAAACATGTCCCTAGTTGGACGGCTTATCACATAATTTGCGTAGATTTCAATACTTACGTTGAAATGATCTTCACAGATGAATCCCACTGTTTTCTTCGAAATGCCCCCCGGATTTCTGCGAATGGCTCTTAGCCACAGGCTTCTCCTTCCTTTTTTTGTAGGCAACCTAATAAATAGTTTATTAGGCACCTTGGTTGAGGTATTTTTACAGCCAGGTGTCAAACAATACTTATACCTCGCACTCATCTCGCTGGCTAATTACCATGCTAATTACAATGCTAGGGAGTTGGGTCGATGTATGGAGTTTTCGAGATTTCGACTTTCGATATTGAACTATCGTGATTTAAACTATCTTGCCTGCGTATTACTCATTATTGACGTGAAATATCAACTGTTTACCATTTAATGATTACCTACTCAATTAAAAATCAGAGGTAGGCTCACTTTTGGGTTGAGTACGCTCGCTTGAATCACCCGTGTTGGTGCGCTGTTGCGGCTGTTGCCTAGCGGTAGACTTCGGGCGATTTTTAGGCACAGTTGACGTCATCGAGGATTCTTCGGCAGTGACTTGGGGGGAGGGAGTTTTCGGTGCGCTTTAAAATTTCGCTATATTAAGCATTCAATATCTCGCGAAGGAAAACTCAGATTTACATGCCGTTTTTTTTGTTAAATCGAGAAAATAATTTTCTGTCCGCCTGTTAAATAAAAAAAATTTATGCAAGTTCCCCATTGATTATTTTGTGCTTTTAAATAAAATAAACTTTGAGTTAAAGACTAAATATTTGTGTGTGATCATTCGTCTCCCGACACCAAGGGCAAGAACCCACGTACAATCTTATGCTCTCAGGTTCCCCAACACGTGGGTAGGGGCCCGGTCATAACACCATGCTCACCCCACACCTTCTCTCCAATAGTTTCTGAAATGCTATGCTCGTCAACGTTGAGTTTGTGCTTGAAAGATGAAATTAAACGTTCGTAATATTATGGACGGTCGATCGCGTGCAATATAAGTGAATTGTGACTCTAAATTGAATGATAATTTTACTAGAAGAATAACCTGATGGAAAAGCAAGACCTACTCTATACTGAGATGATTGGTAAGAAAGGAGCCGTTAACCGTTTGTTAGAATGGTGCTCATTTCGGACCAATCATCATATATATTATTACAGAAAGGTCTTTATCTGTCATTAAGTATTTGCTCCGTTAATACTGCACCTATAAATGAGGTATCATTTTCAACGCTGAATCACCGACTTCTGACGAGAAAAACAATCTCAATCTCAAAGTTCACTATTTACCCATTAATTTGACTTAAAAGTTTCGATAAACTCCCTAGACTGTATTGTATTTATATGTTTTGTATATTTTTACAAGAAAACAAGTAAAAAGAAAGTACTTTATGATACACCTTCTTCTCTATTTAAACCCCGTGGCGTGGCGATAGCGTGAAAGTGCGAAATCTTCGCTCGGGTTACCTAGTTTTCATTATAATTCAAGTAGTTATATCAGCATGTAGGTACTCAAAGCCAAATATTTTATCTTCCATTCGGCAACGTGCCAAATGTGAACATAAGAACTTGACTTTGCAGTCCTTATACAAGTGGTCTCTCCTCCATAAAGTGTTTCTGAAGTTCGACGTACTGATCCTCAAATCGCTCGATGCTGATCACACCGTGGGACCCAAAGTGCCTCCGATCTGAGGGACTTGTGAATAGTAAAAGAACCTCATGGTAATGGCAGATTCTTCATAAAACACGTTTACACAAATGCAGTGAATATAAATCAGAGATTTCTGAGATCAGAGATAAAAGATTTCTTAGAGAATGAGCAAAAATATTCTCTGGCTTTTAATGCAGATTGAAGTTATTAGAATACACTTTTCATGTGGGAAATTTTAGCAGCAGAGTATTACGAGTCTAAAATTCCTTTTAAGACGTAAATAAATTTCATAATTGAGAAAACTCAAGGCTAAATACATATTCCAACCATTCTTTCGCCGTTGGAAGACAATGGTTTAAGAAGATAAACTTCAGTGACCTTAAGTTTGGAGCAATTATCCAATGGGGTGGAAGAAAAGGAAGAAAATCATGAACAAAGGCAAAGTTTCTAGCAGCCAAAAACTTGAGTTCGCAGACGCTCTTACAAAAAAGTGTTGTTACAAAAAAGAACGAAAGTTATATCACGAGTTCATCTCGCTCGAAAACTTGTCTCCAGGAAGTGATTATGGCGTAAGAAGATGATATGGTGGAGGGTTGAGAGAGATGAGGGGGGGCAGACGTTCTCTGATTGGTTGTTCCGTGCGATGAAATGAGGAGGAAGAGTCATTGGGCATCCCTTTCCGGGCCACTGGCCGGGCGAAATCGGCGGAAACACGACGCTGGTTGGTAGAGAGAGAAGAAAGTCTTGAAGAGTCGAGGGAAGGAAGGAGTGGGAAAGAAGGTGGAAAGGCGAAGAGCGAATGAAATATGAATTCAGTCCACTTTTTATAAATGGCCTGCAATAAACTTTTGATTCCATCTGAACGAGGAACACTTCCTTACGAGATAAAAATTGTGATGGATATTTATAGTGCTAAATACACGCAAATTAACATTAAAATTATAAATGATAATAAATAAATGATTTTAAAAAATTTAAAATATAAATAAAAAAATATTAATGGTACTTTTTTCCGCAATTTTCATATATACATCACCATTCAAAAAAATACATCGGAATAGTTATACGTACTTTTGAAGGAAAAACTCTCGGAGATTCATAAAGGCGCACAAAAAGGTCGCAGTGCTACAGATGAAGTGCTCTCCACAAGGCATCACATTGGATCGAAAATTATCCGTAATGGCCGGGATTTGATATCGAGCTCTCGGAACGGGAAGACAGGACTCTTAAGCCACCAAATACAATATAATCAAATGATATTATTGACTCAATACGACAGCAATGTTTATCTCGCTTTAATGTTGAAGGGGAATATGTACTATGTATTTGTATGCGTACGGATATGGTTGTTATACGGTATGTGTTTCTAATTCATGGTGCCGGAGCAAATAGAAATTGACTTAAAAATACTGGTAAATCGATTGGTGTGTAATATTTAGCATAATATGAGGGCTTTTACTTAATTTGCTCTCCATTTCCCGAAGGTCAGTGAGAGTAATAATTTGAAAGTCAGCTTCAGAGTGAGTTGGAAGTGTGACATTGGCTTGTTCTACTGACCATGGCCCGTGTTGTACGTCCATGAAACCTTTTACAATTGGCTGATATAACATTAAAATTTTTGAACAACAATAAAATATCAAAATTTGAGCCCAAGGTGGTTCTTGAATAACAGAAAATCATAGTTTTAATTTTAACGAAGCCATAATGACTGAACAAATAGAACCATTGAAATATGCATTACAAGTAAACAGTCCTCATAGCAAGATGTACAAATTCATGCAATAAAGGAACCGTTGTAATAAAACTTAATAACATTTGCATAGGCTTGATTTATTAACTATTTGTCATTTTTAATGAAATTTACTTTTTAATTTTCCGTTTTCTTGAATTCTTTCTTTTCTTTCTTTTTTTCTATGCACTAAGTTTTACTGTTATTATATAAAGCTAGGAGATGATGCCCACTGAATTCCAACGGTCAATACTTGAACTGATAATGCTTCATATTATTTAATAATTCCTCCCGATGTGACATTCAATATTCATGTTCTCCATAGCAGTCATTAGCCAAACATGAGGAAGGAGGCTGGTGTAAGTAATTGTGCATGCTATAATATCGAAGGATTTCTCTAATATTAATTATTTAGTCTGAGCCAAAAGTGACTCGGGCATTAAGTTCCAATTCAAAGCCTTTGCTGTGGTTTCCAGGGATATTTAAATTTCTAATGCAGCGATAGTGCAAAAAGAAATTGAAGACCTTTGAGCCAAAAACTCAAATATCAGGAAAACATTTAGCGAAAACAAGAATCGAATCAATGCACTAAAAACCAAAATCATTCATTCATCCGATACTTGAGGGGGTTCCGTCTTCTGCCTTCCTGGGTGCCTTCCAAGAGTGGGAGGAGAAACGCTAGCAAAAGTGTATTAACGCCCAAGGGGCGTATTTTGAAGAATATTAAGTGTTTGACAATAAATTTTCTGAAAAAAATGTTCTCGATACTTTTGCGACAGACCCTGCATATGGCTCAAATTTTTCACATACGATTTTGTGGACTAGAAATTCGAGATACACCTGAATTTAAAAATTTTTTGAGATACTAATTTGTGGCTAGGAAGGAATCGATTATAAATCTAACATAATCATCACCGATGGGACTATGTATATGTCAGTAGCATACACGCAATAAATACACGTGAAGCTGAATCTTCATTTGGCTGCAGACCGTTTCTTTTTTGCAGAATTAAACTATTAATTGAGGTTTTCTGTAATTGAGAAAGGTACCAATGGAAAAAAAATAAAATAAATATTCTTATTTCTTCAATAGAATTTTGTATTCCGGTCGAAATTCCGAAATATTTGCGAAAACGTAAAGATTTCTTGCAATATTTTATTGTTTATGAGTCATCGTCCCCATAACGGCCATGCTCATTGTTTAAGTCGAGATTCCCTCTATATCCATTAACTCAATGGTACTTTGCACTAAATATAAGATATGAATGGTTAATTACAATCAATGTAAATGACAATAAATTCTTCCCGTTGATATTCAACGGGCACTTTCACTGGTATATTAAAAGCCATAAGTAGCATTCTCAAAGGAGGATGCTCATGGTGTAACAATGTTAAAGCATGTGAGATCACGAAAGAGGCTGAACCGCAGTTAAACCACCCACACACTAATAATTGTGTGTTGGTATTCGTAAACAGCCTCATTCTTCTCTGTGGTCTAAGAATAAGTAGTAGAGAGAAGACAGATAGAATGGGGTTTTGTGGGTAGCGCGAGGCTTATTTACGCACGTTCCCATGGTATCATCGCGTTGGCCCCGACCTCATACATCTCACCCTTTGCACTGGAGAAAGAAGTGGGCGATATAAAGAACACCCCCAATGCTTCCCCTCCCTTGCGCTGTTGGGTTGTGGAGAAAAGAATGTACGCCACCCCATGGGGAGGGGTTAAGGCTTGAGGGGATGAGGGACTCAGGGTTCGCAATATAGGGTCAGGCAGGACAAGGCCAGGGAAGGATGAAAAGGGTAAGTAATGGATATATATATGTGTGTACCTTAAACAGTGAAATACGACCTCATATCGTAGTGTGCGCCCTACCAAGAAAGAAGGAAAAACATCCCAAAGGCATTTGTAATATATTTCGACTCCATCCTTTCTTGTTGAGAGGTGAACATCTGGGGCTCACGACTAAACTGAATGATTTCCTACACAGTCAAAATCAATTTGACCAAAACATGGTATATCTGAGCCATTCTTATTTTGGCAATATATGTATCAATAACGAGTCAGAAAAACTTTAAATATCGACCTCGAATGTGAAATTTACCCATAGCATTTCTGCGGCCAGACTATCAAGATATCCCTACGATATAAGCCATGATGATCAGTATTTAAACTAAGACTGTGTAAATCGCCCAGATTGCGATATTTTGATATTATGTGTTAGTTATAAGTTAGCGCCATATATCACGATGCCAAAAATACTAATTAATAAAGTAAACCGTTATTGTTTTAAAGTTAAACACTCTCATTTTCTTTACCCCAATTATATTAATAAAAATCGAAAATTCTGTCATTTATCTAAGATGGTTTCATGTTGCCAAGTTAATAAACAAGCATAATTTCCTCTGTAAAAACAATACAATTTTAAAGTTACGAGTCACGTGAGTAAAATGCAAAATTTGACTTTAGAAAAAGTAAAATAATTGTAAATGTGGATAAAAAATTGAGTTTCATAAGGATTTAATCGTTTAGCGAAAGGTGAATGGCGATTGTTATTTACAAAATTGCGCACACACACATTTGCCTTAGAGAATAGGCACCTAAAACAAAGTGTATTACAAAAAAGGCATGAGAGGGCTACATTACAAATGAACCCCTCTCATGCCAAACATGATACATTACATGATACAAATATGAACTTAAAATGACAAAAATCTTAGTACGTAAGATTATCTCGGAGTCCCTCTTCTCCTTATGGTAAGACTACGTAAGAAGAGCCCAAATCCATAACCCAAAAACATCTTACGTAATTTGGAACTCTCACATATTTAAAGTGCAACATGGTTCTGGATGTATAATTTCCCTGCCAATGAACTCGATGAAATTTGCCTCTACTAAGCCAATTTGTGTACTCTGCATGAGTAAACTGCTCATTCATTGTAAACCCTCTCAGCTGCCCGACTACGTTGCAGTGTAGCCTTACAACTTGTTCCGCGACAGTCTCATTGAAATGTGTGTGTGTCTCTAATGGCACTTTGAGCAAGTTGAAGAGAGACGGTGGTGTGAACGGAGGAAAAAAAAGATAGATGGCAGGGAGTGTGAATTATGGTGAAGATGGAGTGAGCGCTCACATTGTTTGCATCCGTTGCAAGAGAAGAATACTAAATGTGCGCCCGTGCATTGAACGTAAAAGTTAATCGACTCAAAAACCCTTTCCCCTCGCTAGCATGGAAGTCCCGCTGCTGCTAATTACTCTAATAAGGTCTCACTTATTTGAAGAACGAAAATCCCCTCCTTATTTGGTGAAGAAAAAGGGAAATATATTTTTAATTATATGTATATTAATCTTCCGCCTTGAGGAACGACAAAAAGTGAGCAAGGGATATTTCTAAAATAAGTTGCAAAAGAAAACCTTAGGATTACAAGCCATTTCGTGAACTTGTGCGTTACTTAATTTATTCTTAGCTTCCGTGCCAATTCATACTAAATTTATAAGAACTCTGTCTTGTGTCATTACGATCAATCAATAATGTCACTCTTAAGATATAGTTATTAAGTTAGGGGGCCGGAAAGCCATGGTTCTGTTCCCGGTTGAGAAATTCCTATGCATAACACCATTTTTGAGGCATTTAACCTCCTTCTATTAAGTAGTATGGTTGGATAGAATGCTATCAGACAGGAAATTGAAGAAAACGAATGGTTCGAAAAGGGTACCGTCAAAGAATTTTCTGTCTTTTATTTTGAAATATATAATTATTTTAAATTACACTCATGCAAAAACAAGCAGTTCTATTTCAATGATTTCACTGTACTCAACACTGTCATATTTACAAAGCTCTGATTTCACGTGATTAGGATTTTCTTCGCAATTTTTAAGTAAGGCACGTTTTTCATTCATGCACTGTGGAAATGTGTGGAGGATGTGGTGAAAGATGTCTTAAAGTAATTGCAAGGCTCCGAACAAGCGAACTAAATCTCACATTAAAGGAATTGGAATGGAGTCTGGACTGCCATCAGACATTTACTTTTCTTGCTTCTTCCAACCTCTCTCATTACAGATTTGGTGAGACGAAGCAGTTATATATGTTTTTACATAATATTTGGTATACCTGATAAATCTCCACCAATGTGGGAAATCAGGATCACAAAAATAAATGGTACTTTTCTATCATTTGAAACTGTAAACAATAGGAAGATACATAGTCAGTACTCTTACATTGCACTACACTACTACAGTACACTATTTACTTGCTTGTTTGTCAACACAGATATCCCACGGCAAACGCACACTTATCTACGTCTGGTTAAACATTATCATTCATTCTCCGTTTTTGGGTTCCTGACTCGTTATTCTTATAAAATAAAAATAATCTGGCTATTTGTTGCAACATAAGTTGCAAAAACATTGTATTTCGTGCTGGGTTAGTTAATTCTTTTAAACAAAACAAAGAAACATAAATAAATAAACTTAGCAAAGTTTTCTAATTAAAAAATCATGCAATAAAAAAGATAATGGACACCGGTGTCATGAATACAATTTCACATATTTTTTAAAAACTAATTAGATAAATCCTCGGTGGGGAAAAACCATTTGTTTGCACTCATATAGCATTTACATTCATTCCTTGCGTGAAAAATTAAGTCACGTAATGAACAATATACTCTGGACTCTAGGATTGAGTAACTCTGCTTAAACATTTCTGTTTTAGGCATAGGTATGGATACATTATTATAACTGCGCAGCTCATGGTGTTTTCCATTCACCGCCAGGGTTATAAAAAAAATTCTAAGAACCTTGTAAACAAATTAATACTTCAAAGGTAAAATATTAATTTTTTAATAGGATAGGAATGTATTGTATTGGTACTCTTTCTTTTGAGGGTGTGTGTGAGAGCCTTTTGGCCAGGGTTTGCACCCCTTCTTCGTAGAAATAGGGGATGGGTTTAGTGAGCTGATGACTTTTTTCAAGATAATTAGGAGACAAAGCGGCATTGTAAGATGGAATGGATCATGTGTTTTGTTATATTTTAAGTAGTTGTCCAACAGTGCAGAGCTCTAACTTCTAAAGTAAGGAGTGAGCTAAGCTAAGAGTTTACTTTT
Organism: Pyrrhosoma nymphula; assembly: GCA_963573305.1. Taxonomy (NCBI): domain Eukaryota; kingdom Metazoa; phylum Arthropoda; class Insecta; order Odonata; family Coenagrionidae; genus Pyrrhosoma; species Pyrrhosoma nymphula. The sequence continues at coordinate 134,101,307 of OY754336.1, forward strand.
TTAGGGCTCCGCTCAAAACTGTCTCTCTCATTCATATCTCTTCCTAGGGCCTCTCCATCCTGTAATGGAAGGTAAAGTATAACACGGTCATTGTTATACGCAGATAATGACAGAATGTTGGCTCGTAGTAACGAGGTTATTGATTTCTTTGCCACAAATCAGAGATAGGAAATAAAAAATATATTTGATATATTTGTTGGAAAGTAGAGTACTCAAAAATTGATTGTGAGATATCTGAACTTTCATTTTCAACGAGAACATTTTTTTGTAAATTACAAGAGAGAGAAAATTAGTATTTCTCGTTAATGGCGGTCTCATTTCTGACGTTCTTACTCCTGAACCACTCTTCAAACACAAGAACCATCCGAATTTGAGCGAGACTAAGATTTGAGATTGTTTGTAGAGTTCCATTCCAAAATAGTGCTCTAATACGTGGCTCCATAGTTCCAATTGCAAAGAAGCCTAACAGGGGTCCCTTACAAAAAGGGCCTTAACAGGGGCCAAAAGTCTTTTTCCAGTCTCCAAAATTAGTAACAGAGATGCGTGGATGGAGTAATGCCCATTTGTTGGCCCCCCCGCCCCCATGGAACTTTCTGGCAAGGATGTTGTTGTCTCATCACCAAGAGCAATTGTCATCGCTTCCACCGCTAAAGCTTATCATCGGCACGCACCCTCCACCACGTTATGGCATTCGATATGGGGAGGCAACCGATAGCTGACGTAATTTTGCCATTTGGAATAAGTCGATGAATGGGTAATCAAATAGATTATAAAGAGTTATATTGGAAATGAAAGAAGGGTGGAGGGAAACTCAGCGTCGGTAACGAGCCTACTCTCAACGAAAGGTGCCGAGGGTACATCAATTTAACGTCCCATCCGACGGCAAGGTATATGATACTATGGATACTATGGCACAAGGATACTTGAAGTGCTCTCCAGATGGCGCCAAAAATTGGGAGCAGAACCCGTAGAAAGATCTCCGCCATTGCCGGGATTAAAAGCCATTTCTTCTGGATCCAAAGCCATTACTCTTATCCACCACGCCAATCCAACTCCCACTGTATCACGCCCGTAGAACATGAACATGGTAGAATTAAATGTATCAAATTTTGTAAAGGTTCAAATGTTTATTAAAAACATAATGAATCTTTTGTCATTGAACAGCGAAATGTTGGAGGGCTTTAAAACAAAGACGTATATCGTCTCCAAGGGCTGCTGAGGATGGGCAACTTCAAGTTTTAACCCGAATTCTTGACGCATGGACCTCGGTCGTTAACAAGGTTTGTTTGAGTTCGCGATTGGCGATGGGTAGGTCGAGTCTCGAAGACGAATGAATAGCAAAGTGTCTTGATGATGCGGAGTCTTCTAAAGAAACGCTCTACTTTGGCCGTTCTACTCTCTGCCCACGAGCTAACAGGCTCTCTGCTCTCTGCATTCACGATGAGAGCAATTAAGACGACATGTCATGATGTGGAGAGGTCAAGACGTGTCCGCAATATCAAAGTGCCACATGAAATGAAGAGATGCCAACTTCTCTATTTCCTCGAGAGGGGCTGGGAACGTCCTTGCGGTGTTGAGGAGGCGAGGATAGTGGAGAGGTGGAAAAGGATCAAGGGTTCAAAAAGGAAAAGGTTGTTGAATAAGACATGAGTGAGCGGATCGAATTGATCGAAGTAAGATTGATCGATGGTGGTCGTTAAGGGTAGATAAAGGGAATGGAAAATGTCGAAGGGCGAGAAATGAAAGTAAGGGTGTGGAAGGGGATAGAGGAGCTGATCCTAAATCACAATAGAGAAAAAGAGCGTGTGTTGAAAAGGATTCCACCGTGGGTTCTCTTGTCATTATATATCTAGACAGCCGCCACCCGAAACACCTCCCGTGTACTGGGTACACACCCTTTTTCTAATGTGTTCCATCTGTCATGTCCGCTTTAAAGGAGGTTCGGTGGTTTCACCCAACATAAGAGAATTCAATGAAACTTCTTGAATGTATTAAAAATATTGTTCTAAAGATACGTGCAAATTTTCATAATTATTTACCGCAGGTTTATTAAGATATTTCATCGAGAAGTGGGCATCAAATTACACTTTCTTTTGCCTTTTCTTCCGAATCCTGCAAGTTATGCATTCAAGTTCAAATAACATTACCCGTGGTGTGCCAATTTCACACGATCTGCAACGCGCGCGAGGGATTTATTCAAGCGCTCGGAGTAAAAATCTGTCACATATACGTTTTTCTATCGATGATATAAATTATTATACATTGAATAATTAGAAAAGGTTCTTTCTGATGAATAAAGCCTTGCTTTCCCATAACAACCAGTGTATTTCCATGCCCACTTCTCGTTCAAATATCTTAAAAATATCTGCGGCAAATAATTCTGAAAAAAATCAAGTAGCTATAAGAAAACCAAATTAATGTTACCAGAAAGTTTCATCGAATTCTCTCAAGTTGAGTAAAACCACCGAACCTCCTTGAAGGAGGTGCATAAGGAGTCGAATCACAATTAAAATTTGCAGAATTCATTGGTAAAATTGATAGAACGATACGCATAAATGTCTTTGGTTATCCTGCAATAACTTCGGTTGCTAAAAACGGTATATCGGCAATACACGTCAACTGTAACGACAAGAAGTTGGTACTCCTTTTAGGATAACCAAAAATGGCTGGTGAACGAGTGACCCTTGCCTAAGGCCTTAGTGTCCGATTTCAGTTTAAAATTTGTTTAAGTATCACTGTCAGAAACCAAAAAATACCTGTCCATATATTTGACACCACTTTCACGATATGTGGGGATTTCAATTTCTTTTCCCTCCGCTTGGGATACAAGAGTTTGCGCAAAAACTTCAGAGAAGTACGAAGGCAATTTGTCTTTTTTTAAATCTGAAACAATAGTTTCCGCTGTCTCCATGAGCTAGGGTGAAAACAGCTTGCAACATTTAAAACTATTACGTATATCATATAACGATAATCATCTATCTATTCTACCAATAAAATAAATAACACTTTTTCTTTTCTTAATAACTTATGAATTAAATTTATTCACAGTTGTATTTCCCTCCACATCAAAGGTTATATACTTGCCCGTACTAACTTATATGATATACAACACGTCACTCAATAAAAACGTATTATACATGAATCACAATATCAGTGGCATTTGTTACCTTTGTCAGTGTATCACATTGGTTTCTTAGCCCTCTGGGCCACAGCTATAATTCCCTTTGGGAATTTCAATTTTTTTAGTAGAATATATAAATAAATAAATAAATCTCTCTCAAGATATCTCTCAATATTTCTTCTTCAATGCCGCATGATTGAAAATACCATCATTTGATACCGTTTCCCTCTCCATTAAACTAGAAATAGCTCCGGTATGAGTGAAAGACTGGATGGCTGTATCATTCTGTGGGCGAACACATCCTCTTGTCGCAGTGAGTGTGAGTTTAAATATCGTAAAATTATAACAACTAAACAATTTTAGCGTCCATTACATTTCCAGAATCATAGATACACATCCGCGATTGAACTGCAATGTAATGTTTATATGCCTGGATTGTATTTGGAATTATAACTCTTAAATTAAAAAAAACTGCATTTACAAGTGAAATACTACAATACTCACGCAAGTGCGTTCCTTCGTACACATGGCTTCCCAGATGGAGTATTTGAACAGCTGAAGCTCACAGTTCTCACAGCCCTGGAACAAAGATAGAAAAAAGCGGATGGATCAATACCTGGGAGCTAAATAATGTTATCAACTGCTTTGGCAACCCTTATTTACGTTATCTTATCGTCACTACACGTTGCATTCTTATAAATTAGACCTTAGTGACCATGCAATGCAAAGCATTTCCAAAAAAACAAGCCCAGATTAAAAACATGCAGTAATACGGTCATATCCATGCTGGGGTATCAGGGTTGGAAACCATTGAAATTAAGGAGGAACATAAACAGGTTGTGCGGGATATACAAAGCAATTATAAAATAACGGGCTTGGGAGGAAATTAATCAAAGGCTAGACTCACCCTACTACATAGGAAGAAATAACCATAGGTACAAAATTAAATGTAGAAAGCAGAAAACTGATATCATAAAGCAATATTTCTTAAATAGAGGTATAAATGAGTGGAATGAGTTACCTGAAGTAATTTCTGAGATTTTTCCTGCTAACGTAAACATTTTTAGAAATAAGTGTTCCTCGATTCTGTAATGGTTTATTTGGAAGTGTTTTGAAAATTTCATGTGTATTTTCTTTTGCTTATGTTAATGTTACCACCAGGCGATTGCCTACTTGTAACCTTTTGTAATTATATTAAATATATATTAAATATTAAATATGCTACTTCTTTCGCTTATGTCAATAATCCACGCGGTTTCTCTGAACTCTCTTGCGTATACCCCCGTCTTATGTTGTACTTTTGGATCTATATTTACTCTTAAACGGAGATTTCACGGATTTTTATTAGTTATCCCAGTACGAATGTTCGTAATTTGCTCCAACTCTGGTGTAAGCCACTCCACTACCTTTTGGACTTATTTGACAAATCGTGGGGAGAGGGAGATATGTCTGCATGCTGCTGTTCCTCTTCAATTCGGACATGTAGAGTGAGTAGCAAAAGAGGAAAGGATGAACGGCAGATGCATTAGAATGGACAGGACGAGTCTTAAAAGGAAGCGGACGAATATATATGCGACAGACGATAGAGGGAACATTGACTGGCGCGCGCTGCAGGGATTCCCAAGAGAGGAGAGGCCTTTTGTCTTCGGAGTGATTGCCTTCTTCCGCGACAAAATTCCCCCTTCCCCTCCCTCCCCTACTCCCACTGCTCCCAACTTTACTTCCTCTTCCATTATATCTACACACTTTAATGTTCTGAATACGTGTATGTATGTAGAGTCGAGAGAGCGCCTACGACTCGCACTCAAGCATACTGAAGTCACAAAAGAATCTTCTGGTGTCGTCTTTTGGGCTTACAGAAAGGCAAAGTCTGAAAGTTCCGTGCAAACTATGGGTAAGGAAAAGGACAAATGAACCATTGAATTAATAAATAGAAATTGGCTGACGAAACTCTTCTTTCTTTTCATTAAAAAGGGACGATAATGAAAAGTTGGTGAACGGATTTCATTCGGAATCGATCTGAAAAAATCAAAGTGATTCATAATTTATTAAACCCTTCTTTCTCGTGTATTTTTTGAAAAACCTTTATCGCTCTTAATATGCACAAGTGAAGCTGGGAGCGCTATATATCTGGCTGTGTGGATACATAACTATGGATACGGAGAAATGGTCGTATCTCGCAATCCTTTCAATTAACAGAAAATGTTAAGCTTAAAATGTTTGAGAAATAGCAAAGGAGACTTGTGCCGTTTATCAATATTAATTAAATAATTTGGCTTATGAATTAAGTTACATTTAAATTGTACATTTACATGTATTGAACAAAATTTGTATTGCAATTAATTGAAGAAAGTTATGGAAGGCTCATGGAGCACCACGCCATATAATGTATTTTATCCTTAAGTCTCCTGTCGCTTTAAATGTTAGTAGATGCACTATTCTGCCTCCATAGAACACCATGGTAATAATATACATTGTTCACAACGACCTTGATAATCTGAAACACTGATTGAACATCACATCATATATTGGGTGTATTGGAAAGACTCTGACTGTAGCGAAAAAAAATACCCCTATGAAGAGGGCATTCCGCTAGGGCGATGTTATCAAGTTAATACCTGTTGACCTGATAACACCGCATATATAAGTTTAAATCCTCCTGTTGTTGTACGTAAACATCGATGATGAGTCTCACGAATGATTAATAAACGGACGATATTGGTAAAACCAACCTACTCCGTAATATTAAATTAAGTGCAATCGCACTTCAGCGAGAAATGGAAAATAATGTGTTGCATATCCATTGTGAGTGAAGGCAAAGTAGATGAAAGACCACGGTCAGGGCATGCTATACAGTGCACAGTTACAATAGGAAACGACAAAAAGAAAATTAAATCTAGTGGTAACAGAGGAGTCTGGATAGTTAAAAGAAAATTAAATAAGCCCAGAGATAAAAGGAACATTCCTAATGAATCTTTCATACAGCAAAAAGGGTAAAAATAAAAGAGAGTGGCCTCTGCATTGGGTGAACGCCATTTTTAGAATCATCGTATGTAACAATCGCGCCTCGTTTCCCGAGGTGACGACCCTCCCTCCCTTATATCACACCCTCCACATGATGAACCAACCCCCTTCTCAAGGGGTGCCTCCTCTCACGGGTGCCGTGGTTGCCTTGACTAGGAGTCCCTCCTTCCAAAAGACGAATTCCCTCAGCGCCTCCTTCTTGTCCTCGCTCAAAGGCGAAGAAAAGTGCTCTCATTTATTTTTTACGTTCGGCCATGATATCATGTTTCCCTTGATGACGACGGAAGAAGAAGTGCTCTGGCAACTTATACATTTAGGGCAGAAGGCGTAGAAGGCATGCATATGGCAACTTGGGAACGGGGACGTCATAGAAGGGCCGAGTTGGACATCCGACTTGGCCCTTCACACTCCATAGACCGGGGCGAAGTTCAAGATATGACCTCACTCCCTTAATGATTGATTCGAATAAAATCTGAGGCGACCAAAGAGACGCATGTCCTACGAACATTTGACACAGGAATAAATAAAAAATGCTCTTATTTCCCTTATTAATTGAACACGACTTTGCTGTCTACAAAATTCAATTCTCGCACTCTCTTAGGAATGGTACAAATATACTCGGCGGCCACAATATATCCTAAGGTGATATGATAATGACTGCCTTCAAAGTTTGTTAGTCGTAAATTTTAGTACGATATGTCGATTCTTTCGAAATGTTTAGTTTAGTGAATATTTTGAAAATATGAAGTCACGTTCACTTCATTGAGACAATATACTGCATATCCTGTAGATATAATATGTCCTGAGGTCGTATTGCCTGGACCTTAAATGACGACAACCGTGGGGTAATTCATTAATGTGGTTCCACCATAAAATGACTTAAATGTCATTTTAGTCATAATCGGCCTACTTGTAGAAAAACTTGTCATCTATCTGATATGAACAAGAAAATAATACCTTTTCACGCTATTTTATTCTACAATGGAACTTGAAACTACATTGGGTTCAATGGGGGAATGAGAGAAACACGGGGAAAAATAGTATTTTTCCATAAAATCTAAATTCCATTTTTGCGGAAAACTATTAATAAGAAGGAAATAATCCAGAGAAATTGAATAAAAATAAAATACAGGCATCTAACCACCTTATTTCTCTAGTTATTGAAGAATGAATGCCGTAATTGAAGTCAAAATGCGGTAATTCGTAGGAAATGGCGCTGCAGCCGGCTCCTATGGTTGGAAAAAGTGTTCATTTAAAATACATTCGTGGAATAATCTACATTTTGTCTACTTTACTTTTGGTTTTATGTAGGTAACGCATTTCATAAACGAAAGCAGGATTTTTTGGACAAAATGTCAAAAATATTGAATATAGTATTTGTGTTGACTCACACAGTCGCGGTGGAACCTCGGCGATGGTGACCGTTGAATTGAGGTGGATTTGAAGTATAGACTCACTTTAAGATTGCAATGTCAATCAATCTGGAAATTTTACTTTAAATCCCTCTTCATTTTTCCATTGCAGTTAAGGTAGGTAACGAGCGTTTAATTTTATCAACTCACGGTAGAGTTCTCCAGTTGTCTCAATTCCATTCATGTCATAAATTACAGGAGTTCTAGACACATCAGTCCAAAATGGGACGACAGATCTTATTGTTGCCTTTGGACTTGCAGCCACTGTTTCTTTTAGGATTATTAGGCAATGTTAGAACACCTGCGGCACTTCACGAATCAATTACAGCATTGCATAGGGAAACAGTCGGTCGTAATTCCAGGGGCGCTGATTAGGTACTCTACACCAGGGGCGGCGTGGTCAGGGCAGGAAGGCAGCGATCCCCGCCCGGGCCCCGAACTTTGAACAGCCAGCAGACCAAACATCTTTGAGTGAAAGTACAATTTTGTCATACTGTACATAAATACCTATGAAATTGTAGTTTAACGCGTATTTAACGCACAAATATTTTGAGAAGGGGGAATCGGGGGGGGGGGGGGGGGGTAAACCTAATAAACCTTAGTAAACCTAATATGTAACAGTTTGTGAACTGTTATGTATTATAATATGTCACATCAGGTAGGAATTGTTGGGAATCTGAAAGGTGAGAAAAAGATTTACATAAAATCTTTGCAGAATTATCTCCAATAAATTATGTAACTGAGTAAGTCTTCATTTCATAATTGTTCAGAGCAGAGTGTATGATAATCTAAAATAATTAAGGAATAATACTAGTTTAAATATTAATAATATAAATACTTAGCAGCATTTCTAGACATAAAAATTCCAGGAATTTTCGTACTAATTGTTTCATTCTTTGGAGAATGGCACTGGATTTTTAATTTTTTCAAGCACTTACGAGGCTCTCTACTTTGAAAATGTAAAATAGTAAAATTATGATTCTTTTCCTTTTTTGTTAAACAGGTTTAAACCCAAGGTACACTGAAGTTTTAAAGCGAGAAGATAAAACATTTCTGAGGCATTAACCATTATGCCACATTGCATATTTGACATTAGCTGAATCATTTCTCACGTGGTAGAATATTAACTCATCTAAAACAAAGAATTAAAGTTATGCGTCGGAAGATATAAAGTGATTTACAAAAACCAGCCTCTTGACGTGCAGCGGCCCGGGCCCCTGAGCACCCACGCCGCCCCTGCTCTACGCTAGTTGTAATCTTCGTAATAGACATACTTAGCTGTTAAAGCAACTTAGAGAAGAGAGTTGACTCCGGGCCTTAACTACGCACTTTTTGAAATTGTACAGCACCATTATGGGAAGGAGGGTAAGGATTGTTGTGGAAGCGTGAGACAGGTAAACTTGTGCACAAAAACTTACACAAAGTGGCATCGACGCTCCCTCATAAATGACTCCGTCAACTCATAATGTATGGTAACTCAACAATCAAACGAATAGATCAAAATTTAAAACTATTCATGTTTTTTCCGTTACTCGCTCATGTCTGGTGCACCGTGTGAAGTTCACCTAAATAATTGCACGCTAGAATCTGCATGTAAGTAAATGATTACATACGTGTGCATAGATTAGAACCAATAGTCGTTCCTTAAAGGATTGTATCTTCGTGTGTGTGTCACTAGCAATCTGTAAGTAAAATGAACCCAAATGGGAAATATGTTATGAGCGGCGTTATACGTGGGGTGCGCGAAGGTAGCCCCCGAAAAAAAATATTTTATTCATGAAAAACGGTAGCACATACGTAATAATTGAATGAATTTTGGTCCTTGACGTCTGTAACTAGGAGAGATACCCCTAAAAATAATGTTTTTCCCTCATTTGGGAAAAATTGAATGTTATTGCATTTATTCTTCTTGAGGGATCTCTAAATATCAATTACTCTTAACAGATTGTTTTTCGAAAAACATTTCTTCACCCCAATTGCATTATTTGAGAGTTGGAAATAGAAAATCCTAGAAAAAAAAATAAAAAATATGCCAGACCCTAAGGCAATTTGGCGCTCAAAACAATCAGTGCACAAAATCCCAGATCCGTGAGACGGACTCATTCAGAGCAGTATGGGTGAACAGGTGTCCGAAACGACCCGAATTCGCGTCGCAGTCGCAACTGAAGTGGACGCACGATTGATTTAGAATCCGGGGATGGATAAGGGTTGGCTTTAAAGGGCGTCTCATCCCAGTTCGTCCTCACGCAATAAAAAAAAACAATCGAGTGTGAAATGACTTAAAAGCGATCAAAGGAACGCAGGGTTGAAGTCCGATTACCCCAATATTGGGGGAACATGTCAAGCCCAGAATGAAGGGACAGAGTGATGGAATAGTTTTAAAGTTCTGCTTGCTTGAGATGCAATAGAAACGTTCATTCCCGGAGAGCTCAGTAAAAAGAGAAAATCACATGATTTTAACAAGAGGCTAGTATTGGAATACTGCACTACTCACTTCCTAATATGATGTCCCACTATGCTCATTTCATAGATTGTAACCCAATTATCTACAGGAATTACTTTTGGTAGTACAGCTATATATATTATGAGAATGTATTAAATAAACACACATGTGACCAGTGGCCTGCTGAAAAGATATGAAGACTAGATATATCCACAACTAGGGATGCGCGGTATATAAAAATATACCGATATATCGGAATCCGATATTTTTAAAATATACCGATTTGCCGATAGGTATATCGTTAAAAAATATACCGGTGTACCGGTACACCGATACCATTTGTATAATATATAATTATGCTACTATTTTTGCTGGTATTTGCAATCTACTTGTACCTACTATCTTTCGCTAAACTTATTTAGTTCTCATAATTATACAAAGCGAAGTAGAATTGTATAAACTATTAAGAATATATTAGGAAACGAGCACTAAATAGGTAATTTACATTTTTTATTAAAATATATATTTATTGAAGAATATTTCCGAGGAAATCTTTTAAAATATTTTGTTGAATTTATTGTGGTTTCCAGTCCAAGAATATGCGGAATAAATGCATATTCTAAACATACTTTTATCAGGTAGGTACAATTTTTGAAAGGTATTTTTTATGCAGAAAGCACATACTCTGATATTTACCAAATGGTATTTTCATCATTCTCAGTTACGTTACAGTATCCTATGCGCGATAGCTTCTATAAAAACACAAAAATAGGCTAAGGAATAGGTAAGTCTAAAATAACTTCGTCATCGTATTATGACAGATTATAAATATATGATGATATCAAGGTAAAGACATACAGTGCACAGGTCAAGCCAAAATTGGTTTAAATTAATTATGAACATAAGAAAAAATAAAAACTTGGACAAATATTACTATTTGGCGAAGAGACTAGCAAAATGCAGAAGGGAGTCAAAATGACTCTCTTTGGTAGTGAAGGGTAAATTTTGACAAATGGGTACTATTTTTAAAAAACTGTTTTTATCGCAAAACCTTCTTTTGTGTCTATAATGAGTTAAATTCACTGGATCTCAAGCCGAATTTCGGGAAATTTTAGTCAGGGCAGAGAAATAAAAATCGCGAGTGGTCAAAATGACTCCATCGATAGTTCCAGTGTTAAACGAAGAATCAATGGGCACGGTCTGCTGAAAAAAATCCATTTGATGCTATTGATCGTAGTTGTTGCAACTACTTATACTAGTCTATTACAAACCAATGCGTGAAGTGTCCTCTGACAAAACCTTACCAAAACACCAACCTGGTATGTACCCCTGGTATGTGCGGCATTCACACGCCCCCTTACCACGCGTCCATTATCCCAAGATCGTAAATCATCGTAAACCACCATCGTAAATCATAGCTACACCTTCGTTTACCACCGTACATTTCACATGCGTCATATCCCACTCAGCGTCTTCCAGAATTCTGAGTAATCTGCACTTCGCTATCATTTTTTCACTCGTCGCCCATCTCCGAAATCTTTCTTCACTTCGCCGTTTTTTTTTATTTTTTTAACACTCCACTCCCCCCACTATCAATTCCTCTCTGTCTGAGGAATAACCACTCTGCGAGAGACGATCCTCTTTCAATGAAGCACATCCTGAGTCAGAAAGTGCGAAATCCCCCCCCCCATTCCCCCCTCTCTTCAAATTTTCCGCCACTTCAGTCATGCAGGTGATTTCGATAATTCGGGAGGATTATTTTCTATATAGCCCCACCACCACTTTGAGAGTGAAAGTATGGAGGGCACAGCAAACACCCTCTGCATGCAAATATAACACCAGCGAGTCTCCATCGGAATGGTAAGCGAGGAATTCCGCAGCCGAAATGAAAGATAAATCTAAACTTATCTGCATGCAATCACCGGAAGAGCGTTTGGCATGGGGTGTTTGTTGGTCCATTTATCACACCGGAACTCAAAAAACACACTTATATTTCACCAGCGTATTTATTCAAACAAAATTATAACGTTTGTGCTATCATGAATACCCCTTTTCTATGCGCGAAAATAAATCTGTCATTTTTGCTAGATGCACTAATTGTCCAGATACCAGTTCTCCTGATTGGACCGTGACCAATGGTGGTCAGATGTACGTTAATCTTGACTCATGATTGGAAGGAAAATTGGAATCACTGAAGATGTCAAAGAGATAATATTAAATGATAAGTACACTGAACACCAGTGTACTCAACTTTTGTATTCATTTCATTTAAGTAGGCTCTTTTAGTATATATTTAAATTGTCACTGAATAGTGGGAAGCAGAAACAAATAAAGATTTTTCCATGTGGAGTTGAATCGTTGACTAAAACTTGGCTGCCATAACTTATTGACAAATTGACTGATTTCTGTTTGGGTGACAAAGTAACCGCAACAGAGGAGAGATGACGCTCGGAGAGCATTCCCTTCAGAGGATAAGCCATTCATGTCGAGAAACGACCTTTCCGCCTCACATCCTCAACTGAACTCGACTCTCTCCGCACCTCTGGGAGGAGCGCCTTGTCGACTTGTGATCGCCCACCTCTCGTCCACCTCCCTTCCTATATCTCTCTGTTTCTCCAACTTCCTCCACAAACTCCCTCTCGTCCAGCTCCCTCCGCTCTCTCTCTCATCCGCTAAGCCCCATTCCCATGAGGTTAATAAAATATGCCCTTTGACCAGCGGATGACGCTGGATATTTGATGCCCTCCAAGGCTACGCCCTCTAGTCACTCTCTTCCGTTCTCCGCGTACAATAACTTCCTCTTCCACTGCCCTTCCGACGTTTCGCGCGCGTTAACTGATTCTCTTTCTCTCTCATCTCCCATTCGTATAATATCACCTCCCACCTCTCTCCCTCTCCTTCCAAATTCTCTCTCTTCGTTTTCCCAAATTTTGAGCTTAATCCTCGCCCTCGCCCCATCAGGGAAAAATATAATCATTCCGGCGCTATCCACCCCCTTTGTAGCTTCTTCCTCCTAATTTATTAATCGCCCCACCACTCCTTCACACAACAGACCGCAGGCGCACGATGCTCCACAATTTCACCACCTACCAAGAGGGTAAGTTAGCGCTCGTCAGACTACTACACAGGAGCCCTCCTATGCCATCCCCTTGGCCGAAATAAAAAGTTTTTTTTTTTTTAAGTTTAGCCGGAAACGGAAAGCCATCGTTCTGCAAAGCGACAAAAAATGCCTTCGTCACATCCGCCTCCGCTTGGAGGGTTCACGGATGCACCACTTAATATTTATATGAGGCGCATACACATGTGAATGACGCAACTTTAACTTCAACGCAACTTCCCCTTTTTCAACGCACGCGCATTCTTTTCTTTTCTCAAAACTTAACTTCGTGGTCATTTTATAAAATGTTGGCTCCTAAACTGCCTAAACAGTTTTCCATTTAAACGGCATTTATTATAAATATAATAAATAAATAAAAAATAAAACATCTATTGTCGTAGACCCTTATCGGTCTTTCAGACACCTTAGTACAATAATTATCATTTACACAAAACATAATTTAAAAAATAATAAAATAGTTCTTATAAGACAGTTTTTACACAAAAATATGCATAATAATAATAATAAATTTACACAAAAAATACAAGAAAGGGTTTTCACAAAAAAAATTGAAATTGATCACAATGTTACAACAATCATTACCATTTTCACTTTCTCCCGAGACATCTTTTCGTATTTATGGATTGAAATAATTTCCTTTTAAAGCAGGATACAGAATTACATGTTTTTGTATCAGTTGGGAGAGTATTCCAAATTCTTGCTACAGTGACGATGTAAGATTTATGGTAAATATAAGGTTTGTTTTGTGGTATCTGTAGGTTTAAATGATGGGATCTTGTTAGCCGATCTTAGATGTTTTTTTTTAAAGAGTTGAACAGGTATAAAGGACAGGTTGACTTGAAAATTTTGAAGGCGGAGAGAACAGATAAATAAAGCCGTCTTTCTCTAACTGTAAGCCATTTTAGTCTCTTGTATGAATCAGTGACATGATCCCACCGTTCCAGATCACATACAAACATCTCACAGTAGCATTCATAGTACTATTAGTACTATTATGTGTTGAGTTGAGAGACTAATTAATTTCCGGCAGGTATATGTGACTAACTTCGAGAATGAAATCAAGAAAGGAGGGCGAATGAATACGGCAGTCTCATGCTAGTGGTCGATTCCTTAGGATAATGGTTAATTAATTGAGATGAATCCTAGGGAGCTATGCAAATTAAACAAATAAATTTTGACAACGTTAAATTCAATATTCCAGTGTCACAACCAGCAATACTCTTGGTTGAATAGTAGAGCATGAATTATTTTAACGTCCGATACCGCGTAATGGTAAAGTAATGATTTTCATGAGGAATTTATCAAACGTTGACGAAGACGTGAATGTGGTGATATATAATGGTGACTGTTTTAAAACGTCTTGTGGAAAGTAAGAGCATATTGGAAACGTTTGTACTTAATGATCGTGATGATTATCAATATCATTATGGTACGTGTATGGGGTGGATTCGGATACAAGTAAGTTGCTTTGGAACAGATATACATTACCATTTTCTGAAGATGGTGTTAGGAGATCTTAGTATAGGACCTGTTGTATAAACACTCATCTACTAAAGGTAGACCTAAAATGATTAATATATATTTAATTAGCTATTATTATTAGCTATAATTATATTACTTCTGATTTAACGCATTTTTTTCTAAAAGTACGGATAAAGGAGAAAAGTACGATATTATTTACTAGTTCCACGTATTTTTAATCAACAAAAGCGAATATTACCAAAGAAACCAAGACTTCTTCGGATAATTAATACCTTATTTTTCAAGCCCTCACCAGGACAAAACACATGGGATAGTTTTACAAATTTCTTTATACTAGCAGACGCATCAAAGACATGGCTCGCAAAATGGATCGTAATTAGGTCGTAAATTTAATTCTGAACGTACAATTAAAAGGCATGATCAGACAACCTAGTTATTTGCGTATAAATGATGTCTGTGACAATAGGTAAACACTGATTCATAAACATTGCCATGATATCGTGGTGAGCCATTTCCTCATTCTAGTTGAAGGAGTACCACAAATAATTTCTTTCGAGTGGGTGAGGGAGGGGAGAATGCGTGGAGGGGAGGTTCGTAAGAGGCGGGGAGGGGAGCTGACCGCGTGAGGGGAGGTAAGCGTTCCTATTACGATCTCTGTGCCTCCCAAGATACTTTCACGTCATTGGTCTTGCGTTTTTTTACTGTGAAACGAGGTGTCGTATGTTTGCGAGCTATTACACGTGAGAGATATCTCTTGGTTGAAAAACAATATATAATCACAGTTTAAAGTACCCATCAAAAGTAGATTTTTGAAAAATTATCCTGATTGATGTACCAAAATATAAACAAATTTGTAAAACTATCCCATGTGATTTTTATTTTTAAAACCCTCTCTTCTTTGTTTGTTCGTCTAACATTATTATTAAACGTTTGCTGAGGTATCTACCTTTGGGTGAGGGGCTACTGGTAAGCAAACGGGTGGCCATTCCCATCTTCGAATCCGGAAAATATCACCTTACGTCCGACAACATCAAACTCTCATTTCTGATGTCTGAATACACAGTAGTAAGCGGTGCGGAAGTTTACATTCAACACATAATCAGGGCCGGCATTCTGCAGGCAGACTCTGGGTACGTATATCTGATATATGTCACCATCTTCCTGCCTCTCCATACGTAAGTAAACGTTTCCCAGCCGTGCTGTGGGGAGCTTCAGCAAACTGGCGATTTTTGATGCCATTTTTATGCCCGCGATTGGAGAAGTGCGCTGCTAAAGTCTACGATCTATATATTTGTGCAATTGTGTATGAAAAAAGTAACCTCACTTATGTGGCGTCTATGAGTGGGGCATGTAACCTTGAATGTTACCACATGATGGTGGTTGAAAAACGGCAGATGCATGATGGGAAATATGCGGAAGCGTGATGCGTGAAGCGTTGAGACCTTCAAGGACGCTCGCGATACATAATTTGACATTGTATTTAACAATTGAAGCCTTTATATCAACCTGGGTATGAAATTTATCAAATCTTTTTTACGTAAAATTAACTCCTCCTTCAGATGGTGCTAACTGTTTATCGCTAAAATAATCATTAGGCGAGATAGTTACTATTATTTATATGAAATAACGTCTGTAATGATAAAAAGTCAAATATTTATAGGATCCTCCATATAGTTTGCATCATTTAATGATCTATGAAGAGGTGGGGGTGAGGTAGGTTGGATTGAGTCGGAAATAGATTAGACATGGGTCCTAATTAGGCTGCAATTCATTGTTTTACTCAATTTCGAGGGTGGACTGGAGCATAAATTATCTCTTACTGATTTAAGTAACTGTTATTCCTGATGAGTTGATATATTTAATATTTGGATCAAAAGATTAAATCTTTATTGGTGGTCATATACGTCGTAACTTCTCTGCTAGAGATAATCTTCTTTGGAAATAAGCTCAGGAGAAAACAGGAGAAAAAGAATTTCACTGACGATCCAAAACATATTTATCAGACCACTCAATCAACACGGTATCTGCCACAAGAGCTGCTACAAGTTATAGACCATGTTATAAAACGGAATGCTTACTTTGCCCATCCCGAATATTTACTTTTGGCGATGGTCATTGATGATAGAAACCACATTCGAGAGCTCGGGTACAGACGAATCTTGAAGGCAAAGAAAGCAACTTCTGAAGAAGATCATATTACACCTTTCATGCCACCAAACCTTAACGTTAAAGCTACAGACTACACCAAAATTATACAATGGGACACTTGTAATCTGACTAAACCGCCTTTGTGACGAGCAAGGACTATTAAAAAAGTAAAAAGGTTTGTTACTAGAGGCTTTAAGCCTGTTATAGATTTCGAAAAAATTCCATGTCATACAAATTCATGCGTGCTGTGGACCAGATGGATTAGATGGACAACTATTTAAGCGTTTGCATGAGGGGATTGTTCCTTTATTTAGAGTACTATTCACAGTCTCGCTAAATAACGGAGAAGAACGGTCCCCACACAAGTATTGACTGCTATAGGTCAGTCAGCATGACATGCATGTTATGTAAAATAATGGAAAAGCATTTTGGGGATTTGCTTATAAGGATTTTGGGAAGAGAAAAATTGGTTGTGGGAAGGGCAGCACGGTTTCCGAAAGAAGTTTACTTGCGAAAGTCAGTTTTCTGGACTCCTGCAGGATCTTTCTGATTTTTTAGATTGAGGAAAACAAGTCGATGCCGTTTTCATTGACTTCTCCAAGGCCTTTGATCGTGTTGATCGCAATATAGTAGTTAAAATTTGACCGCCATGGGAATTGATGAAAGAATAGTGAGCTGGGTAAAATCATTCCTGTGAAATAGAAATCTAAGGGTTAGGGTGGGAAACGTTCTGTCTACTAATACTAATGAATCTTCTGGCGTTACACAAGGAAGCGTACATGAACCATTTTTTGTTTTAATATACACAAATGACAGCCAAAAATATCCATAGCACAATCCGAATGTTTGCAGACGATTGTGTCATTTACAATGTGTTGAAAGTAGCAAAGACAAAGAACTCCTGCAAAACGATTTAAATGCTGTAGAGTACTTGGAAAAATAAAATGGAATGATCATAAGTATCAATAAAAAAATCGCATAAGGTTTGGCAGGACACAAAAACTAGTAGAAAGCAAATGTACGCTTCGGGGTGATTCACTTGATGAAGAAAAAATTTGTAAATATTTAGGAGTTACTTTGACATCTGATTTAAACTGGGGACTGCAGGTGGATAGAGTCGCAACGAAAGCATCAAAGATTTGAAAATTTGTTATGCGGGCATTGAGGGACATGCGGACGCACGACACAAAAGATTTCGCATATACAAGACACTTGTGCGTCCCATTCTAGAGTATGGGGCTTAGTTCTTCTCCTGAGGATGCCCGTCTGGCCAGCTATCAACCCGGAACAAGAAAGAGTGAGGCCAAAGCACTTGCCCTGTCCCCGTCACCTTGGTAACCCTCCCTGCAAATGCGAGGTTAAACTCTCCCGTCGCTCCTCAAATTCATAGTAGATTCAGGGATGGGAGGACGGGGATGAGCTTCCCCTACCTGTAATAAATTGCTTGGGTCATTGACTGCGCTTTGTGTGTGCGCTTACTTATATTTCACTCTCTTCTCGTGCCCAGTATTATTGCTTCAGCCACATGCTCTGTTTTTCATCAATGAAGGGATCCTTTTTTTGCCTTGTTGTCAAGATCCACTTGTTTAAATGAAATAAATGATTTCCACTGTAGTTTGTGTTGTAGCGTACATCTTTCCCTTGACCTGTCGCGTGGCTCGTAAGAGAGAACCTGACCAATAGCAACCCCTTGCTCCTGCTCCCTTCTCCTGTTCCGCCCCCCCCCTCCCCCCCCCCTCCCCCCCCCCCGAGATAACAGACCACTAGTTAGTCTCTTGTCGCCGACGAAGACGGCTCGCCCGTCGAAATGTCCCGTAAATTATTCTGCAGGTGTCCTTTTATTTTCGTGTGCCTGTATTTTCAAAGTATATTTATATTTGTGTTTTTATTCGCCGAGTGCGTTTTCTCAGAAGATATTATATTTATATATATATATATATATTTCGTTCACTCACCCACAATTCACTCACTCTTTGTCCAATTTTAGTTACATGTTTCCTATCTCTTTCTTTCACCTTCTGTTCAAATTATTATATATATATATATATATATATATATATATATATATATATATATAAATTCAAACTTACACGAGAGGTAGGAGAAAGAGAAAAAGATAGTATAGATAAGTATCTTTTTCTCTTTCTCCTACCTCCTGTAAGTTTGAATTTATATATTTGTGGCCAATTGGCGAAAACTTCAAAAGAATATATATATATATATATTATCTTCTGAGAATACGCACTCGGCGTATAAAAATAAAAATATAAATATACTTTGAAAACACAGGCACACGAAAATTAAAAGTCAATCAATGTGCATACAGTTTCAAACAATAAAAGATGTAACTGTAAAAACTTAATTAGCCTTTTTATTAGTAAATTATCTTGCCCTCATATGTAGGAATGCAATTTATTTTGGCGGTAAAATTGCCGCGGCGCGCCCACTCGTGGGAGTGAATTTGGCGCTCCCACCGGAGGGTTAACAGTCCAAAAGCAAAAAAAAATTACAAATTTCCGGTAATAATTGTAACAAAATTTATCGAGTTGCCCAAGAACCTTTATTTTTCTCTTCTTACAACGATATTGGATTAGTAGACCCACCATAGAATACATAATCCACATAATTGACTAAAATACTGCTGTGAATATAATTGGAAGCAAAACTTGGATAGGCCAAAAACTCATATTTTATGCCGAAAATCATGTTTAAACGGGAGATTAAAAAAATAGATCTGACCAAATAAAGCTCAATATAACACGGCACTATGTCGTTTCATTTTGTTCGCTACCCCTCAAGGTAAGGGGTGAGGACCGCAGTTTTGAATGAGGGTATGGTTCTCGGAAGAATGGGGAGTGGGGAGAGAAATGGAAATGGGAGAGATTGGGCAGTGTATCGGTTTCCCCTCAAGAAGTTTCTGCTTCCCCATTGCGATGGAAACGAATGCAAATAACACACACGAGGCACATTGCCCGCGGCAACCAATCAGGGCTCTCCTCTCCCTCTCGAACCCCGAAGAGCAAACAGGAGAGTGGTGGATTCAATTCCACGTGTTCGTCCTCGCCCTTACCTCTACTCGCCACTCGCCTAGAGATCCCACACTCCTCTCTCCACTCTCTCCCGTCGATCGCTCGATCCGCGTTAACATCACTCCAGAGATGCAATTGAGCGAGGAAGGAGAAGGAAGAAGCAGAATGATAGATAGCATCGGCGATCGGAGAAGAAGAATGGATCGGGAACAACGGCGAGCGATGGACGATGAAGACCCTGAATAGCCACTTGCAATGGAGAGCGTCAGATAGCGGGGAGGCAGTGAGGCATGTGAGTGAATGCAGGCACAAATATGGTTGTGCGGAAAACAATCGAGGGAATATATGTAACGGAGATCACGGAAGTGTGTGCTCCTTGAGCGAAAAAGAGAGGGAAACATTTTTCAGTCCCCATTCAGCCTCGTTCCATCGCATCACATAAGTGTCCATGTCCCGTTCCTTAACTATACCTGGAAATTAGACGAGAACGATGCATGACCAACCGTCAACTCAAGTAGTTTATATGCACGGGATACTCTCACAAAATTAGAGAAAGAGTATTTGGTGAACATTGTCGTTTACTGTAAGGGAACCAATTAAATATTTTTAGACATGTATCAATTACCTAATAAATTTTAACTCCTCTCTTTAATTAGATTCACTCATTACAGAGGCTCTATTATAAAACGTGTTGAAAACTTTGTTCTTTTAAGAAATGCTGAGAACTATTTATCCATCAATAGGGAATGGGTTGCATTCTTTCATAAGAAGTTAGTGAGGTGGCTTTCGCCTTCGTGGAGAAAAATCTTTCGCCGTTGAGTCATTCATTCAGTTGGACTTCCCACGTTCTTTTGTCTTCTCGGGGCCTTAATGAAACAAGTCACAAGACATTTCAATTGTTTTGCTTTCTTTCACTTGGACGAAATGAATTTCAATCGTTAACATAGAATATGCAATAAATAGCCTATTTTTTCACGTCGTTCTTCATAATCATACTCGTGCACAAAACTATTTATTTCTTAGATTTTGTGTCGAAGGTTTCGAACGTCTTGCGTAAGTGTGAATGCAGAAATAAGAAAAGATAAAGAAGAACACGTTTTGCGGTTTCGTGATCGGAACTTTTGATCAGCCCGGAATCCCCCATTATCGGCGGAAAGTTCAACATTTTCGAAACATTATCATTTTCAGCATTTATTTCTTCAATTGCTCATTCTTATCGAAAACAAACATTCTTATTTTCAGTGTAAATATTTCCGGTCCACGAAAAAAATTCGGCATAGAGAGAAAATATATTCACAAATACTCGGGATGTATCCATTGAGAGGCAATAGTTTCCTTCTTCTCTTTGCCAAACTACGCTGGGCGTAATTGTTTTCGAAGGAGAATGAAGGATAAGAACGCTGAAGAAACCCAAGGTGGGATGTTTCAAAAGTGTCGCAGTGCACGCTAGCCGAACGCCTGCCTTATGGCGCCATGAATGCAAGCAAAAAGCCAGACAAATATGTATTGGACTCTGCATACATTTTAGGATTGGAGATTCATTCCTTCAACTCGTCGAGGACGCCCTCTCTACCTCTTGCCTCGATCGCCGCCTCTGGGCGATCGGTCACTCACCCTTGAACTCTATGTGGAACTCTCGCCACCTGAGCGATTCCCCTTTACCAATTGGAGCGGTAAAACTGCTCTTTACAATATATCATTAATCCGCATGCAACACTGAAATTCGATTTCGTGGGAGCACCCAAGTTGGTTTCGATATTACAACTTAATGTCTCCAGACTACTTTCATATTTTATTTAGGTACTTTTATGCACATTAGTATGAAATTCAATGCATATTAGATTAAAAAGTATTAGGAAAAATATTGAGTCAGAAAAGAATATGGATAGAATCTCTACATAAACTTGAGTGTGTTACTTAATTGGTGGGTATGTCAGTAGTAAGATAAGCAGAGAGCCGTAAAAGGATAACATGTAAAATATTATGAGCATGTATAATCAAGTAAAATAAATATAATTGACTATATACAAGTATTTCCATGTATTTATCTCCTCCATTTAAATTATCCTCAAAGAAATGTTATTCTTACAAAATACTCTTTTATGAATAAAGATAACGTTACGTAATCTGCGAGAATTTGGGAGATTTGGGAATGAATCCGAATCCAGGTGAATGATTTTTCAAATTATTTTTCACACATTTTGCGATATGATATGTCTCAAAAAGACAATTTCCAGTCCCTTTGATTCCTTTTCTATTCGTTTATCCAATGCCATTTAGGGTGTGCACTCTTTATATTGATTGACTTATTTTCCTTTTGTAAAATTATCGCTGTTGATCATAGTGAATAGAAACTCATTCTCATCACGCAGTGGTCTTTGTGGACATTAAAGATCTCACATCAGTATCAGAGAGAGCAGGAGAAGACTTCTGACAGAATTATCCAGTATCGATAAGAAAAACGAAGCATAACTCACATCCATCTCATCAGCACCATGCAACAGAAAACGCTCTACTTTATTCTCATTTTATATTCCGTGAAACGCATGTGCACTGACTGTATTAGCAAAAATTATTCATTGACAGTATTAGCTTCGACATGGTAACATAAACTTCCGGCGTCCCACAAGGAAGCGTGATCGGCCCGCGTTTATTTCATTATTCATATAAATGACCTTATTACTCGAGTTGGCAGTAACATTAGATTATTTGCAGATGATCCGGTCACCTACTTCGAAATTGGCGAAGATGCGGGCTTAAAAGTTCTATCATTGGACTTAACGTTAGCTCGTGGTGACTGAATGTAGGCTTCAACTAAATTTAGTAATTGTACAGTAGTACACTTCTCGCGGAAGTCAACACACCAATACCTTGTCCATACTGTTGGTGGAGTAAACAAAGTTTTCAGAGGAAGTAAAATATCTGGGAATTACCTTAACTTCAAACCTATCGTGTAAAACACACATATTAAACATACGTGGTTCAGCCTTAAAGAAACTTCAATTTATCAATAGTGTAGTAAGAAGTTCTTTGGATGAAAAAGTGAAAGAGAAGTCCTACTTCAATCTGGTTAGGCCACACCTCGAATACGCCACGAGTATTACTGGACAAAGATTTGATTTGAAAAATAAAATAAAATACAAAGTAAAGCTATGCGCTCCGTTAAAAACTGTTACGTGCGAACGAAGACTGTTTCACTCCTTTTATAGGGATAAGGTTGGGAACCACTGGACACTCGGAGGCTACACTCTTCGCTTAGATTGCTTGAGAAATTCGAAACGGGTGTGCTTCAGTGTCACAGAGAATATAATTTTGACTCTGCACTACATCTCTAAGTTCGACATGAAAGATAAAATATGAGAAACACATTATCGAACAGATAGACACAATAATTCGTTCTTCCCACGCACGATAAGTGACTATAATGAGATCCACTCAATTACACTCCCGAAATACACTTCACCTTTGCACCCACCTATAACTTTCAACTTTTCATCTTTGCGCAACTGATGTCCTAACACCCACTGCCATATGCCCATGCGGCAGTTCGCAGGGTTCGCATATAGATGTAGAAGTGTGCGTTTTGCGTTCTATAATGCCAGAATCATGAGTACTTGGAAAAAATAACTATAAAATTACATTTTTCATATTTATTTTTATGCATGCATTTTAGTGTTAATTTTGTAAAATTATCCGAAAAACTAACATTAATAAAGACAATAATCCCAGTCAACAGTAAATCAAGCCATTCCCAATGAAGTAAGCAGAGTTCCATGCTTTTTACAAGAACTAGTGCGTATTTTGTAATAAAAATAAACGGTTTTCTTCAAACTTTTTAAGAATAAACCACATATTTCTTTTCTTTATCTCTAGTATTTCAGCCAAATTGATGTAATAGATATCATTAGTCATAATTATTAAATAATAATAGATGTTCATTATGAAAACGCTGAAGGTACAATCAAATTGAATAGACCATCCTTCAAAAAATCCAATGTCTCCTGCGTGTATTTCACATAAAGTTCCATGTGGAATTACAAAGTTACACTTCTTGTTCAAAAAACCCCTCTTTCGTTAAATTGAAGCATATAAGTTACACCTGCTCAAATACTTGAATTCATTGTGTCCACAAAATTTACTGCCTCTTGAGTCTCTCCTGGCGATAATATGTCTATACCACCTTTTACATGTTTCTATGGCGAAATCATTGATTCGGCAGTAGCTCGTTAAATATTATGTGAATCAAGTGGTCATTAATTTATTCTAAGAATACTGCGATTTGTCCTCGACCCTCTCACTTTTTTCTGGTTAAAGTTGGACAATACAAGTTTACATAGTTTCTGAATAAATTTTAAGAACTCTGTAATAATTTCAGCAACATGCATAGACCTATATATATGGTACCAATGTTGTAGAAACTATTTTTATGTATGTATATAGCAATCACATGAGTGCATAGCATTGCAAACGTCTTGTTTTTTTTACTACTATGCAGAATAAGAAACAAGCATTATTGCGAAAATAAACTATGAAAATAAACTAGCCAACCTAGAAAATTTCTTTCGAGTATAGCAAATAAAAACAAACTTCTGAAAATTATTCAAAAATTTGAAATTCAGAGGAGATGGAGAAAAATTTGATTCTGCTCCTGTGTCTATGTACACTGGGAAAATAGAGGTTTTTTCGCTTCACTCGTATAAATTTCCAATGGTATCGCGCCATTTATTCTCAATTGGACGTCGTAGAGCTTGTGAGGTTACGATTTTTTTTGCTAGCGAGCCGTCCCTTCTCTCTCTCTCTGGGCTTTTTTTAATACATCCCTCTTTTCTTCATTTCCCTCAGTCGTCCCCTTTCTCTCTCTCGCACTCGCTCCGGATGGAGTGAATTAATGATTCCGATGGCGCGACCGAGAGTTTCATTTCACTGCAGAACCTCAGTTCCGGAATCATACCAGCGAACCCTTTACACACAAACACACGCATGTACTACGCCATCACGCGTTCAATTCCACAGCCAACTCTCGCTTTTCGACTTCTCTTCCCACCAATTTTCATGCGGGCGCGCGATAAACGGAGTGAAGGAAGCTCATACCAAACGAACCGCCTTTTAACGCCAACGAGAATCACATCAATACCTACAGCAAATGGCGCTATATTGCGACGAATTGTTGTGACGAACGTGAGATATTATAATTTGCTCAGTCAAGGGAGCGCGCCCTCTTAGACTCGTCCATCGTATGAAAGAAGAGGAAAAATAAATGTTATATAAATACAGGATGACTTTTTGTTCCAACTTCGTATCCAGCACTTCTTTCCGGATTCTGGCAAACAAAGGTACTACTCCATTTATTCACAGCCCATATATTTATTTTTTTGTAATGCATGCTACTTAAGGGTGATAGGGTGACAAAATTGGGACTTTTCCAAATGTTGGCTGGTTGGCCTGCTTTAATCGAACTTAGGAAAAACTAACATTGAAATAAGCATCCTTGTGTGTTGAGGAAGAAGTTAAGAATGTACTTTGAGTTAGAGTAGAATGGAATTGATTTTGCAGGAAATGTTATTGAAGTGGTTAATAGGCTTGAGTTAGTAGTAATCCCAAGATTTTTAACGGAGTTTGAGTAAGGTTTTAAGATTTGCGGTGTATTTATTATCATTAATTTGGTTTTATTTGCGTTTAGAATAATTTCATTCCGCCGGGACCAATCAGTGATAGCTTTCATATCCTCATTGGCTCTACTGACCGCATCATCAACTTCGCTGGGGAAACAGTGACGATATATTTGAAGGTCGTCAACGTAATGCATGTACTTCGAAAACTTAAGATCTTTCGGGGGATCAATAATAAAAATGGAGAAGAGCAAGGGCCCAAGCACGGAACCTTGAGGCACTTCACAAGGGACTGCAGTCCAATTGGACATATTGTCGTGTCTCTTAGGGCTTGACGACGGTCTGACAAATATGAGTAAAACCCAAGGAGGTTAGAAAATAAATGGAGGCGACATACCACTTGATTCTTGAAGTCAATTCAGCCATTGCAGTCGGCACAGTTTAGACCTTCCTCTGGCTTACGTGTCCTGGGGTCGCGTTCCAATTTCGTCAAATATGAATTAAAAACCACAGACAAGGCGATGTTTTGTGACTGGTTTGGCAACACCTACTCGGCACAAAATCCGTCCCAAACACCCCTATTCTTGCTTCACTTTCGTCCATAAGCGTTCACGGGCATGCCTCCTCCATTTTATTTTAATCTTCTTGGTAAAACCAGTTGAGGACCGAAAAAGAGAACTTTAACTCCTCATTTTATCAAGTAAAATAGCATGGTTTACTCTATCAAAGGCCTTGCTGAAGTCAAACAACACTAGTGTCGTCACCATTATTTTGTCAAAGTCATTACAAAAATCATCGGTGATTTTTAGAAGCACAGACAGTGGGAAACCCAATACGAAATCCAGATTGAAGGAAGTCAAATTTATTATATTGAGAGAGAAATGAAACTACTTGAGAATGGACAATGCGTTGAAGAGCTAAAGAAATGTCACATAAATGGATATTGGTATGTATCAGACGAATTCACTAGATTCTTAATCTTTGTGATAGGTGTTATAAGAGAGGATTTCCAGAGAGTGGGAAAATTGGAGGATTGTAGTGAAAAATTAAATAAATCAAGGATCACCGGGATTGTACCACTATAGGATATTTTTCAAATTTTCTGAGACATTTTATCTACCCCAGTAGAGTAGGATTTTGGGTGAAATATGAATTTTTTTAGGGTATTATTAATGGTAGTTTCGAATTGTGAATTTGACTCGTTGAAAGGAACAACAATATTGGATGTAGTAACCATGGTGGGAGGGAAAGAACTGCTATTTGGACAGGATGTGGCTACTGGAGAAAATACTGATTGATTTGATCAACGGTAATAGTTTGTGCAAGAGAGTTTAGTCGGTTAAGTACAACACCTAGATTCCTAAGTTCTTTCCATCCACGTTTAGAATTGCTAACACCAGAAAGGAGGCCATTGGCGTATTAGTTGCGTTTGGTAGCATTGATCAGGTGCTTTGTCAGGTTCCTTTACTATTTCAGGCATTCACAGATGGCAATTGTTTCACGATCATTCTGGAAATATAAAATTATGAAATACAGAATATTAGCCATACATGACAAAACAATGAAGTCAATGAAGTCCTATATTTTTTTCTTTTTTTCTCTCATTTGTAACATTTAGGATACATCTACAGACTAACCTGCGATCCACCGAAGAGACAGGTGGCAGGTGGGGGGCGGGGGTTTGAACGAAAGCCATGAGACAAAATGGGATTAAGGAAAAGGATGGGAATAGGACAGAGGTGAAGTTTATGTTAACAATGCGCCATATGTTAGAGTCATGCTGTATTGTTATAATCACCAATGGGACATGAAAAGAATGAATATTTGTATATTTTAGGTCAAAAGTGTTTCTCTCTTATCTATCAGCTACAGAGAACAAAAGGTTCTAGGGATCTAAATAATATCCTCTGTATCATACTGAATATCGCCTAAACCTAAATATTCAAGTAACGTAAGAGTAGCGTGTACACATTGCGAATTTCTAATGGCTACCAACTTAGTTCCACCGTCAGCTACGTTTCTCTCTCTCTCAATTCGGTCTTAGAAAATTGAAACGAAGTGATTTTGGACCTCTGTATTTTATATGTTCGACTTCATTTTTTTATGCAGGGTCTCAAATACTCGAGGTGGGTTTGAGAAAACGCCTTACTAAAGCGAAATATTATCTAGAGGTCTTTAGTTTTGAGGTAGAAGACACATTTACTTGGTGACCATTGCAATATGGTAAAATACAGTAATTAACGTTGAACTTAAATTGAAGAAATAACATTTTTGGCACATTTATTTATTCAAAAGGGCTCTTTTTATGGATATTGTGTTTTGAATTTCACAAGTTTTCATGCTACATGAAGCAGTTGCTTTATGTAGCATGAAAAATCTGAATGTTGGGGCGTAATTTATACATAAAAAAATTTCCGTAAAGATTATAGCCACGTCATAATACTCGTGAAAACCTTGAGGTAAGGGTATTTGATACCTGGTTTGAAAAGTAGTCGAGATTAAGTAGCATTTTGGACGAAAAATGGATTTAGACGAATTAAGGTCTCGGAAGGAGTCACATTTCTCGCATTAAGTCATTTTTTCATGATGATTTGCTCTTAGCACATATTTATACGATCTACTCTTCACACTCACCTTCGCCAAAGTCTCACTGCTAAGAAGGGTTGAATAGACTTAAACCTGTATTGACAGTAAGGCGTTGATCATAATTTAAGTGCTCCAACGATGAATAAAATTACCGTTTGTATTTGACGCCCTTTTCCGCATTTTGTTGGGCACGTCTCAATATTTTAGATTACTAAGTATTCAGGACAATAATTTAAACTGATATCATTTTTCAGGACCAAAGATAGAGTGCCTTACTCGGTACAAGTGAATCTTATTCAGTAATGCTTAGTAGAAAATAAATACACATTATTTAATGCGGCATTGTAATTAAAAAGTCACAATATCACCAATTTTTGGACAGCAATTGGGCTTGCATATCACTCTCCGCATGACCATTGATCACGTTTAAGGACATACCAATCGTTTGCGTCATTCATGTGATATTAAAGTTGGCCTCCAAAATACAACGGTAAACCGTACAATTTCATGTGTGAATTTATCTATCCCATGAAAGCAATTCGTTTTTCTCATTTTGTTACCTACTTAAAATTAGGAGAACTAATAAGTATTAAAACATGATCTCAAAGACCAGGAAAGGACGATTTCTCACTTCTGAATAATTTTATAACATGACTCAATGTGAGGCATCCGATGAAAAATTTGAATTTAATCACGGAAGCAGTTGACAAGGAACGACGGAGTTACAATTGCAGACAAAAAATGATCAACTCGTACATGGCTTGTACCAGGATGCATCGTAATTTCGACGTCACTTTAATTCTGTATGTATATTCTGAAGAAATTATAAGGCATGATTTGATAACAAAGTTCTTCACGTCAATTTCATGCCTGCGATCATAGGTATATTTGTGGATTGGAAATGTTTTATCTCTCGTTATAAAAGGGAATTCAACCAAGTCAAACCTGATCTTATTTCTTTTATGGGTCCTGTACAATCGTGGTGAATAATTAATTCCCTTACAGTAGAAGGTGAAACGGAAATCGTTCTTGATTATACATTTGAGTTTGTAAAAGCTTCATTATATTAAATAATAAATACATAGTATCATGTTGTTAACGTTAAATAATGAATACGATGATATCGAATAACATTAAGAGAAAATCACGTCGGCTGCTAGTCATCCGTAATGGTGTCGAGATTACGCCCTATATTCCTCACCGAAAGGTCTTCTCAAGCCACTGTTCTATTGATGGTAGGGTTGGATGCTCAACTACCCTTATAATCTTGGACACACTTTATTTTATATTAATTAAATTTAAGTATATTCTCTGTTCATTTTATATGAATCATATGCTGTAAAACGAATTGGAAAATTTCGAAGAAAAATCTTAATATCTTTGCCAAGTTAAATTTCGGCCTTTAATTGTCAATTAATTATCCATCATTTATTAGGAAAGTACGATATTTAAAAAAGAGTATTTTCAAAAAACAAAAATTTCCTCAACATAAACATATTTACTGGTGGAATTAGATAATTCGGTATCCTTATAATATTGTTGTAATAAGTAATAATTTCCGCATTGTGATAAAAGTTTAATTAAAATAAATGTTAATCATTTATTTTTTCTCTTCTTTTGATGTGTTTTAAGCCGTTTTTAGCTGACCAAACGACAGACCTTTTGCTTTTATTCACTATAGTGTTTTATAACCACCACGAGATATTTTAATGTACCATTTTGAAAATTTGTCAGCAAAAAAATTACTTTTCTCTGATAAAAAGACCTTAGCTCATATTATTCAACTAAAATATTATTTTCGATTAAGAAAAATGTCACTGGTATTTACAGAGAATGACAGACATAATTTTTAGCTGAAAAACCTAATCCGTATTTTAAGATAAAACTGTGTCTTTTTAAAATAAATCTATGTGAAATACTTCAAATCTCATCCAGTCAAGGTAGGATACGTTTCCACAAACCTTAGGATATGTAGATATATCGTTTCGATGTATAAAAAATTTGGTAACAATGCCGGATGCAAAAATAATTAAGAAGTACTTATATGTCGATACCTATAATGGAATCTAAAATGATACCAATGTTTGTAAAATACACGTGGCTGGCTAGAATGATAGGATGTGAAATGAGTTCAGGATGCCAGGTGTCCAATCGGAAAACGCGGGGATGTATATCTCAAAGGAGTAGGTGCATTTTACATAACCAAAAGGTGCACAGATATGGAATTCACTTATCACCATACATGGCATAAATTAAATAAATGGCACATCATAGTTTCATAGAGAATAATCATTCACAATCAACACAAGGGTTTTTTACAGTTTTACTAGGAATTTACTTTACTATTTTACAAGCATATATTAAAGCCCCATTTATGAATGCAGATTTAGCTTATGGATCAACATTCTATGTAGCATTCGGCTTTCATGGACTCCATTTGATTATTGTTGCAACATTTTTAACTGTCTGTTTAGTACGAGATTACATAAAACACTCCTCTATCCAATCATCACTTGGGGTTTAAAGCGACAGCAAGAATGGTAATTAATTTAATCTACTTTCAAAGTATTTCCCTCGCTGGCCGCCCTAAACCCTCCCACCCCCCCTAAAACCCTCCCCTCCCCCTCCATCCCCCCACTCCACCCCACACACATGTCCATTTCGCTTCTCCGTCTCTGAGCAACGAGTGACAGGTTCGATTTCGCCCTCAGGCCGTAACCATGGTCGAACCTCCAGTGTCCCATACGCTCTTGACAAATGCAAGACTTAATCGTCGTAGCTTCGAAATGAAGTGAAAATTAACAATAGGCTCATCTCTACTTATTTTTTCCATTTAATGTTTTTTTTATCCTTTTTGATTAATTCATAATAAAAATTTTCTTTCTCTTAGGATAAATAACCAACTACAATACTCTCTAAGGTTTGCTTTTAATAATGTCCGGTTAACGTTAAACGCCAGAAAATTTAGCGTTTACGGTAGTGAGATGCTAACTGAGAACTTACCTATTGTGAAATGAACCTGTTCTTTGGTCAAAGTGAGCTTTGTGAAAGGAAAAGCATAGCCACGTCAGCCATCATACAAAAAGTGTTTATAACCGTCATTTTAGATTTTCATTAGTAATTCCTAAGATTTCGCAACTTTAAAAATTTATTAAACATAACAGTATTTCAGTTGAAAAATATAGGAGCAAAGCTTTTAAATTTAATTATAATAAAGAAAGGCAGAAATTAAATTTTGGCAGAAAAAGACAAGATAAAAAATATTCGCAGGTTAATTAATCAAATGAAAATGATCCAAAGGGAATTGAAATTCAAATTCATTTGATGGAGATACCAGCCACATCGAATAGTGGACGATTAGCTCAATTTTCTGCTAAAACGAAAATATGTCAGTGTATAAAGCCTTTTCATAAGATTGATTACTTAAATTAAAAATGTTTTTTCAATAATATTCCACAGGAGCTCATAATTTATATAATTCATAGAGCAACCGGGGGGCGGCAGTTCTGTTTGCGTTTGGGTCGTAAGGTTTTTCTGAGGGATCTCTGGGTGTACGCTGCTTTAAATTTATTCTCTCGAAAATTTATCCTCTTCGAATGCATTTTTCGAGCCTTTCTCTTATCTCCGCAGTTATGAATTCCGACCCCTTAACCGTGACCCCTGCTTGATCCCTTTAAACTGTCACACACCCAGATATCTAAGGTTGACAAGGGGCGACTGGGTCTGTGGACGGATCTAAGCCATTTTGGGATGGTTTCGTTCAAGAGTGGAAAAGGTTTGAAGGGTATAGCACAATTCTCCCCCACCAACATTTAGAGCTTGTACGAAAGTTTATGGCCTTTTGTGCGGGAACTTATTTTTGACCGGGGCGAACATATTACAACTCACTGCATCCGTTTGAGCATTTAGGTTCTAAATAGTATTTTTTTTCGAAATTTGACGTCAACTACGCGCGTTAGCTGCCAATCACACCGCTATCCTGCGTCCTTGTAATTTTACTAACTTCCGTTACAGAAAAAAACTGCAATAACCATATGTAATAATGCTGGCATCACTAAAAATGTTATTAAACCGTTTTTTATTCTTATATAAGTGACTGACCTTATGCTTTTTGTTCGAGTTCTCTCCTCAAGAGTAACCCTCCCAACAATTCGTCACATTCCTGCGTATTTAGGGCCATATACTTTTGAACAAGTTGAATGCACACACAAAATATCCGACTCCTTTCGCCACTTCGCACAGTTGTGGACTTCTTTTCTCTTCCATCGCCTTCGAAAAGTGAAAAAGACGAATGTCCAGTATTCTCAGACATCATCTTCAACCACCACAGTCATCTCCTCTCGCCCTCTTCCATTTTTAACATGCATGTTACCTTCGTTCACCATAGCATTCACCACACATTTTAATGTGAGATCAAATTCCCTTATTGTCTCCATATAAAATAAGTAAACGATAATTTCCCGCCTAATACTTCTGAGTCTGATTGATTATTTGGCGAAGTTACCAATATCTTAAGTCATTTACAATATTTTATAAAAAGTACCTTTACTTGGGTATAGATAGAGCTTTGGAGAGAAACCCGGCCTCCACATTAACGAAAGCTTTTAACAAAATGCACTATTGGGGACACAGTTATTTGTCCCATCGAAGAGATAGAGTAGCGCACTTTAAGAGTTCTCCACACGGCACTTCAAGGGGATATCGGATATTCTCTGAAAAATTTCCACTTCTTCCAAAAATTCTTACCAGAGTCCTCGGGATAGAAAGCTAGTACCAAACCAAAGAACTAACTTATCATCTACTCGTCCTACTTCTCTCCATCCCATATCCAAATAGCCTTTTCTCTGTCTTCCCTTTTCCCATTTTACACAACGATCAGTCTTAAGTCTCTTCTTTGTCTCTTCCAGTAGTTTCCCGTCCTTTCACTCACCATGCTGAACACTTTCTCTTAATCGTTTCTTTCCACCGCACTTACACCTCCACGCCCACATCACGCCTGCAGCATAATCTCGTCCTCTTTCCTCAGAGCCCACGTATCTGCACCATACAAATCCACTCAATATTAGACTATTCGACAGTCTTTTCTTTACATTCATGCACAGTGTTCTTGTCATCAGCTCTCTCCTATTGGTAAACACCTCCTTCTCCAACGCTCATATCCTTCAAATGTCCTAAACGCTATGCCCATTTTCCTCCATCATAAGCTCAAAAAATTTGGTAGTAGTTCCTAGCTTAACCATGAATCGATGTTACTTGTTTTTCTTGAGATATAACGACTTTACAGAGAATAACTTTTGGTATAGTTTACTCCAAAGGAGCATCTGAGGAGAATCCATGAAGAAGGAACCAAACTGACCCTTCTTGAATAATACTAAAAGAGTGCTTAAATAAAGATTTTCAGCATGTTTAACCATGTTTAGAGTAATTGATGATTTCCATCAAGGGAATCAAAGATAAGATTTCTTATCAGTTAAATGAAGAAGGTACGGCGTGCCCCAAAGTGTACAAAAGCCATTACCGCTGATAAAGTCCACAGCAAATGCTAGAAAATCCGACCTAGTCATGAGTGAGGAAATATTTATCCAGCGTTCACGACGCTACGATCGTCACAATACGTGAGAGACGGCGGATGGAAATAGAATTTCCAAAATGCATTCTCCAAACACCGTTCATTAACCATGCGCTCTAAAGCACATTTCAGAAAACGAGTGTTTCGGCTTATAATAATATTATAATAATTTATTTCTTCCGTTTAGTACATTATTTTTTCAAGCATTTAAACAATAGATGGAAGCTTTAGGTTACCCAAAAGATAAATACCTGGGAGGGGGTAACCAAAAGTTACCGTGCAAATTATAAAATTAATAAATAAATATATGTACGAGGTTTACATCATTGCTACACTACATAATACACATACATAATACATAACAGTACACATTCAAGCTGTATTTGGTTAAAGAACAATTTCATGAGAACCTTTGAAAATATTTTCATTATCATCCAATTTGAGGAGCAATATTTGGACTTGTCTTAAAAACAACGTAATCTTTTTTTCCATTTTAACATTCTGTGGAAGAAGGTTAGAGATTTTTGGAAATAAATAAGCAAAACTTCTCTGGAATGTGGTAATATATGGCCTCGATTATTTTCCGAAAACTATTTCTTTGTGAGCATCTTTCTTTCTTGAACCTTGAAAGTGGCCTCGATTGAGCTTCTATGAAGAAATAACGACCTTGGATGCTGTTGCCATTAGATTCTTCAGAATTTTATTCTTTACCTCAGATTATACAATAGCCAATTAGAGCGGTATATAGGACCACGTGCGTATTATAAAAATGTTTTCTTGTGTGTAGAATTAAGGAATTCCCTTTTTTTATGGCACAGGGGTGAGGAAAGAGTGAGAAAGGAAGACAAATTACTGCTCTCTCTCTCCGCTGCAGGACGAGCCCTGGGAGGGGGGGAGGGAAAACAAATGAGGGACACGAAGGCGTGGTGAAATCCATAAATGCGTGGCTTGACAGCATGTTTCATGGCCCGCACCGTTTCCTTCGTTGTTTTTTGTCACACATTGTTTTTTGCCTCTGATCCCCTCATGGGTCTCATTGGTGTTCCTTAAGGGCGAACATTTTGAAAGGATTGTGTGGAGGACTGGGGGATCACGTGATCCGAAGGAGGAAGAGGTATCTGGAGAGTAATTGCCCGAGGGTAGGGAAGTAAAAGGAAGGGAGGTCCTGAAGTCGCCTTATCCATTTTTCCCATGTCCCATTTCCTACTGGAAAGGCAGACATGAAGTAAAGGAGGATATTCCGGAAAGGAGCTGCTCTCATGTAGTCAGTCACTCGTCCGGACGATCGTATGCAAAGAACAAGCGAGCCCTCCTAAACGTCTCCTAACAACAGTTTCAACCTGTCAAATTAAGTAAAAAAATTGCAAAAGAGAATGGAAATATGATACGAAAGATTGTAGATCGAAAAGGGCAATGAGTGTTTTGGAGAGAACGAGCTAAAAATAAATTCGCACATTAATAATTTTCATATAAGATAATTTTCTTCCATTGAGAAATAGTGGAAGAATATTTCAGATTAATAAAAATAAAAGCCTTATCCACACTTACTTACTTCCGATCTAGGTATTAGCAAATAAATATGAATTTCACGAGTTGAAATAATAAAGGTCAAGGTAAACAAATCACCAGAATCAACCACTTGCTAGAGCCATGATTGTAAATATTTAAATAATAACAACTTTAGTGTGGATAAGTTTTAAGCAATCTTTATATATATAAAAGTCAATGTATGTATGTATGTATGTATGTATGTATGTATGTATGTATGTATGTATGTATGTTCCACATCTCCTCCTAAACCACAGGACCGATTTTAATGAAATTTGGAACACGAGTTTGTCACTGATAGACAACAAACACTGTAGGGTTCAATTAACCGAAACCCTATTTTTTCAGGGTTAAGGGTGTGATCCTTACTAATGTGTATAAAAATGTTATGGTCTCTGTCTGTCTGTTGCTCCATCACGCAAAAACTACTGGACCGATTGAGCTGAAATTTGGCACGTAGATAGAAAACATGACTTACTGTAATATCTGCCATATTAAAAAGCCCTCAGGGCCCCCACAAGCCCCCGAGGGTCACCCCTGGTGGTCCATGCTAAGCATTAGGTTCGGTGCAGTGGTTTCATTTTTTGCTTTTTAAAAGTACTTTCACTCAAGATATAGGCCTGGGATTTTTTTAATCGAATGGCTGAATAAAGGAAGTTCTAATTTTATCAATCGATTTCCTTCTACCCTCCGAAGTTGTCTGAAATTCATGTTTTCAGCTGAAAAATCTCACATCTTTATCTGAAATCAACAATAACATATTTCCTTGACAACCATATATTTGATTTTCAAAGGATATACCCGCCTCTAACTATTAAATGTCATGTTTTCCTATAGGCCCATTATAGTACGTAAAAAGAAAATCCGTATAAGAAGTGCCCAGAGTCCCAAGGGCCCTTGATAGATTGCTTCGGGGGGTAATCGATAAATTCAATGCATATTTACAAGTATACTCTTCAACGTCTATTCTCAAAGTAGCTCTCAAAGGGGCACTGCATGTATATGAATGAACACTAACGTAGTAAACGATACACATAAAGGAATTAAATAGGTTACACACGCAATTAAGTGTACAAGAATATTTACGTGCAGCGAATAGCAATGGTAATAATGCATCTGTTGCACAATAAAACACGGCGTTGTTTATTATCGTTTAATAATCAGATGTATAACACGCAGTGAAACCGTCTGCCTCTCATTACGATTGCGAACTGTTTTTCAGACCCATTCCCACATCATAAACGTTACGAGTTATTTATATATGTTTAAAAGTGTTAATGTGCAGTTAACTTAGGTACATTCACTCAATCATCGAGCTACATATTTAAGACTCTCACATTCCACTGTTTCCCCTCCTCGGACTTAAAAATATATCCGTCAACATGCCCAATAGAAAAAAGAGTAACCTTTCGAAAAAATTCTAAATTTCTAAAGCAAAAGGAATGTCTTCTTTGCGAGAAAATGAGCCCTTGCAATAAAAACAACCAAAGTTAAACTTGGATGCACAAAGACATGCCCACCAGCGATCTCATGATAATCTCCCCGTGGTGTTTCTCGGGTTACGCTAAGATCCGCACAAATTTCATCCTTACCCAACATACGGACGGGTAACCAGCTCTAAATCTGGTTCAAATACAGACCCATCTGTTTCGAACCTTCAATCTCTTTTAAGATGGCGGAAATTATAATGACGTCACTACATGCTTCTTACCCGAAAGAAGAACGGAAATTCAGCGCAATTAACGACATCCGTGCATGAAAATCGACAAGTGCACTAAGAATCACCATATATTTTTTATTTAGCAACCGAAACCAATGATTATGGCTATGCCGAAGGCGCAGTCCGGGCGATGGAGGATTCATAGGTCAAATAAACATGGCTTCTGCTGCCATTACTCCTCTTGACGTTGTCAACCGCTGGATTGTACCCTTCTATCTAATCCTGATTAAGATACTCAACGCACATATCAACGTTGAATATTGCAACTCAATTATGCCACTGAATGCAAGTATATGTATGTACACAAGGGAAGCGATCAAGCTGTTAATCACTAAGAAGACGCCTCAAGAGAACCCTAGGGACGAGGTGACCATCCATCAATCTTTGCTATTTAAGTAGTAATGAGTCTGTATGGCCTATTTTGTGGTTTCCCGTGCATGAAAGTGGACCAACAGTCACTCATCTCTCCGCGCACCTGGAAAACGGTCAGCGTGTCTACTACAACGAACACAACATAAAAGATAGGTTACGAACTCCTCGAATGACCACGCATACAGTTTTTCTTCAGGCTTTGCGGTTTTCTTATAAAATAAGTTTAACGTTTTTCACACCCGTTGAATTTCAACGGGTATCTTCCGCTCGTCGTTTTATAAAAATGACTTGGTCCCACAAAGTTCGGCTTAAGTCAGTCTTTTACTAATAGTTCTGAGCATTGCTTAGCACTTTTCTCGTGATTCATAACTAATGTCTCTGATGTGTTTGAGATTAGATAAAATTCATTCTCTCAGATTATATTAATTCCCAAGTAGTTACGAATTAGACTTCATCGGTCGCAATAGAATCGAGAAGCGCGTTCATGGTGTCTGCAATAGCAAGGAGAACAATTGTGTATGAATGTGTTCCTTCGCTCTCAAATTTTTTTAATTTTCAATACGATGTGGTCTCTATTTTTTCTTTTGTTTTCTTAAAGGACCGAGGGTGGTGCAGTCAAAAGACGACGGAGGGAGGGAGATCTTCATTCTTTCCTGCGAAGTAAGAGGGAAGGAGGTAAGGAAACTCGGACGCTGAGGAAGTGAAGGAGAATGTCCAGGGGCGTGTGTGCTTGTCTCATTGAGGTCTCACGGGCATGGTGGGGGGAAGGAGGAAGAATGGGATTCAAAGAGACGTCAAGGATTGCGTGATGGGGAGTGAGTCTTCATGCCAGTGCATTGAGAGAGCTTCCCTTTCCGGACGGTAGAGGGTATACCATTGGAAGCGAAGGCAGCATTCTTTTTTCGAGGCAGATTTCTTCTTCCCTCTTGGCCGTTGTCATGGACTCCGCTCCGGTACCTTTTCTTGAGATGACGAGTGTCTACCCTTTCATTTGAGTATTCTGTCCAATCGGAATGGTTCAATATTTTTATTGAAAAGATATTATTACATGCTTGATCAATGACGCCAATGAATACGAATTTCTTAAGATTATTTTTTCCGAACAGAAAGGAGTTTTTACCTGTTCTTTAACATCACTCTTAAGCCGAAAAATTTAGGATTCTCTAACAGGATTCATATTTTGGCTTAGGTGCAATTTTTCTAGTTCCGGGTTAAGGGTAGATATCTATTTCGTACGATAATGCAATATAATCTTTTAATTAAATTTGGGAAATGTCCCGTAACGTTTTACTTAAACTGGAGCGATCCCAACAAATCAATTCCACTGTCTCTTGAAATTTATGCGGAGATTCTTCTCATTATCATCAAATACAATCTCTGCATCTTCCTCTCGTTCATAAAAAACAAAGAAATTTTAACGCGTAGGCTTTCGCGGAGTCGTTGAGATGGCAGATGAAGACTTTTCGGGCTTTCTTCTGCGTACTTCCATTGACGTTGACGACGACCCCTGCATCTTCGCTTCTGACCTTAAAGACGATAGCTGCAATGCTGTAGAAACTGTCGTCAACGACAGTGAAAGTACGAGGAAGGAAGCCTGAAAAGCCTTCAGTGGCAACAAAGAAATGTTTTTTCGGAGCTGTATACGTAATACATCGGAAATCAGGTACCAAACAGTTTTAAACAATTTATCACTCATGCTGGAGAAACTATTAGATCTGTACGCAATGATCAGTTCACTGGCCAACAACAACAATGAAAACATAGACCACCAATAATATATTTTTGACGACATTTTGTGGACAAAATTCCTCACCGCAAAGCCATTATTGCCCAATAAAATCACGCAAGCGTTAAAAATGATTTAAAAAACACCACAGGTCACATTTTATTGACAAATTTTAATAATAATCCTGAAAATTTTGACAGTTTCTCCAACTATTGGTGGGCATGAGGTAGCATCTGCTGATACCCACACAATTAGGAAAACAGCCATTTTTTCTATTCGTTCCATCAAGAAATATTTATCAATTTGCTTTCACACTCTTTATTAACATCCATTTACCAATTAAAGGCCTCCATTCTTATTGTGACGTCAGACGAAGACACACCCCCTTTCAAACCGTTTCTTCGCGGCGTTCTAATTTCGAATAATTTGGGAATTTTTTTATCTCCAAAACAAGGATTTACATCGACTTCAATTTTTCAACACTGTACTGTACTAAACATCCTTCTACTACCAATCAATTATTTCAATCCATTTTCCTCATTCGAAGGACTGTACGGAAGTGAACGAGTTTTTTACCTCAGAATACAAAACGACCATCGCTATTGTTTAGCCTGGCGAGGTCTCTAGCTTTTTCAGCGGTTTCAGTCATTATTTCATTGCTGACTGCCAATTTCTAAGTTTAAAAACCAATATATTTTAGTTTTAAATAGTTATTCCTGACGGTTATTTGTGATATTCGCACCAATAAGCACTAACTATAATATTAAATAACAGTGATTATCAGTATGAAGATACTTTTGGTGCTTCTTCTGAAGCAAATATTTTTTATTCACAGGTTGAATTACAAATAGGAATATGCCGGGTGGAAAATAAAATAAAAATAACAGAACATTAAAAGCATATAAATGAATGGGCTTATATATATATATAGTAACATCTTAAATATCTACTCATTAAAGATTTAAGAGATTTAAAAAAAAATCATCGTGCAGCCGGTTCCAATCTTTTATACACCTATTAAGAAATAAATGAGTATAAAATAAATGTTCATTACATCATATTACATCTTCATATGGGACATAAAACATGTATTACATCCTCCAACGACATGGTCAACAACAAAAATTTACCCAATGAGAAAATATTGTAGATGGAAGAAGGGGTTGCTGATCTTATATTTAAGTGTGCTGACTATTTCAGAAGGAGTCCATTAAAAGTACCCATATGCCCAAACATACCCATACTAACCATACATTGTAGCGATTCTACAGTATCTCGGTATTTGTTTTTAATATGGTATAGTTTTTGTTTAAATGTTTTTATTTATTTATGTGTTGATTGTTAAGATGTTTTGGTTATGATTTTTTTGTTTGGGAGTAGGAGAGCGGACTGGAAGCGGCTCTGCAGGAATAAAAAGACGTTTGGAATAAAGAAAACAGAAACTAGGTTGTTTCTTATTTGTGCACACCGTCCGACGCTACAATATACACCAAATATAGTTCTGACGATGGAACTTAAGGCAGATAACAAAATAGCTCGGAAGGCCCAATAATTTGGAGAGGAATGGCATGGAAAAGGGTGCCGTCCGATGACGACTTGATCGATCCAATCCTAGGAAGACGCTTGCCAACTCATCCGTCAATTCTCTTTCCAGAGGTATTGAAGAGAGCATTTGACGTTTAACCAAACCTTTTCGGCGATAAAGCATTCTGAACTTTGATAATTTTAATATTTTAAGGCATATTAAGTCAGAGACTTTGCACCATGAATCTCCTGCAAATCATTCCTTCGATCAGTTTTTTATGATCCACGATAATTCCTAAACTGTCTTGCCTTTTCTAATAATTGGTCAATCATCTAATTTTCGTGGAATCCAATCATGAAGAATCTACTTTGTCTTTCTTCTCCAGATGCCAGAACTCTCGTTTTAGGATTTCCATTTGCGTGATCTCTAAACATATTTTGCAACACCTACAAGGTTGCCCCATCCTGCGAGCTCTAGTAATGTTACGACGTAAAATTTAATCCTTGGATAGTTCTTAACTAAAAGTCTCGTATAAAAAAGGAAATTGTAATAAGATATTTTAGTGCTTACTGAGGGAAAACGTTTTAAATTTGAAGTTCATCCCATTTTCATGGTTTCTTGCAATTTTAAATTGCCCTCGTGCAGTTTATATACCTTCATATACCATTTCCATGTTCTCATTACATTGTAAGTTCCTCTTATAATACCATCGAATATAAAATGGAGGATCTGTCAACTAATGTTTTAAAAACTGTGTTAAATTATCTGATACTATTATACAAATAATAAAAAGTGTATGTTTAATTGTAAAAAGATATTTGTAAATAAACTTATTAAATATTTTGATAAAATACTAGTAAAATACTACAACATGTACAATTCTTTGTGTCAAAGTTCTGATTTCAAATATTTGTAACTTGCCGCTTTGTACGCAAATAAGTAACCCTCTGACAATCACTGTGGCTTAGAAGGACCTAGTATGTTTATGACATAAAGACACTTAATTAGCTTTGTATTGTATTTATACTAAAAAAATGTGCATATTGCAGTGGCATATGGTGTAGTAATAAAACTTTCCAGCTCCATGACAAGCGGATGAGGGGAGTCCGTTCACCAAATGCAAGTAGCACGTAGCATCTTAATCACAAAATCGATGCCCAATGTTACATTCTCCCTAAAATGGCTTGGTATTTAGACATTGAAATGTGCTTTCTGCGAATAATTATAACCATTCGTCTTAATGAAACAAACTTAGCTTGTATTTTGCTTCTACGTTGGCTTGCAAAGTGATTTGTGGTTGAAATCTTTACTCTATCGAGGATTTATTGAAAATATGGTTAGAATCCCTCAGAGAAACACAAGCAATGTGGGAGAAGCATAATCAATTCTAAACGACGTAGAATTTCTCTAGCTCATGTGAAAATCTCCATTTTATGGCGATTTCGTTTTTGCTGTTTACTGTATGAGCGTGTGCGGCTCATAGACTATTAAAGTGCTAAACGTTTGGATTTTTGTGCTCCCTCTAATACCACCCACAGCAATTTTGGAAGGAACAACTCAAACTCAATTCTGTCAATATTCCATCCCATTTCTCCACGGGAATAGCAGGTCTGTGAAAGGACGGATAACTCAATTTTCGAGTCAATGTAAAAGAATTACTATTGCGCTATGGAATAAAGATTTTATGCTCTGATAACTTCTTTTACTGAAATATTTTACGTACTTTCACCCTCCTATCCGTGCTGGTTTTTAAAGTATGGTACGGGGATAGATTAAAAAATTGCTCTATGTGTGCACTATTCATTAGTTTACTAACTTTTAGTCCACTATCGTTGTTTATCGCCTCGTGATTTCTGTAACGTGGCTCACGCGTTTGACTTTTCCATATTGGAGCAATATTTCTATCATCGTTGCTTTAGGGTATATTTTGTTCTCCAATTTTTTTTTTCGTTTAAGTAATTGCCCATTTTTGCCTATTTATAATTAATTCAAATATATGAAAATATT
This sequence comes from Pyrrhosoma nymphula, assembly GCA_963573305.1. Classification (NCBI taxonomy): domain Eukaryota; kingdom Metazoa; phylum Arthropoda; class Insecta; order Odonata; family Coenagrionidae; genus Pyrrhosoma; species Pyrrhosoma nymphula. The sequence goes on from OY754336.1 coordinate 134,143,746, forward strand.
TATTTCCACCATTTGCATGTATATCAATCTCTAGTCCTGTAACTACTTCATTTGAAAACAAGGAACAGCTATTAATTTTCATATCATTTTTGTTTTGTAGACCTGGAAATTCTGGTTAATTTTTGTTAAATAACTCAATATTAAGTCCATTTCAATAACTTTCAAGGTTTATGCAAGTTTTTCGATTTTAAATATTTTACGTTGTAAGTAATGATCAAGAAATGATGGCGACCATTCAATGAGTCACCGAAAAGCAATGCCCCTCAATGGCCCATGAATGCTAAATCTACAATTGTTCCCTTTCCACTGAACAAGAAGTCGGCTCCATGCAGGAAATAGGTTTTTTTTATGCTTAGAATATCTGCGATGGCGACTAGGCAGATTAAACCGGCTCCCAATTCACTGAATTAGTCTCCCACATCGGAGGTCCACCACCGTTGGCATGAGAGAGCCATTGTTGCATGGCGAGTGAAATGTTTTCAGGGTCGTTAAATCGGATCACCTGCTCAACGCGCCGCGCCGGGGATATCGCTAACTAATGGTCGCGAATCGAGGCGAAAAAAAACTTTTGCTACCTTTGCTGGCGTTCCGCACTTGCCTGGTCGAATTTGATGGCTCCTCGTATTTATTAACTCGGGACTAATTTCCTCGCCTGACAATAGATGCGCACGAATGCTCGGCGATTAACCAGGAGAAACCACTACGGGTGAAAGAGGGAGTGCTGAATACTAAAGGGCACTCACTATAATCCTAACCGATCTTAACGACCGCGCGACCGGGTTGTTGGATGAGGTTTTCAATGGTTCTCTCTCTTAATCTCTGAGGCTAAAGCAGTGCCCATTTTGTGGTAAAGCAATTTTAACGTGGAGACAGAAATATTGCTTTATAATAACAAGAAAATGAAGTAAGCTTATTAGACGCTCACATATTTCACAGTAAGCTTTTACAAAATGAAAAGAACCAAAGTCAAGAACAACACTCGAGAAAACAAAGTCAATCTTGCATATTCTTACTGGTGATTCCCATCTCATTAGAATTGGTTAAACTCTACAGCAAAAATATAGTATTATAGTTCCACTATGAGTAGTCTCTTTTTTGTAGTTCGTTTAAATTTATGTTGGTCGATTTTATAATGGTCAATGGCTCAATGCCAAGGCAAACGAGGCTGTGCTTTCTTATGTCATACGCTTTTCGAGGTAACGAAGAAAAAACTTATCTACGTTTGCCGGAACGATGAAGAATATTTTTTCTACTTTTTTAAAGGGAAAGCTAAAAATTCTTTCGTGTTTCAAAACGTTTTATGTTCCGTAGGTAAAATATACAGTAACAACTTCATTTCCTGTAACTGGCACTTCTTTTGACAGTAAAACGCAAGGCACATCTAGGCCTTTCCAGAGCAGATATTCTAGGAATGAATGAATACCTTATCGCTAAAAAAGAAATGTGATATATTTTAACTTAATGAACACGATCGATTTAGCGACCAATCAAAACATGTTTTACACTCTGAAGCATAGTGGCATGAATGAGATGTGAATGGATCCTCATCCATGATTTGGCGCTCAAAAATATTATTTATCAGATCTTTCCGAGAGTTTCACCGAAAAAAGTAGCATAAACCATACAGTTTGTTGATAACTACAAAGAGCGTCATTGTTTGGTTGTGAATAATTATCGGAGAAAAAGACAACGGCGCAACGAGCCATCCCTCAGTTATATTTACTGAGATAGAATGAACTTTCCTTTCAATTGCCAGTGACATAACATCCCTAGAAAATCGCGGCAGCTTACCATGCATATTCACAAATAAAATACTCTTTAAGACATTATTCTTAATTTGCGTCCTTGCTCCAAGAATCTCTGGTTAATTAGGGATGCAAACCATCATGTACATCTTCCACGTCTCAATTCTTCTTGAGTGGTTTCGCACACGAATAGCAACGGGGGAAATCAGGATCACATTAGGATCTGTTCGACCACTAACTTCGTAACTTCCGCCGAGAACTGTGGATCCCACGAAAACCCTCCTCTAATTATACTTCAGATCCAAATAAAGAGAGAAAAGGGTGTTGGAAATAAGAGAAGGTGGTTCCAGCCGACGCTCACGAGACGGGGGCCACTTTGCAGGGAAGCTCAACCGCTCCAACCGTACTCTAGCGGTGCTGGTGCGCTCTTCCTCGCGTTAACTAAGGAGCATACTTAGCAGAACTACTAGCTACCCAACAAACCCAAGCTACTTAGTTTACGTGTTTCAGGGGCTCTTCTAGAATAGGAAACAGGCGTTAATGTCCCTGGATTTATATCTCAGGGCATTTATTCCACCACATAGTAATGATTTCAGGTTTGTAACAAAGAAATATCCAAAGCGATACATAAGATTGTTTTTAGCAATGGATAAGGTCCACCAAGAACTATTTAAGTGTGTCAGTCTCTCAAGTAATATTTCTTTACATTGGCTCTTAGACACAAAGGCCCATTTTAGACAAATGACCCAAAGAGCAAAAGTCACAAATAACATCTTAATTAAAAATAATAAAATAATCCGTACCAAATGCTGACGAGTTCTTATCTCAAATTTGACATTTTTCGATTTAAAAAACCGTGCGTATAAACCGCGTAGGCAAAACTTCTTTTTTTGGCTATACTCGGTGTCGTTTCAGTGTACTTTAATTTAAGACATTATTGTTCTTGATGATATTGTTCACATCAATGCACACTATTACGACGGGGGGGAATGAGACAACAGGAGGGGCATCGAGGTATCACTCTCACTCACTCTTTCTGAATATATAGAACGGGATGGTCGCAAGAGACGCTTTCTATGCACATTGAATGGGAGCACCAAATACAATGTGACACTCATAAGTGAAATGGGAAGCCATAGTGCACAGAGAAGCTGCAGTCAGCCTAGGACGATTAGTTCCGGAGATGGTCACGAGGACAACCCAGCTGAAAATGCAGATCCAGACGCGTAAAGTCTACATGTGTGTCATGCCGTCCTAACAGGACAATCCTAATTAGAAATAAGGGTTTATTTTGTTCTTTTAAGGGTATTATTGCAATTTATGAAGCGTGATTTAGACGCTGAATACTCTATTGGTGTGATTGAGAGAGTGAGTCATTTTGCTTCATTTTATAAATTGCTCATTTATTACTTTATTCATTTATCATGTCATATTTAAGATAATGTAAAGAAAATGTATGTAAAGGTAAATAATAATATTATAATTTTTTCAAAGGTTAATATATTAATATTTGCTAATAGGAAATAAATAATTATAAAAAAGTCTCTCTAACCATATACTTATATTTCTACCACAGATTGTTGAGTTATTGATTGCTTTATAAAATACGTTTTGGAACTGTAATATCTCCTGAACAGCTTCCAGTAGAAATCCTCGGCATTCACAACTTCCTATGCCTTCACCTCTATATTATAAATCATTGAAATTCACTAGTTTTACTACGAGATTTTCAATATTTATTACATATATTCGTAGAAAAACACTCGTTAGTGCTAATATATGCCTTGGAGAGAAATATAATTTTAACAAATGAGCATGAAAATAGCTTCATTTTGAGATGCTCATGTCTAAAAACACTTTTGTCGTTTCGAGTTCTCAAACTCAGGTGGTAGAAACATAAAAAAACTCTACTCTAGTAAATTCTACTTTTACACTATAGGTTAACATTTTTTCTTCAGTACTAATTGCAGCCCCAACATGATCAACACTATCTAACAATAAACTTTTTAAATTATAATAATTATATACCATAATTTAAATTTACATAGTAGTATCTCTGAAAGGAGGGGTTTTTCACGCTGGATTGTAAAATTCAATTTACAACTTACGTTTTTACTTTATGTGTTAAATAAACATTAAAATCATATAGAAATAACGAGACTGGATAGAGCAAAATTCTCTCATTTTGAAAATTGAAAACCTATCCATCGTATTAAGGCATGATCAAGTGATGCATCAATCATTATAGTTAATCAAAATGTCTTACTTAATCTTGTTTTAACTAGGGTAGAATATTTTTACTCCACATTTAGCCATTGCATTACCCACCAACATTGAATGGATGGATTAGAAATTCATAGTGAGTGGCGCACGTTTAAACCAAGATTCTATTCCTCTCTCTTGCGGATCCAGGAATAATTTAAACTTGGGAGAATTTAACGATGTATTATCAAGCATTGATACAAAATACCACTATTATAAGCATGTGGTCCTCCACGCAGGGACCAACCCCCTCCCCGGGTCTGCAGGATCACGCCAATACCCCAGGTTTCGAGGAAGGCTGCGGGAATGGGAAGGGAAAAAGGAGGATAGGGGTAAAGGGTATGGGAATGTGCAGCTTTGGACCCCAGTGCCAATGAATAGGCAAATGGGCTTAAACAGGAACAAGAAACAAACATTTTTCAATCTGCGTTGGCTACGATTCATCCTAATGAGTAAGAAAGAATCAGAGTTGCCACCCGTCGTCCAGCCGTACCACAGTGCACTTATTATAAGCAGTTGAATGCCTTGACGCGAAGCTGCACCAAGAAGACACATGCTCGGCCAATATTACATGTGACGTCATTTCTCATCGTTCTCTTTTCTGGCCGTTATCGATCCCGTTTGAAATTTGTTTTCATAGTCTTCGATAAAAATAATTTTTTGTACGAATTAAAAAGTTGCCACTAAATTAATGACGCAAATAACGTTTTTCACACTTTCAGAAAGTTTTTCCATTAGCCCATTCTGAATCTCGGCTCGGAAAAATGCCGTAAAACACTTTTTTTACCCTGATAATTGAGGTGAGCACAAGTGAATTACGGTTATGGAGGGATAGAGAGAGGGTAACTCTCGTTGAATGTTGCTTTGTTTCCTTTCTCACTTCCCCTCGACCATGTATACAGGCGTCACGCGATCGCGGATAGAATGGGCGGAGAAGGATTAGCAAGCTAAAATTAATTATGTGAAAGAAATCTCCAATTGGCCTAAGAAAATATATCTTTGCACAGAGTACATTGAATCCAACATTCATTGTCTCTTGATTTAGGACAAAGTTCATTGCAATAGAAACATACACAATCATCCCTTTGCTCCCGAAGCTCTTGTTCTTCTTTCTCTTCAAAAATAAGTTGTCTCTTGAGTTGAAGAATTTTTTAGGCTGTTGACTACTTATTTTGTTAGGAATATTTTTTTTCTCCTAAATCCTCATTCTATTTTTTTCTTCTCCCTCCTGTAGCTTTTGTACGTCTTCCAACAATTCATTTTTGTGTGGACTAGCTGTAATGATAGCTGTATTTCTTTTTTTCCTGTGTTGTCTTCTTTACTTCATCAGAGTTTGTTTTGTCAAAGGAATTATATCTCTTGGAGTTACTGCAGATGAACTCCGATTTAAACCACTGGGTCCAGCAACTACTAAATGTCTACTATCAGGTGAATTAACTTGCTCCATTTCACTCACATTTCCAGCACTGTGCCCAGGATTGACCATTAGGTACCTGCTTCTCGTCCTTTATCACGTTCTTCCGTTGCGTCCCCAGGGTTAGCTTCAGTTTCACCAGATTTTTTGCTGGCGCCTATGCTGCAGTCGTCCAACGGAATGTCAGACACATCATCAGGAAGGAATTCAGCATTGCAAAACACATTAGGGTTGTAAGTTAAAATCCCACATTTGCGAAATCCATTAATAGCTGTTGTAGGCACAGCTACTCGCCAAAAAACCTCGCCAAGAAGTCCGCCAATTTGAAATTGTGTGATGGCCCTTCCAGGGTTATTTCTGAGGAACTTCTCACATTCTTGGATGTAGTACGCCTTAAAGGGTGCCATGAAGGGTATGTCTAAAGGTGGCAACTTATGGCTGCAATGAGGAGGCAAACATATCACAGTTTGGAGTGATTTTCCCTAGCCTTGTTGATAAAATCAATACTCTTACTGTGGGTGCCATGTTCATCTTCTAAAATGAGAAGCACTAAAGATCCTGCTGAAGGTTTGGCATGGTTTAAGATACGGTCATACCATTTTAAGTAAATATCTGTTTGCATCCAGCCACTAAGAGTGCATGCAAATTCAGAACCAGGAGTAACATATTCTGTGAGCTGGAAACATTTGTTAATCATGAACTGTTTTTAAGATATCAAAAACTTATGTTACATTACTTTTATTAAAGCCTTGAGATCTTGCAAGAAAAGTAGCTTCTGGAGTTCTCAAACTGATATTAGGATGCATTCTTTTGAATCCCGCGACCCAATTCTTGCCAGCCATTTTTTTCTCATGATTGAACGTATGAGGGATGTTATTTTTTCTGAAAGACTGTACGCGGCGTAGCGTGTCATTTTTTGTAACTCCATGAAATCGTCTTTCCATATCAATAATGAAATCGCAAAGTTCCTGTTCTTGTTCATCGGTAAATACCCTTCTGTATTTTCCAAGATTTTTTTTTCTCATCAATCGCATCACGAGTAATTAGATTTTCTGCTGGTTAGATTTTCTTTTGTATTTGTATGTCATCTTGACAAGATCTGTACCAATATCAAACATGTCAGAATCAAATATTCATGCAAATGACGTGTGAGTGTGTATGTCCGTGTGTAAGTGCGCTTGAGAGAGAGAGAAGAAGGAAAATAAGCAGATCCGACACAAAAATCTTTGCCTGGGTGACTTTGCCCGTCATGCACAGCGGCCACATTACCCAGAGAGACGCCATTTCGAAAACAGTCGTCTATAAACTAACCTGAATGACACAGCAATTTTGAACGAACAAAAGTTTAAAGCTGTAATCAAGACGATCTAGCAGTACTATTGCCAGTAGCTATAGTGCTCATTATCATTTAGCAATATTAATAATTTTTTGTCACTTACCAAAACTCAGAGATGCAGAAAACAGTTCACTGTGTCGAAACTGTGTAACAAATCTCGTCCAAAGTCACAGACGACACTGAGACAGTAGCTGACAACTAGTTAACTCAATTCCCGCATGAGTACAGCATTATACAGCAGTATGAAGTGAAATGACCACTTTACTCACCCTATCCACTTTGCCCGCCCTTCCCCTACAGGCATGAGACACAGCATTCACATTACCATGCACACACCCATTCGCGCATAAATAACATTCCAATTTCCTCCTCCTTGCCACGCCCCCCTCCCGATGATCGCCACCTTGATTCAACCCTGATGATATACTATGAGGAAGGAAATGGACCACCAGCGATCATTTTATTCGGCCCAATCATTGATTAACAACTAGGACACTACTAACTTCAAATCAAGCTGAGCACATAGAATAGAATGAATTCTGGGTCTAGAAGGTTACACTCTAGGTATGTTGCCTACCCGCTGAAGAAATTCCCATTGCAGTAGACATAGATATGGCAGTGAGGGCAAACTTAAGAGCTCAACTCTATATCTACTGGGAAGGGGAGTAAATTACACAAATGGGACATATACGAGGGGGTACCCAAAAGAAACCGAACTGATGTTGTGATGGGCAGAGTTTTTGAAGTACCCTGTTAAGCCGCTAGGGGCATATAGAGCTACCATTTGTGAGTCAACAAGGCAAGCGTCGTTGCTAAGGAAGCTTCTGTTTTGTTTATAGGCATTTGTTAGCAACAATTGTTTTGTGTGCTCGTCGTTTTTACAATGCCTGATTATCTTAAACATTTCCCCGAATGAAAAGAGACATGAAAGGAAAGCGTTTTACCGACGTAGCTGAGGTGAATAAAAAAAAAACGACGGAGGCGCTGTTGGGCATCCCAGAAAATGAATTTAAAAATTGTTTTGAACAATGGAATAAAAGATTGGACAAATGTATTAGTGCCAGTGGAGAGTACTTTGAAGGGGATTGAAAGAAGTTTGTTTAAAAAATTAAATTTTAAAAATTAAAAAAAAAAGTTCGGTTTCTTTTGGGTACCCCCTCGTATGTACTAGCAAACGAATAGTTCCAAAATGCGTCCACCCAAACTCAGGACGCGAGACATCTTACACAATGAAAGCAACGCACATGAAATCATCTGCCTATTTGTCCATTTCGATTTAAGGTTCTCTAATCCCTAATATAATTACTCTCCCGCTCTCTACATTTCAATCTTTTCACGTATAATGACGTAAAAACAACACCCACATTTACCAAAGGGGGTGAATTATAAAAAAAAGAAACCGTATTTAATCGTATTGTTGTAATTTGCTAAACGTAAAGAACTTCAGCATTTTCAACTCCAACATATTGGGCACTTGAAGGTATGCTTTATTTGAAATACTTATGTTATTATTAGCTTGAATTTTCTGTGTATATATTTCGTATCAATATTTCCCAAACAATGTAGCTGATACCTTTGTTTTCGTTTGCCTATCCGCCAGTTTATGGAGAATGGAATTCCGTTATATATACCATAATTTTAACAAATATGTATTGCCTTAAAATCTACATTGTTGGTAGATAATTCCCGTGGTTGTGAATCGAATACTAATTAGATACACTTATTTTTTTAAATATTGAGTGATCGCTTACATGTCGCTTGTAGTTTTGACTGTATTTAGATTTTCGTGGTATGTACAGTAGGGTGGGCCGAAAAACACGAAATTGTCCGAATCGAATCGTAATAGCGCGGGAACGTTGCTACTCGTCACTCTGATCACAAAGAAAGAGACATTTTTGAAATCGGACCATGTCTTCCGGTCGCACATCTCGTTCGAAGTTTTGAAAAATCGTAAAAAAATGACTTTTTTAGGGATTTTTTAAAAAGAGTTACAGTGATTGGATTACGTTCAAAATCGGTATGTGGCCTCTTCTAAAACATTTATGTCTTAAGAAAATATGTTACACCGCTTATCTTCTTCTTTTAGGGGGAGGAGGAGTCGCTCATCGCGTTAAAATTATCGAAAACTCGTAAAAAAACATGACTTTTTTCGGAATTTTCTCTTTATGAGTTACAGTGATCGGATTGCGTTCAAAATCGGTATGTGGCCTCTTGTAAAAGTTCTTCGTCTTTTAAGAAAGATATAATTCCCTTTACTCCCTTGTTTTATGGGGGAGGTGAGGGGCATGTATCGTAAAAATGAGTGACATTACGGTAGGCCTACGGTTATTTTTGAAAATTGGTTTTTCTTTTGAATTCGTCCTTTAAAAAAAGTTGTTTTGGTGAGAAAACAAATACATTTCAGGCTGGTTGATGTGCGACTATCCGTAGCCGTGCCTAAGGGGTCAAAGTGTAGGTGCACTAGAATAAGCGGATTTCGATGCTAGACACACGTCTTTACAGTAATTCGCTGATTCTAGAGCTCCGCAAGGGCGAAAATTTTAACCATTTTTCCGTATCTTGAAGCCATCATGGAGTAATATTACTCCGCACCGGCCTAGCCACCGTACGGGTGACGGTCGCGCCCGACGATTTTTGATATTTTTTCTCGTCAATTCAGCCGAATCGTCCGCTCGTTTTCCTTCGCTGAGTGTTCTTTTCACTCTGAACAGGTACCGAAAAGCTAAAAACCTGATAGTTCTGCTATCTTATGAATGTGTTTTGGTGAAGGGGTATGATACAAAACTGCTAACTTAGTCTATAGTGATACGATGCATATTATAGCATTGCTTTGTAATCATTTTGGTATCTCCTGTTATCCTCCCAAGCTAATCATTTTAGCCCTGTAGGATGGGGTTAAATTATCGGCAGTCCTCCTATGTTTCTCTGCCTTGGCATAGTGAATACATAGAATAAGAGAATCGCAGTCTCTTCTCTTTTGGCCAAAGAAGTTCAGTGAGGTGTTTCCCTTGCAAGTGTGTGGTTGCGTATAAATCTATTTCAAGTGAAACAGTTTGTTTACGCAATGGCGTGGATGCGGAGTGGAGCTGTGATTGACCTTGTTGGAAAAGAATCTGTGGAGCTTTAAGTACTATCAAAGCTTCCAACAGTACGTGAGGTACTGTGTGTGTTCTTTTATTACATGAGAAAAAATCATGACGTCCGGGACGCAGCTTGGATTGCAATGAAAGGAGTTGTTTATCTGTGGATCAAAACTAAAATTCCCCGTATCCAAGACATTCAGGTTATTGAAAAATTTGAGTCGCTTTATCAGGAATAGAGGAATCTCTATAAGAATACCTCCACTAATAAACCACCCAGTACAACCGCGATGACTAAGAAAGAAATGTTTCAGAGTAAGCTAGACTCTATGTTTGACTTGAGCAAAAATGATGTAATGGAACAGCTGGAAAAAAGGCAAATGATGTAACTAAAGAAGCAGAAAAAAGGCTTGGAAGGAATAAATACTTTTCTTGTGTGATCAACGCGGACCGAGGTAAGGGGTTATCGGGGGTGTAGATTTCAAGATGAAGAAGGATGATCAGAGGAGGGCAGTGAGGAAAGGTTGATAGAAACTCATTTAAGAAGACAAAACCCAAGTTGCCACCGGTATTCTCAATAATGAAGATTCAGAGATACGCTGAAGAACAGACAGGTGCAGGTTCGGGTTGTTCCCAATATGACACTTGGTGACTTAGCCACAACAAGCTCCGTTAGATTTTTCCAAATACTAGGAATAAGTCAAGCGTTTTTAGAGTACCCTGTGACTAAATGGGCTGAAAAAGAGGATTACAAAATGGGAAAGCAAATTGCTACTTACATTAGAGTGGTTAATGATCATGCGGAGCGAGGCGTAAAACTTATTTCCGATTTCAACAGAACAATAACACAAAAAGGGGATGCCTTTCAAGACTAGCTCATATCCGTAGATTCCTACCGGAAGTCCCTACCAGACATCAAAAAGTCAACATTAATTCATAATATGACACACCATCAAGAGACCGGAACTGAATTGTGTACTTACTCGTTGTATCTTCAAAGATGTTAATTAAACACATCCAGGTAATCAGGTAATCTTGAACATTTATTTACCCTCAGAAGTGCACGAGGAAGTAAAAAGAGAAAGAAGGGGTGGGGACAGACGGAGGAGCGCTCAGAGCTCGGCACGGATGCCAGCGTAACGGCGACCGTCAGCCAAGCGCCCGTACGGCGGCTAAGCCGGTGCGGAGTAATATTACTCCATGATGGCTTCAAGATACGGAAAAATGGTTAAAATTTTCGCCCCTGCGGAGCTCTAGAATCAGCGAATTACTGTAAAGACGTGTGTCTAGCATCGAAATCTGCTTATTCTAGTGCACCTGCACTTTGACCCCTTAGGCACGGCTATGGGTAGTCGCACATCAACCAGCCTGAAATGTATTTGTTTTCTCACCAAAAGAACTATTTTGAAGAGACGAATTAAAAAGAAAAACCAATTTTCAAAAATAACCGTAGGCCTACCGTAAGGTCACTCATTTTTACGATACATGCCCCTCACCTCCCCCCTAAAAGAAGGGAGGAAAGGGAATTATATCTTTTTTTAAAGAAAAAGAACCTTAACAAGAGGCCACATACCGATTTTGAACGCAATCCGATCACTGTAACTCATAAAGAGAAAATTCCGAAAAAAGTCATGTGTTTTTCAATTTTTCGATAATTTTAACGCGATGAGCGACTCCCCCTCCCCCATAAAGAAGAAGATAAGGGGTGTTACATATTTTCCTAAGGTATAGGTGTTTTATAAGAGGCTACATACCGATTTTGAACTTAATCCAATCACTGTAATTCATTTTTTTTTAATCCCTAAAAAGTCGGTTTTTTACGATTTTTCAAAACTCCGAACGAGATGTGCGACCGGAAGACATAATCCGATTTCGAACATTTCTCTTTCTTTGTGATCAGGGTGACGAGTAGCAACGTTTCCTCGCTTCGATTCGGATACTTTCGTGTTTTTGGCCCACCGTAATGTACAGTGTATGATATCTTCCTTAAGATGTTGAGCAATCTGTGTATTCACTAGTCTCGGCATCTTTTATTCGATATAAGGTAATTGAATCTTCGACAATTCACGAAACGTTCGTGAGCCTATCATTAAGAGAGGGAGACGGATCTCTTGCCTTTCCGCTAAGAGTCACTAAAAAGGTGAGATTACAAAATAACCCACCATAGGACTCCCCTACGAACTCTTTCCTTCCCGATTGCACTCAATGATCGCGTCCTCTGGGTCCCGTTTATCTTCCCTTCCATTCCTCTGCTTCTCGCATTCAGCTCTGAGTCGCAGGAGAGATAAATGGAATTGCAATGGGATGCATTTGGGATCGTTGGAACAATGAAAGTGCTAAGATACTGACATAGAATTTTATTCTCAGGCTATGTGCGGAAAAAAATACGAGATGCTAACAAGGCAAAGAAAATAAGGGTTGAAAAGTAAAAAATCAATAAGTCACGGGACAGATGGATAACGATGTTGGAAATAAAAATAAATAAGATAGAATGCAGATTCTATGCGATAAATTACTGTCAACTGAGACCAGTGCGCTGGAAATAAAATTTGCGGTAAACATGCAAAATCACACTTACACGTTTGCAGTCCTAGTGAGGAATAAGTATTTAGTGCACATACAATAAGAAGGAAACATTGCAGGGAGTAAGCACTCGGTCGTTGTGATATAGAGGAAGGTGGTACAGGATTGAGGGAGACATGAGAGAGAGGCTAAGATACGTTCATATCGAATGGGACATGACAGCGCTATTATGCGGTTTAGATTAAAACTCATAGAAATATGAATTTATGATTATGTTGAGAATGACATGCTAGGAGAAAATATTTGGGATTTTTTATATTTGGGAAATATTTCACTTAAGATGTTCTTCTTTCAATACTTTTGTTCATTAACTTGTTTCCCATTGCTCATTACTGCCTTCGAAACCGCCATAACGACTCAATATACTTGCGCACAAGATGGAGGTTAACCCGAGTAGTGTCCCGCACATTCCAAGTTGCCTCTTTTGGATCCAATGAGAGTAATAATACAGTCATTAGAGTTAGAGAACATAAAGTCCTGACCTATGCCTGAAAAACTTGGAGGACAAGACTGAAGTAAACATTTTCACTTCGGAAAAAGAAATGGCATCCCATTAGGTTTTTCTTCAGTGATGCGCAGGGCACTATAATCCACAAAAAATGATTTCTTAGGTTCTTCTTTCAAGTTGGATTATTAGTTGATTAGTTTGAATAACGAGTAGACAGATTGGAAATAGTTATTTGGTACCAAGTTTTGATTTTGAATCATGAAATGGAAACCGGAAGAGGGTAAGAGTACATGCGTACCTTTGAATAGTCAGTCCTTTCCTCAATAGTCAGTCAGTCTTTCCAATAGTCAGTCAGTCTATTGGCAATATGTACGGTGAATTGTGATATCCCAAGCTATGAGTTTTCTGTTATCAGGACTGGACAACTTGAAAGGTTGGATTCTTTTAAATAATGCGGTGATTTAACTACATACTGTAAGTCCATACCACTGGAACGTAACCCACTATTCCATACCGCCCAGCCTAGCTTTTCATTTCCCCGTCACGCTCGAAAGGGGATTTGGCTCGTCCATCCGGTATTTGCAGATTTTCAATCACTGGACTCGCTTGTATTCATGTTTGGACTCCAACTTTGGACCTTATTCTTATTGCTCTTAGCTCCTCCTTATTTCTTTCTTCACTCTCTTCTTTCTGGCAGTTCAATATTTATCAATTCTCCTCCAATTTGCACCATTCTCGTGACTCTATTTCAGGCACCGAACCCCTCTCAACTTTCCCCTTTAGTCCTTAAATTCCCATTCCTGCGTTCCCTCTCTCTGTTCCCCGCTCATCTTCCCAGGCCAGTAGGCCAGACTCTCTTCCTATTTTAAAATGTTTGTTTTCCTTCGGGAGAAGAGTTTGAGGGCACGATATATTCCGTCCGCTGCGACGTTTTTTCCTCCACCGTTTCGGAAGCCTACATCCCGACTTTCATCTACTTCTATATCTACAAAATACCCTGCAAGCCATCTCAGGGGTGTGTGGCAGGGGGTGAGTAGTCACCAACATGCATTACACTATACCCTAGAGTTAGTGTAACTAAGACCAATTATGCATTAGCATAAATCGCTAATGCTTGTCACGAGGCGAAGCCTCACAAGCATGCACTACTACACTACAGATATTATAGCAATGGAGAGGGACCGTCAATATACATGCATTCTACAACTACACAGATGAACATAGACTCAAAACCCATGTAGAAAACATGCAAGGCGTGCTGTTAGTACTACTCAACAGATAAGGATTCAAGTATTAGGAATACTACTACTACTAAGAGCTACACTACCTATCGACAAACCTAGATAAAAGTCTCATTGGCAACTGTTATGGTCCCTTATAGTTCGTTGGAAAAATGGCATTTTAAATTTGGCCGTTCTGCAGTCTAGTTCACTAATTTTTTCCTCATGATCTGATCTACCGTAGTATGTCGGATTTCGTAAAATATTATCAACGTCGTCAGAGAATAGACCGTTTCGGAAGCCCAGGCTTTCCTTCTTCCCACCTTCTATCCAACTACTTCTCCTGCCCTCAGCCTTAAGAGACTTATTTCGAATGCGTTTCCCCATGCCTCTCAGCCATGCTTCTCTCCTTCTCGAAGGGGAGTTTCCGCATGGGGTAATTCTAACCTGCATTCACCCTTTCTCTACCCTCGCCTACTTAAACGTTTGAGACATGTATTCTCCCCACCCTCCCTCACTTACACCCTCCCTCAACGTTTATTTGTTTCCGAACTGTAAGGAAAAAGGCCTCAATCTTTCATTCTACCTCTTCCTTCGCGGAGAAAGTGACTCTTTGTTATTTACTTTCCTGAAACCGCTTGACTCGAAATGGAGGTCGGGGATAAACCTCCTCTTGCGGTGGACAGTTCATTCATTTATGCGCGCTTTCCGGACGTCTTTTCATTCGCAGACTTTTTTGGACTCCCTTCTTTTGTTTTTCTTCTCCCTTTCGCTCCTCACGAGTGAGTGTTTTTTTATTCTTTCTCTTTCCTTTTTCCAGCATTTTACATTCAATCCAGCTGAAGAATAATCAAAGCTTACGCATAAAATGTTGCGTGCTTGTAACGGTAGTTTAACATTTTTTCCCACTTCAATGAGCAGTACTTAGTGTGAGTACGAGATAAATTAACAATCCATCAAATTGGATGAAAAGATATCAGAGGTGCTCAATGATGTGACTTTTAATGAAGAAGGTTTGATACAAGTGGCAGTTGGTGAAGTATCCACAACTCTGCAATCCATCATGTGTGCCTTAATATTGATGAAAACAGAACTATATTCTCTTAGCGGAGCGTAATCTAGACCGAAATTGATATCCAATTGCACCTTCGGTTGAATTTCACTCTTTCAAATATTTATAGGAAACTCGATATGTTTTTCTCGTTCGTTTTCTTTTCAGCTGCAGCACGTGGTGCCTCTCTGAGCGTAGTGAGTTATCTATTTTAGTACAAGGGCAACTAAAATACAAATAGAACGAGTTTTGGATCGTAACTAATTTCCTTCTGCCATGTTTGTGGGCTGCAAATTACACTGATTAACTAAATCAGCCCAAAATGATCCCTAATATACTGCATACAAGTAAAAGGATATAAAACCCAACATGATAAATTTTAATAGAAAAGCCTTCGTTCGCGGAAATGGAGAACCTTACCGGTCTCGAAGCCCGAGATAAAATAAAGGAAATTGACGGCCGAACCGATAGATTAAAAATGTAATTTTTCCCACGTAAAATAAGGGATCATAATAGTTTTGAACGATCATTCATATGAAACTCCTACCCTCAATAGGTAGAGTAGAATTTTCAATTCTGATTAAGAACATAGAATCATTACTAACTCTTCACAGCGGTCGATTTCTTCCGCATTATTTTATTTTGTTCTTTGCATGATGTAGCATCTCGTAGTATTCATAAATTAACAGTATCAGTAATATTAACTACTAGATATGTCTATGGCATTGTCCTCCATGTTTGCATGCTCAATTACGTAGCACATTCCCAGTTTCCGGTTGGGCTGCGCACTGTTCTCCTGACTGCTCAATTACGTAGCACATTCCCAGTTTCCGGTTGGGCTGCGCACTGTTCTCCTGACTGCTTTTTGGCCTGCGTCTAGCGGCCGGGGGAGCATGCGAGGTTCTGATTTGTGCTGGGATGAGTGCTGAATGCCTGGTGTGGAATCTCCCCGTACCACACACACTAGTGGTGGCTTGCACGGTACTTCGTAGATGTAGATAATCTCACTGTAACTGAGTGTATTTTTGTTACCACGAAAACGCTGTTTTAATATAATGGTCCCTTTTAAATTTGTGAAAATGGAATAATACTTTTATAATGCAAATTTTCAATTGAGTTTTTCTTAGATCGTGCTCCTATCTGGTTATTTATCAAAACGTTTAAATTGATCGCTCGAGCTCACGATATTTTTATTTACATCGTTTTTTTCCTCATATTTTTCCCAATTTGTAACAGCATGTCTAAACGCTACTAACCACCTACAAATACCTTTTTTTCATCCATTATTGGCCTTTTAAATTTTATGTCACCACCCCTCATGTCCTCCTTTTCACACTTACGACAGTTAAGTGATCAGGGCCTGTAACCCCCTGCACCAGGGGAACTGGATAATACTAATTCGCTTGTCATAAATGTTTCACTAAACATGATAATTACATTGATCCATGTTACCCGGAGTTATTGTTGTGTATTAATGAATGTGACGGCGTTTAAAACTGGTGTTTATGAATACTGAGCCGTCGATTACAAATATATTCGGCAACTTTCACTCCACATTCGCCTCTTTCTACCATTTTCCCCCAATTTATTCCTTCCTTAGCCTCCACTCACCCTTCCCTTATAATCTCCATCAGGGGTACCTTCCCCTATTTTTCGGAATGTTTTGGCCGATTCTCATAGATGCTTTTGCATGCTATCTCACTTTTCCTCCATTTGTCAGGTCGTCGGATTGCTTTCCTTTCATTTGTCTATGTCAACTGCATTCCCACACAATTACAATTACCCTTGTATTTATATTTTTAGATTAATATCTCTTCCGGATATCTACAGATTCATTGTACTCCGTATGCCACTCGCTGATTTTCATCCGTCCGAAGAATGAATTTAGGAATAACGAAAGTCCAAAGTAAGGATTCTCAATAGCGTTGTGCGTTTCTCTTACGCCAAATTTTCCTTTCAAATTCCTAGCTGTTGACTACCATTCCATTACATATCTACAATACGCCAGTTTGATCCAGTTCAGTTTGCTCGGCGTTCAATCCACTACTCTTTGAGGGAGATAAACACTAGCATCGGAATGTTTGAATAAAAAGGAAAATGTGAAAGATAGGAATAGAGAAAAATTAATATCAAGGAAATATTTCAAAATGGAGATCGATAGTGAAAGGCATGTCACGAAGATATTTATTTTTGGTGAACTAATGTTCCAATTGTCCATTCAAGGTGCCTCTACTTCCGAGGGCGAAGTCTCAAGGTGAGCGAAAAGGTAAGTACTCTAATTGTTTCAGAAATCTCCATGTTCTCTTCTTGGAATGTAAAGGTGGCAACACTCAAGCTTACGACTATAAAGTGCTTCTGAGAATGTCGTATATTGCTTTTGCTTTACGATACGCGTACACCTGTTTTCAGCTCGAGAGCACGTTCTCGCATGTGTCTTCTCTTCTTGCACTTCAACTCGAATAAAGAAAAAGTCTCCGTTCTCCTTCCTTCTCTGGGATCCGGATGCCAGGAGACGGGACGCGGAGAAGTGCAACCGCAAATTGAAGACCAACTCTCCTTAGAAGCGATATACCTTTCCCAAGCAAACACACTCTCAAGGACAGGGACGTTGAGAAGTACAGAACAGGTACCTACACAGGGTCGTACTGGGACCCTCACCACGATGAAACCGCTGTATTTCGCTCAGTCACCGAAGTTCAGCGCCGTTGGGCTCGAATTCAAAGAGGTGACCCTCCTATTGATCCACAGTGGTGGTGTTTCTCCAGTCTTCAAATGTAATACAGCAAAGTACAAAAACCTTTAGTCGTCGAATAACGCTAACCTGGTATACTACGACCTCCTACCAGAACACGTTTCAGTAGAACTGCATGACGCTGGAAGGATCTGGTAAACTACGCTGGAGATTTGTTAATTACATAAAAACATTGAATTGAGGCTGACTGGGAATCATAGGATGAAAAAAGAGAAGTACTGAGGGCTACGGGGCTTTTTTAATCCCAAATATTGTAAAAAAAGTCCAGACCGAGTAGGGATTATGCAAGGTGAAAATGGATGAATAAAATTGTGATATAATCTTTAAGAGATGGTGATAAAGGAAAGTACTATTGCGGTTTATGGGCAATTAGCGTTTTCTGCGGTCTAAGAGACATAGACATTTTGGCAGAAGATCATATTTTGGCTATCGGCAAGTATATTAAGTTACGTGAGAGAGACGGAACCACAAGCTTGATAATTGAGTTGTGAGAAGCAAATATTTCTTTGAAATACCCTGGCCCACGTCATTTAATTCCTGCGTTGGTTTTGCATTACATCAACGGAAAGTAATTCTGAAGGTTGGTGCGGAAATGTTGTCAAGGTATGAAACCAGAGAATATCTAATAGATTTTACTAGTCTATATATAAGTTGTGTCCCACGAACAGCTTTAAATTTTATTTTTCAGCATTTTTATTTATGTAGATTCCGTGGTCCATTTGCAGAGAAACCAATGCCATAGCAAGATTATTTGTCTCTATGGGTTTATTTTGTATAGCCCTCCTGCCGACAGTGCATTTACTCAGGTTTAACAATTCCGTTTTACCTTTGGGCGATGTTCATAGTTTACCTCCACGTTAACTTAATTTCGTTGGCACTTTTGATGATGATATACAGTAGCGCTTATTCACTCGTAAGAGTAATTAAGGTGATATCATGATAGGATACTGCATAGTAAATATCTGTACTACCGTCAACAGACTTGAAGCAGGTAATATTTTCGGTCTCAATAAAATCATACATGCAATCCATTGAAACTCGACTTCTTTATCAGCGCAGTTCCGTAAGTGAGCTGAAGACAGTTTTTTCTTGCTAAGGATCACAGAAAAATGTTACCCTAATGCAAATATCTATCCATGTTGTTTTAAAAATGCACAGTTAGTTATCATTACGCATTACTTTAATTCTCTAGATGCAATGAGATAGTTAATAGTTATTGAATCAATATAGGATTTACACTTCGGGATATTCGCATATTTATATGAGTAGGATGCTGAACTGAGAAGAACATTGGGAGACAAGAAAAATTTGCCAAGTAAGTGACAAATTGGCGCTCATGATCATTGGTATTCGTCTCTTACTAGGAGTATAAAATTTTAAGGAAAGGGAAAGAAGCACGTAACATTTGGAAAGAGGCGAAAAAAGCGTTGTTAATTAAATCAACCTGTGAAAAGCACAGTGAATTGAGGAGGAAAGTTTAATTCTTTGGAGACTTTCAAAGTGAATTGAAATGTAAATTTCAAAGGAGAACAAAAGCGAGAAAATGAGCGCAAGAGCATGATGCATGAAGTCCGAACATAAACTGGTCGCGTGTGGAATCCTTCGGTTTCCTTGCCTTTTTTTAGTGGAGTGAGTGAAGCAAAATAAAGAAGGATATGCAAGAGGTCCCTCGACGGTCCCACTTACCGTCACATTTTCTGCTCTAATTACTACAGTACATACCCGGAATATATTATTGTTTGATGGATAAAAAATACAGTTCCGCTCTGGAAAGCCTTTGAGGGCAGGGTCGCATGAATGGCCGGAAGGGAGTTGCATATCGCTGGACCTCTAAGTTATGTTCGACTCTCTAAGCTTTTTCTCAATTATCAATGCTCCAGTGGATCAGTGAGGGAGATGAAGGGAGAGACGACGAAGAGAGAAGCAGCCTCTAAAGAGAGAGGGAGGGGTGGATGATGGGAAGGAGAGAGCACATCCCCTTCAACTCTTCACTTGATTGAGGAGTAAACCGGTGGTCAGTCCACTCTCTTTTCACTCAAATGATGGAGGTCGTTACTAGGGTGCCTCGTTTTGCCACTTTTTTCTAGGAGCGAATCGTAATACCCGGCAAAAATTGCGTACCCGGATGGATATTACAGATAAGATTTTTTCTCCTAATCGGATAATATCTTCTGCTCGCTACTTTGCCTTAAAATTTCGAAAATGTCGACGAAAAACGCTAAAATTATCAATAATTTAAATTTGGTTTGAGCGAGCACACTTTTTTTGTAATGAGATAAAACTTAGGACTGTAATTGACATTTAAGTGCAAATGTGCCAACTATATTGCACTTAATTATCGAGCAGATGACCTTTTACGGTGCCCCCGAAAGCGCGGTTGCGTGGTAGGCAACCCGCAACGCACTACCGCATTTTACGCGCTGCCTGCGAAAAATGACGCGAGGAAGGCATTCTTTTCAGTCAACGATGTGGAAATCATGTCTGGAATTTTCAATGGTAGTCACCAAGATGGGAAAGACTATTTCATGCCATCGCCGCCTATAGTCACTTTATTTTCGGGTAAGAAGTTGTTAATTGAACTTGAACTGAAAACTAACATTCGGGACTCAATGTGCCGGTTATGTGCAACTCGAAGGTCAAAGATGCCTCCTCTGCGGCCGGAAAAGTGTGAAATCTACTATGATCAAGCAAATGTGCAGCTCCTCGCTCATCTGGCTAGCGACACTGGCCAAGCGACCCAGAGCCCACCACGTGAAGGTGGCTGCACCTTGGGCTCCTCCGCCTGCCCTACCCAAACAACCAACCATAGTAATGTAGAGTTTATCTAATCTGAATTGTCACCGTCCGGAAATATTGCCAAAAATTGAGATTTTGGTTGAAATTTTGGCAGAACTTGCCTTGAAACTAAAGTAGATCTGATGACGCCATCCCTGGCGTCACTACCGCATACATGGGAGGCTGCTTCGGTGACTATCCGCATACACAGTCCGTTCCACTGCGACCGTGTGGCACGGATATACGGTGAATGGCCATTCTGGCGAAGTATTGTCAGGAATTGAAAGTTTATCAACGAGTTCTTCATTTGATATAGTCCTCACAACTGGTGGCACGGTAACAGACACATCAGTGTTTTCCCAATGAATCATTTCTTCGTAATTCATGGCCTCAAAATTCAGCTGGGGAACAATGTTGTATCTAATACAGTGACGTAAATTGCCTGCTTTTTCTTATCGAGCACTAAGAATTTTATTTAGTGCTTCTTTGTGGATAGTAAGTTGATGATCAGTCATCATCGCAGGAAGAATATTTTCTGGGAGTGCGAAGAACGCATTTGTTTGGATGGACGAATGAACTACTGCTTGGTATTTCCTTGGTAAATATCTACATCTGCGAATGGTCTCAAAGACGTGACGAGCACCAACGGCAATAGAAGATTGTGTCCTGATCCTGTATTGCATCACAACATAGACTTGTAATATGAATGTCACTATTGCGATGAATTTTTTGGTAGGATTTTTTGTTGAAATATATAACCTAAGAATTCTGTTAGCTGTGGTCAACCAACGGGCTTTGTTTAGTTTTCCAGGCATCATAGTGGCTAGCCCTTCCGGACATGTTCCAGAGGCAATGGCTTGGGATATCTTCAGTAAGTACCTCAGGTCCTTATTAAGGTTCGAGATTTCTTCCGGACTGTGGTTTGGCAAGTCAAAATTAATGGGATGAAATGACACCACTGGAAGCTTTTCACATTCTGGCAGTTTTGAACCAATGGCACCTGTGTATGAATACGGGCTTGAACAAGCGCCGTCAATGTGAGTGAAGAGAGCTCGGAACGGCAGCTCGATGAAATGCAAAAGGCAAATAGCCCATTGCATAGGTTTTCCCGTCATTTCTTCTATTTTTCGCAGGACGCCGCCCTTCCAACCAGTGTTGGTGTTCGTCCCGTCACAGCCAAGAACATCAGTCTCATCGAATCCACCATTGAGTTGGCTGATGATGAACTCGAAAATAGCCGTAGCCTCATCTTGTGCAGAGCCGGAAGATGACGCGACATGACCGACGTATTGAGCATTAGGTTCGGCCACAAGTGATAAATGCTCTTCCCTAATGATGCCTGTGGGTCTTTTTGTTTCATCAAGTCGGCCATCAAAGTTGAGGCTTTTGATCGGATCATTATCCGTAGAACTGCGTTTCAAATTTTGAAAAACTTTAAGTGTTGCACGTCGCAGATACGCCAACAGATCATATACGACCAATTCTTGTACCTCTCTGTTCCAGGAGGAACTGGTGCTCAAGAACAGGAACCTTTTTTTCCTTGGGACAGGCACATGTGGAAAAGTCAGCACATTTGCAGAAGGCTATGTCAAAAAGTTTCGTTGCCTCATCAGTAAAATTCTTCAATTGAACATCTTTCGTTTTTTTATGTACATTTTTAGCGCTTAGCATTTTCTTTATCCTAATGTATTCATCATGGCAGCGTGAGATAAGTTGAATTACTTTGCTTTGTGTAAATGCTGGAATATCCGCTTTATCCCAAATGACACATACCTTGATAGAAACTTGTCGGACAATAGAAGAAAAGGGTGGCTCCTTGTTACTCCGTGACGCTATTTCAATTTGCCGCCGAACTTCTTGATAACAAAGTAGAACATCCTTCTTTGTGGGGAGTTTAGTTTCATCAAAATCCTTGGGGTTCTCATTAAAAAGAGGACAATCGTTTGCACCACGAAGAACGAACTTCGAAAGAGACATGCTGCAGACTGAATGAAAATTAACGCAAAACCAGAGCATACAAGATGAAAATTCAGTAAAATATATGGAAATAAAGATCTGTGAGAAGTAAAAGATCACTTGTGACCTAAGTAGAGGGACACCAGAACATCCACTAAAACAGGTAAACTGAAGAAGCGAAATGAGTTGCAAATGTCTTGTAGTGAAAAACGTAATGGTAAATCAAGAACGTCAATCATCCGGCTCGTCTCCTTATGCAAGGCTGACTGTGAAAGAATGGGGGAGGACGCTACTTGCAGTGTGCAGGTGGATGATTAACACTAGAAGGACCAGACCCGTCATTTTGACGGGTAACCTCTACTTACTTAATCATATTGCCTATAATGTTTTTTCTGTCGTCTTAATTTTTTCTAACTTTTATTTATTTTGTATGGTACGTATCCTGTTAAAATATAATTTAATTTTTTCACATAGAAATGGAGTTATACCACCTGTCTACCTTAAAGGACCAACACCCGTCAAAATGACGGGTTAGGCGTTTCTATTTTATTTGTAACCGTAACGCGTGTTTTATCCAGGAAAACACTACTTTATATTACGTCTGGCCTTTTTGATGTTTTAATTAAAGAAAGTTAGTTTAGTTTTTGATGTTTTAGTTAGGGAAAGAAAAGGCAGAGAAGGATTATATCGTGCGTGGGTGGCCTTACAGCGCATATATGAGTGTGGCGTCAGTAGCTTTCGCAAGGCTTACGGGAGCAGTGCTTCTTCCTCGAAATTATTTGTAAAAAATTACTCATTTGTAGTGATAAATAAAGAAAATGGTTATATTTAATAAAGTTATCAATGAATTTTAACATAAACGAAGAAATATTTAAAATAATTACTACCCGTCAAAATGACGGGTAATGGTTCTTCTAGGTAGCCATACAACCCCGGTCCTTCTAGTGTTAAGGGGTCGGTAAACATTCGATACAACATTGTTGTGAGCTAAAAATAATGTTCCGTTCCTGTTACGACCCCCAGGCGAAGGAAAAGAAAATGGAAATAGCTACAAAACAATTATACTGAATTGACCACTTTTTCTGCCCCCTAGAAGACAATGTATGACATAATAAAGGGACCTCCTATCATTGTGACTACCCTTGACAATTCCAAACATAATTTCCACATCGTTGACTGAAAAGAATGCCTTACTCGCGTCATTTTTCGCAGGCAGCGCGTAAAATGCGGTAGTGCGTTGCGGGTTGCCTACCACGCAACCGCCTTCGGGGGAACAGTAAAAGGTCATCTGCTCGATAATTAAGTGCAATATAGTTGGCACATTTGCACTTAAATGTCAATTACAGTCCTAAGTTTTATCTCATTACAAAAAAATTGTGCTCGCTCAAACCAAATTTAAATTATTGACAATTTTAGCGTTTTTCGTCGACATTTTCGAAATTTTAAGGCAAAGTAGCGAGCAGAAGATATTATCCGATTAAGAAAAAAAATCTTATCTGTAATATCCATCCGGGTACGCAACTTTTGCCGGGTATTACGATTCGCTCCTAGAAAAAAAGTGGCAAAACGAGGCACCCTAGTCGTTACTGAAGATGCTCCCTGTAAAGACTTACTAGGATTCAAGGTGATATTATTATTATTAAGGTGATAAGCCTCCTCTTCCAAAAGTAGTGATTCTATCATCATGTATACCCTGAAAACAAGCGAAAATCGCAACAGTATAGCCTTCCGCAAAACATTTTTCCAAACGGTCTATCTTTATTGTTTTTATTTTAGACTCAGATTAAAAATCATAAGTTACAATTGTTAACTGCCAGGCAAGCCACGATTTAGAGCATTAATCCAGATATAGATTGGAGAGTGATCGCTAATAGGCCGCAATAGAGATCTGCTCTCTCCCGCTGAAAGCATAACATCGTATTCTGATAGCTCTTGTCTTGCAGCTTAAGTTTGAGATTTGCCTGACAAGACATTTGATCAGTAAATCCAATCAACAGCAGAAACAACAACGATTACATTACAACCTTTCTCAACATCTTTTTTATCAAATTTGCAACTCGGTTTAAATCAGTTAACGACCGTGAGTGAAGACAAGAAGAGTGCCCTCAAGTGAATAGTTCAAAGCATAGGATGGAAATTTTGGGCATCCGAGGTGAATTCCCGTGGAGTTGAGGTGGAGAGACGGAATGACCCCTCTGAAGCCGAGGAAGGAAATGTTCGCAAGCAGAAGTGAGGTAACATTTTCGAGAAATCATATCGAATCACTGTTTCTGAGGAGTTCAGCTGGAGCTCAGGCTATGTGAGAGAGGAATGGTGATATGGGCGCCGGGATAACTTGGAGCTAAAGAGAAGCAAAAACTGAAACTTTTAATAAAAAGGAGTTCAACCGACGGAGTGGTAAACGAGGTAAATTGAAGACAAGTGGTGGAGAATCTTCTTATGTAGCTTTTAGTCTTGGATGGAAAATTGGTGGTTTCGTGCATTAATGTGAAAACAGATAATTCATAATCAAATGGAAAATCGTAGTAATGGAAGGTGTAATTACCGCAAACCACCTTGTAAGTAATTATGAAAATCTTTGAGATTTATTTGGATTGAACATTTTGATTCCGGATTCTTAATGAAAGATTGAATGAACCGTTTTCTTTACTTGTTGTTTAAAACATTTGAATGGCGATAAATATGATATTTTTTTTTGCAATGAATGTAATAATAAATATATAGATCTAGGCACACTCTGGTGAAATTATTATACGATCAGATATTCTAAAATGATGGTTGGAAAGAATGACTGTGCATTTCAAAAGATTCATAAATTATATTTTTATCTGCAAGCGTTTTGGGATGCAATTCTTATGCAACATTTAAAAGAGGGACAGTAGATAGGATTTTTGTTTTAGCACGTGTACCGATCAAATTTCTCTATGGAACATTTTCCTCTTCGCCGCGGACACACGAAAGAAAAAATATTACAAAACACCAGCGCAGACCTCCATCTAGGTTTTTTCTCTTCAGTCTTAATGGCACGAGTGGTTACGCCGGACGCAATGGCTGTTTCTTTTCTGCCATTCCAGATTCTGAGTTCATGGAACCACGCTTACGCCACCAGAACGCGACGCTTAGTCCGTTGTGAAATAGGAATTGGAGATAGAAGTTATGATGAATGACAATCAATGTAGACTCCCGCTCGTTTGGAGTGACTAGTTTATCAGAAAAAATTGTTCTTCTTTCCAATAAAATGAATTATTTTTACTTAATTGTATGAAAACTTGTAATTCAGTCAGTATGTTGACTGTTTAATCTTTCGGGATTCATTTCACGATGTTTAAAATTGCAAAAACCAATATTTCGAATAATATTAATAAATATAATGGACTAAAGAATCAGTTCAGTTAACCTGATGAATCTGGCAGGAGGACCAGCGAAATATTGTTTTTTACAATTTTAAACATCGCGGAATGAATCCCGAAAGATTAAACAGCCAACACTACATCCACGGAAACCTACGAGCTAATTTCAGTCAGTATTTGCCTGCGGTCCATTCAGAGAAACTGTTTTTACTTCTGAAGCAATTACAAATTGGACGTAAATATAAATCTTTTAGTTGAATACCCTAACATTTTCCATGCGTCACCTATCAAACCCTACCAGTTCACAATCAGCGCCTATTTTGATCAAAGGCTAAATATCTAAGTTTTTATTACACTTAGATCCTTTCATGGAAAAAGTTCCGATCCCTCTCAATGAAGGACAAAGGCTGAACAGGATAGGGCGAAGGATTCTTTGAGAATGACAGGAGGTAGGGAGCGGCTCAAGCACGCAGTCACAAGGACAGCTATCGGCCTATAGGGAGTGGAGCGGGAGTTATCGTAAAAAAATGCGAGGCTATATTCTTAAGGAGCAGCCTTTACTTTGGATTCCCCCGCTATCCCACACCCAGGGATTATGAAAATGCATTTGGCTGCGGAAGAAGGAGGAGGGCGAAGGGGTCTAAAGGAAAGGGCTGGCCGGAATATATAAAGATGAGTATGATTGAAGAAGGGAAGGGAAGAGATTAGGGCCGGATGGTGATGGGAGGACGTTGGAAGTATTTTCACGTCAACGGAAGGAATAGAGTGTCGGTTGGCAACCACTCTGCGAGCGGGAACCATGGGAACGCATGGGAACGCATGGCAGAGGGAGCACGAAGAATGGATAGGACAGAACAAAAAGGAATTGCTTGGAGGTTAAAAACGAAACATACGTGCATCTTGATTTGTGGGTGTTTCGAATTGCGTTAGTCATCATAAATTCAGAAAACCTGACCCCCCAGAATTGCACCTTACCATCCCTCCACGCTGTGGTATCCTGAGATTTACAAAGGTAAATTTCGTTTCAAATTACTACGAGCGAGCAAAGAGGGTTTCACTGCTTTTAGAGGAATTAGGTTGGACACCACTAAAAAATCGTAGGCTACAAGCTAAGATTAGACTGATTGAGAAATTCCGAACGGATGTGTTTCAATGTGTGTCTGGAGAATATAATTTAACGCCGCATTTCATCTCTAGGTCCGACAGGAAAGATAAAATCAGAGAAATACATTTACGAACAAAAATTCGTCCTTCCATTCACAATAGATGATAATCAGATTAAATTGTTGGTGGGGTTCCTCCTGAGGAGTCCCTGAGGCACTCAGACTCTTTGGTCCATTGTGCTGACTTCTGTAAGTGCGGTTACCCCTAGAACCTAATGGTTTTTCTGGAGGCTAATATGTCTCCTATTGGGATATCCTTAATTTCACTGGGTTCCATTCACGATAAGTGACCATCATAAAAGCTGAAATCCACTGAAATCACTGCCAAAGTAGTATCCTTTACACCTTTACGCAACTGGTATCCTAACACGCTCTTCCACACGCCCATGTAGTGACTACATGGGTAGAATGTAGAAGTAGGTACTGTGGAGTAGACCTTGGATCTCTTCCTGTTCTCTGTCTTCAGTGAATGAAGATAGGAATACGCTTTGAATAGAAGAAGAAAAAAGAGTTTGGGGACAAGGCCAGCCGTGGCAGGCGGATGGGAAAAAAGAATGAGGGATCAGAGCAGGATGAGTGGAGGAGTACAGGGTCCGTTCAATAAGTATCGGGACTGGTTTAAAAAATCAAAATTTATCGCAGTTTTCATTACAATTACTTAATATTCTTCAAAATACATTCCTCCTGCATCGATACACTTAGTTCGGCGCGTCTGCCACTCGTCAAAAGCCCGCTGGAAGTCGGTTTCCGGAATACTGTTGAGAGCCTTTGTCGTCGCCGCTTGAACCGCCTCGATGGAGTCGAACCGATATCCTTTGAGCTCCCTTTTTATTCGCGGAAACAAGAAAAAGTCAGGTGGAGCCAGGTCGGGGCTGTAGGGGGGGGGTGAGGCAACGTTGTCACGCCGAATTTCGACAGAAGCTGCCGCACAACAATCGTACCGTGGCACGGGGCCACCCGCGACTTGCGGCATTTCCACCCGCGACAGTTTTTGTTCCTCGCTCAAGACTTTCGGCACCAGCTTCGCGCACACTTTCCTCATCGCAAGATTCTCTGATAAAATGGTGTGGACAGTTCCAACTGAAAGGCCGGTCTCCTCACTGATAAGGGCGATGGTTAAACGCCTGTCAAAGTCCAAAACTTTTTTCACTTAGGCCACCTGAGCATCGGTTCGAGCGGTCGTCGGGCGTCCGACGCGGTTCTCGTATTCGACGAGCTCCCGGCCTTCCACATTTTGTGCCACTCAAAAACTCTTGTGTGGCTTAAGGCATCATCGCCATAAGCCTGTTTAATGATTTCCAGGGTCTCTGACGCGGATTTCCCGAGTTTAACGCAATATTTCACAGCGTAGCGTTGCTCGATGGTGCGCTCCATGCTGGCGTGACGACACCACAAAAAATCACACGTCACAAAAATCCACCTCCTGTCTCAACGCATGTCCGGAGGCGACTGAACTAAAGTGCGCCTGAGTAGTGGGAGACCCCTCTACCGAGCCGATTGGTCGGACCCCCATCCACCTACACCGTTTAGGCTACAGCGAACCATTCCCGATACTTATTGAACGGACCCTGTATTGCAGGCGCTCTCAGCGCTCGGAAACGGGGGAGAGATCCAGAGATGTATATAGATAAAATTCTTCGAGCCACTGAGCTGCAGGGGCTTGTGACAAAGAAGTCAAGAGCAACACCCTTGAAGAGGAGAGAGAATTGAAATTTTCATTGGGAGAGGGAAGATTCGGAGAGGGATTCTACTTTGTTCACGGTTTTGTTTCCTGACTTAGGCGTTTGCACAGCCGCTTTTGCTGACGTATTATCTCTCTCGAATCACGGGTTGATAAGTTCCTTTTCCCTTATTTCAAAGGTGAAATGCAGAAATATTACCGCAACCTCACGAACATTTTCATGGATTATTCTTCTAAGACTCTATCGAAGGGTTAACATGAGTTACTTTTTTACACCCTGCACATATATGATCCTGCGTTCGAATTGGTACGTGTCTGCGATGCATGAGCATGACTTTGATTTTTGGTTCCACGCTTGCTGCTAGAGGCGTAAATTGGGGACCGCGACAACCGGTGGTGATTTTGCGCTTGAGCGACAATCTCGGCGCTGTACTACACATTGTGACTCCGATGTTCTAGTGTCCTAGATTTGGGCGTCAAACGAAAAACATCGTCTAGTTCTGTCTAGATATGAGAACAGTGACTTTTTATATATATATGGTGCAAATGTCATGAGTTTTGGTCAAATAATATTTTTTTAAACTTTTGTTGACGTTTCGGATTTTTATTCATATCCATCTTCAGGGCTATAAAAAAATGATGCATGATGGTAAAAGTATGAAAATTCTTTTTTGATTACAAAATGGTTAATTTCCAGTCATTAAATATAGAAAAACAGACATAGACATTCAAGATTCTTACATTTAAAGTTTGATGTTGTTTTTAATTACAATTTTAATTTGGTAGATTGCAATAAAAAAGAGTCATTACCTATCTAAGCAAAGTTTATCATAATTTAATAAATGACACAACTTATCCACAAAGAATTGGATCCAAGCAACCAAATTAAAATTGTAAATAAATGAAAACAGCACCAAATTTTAAAGGTAACAATCTTGAATGTTTGTGTATTTTTATATTTAATGACTGTAAATTTACCATTATGTAATCAAAACAGAACTGTTAAACATTTAACATCATGCATCATTTGTCTATAGCCCTGAAGATGGATGAATAGAAATCCAAAACGTCGGCAAAAGTAAAATAAATATATTATTTGACCTAAACTGATGACATTTGCACCAACATATAGAAAAAGAGGTCGAGAACAAATACCATTTGATTGACTTTTTAGAATGATTGTTTTCGGAAAAACGAAAATAATTGGCTCAATTAAACAAATTCCAAATTACTGCGGAACAAATGGAACGCAATTACGATGAAATTACGAGTAATATTTCAGACTTACCCAGAAGCTTCGAGGAAATACTAGAGTAGTGTGTGTTTGTTCGTTTGGGCACACTTAATATGAAAATTTATGCAGGAATGCTGACTCAGCGACGCCGCCCCGGCCAATCAATCCCACCCCATGCTGCCCCCGTTTAATATTGATCGTAGGAAAGAGAAATTGATATCTAATTAAAGGTATTCATTTAGCGAAGAAAATTGATATCTTACAAATCTTCCGTAAGTTGTAAATTAAAAAAGATACAAACGAATTTGGTTTATTAATAAATAACCCGGTATTTTTTTTGACCATAGGAAAGAGAGATTGGTATCCAATTAAAAGTATTCATTTAGCGGAGAAAATTGGTATCTTAAAAATTTTCCATAAGTCGTAAATTAAAAAAGATGCAGAATAAAAATTATATAGTTTTTCAATAACTTTCTTAATATTTGAGTTGTGATAACCATTCAAATTCGTATTCTCTTTATATGTATCGTAATTAGATTTGATAATATTTTATTTGTTTTATATCAATGGTAAATAGTCTTAATACAATCTATTTGAAAAATGTGTAATTTTTGAGAGGAATGGGGAGTGAAAGGTAGCACATGCGTCACGATAGGAGGAGGAGGTCTGGAAAAAGAGTACGTACACCTCCATTGTCTCAGTCCCCCATTGTCTTAAAGATTCTACAATGTCACAAAAGTCTCCATCGCCTTAAAGGTTCCCCATTATCATAAGGTCTCTCAATGTCATAAAACTCACCATCACCTTGAAGGTCTCTCAATGTCGCAAAATTTCCTTATTAACTTAAGGTCCCAAAAGCCACAAATTTCCCAATTGCCACAAAGTTCTCCATTGCCATGGAGTTCCACCATTGTCGCAAAAATATCCCATTGTTACGAAGTACCCCATTGCCACAAAATTCTTCCTTCACTGTCCCTTTCGAATGATATGTATACGGAACAGAGACATGCTAACATCAGAAGTCCAAGGAGCCTTAAAGAGCTGGATGGACAATAAACCGACCCAGGTCGGGCAACACAGCATCAGACTTCTCTGAGCTCTGGATGAAATCATCCCCCAGACCAATGGCCACCCTTCGAAGGAAGAAGGATATGGAGCAGTAAACTACGGACTTCGAAGAATAATGGTGTGTATACGCCTCGACTGGTTTCATCCGATCAATGTTTTTTTTACATTTTTTCTATAAGTTTTATAAATGTGGAAATTCATGGATGGATCACTCACAATAACCGCCTTCGAATTCAAGTGAAAAAACAGGCATCTCCTTTAAATGTACCCTAGGGTAATAAGGATATAACAAAATCATTGTTGTAATATCGCTATAACCTATAGCAAAAATTAGAGCGTCGATTAGAAAAACAACCCCGTTACTAAAATTCTAATTGAGCGATTAGTTTAATTTATAGAGAGCATTTCATTGATGAATATATTAGGCGCTAATCAATAGGAAGAAGGTAGTCTTGTAAGAAAACTTCTATTATCTTCGTTGTTAGAAAGATTTCGGTTATGGTTTAAATTTAAAAGCTGCTTTTTTTTTAATGTATTTCAGATGCACCAATCAAATTAACTCATAACCTTAAGGGTTCAGGGTTAGGGTATGGATGTACCCTTATTTGATAGAATATCGTTTTTATATTTATAACATGAATGGGAAACAATTTTTCTTTCGTCTTGAGGAACTAAATAAATCAACCGTTCCCCCTCCACTCTCTTTAGCAAATAATTTCCAGTTTCAGCCATTCAATGTTTTTTTACATTTTTTCTATAAGTTTTATAAACGTCAAAATTCATGGATGGATCAATCACAATAACCGCCTTCGAACCCAAGTGAACAAAACCAGCATCTCCTTTAAATGTACCCTAGAGAGAGCATTTCATTGATGAATATATTAGGCGCTAATCGATAGGAAGAAGGTAGTCTTGTAAGAACACTTCTATTATCTCCGTTGTTAGAAGGATTTTTGGGTATGGTTCAAATTTAAAAGGTGCTTTGTTTTTTAATGTATTTCAGATGCACCAATCAAATTAACTCATAACCTTAAGGGTTCAGGGTTAGGGTATGGATGTACCCTTATTTGATAGAATATCGTTTTCATATTTATTACATGCATGGGAAACAATTTTTCTTTTATCTTGAGGAACTAAATAAATCACCCGTTCCCCCTCCACTCTCTATAGCAAATAATTTCCCATATCAGCCAATCAATGTTTTTTTACATTTTTTCTATAAGTTCTATAAACGCAGAAATTCATGGATGCCTCACTCACAATAACAGCCTTTGAACCCAAGTGAAAAAACCAGCATCTCCTTAAGAGGGTGCTGGACTGGGTTAAAATTTTTAAACGGTGGAGGCGAGTAAAATTTATAATCTATTATGGTGAAACTTGGTAGGCGCATAGATGATACCGTCTTTTAGTAATTGACATTTATTATTATACAAAATTGTTTAAACATTTTATTTTGAAGTTATATTTAAACAAAATAAATGCAAAATTATGAGTACCTGAATTTTCAGTACATTGAGAATGTTTTCAAAGGTTTATTTAAGAAAAACGAACTTCATACTTTTTATGGTTTTTGTGCCATCGAGGAAGAACAAAATAATGAAATAGCGGCCTCGAGGTGCTGCGCCCAAGCGGCAGTAAGAGAACCAACTAGGCATGCGCGATGGCTAACCCCGCCTCATTCTCAGGCCACGCCCCTTTTTGTTTTCGTCTGGTGTCTGGTTACTTGGGATGGGGCGGTAGGGGCCGATGACATTTTTGTTGATAGCGACTGCCGACTAGAGTAAAGCAATGGTCCTGTCGCTTGCCTCCCGTCACGGGAGACTCGTGGCTTCTCATTCCCGGTAGTGCAGTCGCGAGAGCGAACGAGACTCGTCACTCCCGGTGCATCGCATAGGCGATGAGATATCTGAATGCTGCAATATGTGCTCGAGGAATGCACGTTTATAACACAGGGTAGTTGATAAAGTTGCAGCGTCTCGTTAATGCTTGTGGGGAGTGAGTTTCTATCTTACCGCTCGCTTTTCTCCAAGTCCATAATGTGCTCGCGATGGCACACTCTGCTCGGGAGCGACGAGAATGCTTCGCTCTCGGCGAGAGCGGACGAGAGTTCGCGACTTTCCATCGCTTTCGGTCTCAAATGCAAGGCAAATCTTTGTCCAGTCAGATCCCGCGACCGTTTGGCAGTAGAGCGAGAGTGAACCGGGTTATGCACGTCTCAACGGCCAACCCGTTCTCTCCCAGACTGGGAAGACTATTATAACCAAGGTTTTTAATGCATGTTCTAGGCTTTGACATCCTCGCACCCACTTGGCGATGCAAGTATCGCGGGGTCGCATCGCAAGGTCGTCTTGCGATACCTGTCTCGTAAAATTACTACACGAGGTAGCCTCGCGTGAGTGTGCGGCGGCCTCATCGGCAAACCAACGTCAGTCAGTTTTTAGGCGCGATCAAAGGTGCCCCGCGTTGAATAGTGCGCTGTATGTACGGGTTGTGCCTTGCATTAACCCTTTTGTTATAAGTTTTCCTTTAATTACTACGGATAGTCCCACTTTTAGGTTCTTCCCTACATTTTTGGTCGCAAAGAGCTACATTAAGAATTCATTTCGATTCTCTCTCTGCCTTCATCAA
The DNA here is from genome assembly GCA_963573305.1 of Pyrrhosoma nymphula. Taxonomy (NCBI): domain Eukaryota; kingdom Metazoa; phylum Arthropoda; class Insecta; order Odonata; family Coenagrionidae; genus Pyrrhosoma; species Pyrrhosoma nymphula. The sequence continues at coordinate 134,177,492 of OY754336.1, forward strand.
CAGAGTTTTTAAAACGTAATCAATTTCTATTGCGTTGCAATTTATATGCATCATATAATATTGCCATAAATGAAGACCGATTTTTACCTCATGAAGTACTTATAAAAACTCAATTTCATACTAAATATCTTCCTGGTTTCCCATTTCTAAGGTAGTAATCAAAAACCCATTTCGTTTCGTAGTTTTCAAAAACCCATTTCTAGGGTAGTAATCTTAGCGGAAAAATGCGAGACAACAGATGTTCGGTGCGCGAAGAAACACGGATGCAATGGAAACTTCATATCTAAATTTGTAATCATTATAATGTCTCAATTCTTTCACAAAATATAAATTAAAAGTTTTATACAAATTTCATATACAGCATAGGTCTATTTCTAAAAATACGAAAGTTAGCAGGCGACCACTTTTTACCTCACAAAATTCGAAATTTTTACTTTAAAACATGTGTAAATAAAAATAACAACGTTGAAACTGATTCAAATACAAATAAACGTTTATTGATTAAATAATAATGATGTGTAAGAAACTTTCACTATAAGTTTTAGTTTAAAGAGGAGATCCATTTGCCTGAAGGCAGCGTGAATAAGATAAAATCCGAAAATCTACCTAACTCGCAGAAATTCACGAAAATATTTTTTACATGTTTTATTTGAAACAACATTGAGTAAAGATAACGCTAACACATCACTCATCCAAAAATGAAGGAAGGAAAAATGAGATAAATGACAAGGAGACATCGTATTATTTCGCATTATTCAGGCCCTGCCTGAGACCCAGCTTAGCGAGACCTTAGAGCTAATCCTCGGCCATTTGGCCCGACCCTCCTACTCATTTACGATCCTCATAATAGCAGGAATCCGTGTTGAAGTGGTTGAATTGTCAATGATTTTTGCAAAGAAAAATTTATTGCAAACTCCAATTTTATACCTTGAAATGAATTCTTCGTTTTTTTCTGTGCATAAGCCATTTTTAAACGAAATTTTAGTGTTATTATTAACGGACTTCTTGTGTGAAAGCCTTGTGTGTTCATATGCGATGAAAAATACGCAAAAAGAGAAATGTTGTCGTTTTATTGTCTATATCGTACGTGTTTGTTACAATCTGAATGCCTATTTACACTATATGTCCTCTATTTTCCGATTACTTCATTCATCCCCTTAGTAATTACTCATATTCCGGTATTTTTCGGTAATGTATATTGTAAAAACATACTTTTAACTACGCCTACGTTGGTCCAAAGCCCGAATGAAAAAGAAGGATGGGAAGTATTATTTGGAGGTTTATTCAAAGAAAATTTCGAGACGTCCTAACTAGCTGTAAAAATGGAAAAGTCCTAACTTTGTTATTATTAACGCTATAAATCCGTTTAAAATTCTACAATGCTTAAAAAAATGTTAGTTATTCTTATATAAGTGTAAACTGTTAAAAATCATAGACAATATTTAATTTAAAAAAACACTGCTAATGCAATGAGTTGACCGTGGACTCCCGCTAAGAAAGGGTTGGAGGGTCGAGTCTAGTGGCCGGGGTAATAGCCGGGCGCCCCGTTAAGTAGGGTCCCAAATCGGAGGGACGAGAGTACCTGGGCCACTCCACCCCAAAAAAGTGCTTCGCAGAGCGAGGTTTAAAATTTTCGCAAGCTACCCGTAGCACGGAAAACATTTTCCTTTCGTAGTCGCCGGCAGGAAAGGGTTAAAAGTTGTTACACCATACGAAAATCTCAATCAAAATATTGTTTAACACTAATGGGCAGTATTTTGAATCGAAAAGTGTTTCACCGTAGCAGAGATTGGAATGCGAGACGGCGAATGCTAAGAGGAGGAATTCTGCCATTCTTACAGACTGATAGCCGCGCGATTGGACTTCTCTCGCTAGGCTACCGCAGGGGGAAAGAACCACAATTTTGGAAGTCGGATCGGCGTAGAATCATCAAAATGACCAAAATTGTGTAGGTCAGCGCACCGCGGATCGAGTAATGTACTCATTGTAAGCGTTTGTTGCAAGCCTTCGGCTGGTTCAGCCGAGCGTCATAATTGCCTGCCCAAGTGTTATATGCCGCTGGCCGTCCGACCTAGCGGCCGCTAGTCATTCCCTCCGTCGTCCTTCCCCGATTCCCCTACCTTCCCCATTACTTCGCGTGTATTAGCTCCGAAATATGGTTGATGGTTTTCTATGGCCTTCGAGGGGCGGAGCTTCGAAACGGCACTATTACCCTCTACACGGCGGTGAAGTCAACTACGTCACCCTGAACGGCTTGTTCGCAGAGACATCTCTGGAGAGAAGGCTGCGACCAGCTTCCTCTCCAGCACGTTCTTAAAATGTACTCTAGGGTAATAAGGGTATAACAAAATCCTTGTAATACCGCTATAACCGATAGCAAAAATTAGAACGTTGATTAGAAAAACAACCCAGTTACTAAAATTGTAATAGAGCGATTAGTTTAGTTTATAGAGAGCATTTCATTGATGAATATATTAGGCGCTAATCAATAGGAAGAAGGCAGTCTTGTAAGAAAACTTCTATTATCTGCGTTGTTAGAAGGATTTTGGGTATGGTTCAAATTTAAAAGGTGCTTTGTTTTTTAACGTATTTCAGATGCACCAATCAAATTAACTCATATCCTTAAGGGTTCAGGGTTAGGGTATGGATGTACCGTTATTTGATAAGTATCGTTTTCATATTTATTAAATGCATGGGAAACAATTTTTCTTTTGTCTTGAGGAACTAAATAAATCACCCGTTCCCCCTCCACTCTCTATAGCAAATAATTTCCAATATCAGCCAATCAATGTTTTTTTACATTTTTTCTATAAGTTTTATAAACGCAGAAATTCATGGATGGTTCAATTACAATAACCACCTTCAAACCCAAGTGAAAAAACCAGCATCGCCTTTAAATGTACCCTAGGGTAATAAGGGTATAACAAAATCCTTGTTGTAATACCGCTATAACCTATAGCAAAAATTAGAACGTTGATTAGAAAAACAACCCCGTTACTAAAATTCTAATAGAGCGATTAGTTTTGTTTATAGAGAGCATTTCATTGATGAATATATTAGGCGCTAATCAATAGGAAGAAGGTAGTCTTGTAAGAAAACTTCTATTATCTACGTTATAAGAAGGATTTTGGGTATGGTTCAAATATAAAAGGTGCTTTGTTTTTTAATGTATTTCAGATGCACCAATCAAATTAACTCATATCCTTAAGGGTTCAGGGTTAGGGTATGGAAGTACCCTTATTTGATAGAATATCGTTTTCATATTTATTACATGCATGGGAAACAATTTTTCTTTTGTCTTGAGGAACTAAATAAATCACCCGTTCCCCCTCCACTCTATAGCAAATAATTTCCAATATAAGCCAATCAATGTTTTTTTACATTTTTTCTATAAGTTCTATAAACGCAGAAATTCATGGATGCCTCACTCACAATAACCGCCTTCGAACCCAAGTGAAAAAACCAGCATCTTCTTTCAATGTACCCTAGGGTAATAAGGGTACAACAAAATCCTTGTTGTAATACCGCTATAACCTATAGCAAAAATTAAAACGTTGATTAGGAAAACAACCCCGTTACTAAAATTGTATTAGAGCGATTAGTTTAATTTATAGAGAGCATTTCATTGATGAATATATAAGGCGCTAATCAATAGGAAGAAGGTAGTCTTGTAAGAAAACTTCTATTATCTGCGTTGTTAGAAGGGTTTTGGGTATGGTTCAAATTTAAAAGCTGCTTTCTTTTTTAATGTATTTCAGATGCACCAATCAAATTAACTCATAACCTTAAGGGATCAGGGTTAGGGTATATATGTACCCTTATTTGATGGAATATTGTTTTCATGTTAATACAAAATGTGTCGGCCGTTCAACTTTATACACGAATATATAGTTTGTTCTAACAAATTCACTTCTAAAGTCCCTCAAAAGTCAACCTTCAATATTACAGGCATGGGAAAAGAATTTTCTTTCGTCTTGATGAACTAAATAAATCCTTTAATAGCTTCTTTGGTTGAGGAAAATAAGATGTCACTGATAAAAGTGAATTTTATTTTTTTACGCAAATAAATATAAATTGAGAAAAAATAAAATATGCGACCTATTTGCGATTATAATGAACGTTAAATTTAGTTATTATTTTGGGTGGCTTTTGAAATTTCTGCCATTATTATTTAATATTTGCAATTTTCAAAATTAATGTGGAATTGAAAACCCATTTGAAAAACACTTCCTCTTTCCATTCCATTTGAAAATGCACTCTCCCTCCCTCCCATTTGAAAAGCCGCTCTCTCCCCACTAACACTCTTAGGTACATGGGGGAGGGGACTATCGCGGATAAAGAGGGGGGAGACCTCGGAGAGGGAGAATATGACACGCGCATTCGAATTTTTTCGAGTTTTTTTTCTTTACTTAATGTGTATATAAAGAGGAAGACAACTCAGCAACGTACATTAGCTACCATGGACTCCCTTCCTATGCACCAAGTCGGAGGGATCCCACTCTGGAAAGAGATTGAAGAATATATTCTGAGAATTAAAGCCGAAGCTAATGAGAATTTCGAAAAGCAATTGGAGACGACTAAATCCGATCCGGACCCCATCGCAATGCATAATGTATGCGATCAATATGAAGGGTATTATGAGGTAGTAGTTTTTCCTAAATTGACTGACGATTTGTTGAAACCGCTAATTATTGAAAGATTACGATATTTAAATAAAGAGAAATTGGGTCACTACTTAGATGTTTACGGTTGGCGTGACTATTATTAGTCACTAGTCTACAAAAAACGGTCCTTTTAATGACCAAATAATAATTCCAAAAAAAAAAAACGAAAATAATATTGACAAAAAAATATTTTTTTTTATACATCCCGCCATCAATCTGCCTCCCCTCTGAACTAATTAACCTCCCAATTTTTGAGGAAGAGGAAAACAAAAAAAACGTGTTTTTTTTATAAATTTATTTTTTCATATTCTTTTTTTTTACATTTCACCAAAAAATCTTTGATATCTTCTTTAGTTGTGGAAAATAAGATGTCACTGATAAAGGTAAAATTTAAATGTTTTTTTAGGCAAAAAAATTTAAATTGAGAAAAAAATAAAATCTGCGACCTATTTTCGATTATAATGAACGTTAAATTTAGTTATTATTCTTGATGGCTTTTGAAATTTCTGGCATTATTATTTAATACTAGCTAAAGGTACCCGTTGAACTTCAACGGATGTGAAAAACATTGAACTTATTTTATAAAAAAACCACAAAACCTGAAGAATACTGTCAGCGTGATCATTTGAGGTGTTCGTATCCTATCTTGGTTATTGTATTCGTTCGTTTTCCCTTTCGTGCACGGAGAGTTGAGTGATTGTTTGTCCTCTTTAATGCACGGGAAACGAAATAATGGACCACGAAGACTCATTGCTACTTAATAAATAGTACCTAGGTTGATAGATGGTGACCTCGTCCCTCAAGTTCTCTTTAGCCGTCTTCTGAGTGAATAACAGCTTGAGCACTTCCCATGTGTACATAAATATATTTGCATTCAACGACTTAATTGGGTTCCGCCATTCACCGTTGATATGTGCGTTGAGTATCTTAATCATGATAGGAGAGTAGAGTATAATCCAGACAACGTCAAAAGGAGCATTTTCAATAGCAGCGATGTTTATTTTTCCTATGAATCCTTCAATACCCGGACTATGCCTTTGGCATAAAGGGTGACTATATTCATTTTGCCTAAATCATTGTCATTGGTTACAAAATTAAAAATCTATGGTGATCAGTCTTAGTGCACTTTCCAATTTTCATGCATCAGTGACGTCTACCAAGGTGGAAATTTTACCTATTTTCGGAAAATTTAATGGCTTTTTACAGTCGAAAATCAATGATAAAGATGGCAAAACCAATTTATGCAGGGCAAGCAGTTTTAGATTTGAGTAAAACATTGATGTATGATTTTTTTTACGGACACCTTAAAGTGAAATATGGTAAAAGGATGTCACTAAATCAAATGGATACGGATGGGATGATTATTGATGTGGTGACTGATGATGTATACGAAGACATGAAAGGGGACTTAGAATTGTACGATACATCTGGATATCCGTCCGATCATGTTTGTTTCTCAATCGCTAATAATAAAGTGGTTGGGAAGATGAAAGATGAAAATAATGGTGATATCATGACGCATTTTATTAGTTTGAGAAGCAAACTTTATTCATACAGAATGGAAGATGAAAAGGAAGTAAAAAAAGCTAAAGGTATAGCCAAACCTGTCATTCGAAAATCAATTAATTGTGAACATTTTTAAAAATGTTTGTTTGAAAATTCCATAGCCTATCGACAAATATATTTTGCGATCTATTAAGCATGAAATTTTTACCATAAAAATAAAAAAAATAGCTTTGAGTGGAGACGATGATAAACGATACATTTGTGACGATGGTATATCCACACTAGCGTGGGGTGATTATAGGATTAAAGAAGAATCTCGAAAACGAGCTTACGATGAGGCCTTCCCTTCTTCATAACATTCATTTGTTTATGATTTTTATTTATGATTTTTTCACTAGTGAAGTGCCTATAAATTCGGTTCGAAGTAAGATAACAAGCTAATTTCCTTCTTTTGCGTGCTACGCTACGCATGAAACGATTGCAATATATATCTTTCTGCTCTTAACTGAGCTTGGGGTGCAAAAAGTTTTATCTAGTGAAAAAAACAATACTAGTCAAACGTTTTGTATTGCTGAATATCTACAAGAGTATGGATATTTGAACGTAAGCGAAACTGAAATTAGTAACATTGACCAGACGGAATTCGAAGAGGCTTTGAAAATTTTTCAAGAATACTATAACATAACCAAAAATGGTGAATTAAACGAAATGACCCTCAATTTAACCAAGAGACCTCGTTGCGGAGTTGCTGATGATCCTGCGTTTTCACTATCTCTTCATAAATGGAATAAAGATAGAATAAAATGGCACTATGGATTAGTGAACAAGACATACACCGAATTGGCTCGGAAAGGGGTTTGAAATATGGGGTCAGACAACGAATTTAAAGTTTGAACATGATGCTCAAAATCCAGATATCTACATAATGAATACACGGTATAATCATAAAAATTTTCTAAGGAGGGAATATTGCTCTTCTCCTTTGGACGGGGCTGGAGGTAAATTAGCTCATGCAGAATTACCGTCAAGTCGAGATGTTCCACTGGAAATTCACATCGATCAAGATGAAATGTGGTACTTGCGAATGGATTATGTTGAATTTCCTGAAACACAAGTTAGTTTGCTCTCTGTGCTTTTACATGAAATTGGGCACACACTTGGGATTTCACATTCAAATCATGAGAATGCTTTGATGTATGCATATTATGACCATTATCATTACCGCCTAACATTACATGAAGATGATATACTAGCAGTTCAATTCCTCTATTGCCCACCATCGGAACGCAAGAAGGAAGACGATCCAGTGCAGGGGAATGATGGTGCAGAAAATGGTAAAGGTGAGGAAGCACCCAAGAGGCCGAAAGATGGAGGCGGTGGTAAACCACTTCAACCGAATGAGAAAGAAAGTAATCCACCCCATCAGCCCCCAAATTTGTGTGAAATTGATAGTGTTAACCAGTTACTCATTATCAATAACTTGCTATATTTTTTTCATACAAAATGGTTTTGGTATGTGGACATGGAAGTGACTGAGAGAACAGACATAGTCGGTCCTCAGCTCATTACGGATTGGTTACCATTTTTACCTGAGAGAAATTTTCATGGTTTCGATGCTGTTTATCGCAGACCTAGTGGAGAAATTGTAATATTTATTGATAACATGATATACATGGTAAATTATCCAATTATGGGATTAGTTGAAGGTTATCCTGTAAATATTATAACTGCTGATTTTCCTAGAAACGCTAGAGTGCAAGCCGTTGTTAATACGTACGCTGGTCGTACGTTGATATTTCACAGTGGAGAATTCATCATTGAAATGGATGAGTGCAGTTTTAGACCGAAGAGTCAAGCTCGTCAAATGAAAATCCTGCCACAGATACCTACAGGCATACAGTCAGCATTTAGACACACTAATGGGATCCTGTACTTCTTCAATGAGAAAAGTGTTTATGAATACAGTGAATATAATAATACTCTAGTAAAGGCTGGTAAAAATGATCTTAGTTTATTTGGTATACCTTGTCCTAAGAAATATCCCTCGGATTTATCCATAATAGTGAATGAGTTAAAAACTATAGTTTCCCGAATGGAAGATGTTCTCAACAAGTAAAATAATGTGACTTTGTAACCATGTCTGTACACTGAAAAGAAACTGAAAAAAAATGAGTGCTTGTAATCAAATGGGTGAAATAAAATTTGTCTCAAAAAATATTCATGCCTTTTTTTTACTGCCCTCATCGAGCTTGGAGGTGGGGCTTGGGTTGGGGGAGGAGCTTGGGTTGAGTTTGGGTAGAGCGTACATTTTAATGTACTTTATACAAAACTATTTTATACAAAAAGTGGCGCTGACCATTTGACATGCACTAAATGCAACACAAAGATCCTCATTATATCAACAGATTCTCTCAGCATTATTCGTTTCAATTGAAAAATTCAACCCCACTTTCAAGGGTTTGTTTAATTCTGCAATACGATATGTTAGATGCCGATAATAAAATGACAGTACATTCTTACTTACGCAAGAGGTGTAAGGAATCAAGGTAGACCTATTTCAGTAAGTGAGGAGCGTATCATGAGTACCTTCATGTGTTATATTTCTATCGTTGTTAAATGCAAAACTTCTGTATTCTACTATGAATTCCACCCGTAGAGGAAGTTTATGAGTTTATTTATTTCTCAAGCATGAATTCCTGCTGTCAGAGTATCATTTCACATGGTCTTATGTTTGTATGAAAATAAGTAATGCCAAAACTCCATATAATTTCTTCTTCATGATCAAATCTATTGAGGGAGACTAAAGTTATTTTTAGTTGCACTTTCCTGTTGCAGAGTAATGTACAATTAAATTTCTACTGATGAAATAAGAAGTTCATTAATGTAGCTTCAGTACAAACTACCCCGAAAACTTATCAAGTTAAAAATTTTTCACTACCAAGAATATTTAGATGATTCACTGATTGTGAGTGCGAAAAAAGAAAATGTGAGAAGCGGCAGCAGACTTGGTAGATTCAAGCGTTGCCGCAAGAGGGAGCGCCGCGCGACTTTGGTGTTCACTTCGATGGTAATCCTTCACTATCGAGGCAGTACTTGGAAACTATGGGGCAGAAATTGAAAAATATTCGAGATGAAACATATCAAATGTATAATATATCGCTGGTAATAACAGAATGGTAGTTAAAAGCACCAAGTGCTCCGTAATCGCCAGAAATGATCGGAAAACATCGAAAAAATGCCGAAATTGCAAAACTTAGGAGTGTGATGCGACACGTCTTTCCTTCTTCCGTTTGCAATAATATTCAACACAATTTGTTTTCTATGCAAATGGAACAAAATTATGGGGGGTGTCCCAAAAGATATTCCAATTGATAAAAAAAATTAGAACCACCCTACTATCACATAAATCAGTAGGATCATTGGTACACACACCCTTTGGCTCAATGAAGCATACCCCTCCCCATGTACAAAATTTTTGTCACCTCTCCCCCCACACAAAATTAACTTTTTAACCAACTAGGTATTAAGACCCTCATTTGTATGCACCACTGAGTAGGAAAATGCAACGAATAAATAAACGTTTAAGAATTAAAAATTGGAAAGATAATATTGGAATGAAAACCGTACCGTACGTACCGTATGTAACGTACGTTAAAATCATAGTCAACCCCTAAATTATAACGAGTTTGCCGAAATTGCGTATCAGAAGTCTTTGAGGTGGAATTAGATCCTTGAGTATGGGATTCGTACACAATACCTACGTATTTTTTCTCAGTTTCACATGTTTAATGAGCTGTGCGATTTCTCAAGAGAATGATTTCAAGTTCTGTGCTGGGAGAGTTAGCCGTCAATATGACCACAACGCATGCCTTTTGTTAAAGAGTTTTCTGAATTTCCCTCGTGTATATTCGTGATGAAACATTAAATGTATAATATGTCGCGAGAGAAAATTATCATAAGCTGACAGATTGGTGTACACTAAATAAAATATGTTAAAACGTTTCCGGAGAATACGAGTTTGCTGAAAAAAAAATTCCAATTTGTTGCTATTTCTTAAAAAATGGTTGTAACTCGATTTTTTAAATCCTTTGTTTATGGTACGATACAGTTGAACTTTAGCAAAATTTCAAAGGAGCATCTTAGAATTTATACGACGAAAATTCGGGTACGCAATAAATCATAGTTTCTGAGTAATTGTTGTTATTATATAATCACTAATTGTAGGTAATTTACTCTTGCGATGTATGGACTATGGTATCATTTTTATGCTAAATTAACCCCGCTTTCACGTGGTACCATTGGGTTTTTCATTGAGTTTGTTAATAACGGATAAAATTGCTAATATTTACGAAAAATTACGTTATTTTTGACAAACGAAGCCTTCCTATCAGGCTAGGGATGAAGCTTATAAGGTCCCTTTTACGTAGAATTAACTCCTTTCCATTGATTTTAATTGTTTATCGCTGGGTTTATTATTAAACAAGTCTTTGCGTAGAGAAAACATAAATTAATGGAATAATTAATTAGCAATTAATTACGGATGTTAATTAATTAGATATTTACTATGACTTTTTTAAGTTCCTTGCATAAATGAACTGCGTCAGAATAAGATGCTCAAAAGTATCGTTTTTAACCAGTCTCCTTCCCAATGTATGCGTAACTTGGAAATGTACGGTTGTTCTTCACTTAAGAAATTAGTGACATATATAAAGGTTGTTTAATCGAGTCGCATTCTCAAAATAATCTGTAATGTGCGAGAGAAAATTACCATAAGCTGGCAGATTGGTGTACACAAAATAAAATATGTTAAAAAAATTAAATAAATTTGTTAAACTCTTCTTCCTACAATCAATATTAAGCGAGTTATTTGATGATATGGAAAGTAGATCATGGCTGCGCCAAAACGAACATACCATATGGAGGATTTGTGAGATAGCTAAATTGTGGGAAATGAAAAAAAAACAATTTATGTATGTTTTCACTTTTATTCACTTTAGTATACAAACATTTCATCTTCATTTTTGAGAACAAATTTAATCACTCTTAGACGAGGACCTTTGATTTGATCCGTTGTAAAGTAGTACACTTTAGATTCTTGATGGTCCGTGTAGCACACCGGTTTCGACTTATGGACTAAATGCATTTCTCTATCATCAGCTCCACCCTTGCTGATTACCCGCGATCCCTCAACGAATTCAGTCCTTTCTCGTCGTCCTCCTCCTGCAACACTCCCTCCTCTAGCTTTTGATTCCGGACGGTAAGCCTCGTTCACATACAGCCAAATTATGGGGAGCTGCTCATCAGCCATTCGCCGCTTCTCAGGATCGGTGATGAGGGATGTCTGGGTGATGTTGAATCTCTCAACTCTCCCACTTTCATCCTGGAAACCCAAGAATTTCACTTTCTGTCCAACGACATCAAACTCACAGTTCTGATGACGGAACACACAGTAGTATGAAGTTGGGAAAGAAACCGATAGTATAAAATCAGTATTCCCGTCTCTTTCTTTCGGAATGTATATTGAGTATACATCCTCATCTTCTTGCCGCTTCACGCGTAGATATGTATCTCCCAGGCGTGCAGTGGGAGGCTTTCGGAAACTGCCAGGTTTCGAGTTCATTTTGCTGTACTCTAATGAACACACTACCGTCTGCGAGGGCTTATATACATTGCTGCAAGGGGAGGTTATTATCGAAGGGGAGGTAACAAGTCTGGACTTGTCCGTAGCCTTGAATTTTTTTTCTAAACGGTCGTCGGTTTTTGAGATATCAGAGTTGATAGCCTTGGGTTCGGTGATCGGTAATTATCGATGCATGGGTTGGGTTGGTGATGTAATAAGGTTGTAATAGCAGATCAAGGCATGACTTGCTCCTGGAAGATAGGCAGAAATGTGCTGCGCCAAAACGAACTAACATACAATGTTGCTATGAGGAAGTAACCTCCGGGTGGGTATCCTTGGGTGGGTTGATGTTGTGTGACTTGGGTGGGGGTTTATAAAGTTTGAGGTGAATAGGTCAAAGGCCAAGGTTGGCCCAGAAAGAACAATGGGTGCGAACAATGGGGGAAAAACATGGGGGTGTGATTGATTGGCCGGGGCGGCGTCGCTGAGTCTGCATTCCTGCATAAATTTGCATATTTAGTGTGCCCAAACGAACAAATACACACTACTTAGTAGTGAACGAATTTCGTTTGAATGGGCGTCTCTGAATAGCCTTAGTTCACCACCTTAATGTCCGCAGCACGACGAAACGGGCGGCTTCGTAAACACGGGAAAACATGGCGCACTGCGCAAGCACCGCGATGATACCAGCTTACGCAGACACACGTAAAAAGCCACAGCAATGTCCCCTTCAAAGCCGCACGCTGCTTTATATGTATTCACTCACACACGACCTCATGATGGAAATATTAACGAATGTTGGGTCTCCGAGATTTGAGAACTAAATGTCGCTAAACATCTCTCTTACTTCAGACTTATTTCGGAAATGACTTAATATTTGGCCAAGGAAGAAGATTCACTCGGCGTGTGAGCAGAGGGCTCAAGTAAGGGTAGGTGACGGTGAATCAGGGTGGGCAGTTTTAGGTTACGGGGTACGGCAACGTGTGCCCGTTGTCACCTATAGTTTTTAACATCCATGCTGAGGAAATGGTAAGAGAGGCATGAGAGGAGCTAGATGTGGGGATAAAAGTAGGAGGCCAGTGGATAAAGTCGGTCATCGAAAGGATTGCAAACTTTAGTAGATGCACTGGAAAAGCAGTGTGAGAAATACGGAATGAAGATAAATAATAGGAAAACAAAAGTAATGAGATTCTCTAGGACAAAGAAAGCGAAGCTGGTGATAAGAGTAGAAAGTCACAAACTGGAGCAAGTAGAACAATTTAATTACTTGGGTAGTACGCTAGAAGAAACCGAACATAGTAGCAAAGACATTAGGCTTTCCATCATGAGAGGAGCTAGATGTGGGGATGAAAGTAGGAGGCCAGTGGATAAAGTCGGTCATCGAAAGGATTGCAAACTTTAGTAGATGCACTGGAAAAGCAGTGTGAGAAATACGGAATGAAGATAAATAATAGGAAAACAAAAGTAATGAGATTCTCTAGGACAAAGAAAGCGAAGCTGGTGATAAGAGTAGAAAGTCACAACCTGGAGCAAGTAGAACAATTTAATTACTTGGGTAGTACGCTAGAAGAAACAGGACATAGTAGCAAAGACATTAGGAGGAGAATAGCGCTAGCGAAGGAAGCGTTCAATAATAGAAGGGAGCTGATGACGGGGACCTTAAGTATGGATGTAAAAAAGAGGATGGTGAAGAGCTTGATATTGAGTGTGTCGTTGTATGGGGCAGAAACGTGGACCTTGAGAAAGGAAGACGAAAATAGGCTGAAGGCTTTCGAGGTGTGGGTGTGGAGGAGGATGGAGAAGGTGCGTTGGACGGAAAGGAAGACAAATGAGGAAGTGCTTGACATAGTGGGCGAGGAGAGGAAACTTAAGGATGAGATTAGGGGAAGACAGGGTAGGTGGCTGGAAGGGGTAATGAGGGGCGATGGTTTGCTGAAGGCCGTCATAGAGGGTAGGATGTTGGGTAAACGGGGAAGGGGAAGGAAGAGAATTGGTTTTATGGACGGGATGAAGAAAGGTAGGACTTATTCTGAGATGAAGATAGAAATACTAGATATAGAAAGGGCACGGCACGTGTAAGAGTTCGTTGGATATTCTCGAACTTTCATCACAAATTACCTCTAACCCGTAGATTACTGTAATGAATGAATGAATGTGAGCACATGGAATAAATGTGAAATGAATGGGGATGATGATTTCCTCCGTTGTGGTCGAAGATTGGATACGTATTGTGGCCCAAGGCGACTCATTCACCACTCGTCCTTTTTCCTTGAGATTCCTCGCCCTTCCCCCTTTCTGATAATGGCACTTGGGTGCGTACTCCAGACGCTGATTGCTTCCTCGATCTCTAAGATTGGACGGGGAGGGGGGGTCTTCGAACTTCGCCCCCAACTCCCTAATGTGTGCCGATGATGAAGAGGGAGGCGTTTGAAGAAGAGGAGAAACGAGGGCGGAAGATTTATGTTCATACTTGCGCCCCTGGAATTTTACTGATCGCTTATCCTGGAATCGAAAAGTCCATCGTCTCTTCTATTCTCAATATCCTCTATAAGGACGTTCGGTGGTTTTACTCAACTTAAGGGAAGTTTTACTCAACTTAAGGGAATTCGATGAAACCTGCTGGAAGCATTAATTATGTTTTCCTAAAGCTACCTTAATGTTTTTAGAATTATCTACCGCAGATTACTTAAAATATTTGATCGAGAAGTGGACATGAAATTACATGGGTTCTTATGGGAACACAAGGTACGAGTAACTTAATTCATCAAAAAGAATCTATTTATATTTAAGAATAACAAAAACAAAAATAATAAAAATAAAGTATATCAAATGATTTTCATACATTATTCTGTTTATGATTTAAATTATTTTTGTTTTTCTTATTCTACACTAGAAAAATGTTCTTTTTGATGAATAAAGTTACTCGTACCTTATGTTCCCATTAGGAAATCATGCAATTTTTGTCCACTTCTCGATCAAATATCTTAAGTAATCTGCAGTAAATAATTCTGAAAAAAATCATGTAGATTTAAGATAACATAAGTAATGCTTCCAGCAGGTTACGACGAATTCCCTTAAGAGTTGAGTTACACCACCGAACGTCCTTAATCGATCCTGTCATTCTCGTTGCTTGAGCTCAGCTCGGTGAAGAATAAATTCCATGAGAATTCATCATCTCCTTTGCCCTAGGAGTTCAATAATTGACTTTTAAATTTATTTCACCTATTTCTAAAACAAATTAATCCTTGAAAAGACTAATTCTGCTCTAAAATCGGAGAAATGCGATAGACAACTTCAAGTGACATGGATTGTATCTATTGGATTATCATCACGCTGGGCACCTTTTTCTCAATAATCGATGACCTTGAAAATGATGCACTATTTTCAATACCATATTTCTCTCCACCCTCATTGCATGTGCACCTACTTCACCAGAAGTGAAACAAATGCAATATTATGACCTAAATAGATTTAATTTATATTTGGAACTATTTACATAGCAGAATTCTATTGCTAGTATAAGATTTTTTCGGAGAGCAGAGTGGAAGATTAATATAAATAAACATGTGATCATTCTTTCGGTTGCCTATTGATTTCCAATCATGATCAGCAATTCGAGGTATTTGTGGGTGTGTTCTCTTATTTATTTCTGTCCCAATCTGATAATTCATGGTGCTCTGAATAAACTACTAAAATGTCATTTTTTTAAAAGTGATATACAGCATGTATCCGGCGTTACTCTGTGTAACTCCTTCATTTTAATAATAAAAAACACTTGTGTAACTCTCGCCGGCTCGCCAGAGAGCGCAGAGGGAACGCGAGGAAGGGGATTAAGGAATAAGTCACATTCCCTTGTCCTTTTGCATAAATCCACTTTATTTGCCTTGAGGTACAACTCCCTTAGCCATCTCTCTTCTCGACCACACGCCAATTGCCTCGTACCTTTTCCACCCACGCCTCTGCTAGCTTGCAGTTCCCAGCTCGTCCTCACCGGATGCAGGGGGTGAGAGGCGGTGATGCCGAGGCGTTAGGTATCTGCTCGCTCAAGAGCTACCAAGTTAGAAGCAGATATAAAAATAAATCTGGGGGACACCTTTGGAGCCGGCACCTGGCCTCTTGGGCCTTAATCCGGTTTATTCTCCATAAGGGGGGAGGGACTCCAAGTCATAGGTAAGGGTAGGGGAAAGAAAGCGACACAATCACCCCATGTATAGGGGTGACTACATCTTTTGCGAAACCATTCACCGGGTGGTCCGAACACCCGGCATGCGAAATTTCTCTCTCGAAGGGTTTTTGGACAAGCACAATTGTGTGAGTGTCCCTCTGACCTTTCGAGCCCGTAGCCTTTACCCCCCTTGAAGGGATCCTCCGCCACTACGGGGGCAGGCGGATGGCTCGTTCTTTGTTCATCAGAATCCAACCGTGGGTACCGCCCCCCTTCGGGGTGCCAGGCCAGCAATCTTCTCCAAAGAACCAGTTTACGAAACCTTTGACGGAGTCCCCGCGCCAGAGTCCGTTCAGCTACCAAGATCCGGCGCCACCCAGCACTGCGCGGAGACTACAGTCCACAGGAATGCCCCCAGTTCATCAGAATCCAACCGCGGGTTCCGCCTCTCTAAAGAGTGCCGGTCCATCAATCTTCTCCGAAAAACCGGTTCGCTTCCCACAGACAACATCCCCACGCCATCACCGGGCCAGCCACCGAACCTCGGCACCCATCTTGCACCACGAGAAGGCCGGGATGACTTTCCAGACATGGTAAAGGGCCGAACCGGCGGCCTGGGTCCCAGAGGTCTGAACTTACAAGATAAGATGTAGTCACCCCTATATATGGGGTTATTGTGTCGCTTTCTTTCCCCTACCCTTACCTAAGAGCTACCAAGTGTGGGAATGCAAGTCAGCGCGACTCTTACACCACCCCCCTCCACAAAGAGAAAAATTGAGCAGCGTGAAATTTTTCTAACCTACAGCCGGCCACTTGCATTCGCACACTACAAAAGAGAAAAAAAAAGACAAAATGAAACAGCACAAAATGGCTAACCACAAAGAATACAAATCAGATATAATGAAAAGCATAGCAATGGAAAATACATGAATTGAAAGTTAAAACGTTGAATTGAAAACTTGAAACATAAAAATGTTTAATCATTAATCCCAATAAAAATAAAACTAATGATTGATGTTAAATCTAGAGGTCTTCATCAATGGAGTTCTCATTTTGGGATTGACACATGGGGGACATAACAACCTTAACGTCCATAGCGTTAATCATTTTTAGTCACACAGGGAGGCTCAACGTCCCTCCCTACGTTGGATTGACTACTCCTAATTCTAATACAACACCAAAGGAATACACCAAGCACCAAAACACCAAGAAACCACCAGTACCACAACCACCATAATAGGCCACATCCTTGTACACATTTCTCTGTGTTTTTAGTCTTAGCGATTAGACTCATCAAGTCAACCCTTCAACCACAATGGCTTAATTCATCATCACTCTTAATCACTCTTAACTTTTTATATTCAATAAACATCTTACTCAGCGCCATATCATACCCCACTCTGGGATTCCCCGCTTTCCCACGGGTAATACGACCACTCCCAACTCCAAAATTTTCTCCCAATTGCTTATACTCGCTCTTTAGCTTCACCAAATCAAAATTTACCACCACGGACCAGGAATGGTCTGATAAAATAACATCGGACCGTCTCTCAAACAGTATTCCATTATCCAAATGGAAAACACTTGGTCCTGTCGCACTTACATATATCAAGACACTAAAACACTCATCGCCCCTCGGGTAAAACACTCGGCCAACATCATAATGGCCACTCGTCACTCTCCTTTTAACTTGGCCGTGGCCTCAAATTATAAGGGCGAACGGCTTGCGTCGCACTGTCACTATTAATCTCGCCGTCTTGCTCTTCACATGCACGGGAACTCACTTCGGGGGGGAAGCACTGGGTGATGGGAGGACCGCTGAATGTAGGGTGGTCGAGGATGACTCCGCGGCCGTCTCCGTTGTCCTCGCGCGGTCCGTGCTATCTTCAAAGGGGGGTGGGGACGGGGTGGGAGGCATGGTCGGGGCGGGCAAGGTCGCAAACGGGGTGTCAACAATCTCCACGTGGTCTTCCATATTTTTATCAGCAACCCGTCGCCTACTACGCAACGAGTACGGCGACCGCTGGGGCAAGGGCTGGTCTGCTTGGAGTGGGCGTGGTCGGTCGGCTTCCCATTCGTCTCCGCGCTCGTCCTTGGAATGACTTGAAACCAACGACCAAGAAGCCTCGCTCTCCAAATCTGAAACGGCATCAATTTCCGAAGAATGGGAAGAGGGGTAAAATCTCACAGTGCGTTTCTTCCTCGTCGTTGCATTTGGAATGGGGGAGGTGGGTACGAGTTTTGGAGACGTTACTGCTTCGTTCCCACTCGCCATCAGTAACCTCGGACGCCCACGACTTTTCTCGCCCTTGATTGCGTCTGCGAACTCTTGTTCCGTATTTCTCACACCCCTATGTACTTTAACGCGGTCTTTATGCACCACGATAGTCCTTAAACGTAGTTGTAACCGTAGATTAGAGTCATTAAGCACCTCAAGGATTTTATAAGGCCCCGAAAATGGTTTATGAAACTTGCGGATTCTGCCGGGTTTTAGACAGGGGTCATTTAGGTATACGTATTGACCCGGTTGGTAGTCCACATCCCTACTCCTCTTATTGTATTGCCTCGCCTGCGACTCAAGGGCCCTCTCACTATTCCCCAAACACTCTTCCCAAAATTGCTGGAGTTGATCACTTAGTTCGTCCACATAAGACTCTCTCGTGGTAGCCTCTACGGTCTCCAAACAGTGGAAGGGCGTCTTCATTTCGCGACCGTAAATCACCTTGAACGATGTCACTCGCGTGCTACTATGACAGCTGGAATTATAGGCTGCCACCGAAAATGGCAACCACACATCCCAATCATTGTCCCTTCCATTAACATAGTGGCTTATCATTTGCGAGATGGTTCGATGCACTCTCTCACACCTTCCATTACAGCTGGGATGAAAGGGTGAGGTACGCAATTTAGACACCCGTAAAAATTTACACAAAGTCTGGAATAGTCCCGACTCTTAGTTGGGGCCCTGATCTGACAATATGTAATCGGGAACACCGAATTTCAAAATCCACCGCCTAAGTAGAGCGTCAGCCACTACCTCCGCTGTCTGTGATGGAATAGCCACCATTTCTAAATACCGGGAGAAGTGATCGAGAATGGTGAGTATAAACCGGTTGCCGTTCGCGGTGCGCGGTAGAGCCCCGACAATATCAATGCCGATGAAGGAAAATGGGGAGGTACTTACAGGAAGTTTCTTCAGGGTTGCTCTCGTCTTCCCGTAAGGGCTGCGCTGATTACAGGGCACACAGCTGATAGTCATCTCTCTCACATCTTTATCAAGGGAGGGCCACCAGTACATCTGTTGTATTCGTCTAATAGTCGGCTTTGCTCCTAGGTGTCCTGATAGAGCGTGGTCGTGATGTTGGCGAAACACAGTTTCCCGTCTGCTCACAGGAACCACCACTTTCAATCCGTCACTTGTCGACCGGAACAGTAGTCCATTTTTCTCCTCAAAACTCTCACACGACTTCCACTCCTGGCAGTCCGCATCCTCGGCTTGGTATTTCTTCCAGTCTTCGTCATCGATTACCTCCACCACTCAAATCTTTCGACTTAACCCGTCGGCGTTAAGGTGGAGTTTTCCTGGCTTATGAACAACCTCATACTCGTATTCGGCTAACTTCAGCGCCCATCTGATTAATCTACTACTGGGGTCGCGGAGACTAAAAAGCCATCGGAGGGCGGCGTGATCCGTGATAATTTTGAACGGACGACCCCACACATAAGGGCGAAAATATTGAACCGCGAAAACGACCGCGCACAGCTTCTTTTCCGTGGTTGTGTAGTTTATTTCCGCTGCTTGAAGCTGTCGCGATGCATACGCGATGGGATGATCCTCGCCGTCTATCTCTTGCGACAACACTGCGCCCACCGCAAAGTTGCTGGCGTCGGTGGAGATAACGAATGGCCTTGCGAAGTCAGGATAGGCGAGCACCGGAGTGCTTACCAAGGCCGCCTTCAAGGATTCCATCGCCGCGTCACAGTCAGGTGTCCATGTGAATTTAGTTCCCTTAAGGAGACGCGTCAAGGGTCTTGCGATCACTGCGTAATTATTTACGAAGCGCCTATAGTAATTGGCCAGTCCCAAAAACGATTGCACTTCCTTGGTGTTACTAGGTGAAGGAAAATTCATAACCGCGTCTATTTTCTCAGGGTCCGGCCGTACACCCTCCGCACTTCTCAAGTTTTAAGGACAACCCTGACTCTTGCAGCCGATCGAACACGTTTCTTAGCCTTTCTACGTGCTCCTCGATGGAAGAACTGAATACAATGACATCATCCAAATAGACGAGACACTGTGTTGGCTTTTGTCCAATCAAAACCCCGTCCATCATGCGCTGGAACGTGCTAGGGGCGTTGCGTAATCCGAAAGGCATGCGGTTGTATTCAAAATGTCCGCCCTCCACATTAAAGGCAGTCTTCTCTCTGGATGCAGGATGCATAGGGATTTGATAATAACCACTCGTTAGATCTAACGTGGAGAAGTAACGGCTCCTCCCTAAATAGTCTAATGTTTCTGTTATATTAGGTATGGGATAAACATCCGGGGTAGTAACAGAAGTAAGGCCACGAAAGTCGACACAAAATCGATAGGATGGTTTGCCATCAGTTGATTTTTTCGGTACAATGACGACTGGAGAAGCCCAGGGGCTACTGCTAGGGACAATGATCCCGGCCCTTAACTGCTCGTCCACAAGGGTTTGAATCACTTCCTTTTGGTGGTATGGCACTCGATAGGGGCGGCGATAAATTGGTGGAGAATTGCCCGTGGGGATTCGGTGAGAGGTAATGTTTGTGGCCGGAGGCAGTTTTCCTTCAGTGAATAAACCCTTGTACTCATTCAATAGGGACAGCAACGCCTTTCTCTCCGGTTCATCCAAATCCGCTAACTTCTCCTGGAAATTTATCGCCTCCTCAGCAGTAGTCGTTGCCCGGACGTGTCTTATGCCTGCAAAGTCACTCTTAAAATTTTTCTCCACTTCATGGAGAGTTGCCACTTTCGTCCCCCGTCGTAAAACAATCCTCATCCAGCTCGAAATTCCCTAGTTTCACCGTTCTCTCCCAACGTTACACACACCCCGTTCCACAGCACAACTCTGTGTGTCATTCATCACTTCCGGCTCGGTGACGTATTTTCCTTCAAGAGGGACGTCACATGACAGTCAACAACACACGATTTTTTCACTCCTGGGCGGGATCACTGTCTCCTCAGACAATTTAATTGGCACTTCAACGTCAACTCCAACGACCCTTACGCTCGTTTCTACCCCCTCCTTGCATCCTTCATGTGCGCTGCACTCGCCTCTTAACGAAACGTCGACGTCACCTAATTTCATTGTCTTTCCCCTCACATCAATCAGTCCACCATATTTCTCCAAGAAATCTAACCCTAAAAGTCCCTGATTATCTCCCACCGAATCTACCACTATCATATCTAAACTATAAAAACACTTTCCTAACACTAACTGCACTGTTTCCACACCATGGTTCCACACAGTCGCACCCGAAATTCCCTTGATACGATATGGGGATCTCCTAAGTCGTTCACCCCCGTTAACACCACGCGCTACCAAAGAAACTTGGGCACCGGTATCCTCCAAAAATTTACATTCTTTACCCCCGACGCTAACTGCCACCACTAGATCCTCTGCCCGCTTAGCGGCCTCTAACCGTGGAAGGAACAGGGTTACAGGGGCCCGGCCTGGGTGTCACCTCCGGACCCGCTGCCATTTAAAGGCTTCTCTGAGGGTTTCCGCTGGCACTGATGAGAAATATGGCCGGAGTCACCACATGTATAACACCTTCGGCGGGGGCACCTTCGCGCAAGGTGGTTTGGTGAGTCGCACTCATAGCACCTCCGCCCTGCCTCCGCCGGAGAGCAAAAAACACGGCGCACCGGCGAAGGGGCTCGCGGAATGCGGTCAGCTTCGCAAATCCGAATTGCCGTCTCAATGGCCGCGTCGAACGTCGCCGGGACGGCCAAGCGGCACAGCCGACCGAGCTCACCGGGAAGACCCCGGAGATATGCATCAAGGGCCCTTTGGTCGGCTTCATGCTTGATCGCGGCAGCCATGTCAGCGTGGGTCGTAAGCTCATATGTGTGGGAGTTGATCGAACTCACCCGGTCCGCGAAGGACTCTAAGTCCTCTCCCTGCCCTAACTTCACTGATCCTAACTGCTCGCGGTAGAAGCGAGCCGTTAATTTCTGGCGGTATCGATCAAGGAGGCACTTCTTAAAAACAGCCCAATCGGCCGCTTGGTGGCACTCCTTGCTGCGACAGAACTCCGCTGCGTCGCCCCCCAAACGCACTCTCGCTGCCTTCAGGGTCTCTTCCCTGGTCCAGCCACTCAATTCGGCCACGCTTTCCACTCGTTCGAGGTAAGCGACAACACTCTCCCCCGGGCGGCCGGTGAATACATCGATGCCGCTGCTGAGGGAGAATTTGCTCCCCCTCGACGGAGCAGAGCTCGGAGTCGCACTGCCGAGCCGCGCCTTTAGCTCCTCGTTCTCCTTAGCCAAGACGCTGATCTTCTCCCCGAAATCGTCTATTACGTCCTGCAGCGGCACTTCATACCCCCCAAAACTCACGCGACTCGCCATTCTCGAGGCTTCCTCGCGATATCTACGATCTCCAGTATATCCCACTTCTGACACCAGTTGTAACTCTCGCCGGCTCGCCAGAGAGCGCAGAGGGAACGCGAGGAAGGGGATTAAGGAATAAGTCACATTCCCTTGTCCTTTTGCATAAATCCACTTTATTTGCCTTGAGGTACTACTCCCTTAGCCATCTCTCTTCTCGACCACACGCCAACTGCCTCGTACCTTTTCCAGCCACACCTCTGCTAGCTTGCAGTTCACAGCTCGTCCTCACCGGATGCAGGGGGTGAGAGGCGGTGATGCCGAGGCGTTAGGTATCTGCTCGCTCAAGAGCTACCAAGTGTGGGAATGCAAGTCAGCGCGACTCTTACACTTGGTTGTTATTTCACAATTTATTGGAAACAAAACGACCCGGGTTTCAGCACATCGTGCCATCATCATCCTGATTATGGTATGATTTCCTGAGACACGGGTCCAATAAAGTGTGGAATAACAACCAAGTGTTTATTATTATTAATTATGTTCCCTTCTTTTAGTGCACTTTTCATTCAAAAAATAATTCGAAAGGATTTGCTAATTTCCAAAAGTGATTGTTATTTTTAACGGTTTCCTAAATTAGCGAAGACGTGTCGATCATTGTTCGAAATATTGTAGATTTAGTGATGGTTAAGAGAAGAAGATTAACCATTAGATACGATCTTAATGGGAATTCAGGATAAGATCATATTAAAAGATGTTGGTAATACTTAATTACGCGAATAATTGGACGCAGGGTGAATCTCTGTAGATTGATTTAAACAAGAACATAAAACTGATACGTCAAGTCGTGTCTGTTTATAATTTTGCTCTCATAAATAAATTCTCCGTACGCAGATGTAAGGTGAGATATGAGTTGGTATGAGTTGGTATTAGTCTAGATACATCACTGCATCCCTAGGTTTCACAAAAAAATGGTGTAAGTGGTGTTTTAAAATATATAAGAAAAGCTTCAAAACATGTAATTATTTTTATTGGCGTCGTTTAATGATTACATAATTAAGCCTGCATTCAATAATATATATTTTTAAATATTATTGCCTTGCATATGTAAAAGATTGACTCTCATCTTTTCTTACTACATTTAATTTTATTTAATTTATCTCAAGAGGTTGTTGTGGTTGGGCGCCAGAAACATACAATGGAAACAAGAGTTAAGTTATCTCGTTAATTAAGCTCCCTTTATTATGAGGTAAAGATTTGATTTGATATGCCCGTATTTTCCCCTAGATACAAATCACCCTTCACAATATATCGTTTACACTCTTATTAATACTCTGTTTCCATAGTAAATTTCACTTATTGCCTTCCGGCCACTGATGATTTCATTAATTACTTAGAAATACCCTTTACTAACAAAATATTACCCTTCACTTATATTTTGTTTGCCTTCACGGCCACTGGGTGAGATCACTAACCACACAAATAATACCCTTCACAAGCAAATAGTAGCATACATACCATTTTGGATAATTTTGACCTCTGACACACATGCGTTCCGGAAGAAATCCTGTCGTCAAACAAGTCTCGATTCTGTGGACGTGGAACTGGCTTCAATTCCCGACGGTGTAGTCGATGAGTCTCCCTGCTCTTGCGTCTGCTACAGCGTGTACTCTCAAGATGAATCTTTTTTTAATGGGTGGTTTTAACTTATAACAACCTTACTTAACTTTCTGTCGAGTCACTAGCAAACAATACTTCTTCTATTTCTCCTATTTCAGAAATTTACTGTTCCGATTTGCGTGGAATCAGTCTGCCCTTTGGGTGTATTGGTGGTCAGGGACTCCCGATGTAAGGAGGTCATCGCACTTTTATATCCACTCGAAACCATTGTTCGATTCTCCTAACTTTGTGTTTCCCCTTCTAATGGGAAATTCCCGGAGTTGCGTCATTTGCACCTCGCCAGCTGTAACAATGCTTGTTATTGCAGCTATGATTAATTAACTGGCTACCAAGCAAGCTTCACAATAATAAACTTAAGAGTTTATTTGCTTCAATAATGACTGAATCCGCGTCCCCCGCTACTAAATTGACTAAAGAAGAAATATTACGTAATACCTATTCGCCGCCGCGAATTCGATAAAAAGAAGACATTACGTAAATACTTAATATACCTGGCCATGAACTTTTTGCAAGCATGCATGCAAGGGAGAGGCCATTTGAATAATGCTGATCCTGTTCTGGTTGCAACAAGGGGTAAAGTGGTGATTTGGTGGATGGAGAATTCAAGAAGTAAACTTTTTACGTTCAAGTTGTCCACTCAGGCCCACGAAATGGACATAGCGGGGGTAACTCTATTCCTATGAGATACTTTCGCCAGATATTTGACAGCAATGGGCGTAAATACTGTTCTAGTTCCTAAAAAATGGCCGGTAACATCCTCATAATCGTTGGCGTCGTTTTGAGAAAAATATTGTTTTCGTAATTGACATCGGCGATTCATTAATAGTAGGTACAATAGGTAATAGGACCGTTACAGGGAATTATTTTAAAGCTACCTTTTACGAATTAAACTGTCAGAAGGCATCGAAATGATTCAAACTAATTACATTTTAAGGTACCTTTGGATAAAATTTGGAGTAATTGACTGGCATGGAATTTGAAGGCTGGTGGAAGAATTATTCAGGTAAGAGGAATTGAATGAAAGCAATGCATTTAATCACAACTCAAATAACGCATATAATCCAATCTGAAGTGACCTATAAGGTCACAATGAGCTTGTTTTAATGGAACGTCTCCCCTGTAGCGAGGAATTGTGCATCGAATGAGTTACCTTTGATAACTTACAACTAAGATAAGGTGATACAAAGCCAGACAATGAAGTAAATATGATTTCATTCATTGAGGAAATCAGGCAGATAGCGGTTGAATTCTCATAAAATGCAGTATTGTGCTCGACACATTGAAACATAGCACATTTTTATTCATACAGTACCCCTTCTGGTCCATAGAAAGCGAGCAGATGTTTCTTTTTCAATTTTATGTAAGATATGTCTTCAAACTGCAAGGTACAGTATCTTACGGTATCATACGGTAGCAAAAGCCATTGTAGTCTCATCAAGAGTGTCTTGACTAAATCAAATGCTTGCTCTTCACTATATTTGTAAAACACCGACCGTTTTACGAATGATACATCTTTGTCAGGGTGAATGCCATTTTATAATTTTCATATTCTAGCACATTCTCTTTTTTTATTCCATTGACCCAGGCTTAACGATCAGAATTTTCAACTATTGATTAATAAATGAAGAGAGTGTTTTTTCCGGGTCTCCATCCGTCTTTATCCATCCATCCATTATCTTTTATGTTAAATATTTCGCCAGCGTTCCAGCTAGCTTCATGGCCATGCACAATAACCAAGGAAGGAGAACAATGACGACCATGATTTCAAATGACGACCATGACGAAGACTATGATCAATGTGAAACACCAAGATATTTATAATTAAAGATGAAATGCCATCTTCTAATTTTCATATTAAATTTAACAATGGTTTTCTAATTCTCGAAGTGTACAATGATGTATTTCCAGCACAGGTGCTGTCTTATTCGGAAAGCGGTACTGAAAAATATTTTGGATTTTCCGGATTCAACACACGTCACCCGTTTCATACATATATCAAATATTGCCGAGAAATTTTCGTGCAATTGATGTTATTCCATTGTTTATTAAGCTATTTTTTCCTAAGTATATCAAAAATTCCAATAACATCTCATGAACACAATAAAATCCATTTACTAATTTTTATTAACTCTTCAGTCATTTCGCTGAATTTTAAATCATCCAAGTTCAAAGCGACGAATCCACAACAGGTAATTCAGACCCTATCATGAAACGGTGAGGGGTACGCCATCTACCAACGCATCCCTCAATCAATCTTATTTCCTGGTAAATTGAAATGACAGGTTCGACCATTTCATCGGCATCTAGGGTTCTAAGATTAGCTAGTTTGAATTATTTCCGCTGCGAACTGGCCACGTCCCTCCAAGACACCCTCCAGGCCTTCATGAGACGTCACCACTCGTCCCTGAGAATAACTTTTGAGAAGCCTTACGAGGCAGGGATAGCAATAATAAGGAGGGCATTCCCTTATGCACTCCCTACTACTACTACTACTAGGCACGTTCCGTTCATTAATACCACGAAGCGGTCAAACTCGGTACCTGAAAGTTTCTGCTGAACTTTAGTCCTCCTCCTAGGACGAATCCCTTTCTGCGGCATGAATTTGGATCATTCTCAGTTTCCGAATAGTAAACCCGAGTAAATACATTTCATCGCGGCCTACCGGGGGTTTCAGGCTCATTTTGAATCAGTTCATTTTGAGCTAACTGCATATTCGTGACTTATACTCCCTGCCCTTGTACTTTAGCAACTTGAATGAGCTTGTTTTCAACTATTGGGAGACTAAATCCATTCACTATTCGTTCGTCAATACTACTTTCATTGAGCTTCCCGAAAATAGGGTATCACCTTGGTTATTATTATTGAATAATAAATTGACAGACATTTCTCACGGAAAATAACCATATATACGTTAAGGATTTGAATAGAAGGATTTGTATAAGCGTAGCTAGTACAATGAAGTACAGGGCAAATGGCATAATTTTAGAACTATCATTTAATAAAAGTTGTAGTTTCAGGCTTAATTTTATGGAATAACATCATAAATGAAAATGACTGGCAATTTTCCACAAGAATATATTTAAAAATCGACCGGTTTCGGTGTACAACACCTGGTGTACACCTGATGATGGTGTTGTACACCGAAACCGGTCGATTTTTAAATATATTCTTGTGGAAAATTGCCAGTCATTTTTATTTATATTTAGAACTATCTTTAGTAATAAACATTATTAAGAAAAAATTTCTTCAAATAAACAATTAAAGCAGGGATACTTCCAGATATAGTGTAATTATAGAAACTAGAGGTGTTTCAGAAATTTACTTCCCAATACAAATTCACTTCCAAATTTTAATATTGGGTTCTTCATCCTACTCATGTCATTTTTCAAACTCAACTATTGGCATACAAATACTAGGAGTCTCTTTTTAATGCAGGAGGTGGTCCTCTTATTACTGTGTGCGAAGCAAGAGATTAGAAACAAAATGCTAAGATGAATGCCATGCATAGGTAAAATGTTGGTAGCCAAAATGGAATTATGGTTCCAATGAAATTTTGAACTCATTGATGGCAGCCAAATTAGAAACCTAATAACTATGAAATATTGAGGAGAACATTTTACTAAATTATTAACAAGCACCTATAGTAGCAATTCTCAATTTGAGGCTTAATATTGGAATAGTATTTGGCGTCAAATAATAGTTACAGCAGAAGAAATGGAACGGAATGTTATACCAATGAAAATTATAAGATCCACAGGTAAAGGGAACATACAATTAGAATAATTTTAATTGATTAGGAAAATATTCGCGTCTAGAAGACTTTTTGACTAATTGCTATGGTTTATTAAAATACCCCATGAATGGAAAATATCGTGTAAAACATCAGTCTTAAAAAACAGAATAGATATTATGTGTGAGATAACTAAGAATTACATATATTATTAGTCACCAGTTTGGAAAAGTAGGCGCCTACATACGACCAAGTTATGAATGAATATAGGAGACATGATAAGTTGTTAATATTCCTGAAAGTTAATGAATAGAAAATTGGTGTACAATGTAGATATAAACAGAAAAGAAAATTCTAGTAGAAAATTAAGTTCAAATGGCATTAATAGATTCAAAACAGCATACGACACTGTACCATGGCAGAATTTATGGGAAGCTTTATATTTTTTGAGTGCAAATAATCAGGTAATGAAAGTTATCAAAGATGTATAAAAAGAATGCGTCGTGCCTTAAAAGTGAAAAACGACTGTGGAGACAAATATGAAGAACAAGACGCGTATGGCAGGGGTATCAGCCGTACTTTCTAACGTTTATTGATTTAAGTTGCATTCAAAATGGAAAGAGATATTGCAAAGGTATGGTTTCCTATGCAAGAAGGCTTGTTGGGTTTCCATCTGGGGGTAAAAGGGTTCATGATCGGTTCACCGGCTGTCGAAACGTTGGTCATGGACCCAATCTCACCCCTAGGATGTAAACCCTAGAAGCCTTCTTCATTGCATACTATTCACCGGAAAAGCGTGAAATCTTGTATGGTTTCCCAGATTACCCAGGTTTTTCCAAGGCAAATGTCTACTATTTCCTGGCTCTTAACGTTGTTGAAAACCAAGTAGTGCTGGATATGAATCCACTTGACTTTAAGTATATTGTGAATATATTGTATCATGAGAGTTAAAATGGAGATTTCGAGCAAGTCTGGAAAAGACGGACCATTTTGTAGCCAATAAGAAAGAAATATCCGAAATATTAATCGTGGTCGACCTAAATTGTCGTGGATGAAAGGTACATGGAAGGTGGCGATGGAAAATATAGAGAAATAAGGGGAAAGAACAGCCTTAGATAGAGAGACTTGGATGTGGTGATTGGGAAGGCACAGCATCCAGTTATATTCATACATGCTATATATATATATATATATATATGCATTATGGAACATAGAGATTAAACTACTATCAATTCCAAATACATATATATATATATATATATATATATATATATATATATATATCAAATTTTAAAAGAAGCACCATGTTCTTTTATCAGCCAAGAGTAAACAAGTGTGATTTATATGGGATTAGGTGAGAGCCTGCTCAGAGATATTGGGATGTATTACCCTCATAGAGACCATGAAGAAGACATCTTCCCTGATTAGAAGTAGAGATATTTGCTCCCTGCCCCTCGAGCGAGAAGGATAAGGGCTTCGACGAAATAAATGGAACTGGAGATGGAAATGGACTGACAATATCCGACTTCGACGCTTTGTGATACAGTCTTATTTATTTGTTAAGATTTTAGTTTCCCTTTTCAACTTAACTCCCTGCACTAGGTTGTGTATTTTGTTGAACATTATCTATTTGCGTGTATTGAATTACTATTGGTTTTCATTTTTAATTTAATTTGTTTATTTCTTTTTATTTAATTTACATTTATATTTTATTATTTTTACAAAATGCTAGGGATTTTCTTTTCTTGTTTTTGCATGGAATAACTTATTTATTTCTTTTAGTTATTTAATTTTATTTATTTATTTTTTCTTTTTTTAATATTTATGTATTTATTCATATATATTTATCCCTCTTTTCTCTCTTTTTTCTTTCCTTTTTTCTTTTTTTTATCAAAACAAGACTATTATTAATAATAAGGCTAAGTTACAAGGTTGACTAGACTAACAAGTTGGTTTGAATTGGATTGAAGATAGATTGAATTTATCGAGGTTGTCCCGAACTATTACTAATTGTGCTAATCAGGTGTAAGGGGGTAGGAGATACCTTGGAGGCTGAATGGCCTTAGGTTGATTTGTTGGTGATTGAGTGATATTGGTGAGGAGGTTAGGAGGGTCTAGGTGAATGATTGAAGGATTGATTTTAACCTTGCATTATCCGAGATCTTCTACCTCTTGAGAGAAGCCAAGATAAGGGACTGAAATGAAGGAGGAGAATTCTGAGGATGAGATTGGTTGGAAAATCGCCACCGGTGTTATATCATCCGTTGAGAGAGAAAAGAGAGAGGGGGAGAATGGGAACTATATATCCTAGGGCTCTCAAAAGTGTACTCCTCACTCCTACCGGGAAAAGGGTACGTGCCCTCACAAAAATTGAGTCCCATAAATTCACAACTTGCTCTCACTCTTCCCTCTATCGTGCGTGTGGCGAAATAGGGAAATCGTGGCAGTCAAAAGCAGTGTTGCCAGACTTCCAAAAATAGAGCGCACCACTAAACTAGGCAAAACATGCCACACTGCAGCCAAAATTTGCAATGCATAAATTACATACTACACTGCGAAACGTCGGCAGCCATGGAGGAGATCACCCGGTGGAGCACCCGAGCAGCCTTCACTATTTGCAATGCATACTTGTATGTATGCAACCTAGGTGGGTCTGCAATAGATCTTTAGTTTAGTACGTCAGTTTGCATTGAATAAGTGCTGGGTAGTGTTTTCTTGCAGTATGAAAACCAAGTATGCATAATGTTGTATACTATATTACGTACCACCCTGCGAGCGGCCGCAGAGGCGTGTGGCAGGGGGTAGAGTAGAACACCGGCCATGGATAGGGAGGGCGGAAGGAATAGGGAATGGAGGGGCAGGGGGAAAGGATAAAGATGAACTGCTTCTCCACGACGTGTCTTAAGATGGTGTCACACTTTTTATGCAATTGAATATCGCTAGATCGTATTTTTTCAAGTAATATAAGCTTAGTGTGTGTTGCCTCCCAGTCTTTAACGGTTCCTATCCTGATCCTTCCATCAACAATGTCACACTTTTTGTACGCTCGTAGTAGTTTTCAACAAAACATGCGTTCCATGCCAACTCTCACCATCACCAAGGTGCCCAGATAAACTCCGTCATGAGCACGTTAATCGAGCGATATATTCGGCTGAGTGATACGAAAAATTTCCCTGCAGAGAAGTAAAAATTGAAAGCTATCCTTCGCCTAAACTGTTACGGCAACGGAACTATCTCCTTAAATCTAAATAAGACACGTAAGAAGGATAATGGTAAGGTGACCAACTTTTTTACAGTGAAAAGGAGGACAGAAATTTATTTTTTACAATGAAAATGAGGACGCAAATAAAAATATACAAATATTGTAAAATATAAGAAACATTTCATTGATTGCAACAATAATACACAACATATAATATGATAAATGCATACTAAAAACATATGTGACCGTTTATATTGTGATTATGCTTACATACATATTAAATATTATTTAAATGAGTAATTTTCCATTGTATGAATATTTGTAATCAATGTTTTATCTTCTAACAATAATTTGGAAATATCAGAACAAAAATTATCTATTTTGTGGCAAGAGCTACAGCTAGAGTACCAACATTCAATTTCGATTTTTCACTTGCCCAAACATCATTAGCAATTGAAAAAAAATCTCTTACAACTGCTGCATTAGTTCCAAGGCAGCATAGCGTAAATTGAACAAGAATAAAAAAATGTTCACATGAAATATGATTATGTTTGAAATGGCTGAATATTTCCACCCATCTTTGATCAATTTCAACATGTTGATTTTCCCATTCAACCTGTTCATTTCAACATGTCGATTGCGTCTCGCCGCACTGTACCTACCGAGCCTTGACGAATCGTCATATCAAAGTACATATATGTCACATATCGCACATGGCTTCGCATCGATCAAATACAGAGATTTACAGATGAGTGTTCAAATATTTAAAAGAGGAAATGTAGGAGGACACTTTTCGATGGAGTACAGAACTAACAAAAGAAGGACTGTCCTTCCTAAAGGAGGACGGATGGTCATCATAGTTTAATGGCAACCCATCCGAAACAACGGACATCACCAGCCAGAACAAAGCCTTCCTCCCATACATTAAAGGCACGACCGATAAGATAAGCAACATCCTTCAAAAATATGCCATCAACGCAATATTTAAACCACAGTGCGGACAGAACACCGCCACAAATCAAAGGGGTATACGAAATTCCCTGCCGAACCTGCTGTAAAAAATACATCGGGGAGACAGGACGCTCAGTCAAAAAACTCGACTGGAAGAGCACAAACTGGGGATTCCAATACGAATTGGGGAGAACAACTAAACCTGCAGTGGCTGAGCACAATTTCATGGGACGCGCGAACGAATTGAAAAATCCAAAATCATCGCTGATGTGGGATGATTCAAACTCCAACTCATCCTTTAGGCCTTCAAGAGAGATAGAGAAACATGAAAATAATTTCAATGGGAATTGTAACTTATCAAAAATTCCAGCCATGAAATTGCATATTTTGACGTTGAGTATTTTAAAAGCAACCACGTGCGTGTGTAGGGAGTTCTATTTTTAGATTCCGCATTGTTGGGGTCGAGATGTTGCAACAATTACGCTGCGCCTACCACGACCTGAGCGCGTGATCAAACTGAAACCAAACAATAGCCGATAGCCGCAAAAACACTATTGTTTAAAGTTCTGAACACCTGCGCATGAAGGGAAACGAGGGGAAATTCCTTCGAGAACATTGAAATAGAAAGGGGGATAATAGAAGGGAGGAAACTAGTAAACTAACTGTTCCCCCTGCGTGCAAATTGCACAAACACTAACGCTGAAGAGGTGGACTCTAGTCGCATCGTTGCAGCGCTCCACTACTTTGGGCCGAGGGCCCTCTGCCATTGCCCGCAGTCTGATCTGGTCTACACGAGGCTGGCAGTTTAAACAATCAACTAAGATAAAGGTCGAATCCACGCCACTCGCTGCAGTGAAATTTACGTCACAGAGATTAAAGAAACCAGAAGAAGTAGTGGTTTCCGGTACGAGGGAAGCATTAGCCGTACTGTATAAGGAAGTAGGCCGAGGTCAGCTGGAAACTACCCGAGACATAACCAGGGAGCAGTCCACCTTGCGGCCGAATACCAGTAGTGAGATAGTGGTGGACGTTAACTGCGTGATGTCCTTAGCCAGTCGAGGTGATCAGCGCACAGCATGTGTGTCATGACGACAACCATTGGATTAGTCCATATGTATATGTATGTATGTAATCATAATTAATTGGTAAAGGGTATTTATTTGTGCAAGTGAATAATACATTTGTGTGTAAAAGTAAAGTGAATCTTTAGTTATGAAGGAAAAATAGAAATTCCCAAGGTAAATTATCTATGTGACCCAAAGGGCAAAGAAACAAACATGATACACTTGACAAGGGTAAAAAATACGCCTAATATTGTGATTCCATGTATAATTTGTATTTTTATAAGTGACGCGTTGTATTTATGTATGTGAGTACGGGCAAATATTTAACCATCGATGAAAACAGAAATACAAAAAAGTATATAAATAGAGTTAAAAGTTTGAAAAGAATTAGAAAGTGTTCTTATTGATAGAATAAATAAGTTATCATTATTTTATATATGTTACATTTGGGTTGTCCAAAAGTGAGGGCTCGGTTTTTTTAAAATGTTACAAGATGGTGGCATAAAAATCAGTAGCACATGGAACCCAAATATCCGCAAAAATTCTTTACCCCGACCCCTTCCCTTCCTGTCGTAACTCTCTTCCCCCGCTCCAACTCTCCCACTTGCACCAATTTAATTGCGGATAAATATACAAGCTCATGACAAGAGCAAACAGTGGCAGCAAGCTTTATTTCAATGAAGTGTAACCAGCAGTGAGTCACGAAACGTCTGGCTAAAAACCGAAATCACATGAGTCAGACACCCATATTATTATTTTATTAGTTTCCTCTTTAATATCACTTTTTAAATTCTCGTACTTAAGTTTAAGGGTGGGCATTTTGCTATTGTGTGATTAACCCTTAAGAGGTCGCGCGGTGTACTGGGACGTAAGGGGTCGCGCACGGTCTAAATGACCGTGTTAACAATAATTTGAAATATTTATATATTTATTGAAAACTAATTTATTTAAAAGTTAACACATACCAACAGTATATGAAATAAGCAGTAATATATTTGGTACATAATTATTTCCGTATTTTATATATATTTGAAATGATAAATACATTTTGACTCCACCGTAAATTCACTTTGAATTATATTGTAACCTGTGTTAAATTAAGAAATAGATTGTCAGAGGTAAATATGCAAAACGTTTTATGATTTGAATCACATTAGGATTTATTTATCATCGTCAGAGCTATGTTGTTACATTCCTCCTTTCTATTTTCAACTTCCGCGCAAGCGACGCAAGTAATGTCCTCTTTACAAATACATTTTGAGCATATTTCAGTGTTTTCTGCTTTTTTTATTCTATTTCCATGAGCAAAACGTACATCTTCCTGGGCCTACATCCCTCTGCGGCGTTATTTTCTCATTGAGAATACCAAAGAGATTCCTATTTTTTACTTTTAGGCTGGTAGGTAGATTTTCTGAGGCAGCTCTAATTTTTAAGTAATCTATCCAAAGTTATTTACTTCATGTTTTCTGAAACTTTCTCCTGTTCATCTTATTCCAGTGTTACTTTGAAATATAATATGTGTATCCATTTATTGCATATATGTTTACAAGCGAAAAAGATACAGTCAATGGCCAACGACAACTTTTCCTTGCTACTGAATACGTTCCATTCAGCTGATCAACGGTATCAAAGCCATTTTTGGTTGCAATATAAAATGTAAGTATTTACGACGTTGCTGAAGTATTAGTATCTCTATCATTTATCATCGTCATGCATTGAAGACAACAACATAACTTCCTTGCTCTTTTCCGTAACGTAAGACGGAAGTGTACACATTTTTTTCAAATTCAAATAGGCTGCTATGCGGTTCACGGTGTTTGGTGTTTACAAACAGGTGCCGTATTTCTCGTTTGTTTTTTTCTCAAATTTCCAACAAGTTTCATCTTGTCAATTATAACTTGTTTTGCTAGTGGAACCGAGCAAAACCAATTGTCAAAAGTTACATTGCGACGGGATCCTGAAATTGGGCGTTACTATCTTTGCACAATTGTCAGCGGGCTGTTGTCTACCGCAAAATCTCCGTTAGGTTGCTCGCCAGCATAGGTTTCCATATTTAGAGTGGATAATATGAGGTAATTTGCTAAAGAATAAATCTTGATTCCGTACCTTGCTGGTTTATTTTTCAAGTATTGTCTAAAACCACATCTGCCGCGAAAAGCTTCTGCCATCTCATCCTTGTTCGCGTATTTCCCAATTATGTAATGAGCCATGCACTGGTTGACAAAATGAGTGAAAACACTTCGTATTGGAGCTAGTTTGTCACATTTTTTCCTGTCGTTCCTATCAATTATATTATCAAACCGCAATACACGCATCAAAAACTTAAGTATTTTCAAAGTCATTGCAACGCAAAACTGCTCTATTCCTGTTTCATATACTGTCCAGAGGTCCTCAAGATTTTGATGTGATGCCCTCAAAACACCTGCCAAATATACAAGGCCAAACAAGGCTTTAATTTCAATAATATTAGTGTAATTAGCATCTCTCTCGCGAGAATAATTAGGCTAATTCTTAGCAATACATGTATTAGTGTATTTGACAATTTTGACAATGGCCATGCCAGGGAAAAATAACGCCCACGACTCAATTGAGGATTTGGCATTTCACCCAATCCCTTTTACTTCTGTGGAACCTGTCACTATATTTACTATACTGTTGCGCACTGATCGACTAGTGGGAAGAGCACTCCACTCACTTGTTCCGTCTTTTCCGGTGTAATGCACTGAATCAAATTGTTCCACATTGTCATTATCACACTCTTCAGCAGATTCTTCGCAAAGCGTATCATGGTCTCTTTCCTCTAGTATGTCCTCCTCATCTGTATCACTTGCAATTATTTCCTCTTCACCTGTCTCACTTTGCAGAAGAAACCTAATCCTTAACACTTCCTTGTCCTCTAAATTAGTCTTGGCGAGTGTTTAGGGCTCGGAGAAAATAGTATGCACAAAGCTTTTTGTACAACACACAAACAACGCAAATGTGGCGTCAATAAGTAAGATAATTAGCGATTTAAAATATTCGCACCTTCCATTTCTGCTGGAAAGATGAACGTATTTTGACGCTAGATTTCCGTAAATCATAAGAGTAAAAAAAGACAAAATATTTTTGTGATTCATAAAAATCCAACTAACACACGCGATTGAATTGCCACCTAGAATGGAAATACAAATATTTGAAATTAGTATGACTGTAAATTACGAAAATATGTACAATAATGAGACGCGCTGAATACTTACAGGCTACTACCATCAATTTATTCAAGGATAATAAGAATATGCGAAAGTAAACGTTTGCCCAGTACTTATAAAACGTAAAAACAGTAAATACAAAAAGTTCACTTCATAAGACTACGAGGTCAACTGCTCTCAACCACCAGTAGAGACTGAATGGACAGGCATTTCACCAGTGCTCCATTATTC
This sequence comes from Pyrrhosoma nymphula, assembly GCA_963573305.1. Taxonomy (NCBI): domain Eukaryota; kingdom Metazoa; phylum Arthropoda; class Insecta; order Odonata; family Coenagrionidae; genus Pyrrhosoma; species Pyrrhosoma nymphula. The sequence continues at coordinate 134,214,070 of OY754336.1, forward strand.
GCCAAATCAAAGACAGCGAGGTGGGTCGGATCTGCGCCACGAGCTCGCAGAAATGCAGACACCACAATGTAAATACATGTAACGCTTGTGATGTGATATCATAAGAGCTAGTATGTATATATGTAATTTTATGTAAGATAATGAATAAGGGTTAGGCAACGAGATGGATAGGCGGGCACAGCATCGGATTCACATTTCAGGCCGTAGGTGGGCTATCCCAGTCAAACATGGGTCGAAAGAAAACAGCATAAGAAAAAAAGATGGTACAAATAGTCCTTGCACCTTATCATCTGAAACTATAGAGTGTATAGATGATGTTCTTTAAAGTTTTGGGGTGAAATACTTCTGAAATATATTTACGAAAATAGTTTCAGGCACCCGGTCTTGTAGACCGTGCGCGACCTCTCCCGTTCACATATCGAAATAAATGGTGCACAATGGGGAAAAAGTAATTATAAAAAATTATCTGTCGCACAGGGAGAACTCATACATTGTCTTTTGACGCAATATTGACTATTATGAAGGTACTCAAAAGGCCAGAGTTTACAATGAGATAATTATTTTTTAAATTGCAACTTTTAGAGCCACCCGGTCTTTTAGACCGTGCGCGACCTCTTAAGGGTTAAAACTATAAAAAAATTCATTTTTACAAGTCATTTGCTTATAATCTGATAAATTTTAATTTACTGCTGTATTTTAATTCACTCCAAAGAAATGATGTGTAGACTTAGATCCTCATATTTAAGCTATGTGTAAAAGTAAGCTGTTTGGCTAGTACTGAGCTTGCCATTGATATTGTATCAACTAAAGCTAAACTGATAAGGTACTTTGGCTCGTCAGGTACCATCATAGAATAAAAAACCTTTTAAAAATTTATATCTACTAGTAAAAGCTGCCAAATACAAAATTATCGTCTACGTACAGCTAAGCATATCATCAAATTAACGACTTCCAGATAAATGTATTTAATCAGAGTATTCCTATTACCACTGTAAAGTTTACTGCTGATGACTCTGTATACTACACCTTCTTGTTCATAATTTATTTGGTTGCTTTTTTTGCCATGCGTATTTTTTGGATTACGACGAACATTCACTACTGCCTAACGACTCACTAAGCAATGCCATCATGAACAGTTCTATTCTTTTTTTAACACAGGATATTGTAACGCTAGTTCAGTGATGATACTTATGGTTTGGGTATCGAACCACTGACAAAAGGATTTCCTGGCCAACGCACAGACCACTACGCGTATTATGAATGAAGAACCACTTTTAGAGAAACCATAGAAAGTAGTTCCCATGTGTAAATCTGAATGTCTTAAGCAGATAAAGACACCACGCGAAAAGTATAGTTGTTCTAGTGTTTGTGTGATGGTCTAACCTCTGAAAACATGAAATTCTAACTATATTATTGTCACCTACAAACCCCGCGTTGGTAAGCCAATTTTTCAGCTTCGTCACTTGGTAGGCTCGGAGGTGAAACTAAGAAAGGGAGGGGGTAATGATGGGTGGAAAATTGGGGGGGGGGATGTTCAGGGACGGGGAAATGGGGGGGGGGAAGGGATTACTGCTAAGCTCGTCGGAGCACTTGGTGTGGGGTGGGTTCTTGGTAGGTGTGAGGCATTAACGATCAAAAACTCGACGCGTTTCCACGGTCTCCTTTCTTTTGACTTTGGACGGGACGACGCACAGCGCAGCGGTCCGAAATCGGAAAAAGCCGGACAAAAGTCCAAAATGGCTTTTTTTGAGATAGAGACTTGAAACTTAGCGTAAATACTCATAAATGATTACTGAATATAGATTTATAAGCCATTTTACATTAATACGACCCGTTGCTGAGATACAGTAGCCCAAACATGACCAATTTTTCAAAAACACGCGCGATCTTGTTTTTCATCGAAAATCTTTGAATTTAAGCAGGTGGTGTTGCGTTGGTATGATTTTGATGGAATAAAAAACGCAATATTCCTTTGACCTGGTGCTTTACCTATATTGTCCATGACTTTTGAAGATTTTGGCTCTCATCTGTCTGGTTTTGCAACGCAAAATGGCGTACCCGTTTTTAACGTGAAATATGACATAAAGTAGACATTATCTTTCGTTTACGAAATATATAACTCGGGAAATTTACATCACAGTGTAAAGTAGAGATTTCTTAAGAATACTAAGCAGAAATCTTGGAAAAAAGTTTGCGACGAAGGAAATGAGAGCGATTTTTCGATCGCGCATCAAGGCAGAGCTACACGACGCAGGACCCTGCGGCTCGGTAACTGCGGTCGATTTTTCAAGTTTTTTGAAACTTTATTCTTGAAAATCGTCATTTAAAGCACGGAGCGTAGTCAGTGTTGACCTAAAACACTGTACTGAGGATATTACCAGGATTATAGATCGATCGACTAACCATATAACGCATTACTCTAGTGAAGATGCTAGGGACTGGATATTTGTCGGAACCATCCCACGTATAAGAAATATGCTTCGGGTATGAAGTAGGGTTAAGAGATTAAGTCGGCATGCTAAAGAGAGAGAAATAAACTGTTTCCGGGAAAGGCAACAACCGATACCCTTTTTCCCTTTCCACCCTCGCCGAGGTGGGTCGCGCGGAAGGGGGCGTTTTATGACGACGCACAGCCTTTGACGGTATTTAACGGATTCTTCCACAAGGGTTTTTCCTTTCCCCGGCAGAAATGCATGTCAACTTGCAGTTTTATTTTGGAATCGGTGAAGAAGTGTCGTGCTTGTTGTTCTAGTGTCGTGTCGTGCTCTAGTGTAATTCTCAAGTTCGTGTTGCCCAGTGATTTGATGCGGGCTTTAATGAATTCCCACTAGCTATTCCCGGAGTTGGACAGCGCAGTGATTTTCCTGCTTGAATTTTTCTAGGTGAGTGTTTTTTAATATTTCCATTTCAAAGATTAGTGTTTTTCCGTACTACTTCAATGAAAGCGTTAAATTACTTATCGATTTTTACTGTTGTTTTCGCCGCTCATAAAGCATGGCAGTTATGATTTTGATGCGTGTTCTCTTTACATATTTATAATTTTCAAATCACCGCACAGGGTTTTGAGCGTTTTCTAACGTAGGAATGGATTCAAACCAAATTACTCGTTTTGAGTTACATAATATAATATTAGAAATGAAGGGAAAGACATCAGGTGAGAAAAAAATACACTTGCTGGATTTTTTATCGCGGAGATTAAATGTAGAGAGCTATGAGGATGCTCTTGATGGTCTCCGTGAATTACTTCGGTTGTGATTCTGGCATTAATACGAAAAAATGTGGAAACAATGTAGCCGGAATAATGACATATTTTTAGTGCGATGTGAGGCATGGCTCGCAGAGCCAATTATTTTCCCTGAAGTTGTCCGTCAATAATTTCCTGGTACTTCAAAGGCAACTAGTATGTATTATATTTAAGTATGTTTTGAACTTTTAAAGAAAATTATATTTCTGAATATCTATACTTATTCTATATCTTATACATTGTTTACACTATTCTATATCATAAAATTATTACTTTATTAGGTTCATTGGAGCGGCCCGAGAAAGATTTTACTTCTTCGTGTGACCGATCTAAAAGAAGGAAAGTTCAAAATATTAAAAGTTGTTCCTCAGTAGCTGAGCTGGCATTAGCAACCTCTCTTGGTTTAAGGGAGGAAGGAGATATTGCAGCCGCACAGTTAATTACGGAAGTAACGACAACTACTCCCACTAGAGCTAAGAGAGTGCTTAGGCTTACTAAGTGGAGGAAGAGTGATGAGGTGCAGAAAGATATGTCTCCGGAGGAGACTTTATCTTTGATCATCACCATTGGACTGACTAAAAATCAGTACAATGTATTAAGACGCTCCGCTCGTACTTAAGGACATTCCTTGTACCCCAGCTATGCACGAGTGTTAACAGCAAAAAGTGCTGCATACCCATAAGCAATACGCATCACAGAAAACGTATGCGAAGTGAGTCTACAGGCTCTATTTCGGAGTTAGAGACATTCACATTATAAACAGTGTTGGGAACAGGTGGATTCTTCCGATTAATATTTATTTATGAGCTCCCTGGTGCCACTTCGTTTGCTGAATGACGAAAATGGTATGAGTTTAGAGGCTTTTCAAATTGCATATCTTGCTTACTACGAATTAATCTGACTGTAGTAAAATTGAGTACTTAATTCCAAGTCTGCTGTTTTAGGTGAAATAATCTGGAAAAATCCTCGTCCATCATCAACCAGATTTTGCCGGCCTATTGGCCTCCGGTGACTGAAGGAAACCAAGGAAGTTGCTTTTGAGGAAAGTATTTATATTCAAAGGAAGATTGACGGGCTGAAAAATTGGAGCAATGGAAATTACTCAGTCAATTTTAGCTTGTTGCTAACCATGATAAATAGAAAAGTAAGCGAATTCATATTTCTATTGTGATAGACAAGAATATGGTAGTGCTAATGGATTAAAAAAATTAAATTACGATTATTTTAGGCATGCAACGCATTAACTGACTATCCGAGTATGAGGTGCTACATCTGCGAAGCTACAGCTATGGAGATGAATGATTTGAAGGCAATGAGGAATCGACCTGCAGATGTGACTAAATATTCTTTTGTATTGTCAACTTTGCATTGCTACATCCGGTTTTTTTAATGTGTACTACACATATCGTACAGACTAGAGTTCAAAAAGTGGTAGGTAAGATAGAATACAAACAAGCTGGAAACTGGTTCAATGGTGAAAATGCCTTTGAATTACGAACAAAATTCTTTACAGGCCCGAGGAAATCTCAAAAACTTCATATACAGACAAAAATAAGAATTCAGATGGCTTTTAGAGAAAGGATGGGGTTGATTGGTGATGTTCCAAGGCCTAGATCAGGTAACACGAATGACGGTGACACGGCAAGGCGTCTCTTAGATTCCCCAGACTTGGCCGCTGATTTGACAGGTAATTGAGTAAACGTGCACTGTAATAGCAAATCATATGTAAACTTCACGAATGTGTTTTGAATCCGTTAAATACCGTCAAAGGCTGTGCGTCGTCATAAAACGCCCCTTTCCGCCTGACCCACCTTGGCGAGGGTGGAAAGGGAAAAAGAGTATCGGTTGTTGCCTTTCCCGGAAACAGTTTATTTCTCTCTCTTTAGCATGCCGACTTAATCTCTTAACCCTACTTCATACCCGAAGCATATTTCTTATACGTGGGATGGTTCCGACAAATATCCAGTCCCTAGCATCTTCACTAGAGTAATGCGTTATATGGTTAGTCGATCGATCTATAATCCTGGTAATATCCTCAGTACAGTGTTTTAGGTCAACACTGACTACGCTCCGTGCTTTAAATGACGATTTTCAAGAATAAAGTTTCAAAAAACTTGAAAAATCGACCGCAGTTACCGAGCCGCAGGGTCCTGCGTCGTGTAGCTCTGCCTTGATGCGCGATCGAAAAATCGCTCTCATTTCCTTCGTCGCAAACTTTTTTCCAAGATTTCTGCTTAGTATTCTTAAGAAATCTCTACTTTACACTGTGATGTAAATTTCCCGAGTTATATATTTCGTAAACGAAAGATAATGTCTACTTTATGTCATATTTCACGTTAAAAACAAGTACGCCATTTTGCGTTGCGAAACCAGACTGATGAGAGCCAAAATCTTCAAAAGTCATGGACAATATAGGCAAAGCACCAGGTCAAAGGAATATTGCGTTTCTTATTCCATCAAAATCATACCAACGCAACACCACCTGCTTAAATTCAAAGATTTTCGATGAAAAACAAGATCGCGCGTGTTTTTGAAAAATTGGTCATGTTTGGGCTACTGTATCTCAGCAACGGGTCGTATTAATGTAAAATGGCTTATAAATCTATAATCAGTAATCATTTATGAGTATTTACGCTAAGTTTCAAGTCTCTATCTCAAAAAAAGCCATTTTGGAATTGTGTCCGGCTTTTTCCGATTTCGGACCACTGTGCGACGTGAAGAAAGGATGGCACGACTGACAAGAAAAGAAACTCTCTCGAAAATAAGATTAACAATATACAATTTATTTACTTCAGGCAAAATACGAGAGAACGAGCACATAAAAAATAGTCTTGTGATGAAAAAAAAACAATAAAACTAATCATCCTTGAGCTCACTTATTATTTTAAAAAATCAAAAGACACTTAATTGCACATACGATGATCCCAACAGCTCAAGACATAGTAATGGGCACCCAAATATTATTTTTGAGTACGGCAGTGCGTCTTATTAATGTGATCTAGTCATAAACTAGTCTTCTCACAAAGTTTACCCTAAAAAAAAACAATATTCAGCTCCTATGGTCTGTACTTCTTTCATGTAGGTTCGCTGAAGCACTTGAACATGCACACGGGGAAAAGGGAGGGGTGAGACAAAATGATACGAGTAATTAACTGTGCACTTTCTTCTTGAAGGGGAGGATTGGGACAACTGGGTTTGGTGGTCGCATGGGCGGCGAGATTTTGGACAGTAATTATCGTGGGCAGGAGGAAGCACGGCTACTGGGCAGACACTTTGCGAATGCGATCACTTCTGTATGGCCAGGCTGCGGGATGCGGAACCTCTTCAATATTCGGGCGGCAACTTCTTTCCTTCTAATTCTCCTTCGTCGCTACACCCTTCTCTTCCGTCGATCAAACCGCTCCAGCCTTTCTCTCCTCGCTCGCTTCCGTCTATCTGCCAAGGGTTTACGCCGATTGCTCTTTCCTCCACGCCATATAACTTTCGCCACCTTCCTCCAACCAGTCCTCTCCCAAATCAGTCGTCAGAATTTCTCCTCTCGATAGCGCGTGGCTCACGACTTATAAACCTTGGCTGGGGTGAAGAGGGGGGGGGGGAAATAAGGGAGGTGTGGGGACGTAGCTTCGCCTAAAACAAAAGTCACCCAGGGCGCACTTAACTCCGGTGGCGACGCAGCTCACGCCGGTGACTTCGGGGCAAAAAGGGGAAGGGGGGGGACAATAGCACTTAGTATCCGGCCGTCTCTAAACTCCGAGGTCGCTCGCTGGTTGTTGAAGGGGAGGGGGGAGGTGAAAAAAACTGAGGAAAGGGGGGGGAACACTCACATTCACTCACTCAGAAATACACGCCACAAACAAATTTAACAATGAAATAAAAAAATATAGAACCATCCTTTTCACTCAGGATACCCACGACTTCGTAACTCGGTCCAAATGGGACCGGTTACAACTGCCTCCCCGTCCAAACAAAAAAAAGGGAGATTTGTTGGATGAAGTATGCATCGCGCGAAAATACCTTTTTTTAAATGAAAACAAAAAAAATGAACTCCGAATATCCACAAATATGATGGAATAAAAAAAACGAACAAACTTTAACACGCCCCACCGATCTTGACCTTTGTCATGCACACAACTAAGAGAAAAAAAAATAAAATAATCATGCCTCGGGGACATAAGGGATGAGGTTTTGAAAGTTATGCATTCCAATGACATCTCTTTCCTTGTTTTCCAGCTCACATGCGTTCGGGGTAAATACTTCGCGAATAACATATTGGCCTCTGCTTTCTTCTTGAGGAGTTTAAGGACAGGGCTTATAACATCGGAATAATTTTTACAGAAGCGCGAGTAATAATTACATAAGCCTATAAATGCTCGCGGTCCTCTCACACTTCGGGGTAGTTTATATTCTGCGATGCCTTTTATCCTTTCTGGATCCGCTCTTACGCCTTTACTGTCGACAAAATGCCTAACGAAACTTATCTCCATCTGACAAAATCGTGATTTAGACAAATTTAACCCTAAATTCGCCTTTTGTAGCCTTTCGAATATATTCTGCAGGTGGTACATGTGATATTTAAGCGTTCGCGAGAAAACTACGACATCGTCAACGTAAGTCGTTGCGTACTTCATGTCGTCATTTCCTAAGACTTGGTCAACGCACCGAATAAGTGCTGCCCCATTGTTTTTTAGATCGAACGGAACCCGACAAAATACACACGTGCATGATTGGAAAAGGAATGCGGTATATTTTTGGTCGTTCTCGTGCAGTCTCAGTTGCCAACACGCTGACGCGAAGTCGGTGCTAGAGAACCACTGCGTCCCATTTAATTTCCTAATGACTTTATCAATTTGAAGGGGACGGTCGTTCTCGGCTATTACCAGTGGGTTCAAAAAGGGGCTCGTTCCCTTACGAATAATTCCTATTTCACATGTAATATCGTCTATTCGCACCTCGTGTTCGAATTTTATTTCCTGCAATGCGTCCTTAGTCCTCGTCACCTCTTGGGACACGGTTAGTACCTTTTCATTTACATATTCGATCTCCTCTCTATTTTGCGCTTTTAAATTTTCGTCGCGTTGTCTAGAATCGCCCTCTATGTCTACCATTCCATTTTTTAATTCCGCGATTCGCACGCTAAAATCCTGTCTCAAATCACCCACACTTTTATCTTTGCAATCTGAGAATGCTTTCTGGAAATTTCGCATTTCTTTAGACAAATGGCTTTTCATTTCCATCATGATTTTATTATTACTCTCCTCTATCTGTTTTCCTAGTTTATTTCCTAGTTTCTCTAGTTTTTCCTCCATACCTCCTAGTTTCTCTAGTTTTTCCTCCATACTTCCTAGTTTCCCTAGTTTTTCCTCCATACTTCCTATTTTTTTCTCCTTACTGGTATTGAACTGCGCTAAAACCTTCATTAGCTCCTTCATCATTGCTGGCCCTTGGAAACTTTCAGATAATTCACCCTCCTGTTTAGCTGATTCTTTTTGAACTCCCAAATATTTGGCTTCCTCCTCCTCACATAACACATCAATTACATCTAAATGACTACTCGCATCTGATTCGTCTTCATTATACCTATCTGGTTCCCTTTAGTGCTAAAACTATCACTCTTAGTCTCCACCTTATCCATGGTTGACGAAACTACCTACAAAATTTACTCTTTCCCGTTCGTCAGCCGATTTGTACTCATTCGCCCGCACAAAAATAAAATAGCTGGGAGGTTCGCGTTTAAACAAAGGAAATTTTAACTGAAATCCTTGACTGTGGGGTATGAATAAACTATTCCTGACCCAAATCAAAATAAAAAACGGAATCCCACGTTAACCACCAACCGTGACAAAACATACATATAACACAAAGTGGAAGAATAAAAAATTACTCCCTACGCATCCTCAGTCAATTCTAATCGAGCCACACGCTCTTGGGCGCCATTTGTCACCTACGATAAATAACTCCCTAAGCATCCTCAGTCAAACATAATCTTGCCACGCGTTGGGCGCCATTTGTCACCTACAAACCCCGCGTTGGTAAGCCAATTTGTCAGCTTCGTCACTTGGTAGGCTCGGAGGTGAAACTAAGAAAGGGAGGGGGTAATGATGGGTGGAAAATTGGGGGGGGGATGTTCAGGAACGGGGAAATGGGGGGGGGGAAGGAATAACTGCTAAGCTCGTCGGAGCACTTGGTGTGGGGTGGGTTCTTGGTAGGTGTGAGGCATTAACGATCAAAAATACGACGCGTTTCCACGGTCTCCTTTCTTTTGACTTTGGACGGGAAGACGTGAGGAAAGGATGGCACGACTGACAAGAAAAGAAACTCTCTCGAAAATAAGATTAACAATATACAATTTATTTACTTCAGGCAAAATACGAGAGAACGAGCACATAAAAAAATAGCCTTGTGATGAAAAAAAACAATAAAACTAATCATCCGTGAGCTCACGTATTATAAAAAAAAACAAATCAAAAGACACTTAATCAACATAGGATGATCCCAACAGCTCAGGACATAGTAATGGGCACCTTAATATTATTTTTGAGCACGGCAGTGCGTCTTATTTAAAGTGATCTAGTCATACACTAGTCTTCTCAATAATTTACCCTAAAAAAACAATATTCAGCTCCTATGGTCTGTACTTCTTTCATGTAGGTTCGCTGAAGCACTTGAACATTCACACGGGGAAAAGGGAGGGGTGAGACAAAATGATACGAGTAATTAACTGTGCACTTTCTTCTTGAAGGGGAGGATTGGGACAACTGGGTTTGGTGGTCGCATGGGCGGCGAGATTTTGGACAGTAATTATCGTGGGCAGGAGGAAGCACGGCTACTGGGCAGACACCTTGCGAATGCGATCACTTCTGTATGGCCAGGCTGCGGGATGCGGAATCTCTTCAATATTCGGGCGGTGACTTCTTTCCTTCTAATTCTCCTTCGTCGCTACACCCTTCTCTTCCGTCGATCAAACCGTTCCAGCCTTTCTCTCCTCGCTCGCTTCCGTCTATCTGCCAAGGGTTTACGCCGATTGCTCTTTCCTCCACGCCATATAACTTTCGCCACCTTCCTCCAACCAGTCCTCTCCCAAATCAGTCGTCAGAATTTCTCCTCTCGATAGCGCGTGGCTCACGACTTATATACTTTGGCTGGGGTGAAGATGGGGGGGGGGAAATAAGGGAGGTGAGGGGACGTAGCTTCGCCTAAAACAAAAGTCACCCAGGGCGCACTTGACTCCGGAGGCGACGCAGCTCACGCCGGTGACTTCGGGGCAAAAAGTGGAAGGGGGGGGACAAAAGCACTTGGTATCCGGCCGTCTCTAAACTCCGAGGTCGCTCGCCGGTTGTTGAAGGGGAGGGGGGAGGTGAAAAAAACTGAGGAAAGGGGGGGGGGGGAACACTCACATTCACTCACTCAGAAATACACGCCACAAACAAATTTAACAATGAAATAAAAAAATATAGAACCATCCTTTTCACTCAGGATACCCACGACCTCGTAACTCGGTCCAAATGGGACCGGTTACAATATACCTCTGACAGCGCTACGAGCAATATTGTTTACAGTTTGTCAGGGTAAATGCCTCCGGTTGGTCGAAAACCTTCCCCTCCTTCCTTCCTGATTGAGAGCCATCCTTTTCTTATCTTCCTTATCGAATGGCGTCACTCCAGAGTGCAATTCCACATAACACAAATCCACATTTCATGCATCGGGGACCAACTATTCATACTCGATCGGCTGGTTAGGGAGTAGAATCCTCTCTTCCCTTTGTTTGACTTATTGATGGCTTTACACCTTTGGACTCCAGTGGGGTACCTTCCACTCCTCCCCCTTCAAAGGGCTTTCAATCCATCCTCCCCTATCGCGCCCGATATATTCTGCGGCGAATTGGCGGCGACCTTCCATTTGGCTCGCCCATAAATCCCCAAAGGAATCGTTCATTTCTAAGGCTCACAACTTTCAATCGACAAATGGTTGCGTGAATACCAGGGGGAGTGTAACGTAGATAACGCACAAATGACTCAAGGCCCCAAACCAGCTCCTAAAAATAGCTTTTTTAGAATATTTGGCGTTTTTTGCCATCTTGGGACGGTTCTTAAATCGAAAATATTTATGAATTAATAAAATCAATGTTTTATTACTCCAGTATTTGTTATCTTTTATGCAATCACAAATAAGTGACGTGCCAAATATGCACATCAGAATGGTTTCATAAGCTGTAAGTGCAATACGCGTACGAAAATGAACTGCCCGTCGTGGTGATTACTTTGGCAAATCTTTTGGAAATAAATGTTCTCAGAGTTTTCGTACCAGCAGCCAGCGTGCAGAAAACCACAATGAAGTAGCACTGAAAAAAATAAAGACCTATGACGACAATTTATTGGCATAAAAAAGTGCTCTCTAGGTCTCATCTGTATATCTTAAATCAATAAATTATAAATCAATAGAAATTTTTACAATATTTTCATCAATTGAAGTAGGTCAATAGTGAGTTAAAATGATTAGGCTACGAGCGATGTCTTATGTGTACTGATATTTCATAAGTTATGAGGTATTATTCCGTATGTTATGTATATATAAAAGAAATAAAGACATAGTACTAGTACCAGGTGTCCACATCCGAGTGGCTCAGGTGCCTTATAGGTGCTGCCACCAGAAGGGTGCCTGACAGACTATAAGTACACGAGTATGACTGGGGTTGTGATGCGTCACAGACAGACAGACCGAGTAGTAACGGTGGAAAGGAGACGTAGTAATCATTGTACCTTTTAAAAGAAGAGTGTAAATGTTCAGTGGAAATAAATGGGCACTTCTCCATCGACTCAGGTTCAACCTTGTGTAAGTTCATTTTATCGTAAATGAAAAGGGTTAACTTTGTTATATTCCATCGATTTATTTTCAGGTACAACTAGTTTCGACGCAGCGACGTCATCTTCAGGTACCTTCAGTTACCCACATAAAAGAAAAATAAAGAAAATCAAACTCCCCTGGACATCAGCAATCATGTAACTATTAAGTGCTCATAGGAACTTTATGGCTAACCTATAGGAACTGTTAGATATGGTAAAACAATGGTTAGGTGAAAAATGCTTTGAGAAAGAAATTGCCAAACGTGCGATTCTCCTAGATTGCGTGAAATATGAAACCCACAGAATCCCTCTAACGCACTTACTAGGTCGACAACGAACCAATTTAGACATTATCCAAAACCATGGCATGCCTATATCTAACCATTTATAAGTAGGAACTTCATTTTCTAAAAGAGGAATAGAGAGAAAGCGTTAAGATAATATGTGGCTTATTCTGTGTTCCTGCTAAATCCAGGAGGTAGGAAATCAGTTATTCTGACCCCTCTGAACACGAGAGCAAGGTAGAGAATACAAGGAATCAGTGCGGCAGAAGATGATATGGCTTTGCTCCATAGAAAACACAGGCATAAATAAGTACGCCTTAAGGATAAGGGAAGAAAAAAAACCATTTGCCATTGCAGAAAATTATGGATGTTGCTCCCAGTGTAACAAATAGCGCGAGGAGGAAGTTTATAAGAAGTCACTGGAGAGAGGAATAGAGGTTGATTTTCCTTCCGAGTGATTTGATATAACTTGCTGTTGAATTGAAACGAGTCTGGAGGACATTCTGGTCGTCGCGAGGGGAAGGGGGGGGGAGCAATGATATAAGGAGTTGAATAAAGTAGGGAGGGGATTATTCAAATGTGCTGGCAGGATGACAAATGGCAGTGGGTGCAATGGTTACAATGGGTCTAATGAAATGAAGTAGCACGTAGTATTTGTTATTAGTCTTTCGAAAGGGTAGACGAGAAAATCCATGGATTCGACGAAAATCAGCAAACCATTACAACTGCCTTACAGGTGGCGCATCAAGTGGTCTTGAAACAATAGTTTCCATAATGATAGGAGAATAAAATTTCCTAACTTTATTTCCTGGGAAAAGCAAAACTAATTGAAATGTTTAAATTAACACAGGAGATGAATGTGAATATTGTAGAATTGTAAAATGTAATTTGCAGCCGGGGATATACCAAATTTATTTTTTTTAATCTGTGAAATTGTGTATATGATACCAGTGTCAATTATCTTTATTTTGTATAATTTTTATTAATGTGAAAACTTTTCTGAAATTATTTCATTATAATTCTTCCTTTTCATTGAGAGAGTGAACTATACCGTCATAAAATGCAATGTTCGTGTAAATTATGAAGAAACATAAAGTCATATTATGTTTGTTTTGCAGATAAACCAGTCGGTAGCCCAAAAACGGAATTTTTCCGAACGGGTACATATATTACCAAGTGATAAGTTATTCTAATGCTGTTGATAAATGAAGACGTTGAGGAATAAATTCTTAATCTTTAAAAAATGTGCAATTTTATAGTGATATATTCATTGAAAAATGTCAAACTGGCATCTATGACCTATTTAAATCGTTTTATGTCATGAAGCATTTCAATCGTTTATTATCACCGTAATCACTTTTTGACACTTCAATAAGAATGAATTCTTAAAATAAAACATTCCTTATGTTAATCTCACAAAGGAGAATAAATGTAAGTACTTACTGTGATTGAAGGTTAAAATAATCTAAAAACTGATAGGCAGAAGAAAATGTTTATGATTTAGCTTTATTTAATCATAAATAATATTTGATCTCATTTTTATAGAGGTATGTTACTGCATTATTTGTTGCAATTATGCATACCATAGTTAATGGGTTGGTAATTTTTATTTCGCCTTTTTCCCGATTCCAACTCTATCCTATATCCTATGCATTGCGAAAAGGGCCCTCTAGTCATATTTTGGTGAACTAACGTAGGCGGTGAGGAAATGTCGAAGAATGTACCATTGAAAATTAACAAATTGATACGCGGATGTTATGTACTCTCGGGATTAACACCGAGTAAGCTTATTGATGTGGGCAGCAGACAATTTGCCCTTTTGCAGCAGCCAACTACCCTACCCGGTTTTAATCCCTAAAACCCCTAGCATTTGTAATCTGCCGGGAAAACACCAGATCTTAGAGCCTTAGATCTTTCACAAGATCTTATAATTCAAACGCAGGTTTACCACGCATGCGATCTTATGTTCATTTCATTAACTCGCGGCTAACATTCATTTTATGTCATAAAAATTAAACGATAGGCATTTTCTATTATAAATAATTGTGGGCACCTAACTTTAAATATCCAGCTTGCACTAGTCACCCCCTATCAATTTTCTTATCACAGGGGTTCTAATAATTATTCTGTCACGCGGTCCTAAACACGCGACGTTATATACTGTATCAGCCCGACACACAAAAGTTACCCTTCACTTTATCACTTCTTACCTTGAGAGAGATCCTTTCTTTTGGTAGTCCTTGGCGGCAAAGGTTAATGGATTAATTCATGCACAAAAATGATACACTTCAACAATACATATATTTATAATAACCCTTTTATTCTTCACTTAGAAAACAAATTCACTTTGGTTAATCAATTAATTAATATATGTTCCCTTCTCAAATATATTCGTATTAATTTATAATGTTTGTTCTACCTCACCGGATATTGTACAATGTGACTTCCACCGATACTCTATGCCCCAGTATCTGTTTATCGGATTCCTGGATCCTTCCTTAACACAGGACACTGGAGTTGGTAATTGCTGTCCAAAGCTGCTTACTCCCGGCAAATTATCACTGCAAAAACTCCAGACTGATTTTCACTCGATGACCGGCCCTTCGGTTTCCCTGAGTGAGTGAGTGCTGACTTCGTTGAGAACTTAAGTGTCCTCCCTTTACGTTCCTGGTGACTTTTTTCTAAACAGAAGCCTCGTCCCTTGTCTTACAAGCCCTTTTATATTATCTCTCCTCCCCTCCTGTATGTTCTAGAACATTCCCGGTTTTCTCCCCTTCTCTCGTATCTGATAGGTTATTCCCCTTTCATTATTATAATTTTGTTTACCCCTTCCATCCTTTCTCTGCCTTGCAGCTTTCATAACATCAACGGCATTGTTTTAGTTTGTTTACGTGACCCGAAAACGGTATTGTTTTAAAGTTGTTTTCATAACATAGACGGCATTGTTTTAAAGTTGTTTTTCATAATACAGAAACGATATTGTTGCCTCGCGGTAGTACGTGTTCCCAAAATATACACAATGGCGTCCTTAATCGTATACTTATGCCAATACGGCCAATATGGCGTGTTACATTAGCCCCATTAAAATAATGACTTGGAAATATAAGAAAGGAATTATTTTAAAGCCTTCAAATGTAAACTAACGCGGCCCCAACGCCTTCAAACTTTAGCCTCCCTCTGAATAATGTCTGTGCCCAAGTATATTGTGTTACAGCAGAAAACACACATGAATACATTTATATCAATCAACACAATTACAAACAGCGTCTCCTCCTTTAACTCAAGACATATGATATACCATATAACAATTTGGTCTCTTCCCTTTCTTCCTTGCTTGAAATAGGCAAATAACCAATGAAAATCTTATTCACGTAATTTAAAATCAAGGACATATTATATAAATCGACGTTATTAACTGATACATTGAACGTGAATATAACGTGCAAATAATAAAACTGTCCATCTTCTTCTCAACATTCATCCTCACTTTTAACCCCTTAAAAAACACTGGGTTATCAAAAGGCCATAATTCACAGTACACATATACACTTCACAGCACTTAAAGTTCCTTCATGCGATACACTCTCCCCCCTTCCGGCTCAATCTACGTCCACCAGCCCATTCATACATAAGAAAACACGAATCAAATAATGGCAACATGACACGGAATATATACACATTGAGAAAAGATATCATGAAACATACATATTGTGCTAATCCACCTGCCGCCAAGTTCAACCTCTCTCTCTCTCGTTCGTAAGCTCCCCTCGCATGTCGGGCCCTGATACAATGTATATTATCGGTAAACAGTTCTCCCTTGCTTGAACGGATCAAATTATAATGTTGCGGTGCTGGCTTCCTTAGTTTAATGACTGCGTGCTATGGTCAGTTGGACTACGGTCTACTTCTCGTGTGCTCGTGTGATGTGAGTGATACCAAGTGCTGTGCTATTGTTCCCTATATGGTTTAATATTGCTGAAATGGAAAGTGCCTCGTATTTCATTCTTTTGTGGATTAAATACTACACACGTGGCTGGCCCTCGGAATTCTGAAATTTCATATGGACCTTCGTATAATGCCAGGAAGCCGTGATAAATTCCCCTTTGCTTATCGGATACCGGATTGGTATGTACTAAAACCTCATCTCCTATTTTAAATTTTGCTCTCTTCCTCTTGTCTTTCATCCTTCTTCTCTCCGCCCGTCTTTCGCCCTTTTAAATGATATTTTCACGTATCTTAAATGTATCATTTGCGATCTTCTCGGAGTCACTTTCTTCTAAGCTTTGCGCTCGTGCCTCTTCCTCGCCATCCGTCTTCCCATACTCCTCGCTGGTTTCTATGTGCATGTTGTCATATTGTGCGTCCATGCGCATTTCCCTAAACTTACATGCGATCTCCTTTTCTCCTTCACTTAGGGTTATAATCCTGCGATCGTACTCAATCTTCGCGGATAGTTGAGCTAATGTGTCCGTCTCGATTATGAATGGTTTGATCAGCTCCGGCACCACCGTGCAGGCCATATTTGTGGTGAATCCGTCTATCTCTCTACTCGGACAGATCTGCCTTCTTATAATTCCGCTCCTCCTTCCGATGGCTCCTGCTATCCGGATTCCTTTGACTAGTACCTCCAAAGCGTTTCGCAGTGCATTCTGATTCTCCCGATAAAACTCCTCGCTAATGCACGTTAGCTCCAATCCCGTGTCTATCAGTGCATTCACAGCCACTCCTTCCATTTGAACCCTAATCTCCGGGCATTTAATTACTTCCAGCCTATTCGCTTCTTTCTCCGTCGAGAAATCTCGAGGTGACTCAAAAACATTGCATATTCTTCCCTCCTCCGTGTGGGGTTCCATCTTCTCCTCCTGTGGTGGTGTCCGTTTTATTCTCACTTTCCGTGTCTTCACCCGTTGCTCCTTCGGTATGTCCCAGAATCCCTCTCCGTCTTCCGGCCTCGGCATGTTGGGACCTTCGTCATGCTTTGCCGCTAATAGTTTTCCTGCTCCGGCTTCCCTGTGGCGTTGCTTTCTTCCGCCATCATGGAATTGACAGGGCGCTCTCTCATCGATGGGCGCGCCTCCGCCATATTGTTTTGTCCTCGGCGTCGATCAGCTGGTCTCTCGCCCGGCCGTTGAGAGTATCCCTCGCCGCGAAAGTTATCGTCTCTCCGTCCGTCTCTCTGCTTGCTCGACGCTTGCCACTCCCGTGGTTGTGACCTCTTCGAGTCCCATCTGTACTGCTGGTTGCGTTAGGATGTGTCTTCCGGTGTCATCCACGTACGTTCTCCATGGGTCCTTGGGTATTGGCCTTCCCATCTTCGGTGTCCAGTCACCTCGGAGTTTTCGTCTTCTCGCGGTATGTTATCATAGCGGGCCAATAACGTCAAGAATTGCGGGATTGTATTTACATTATTTGAAATCATGCCGACGCTTACTTCCATGCCAAAGTGTTTCTTGAGAATTAGAATGATCATTCCGTCCTCCATTGGCGGCGTCAACTCCCTCGCTACGCTAATTTTGGCCGTCGCATATTCTACTCGCGTGAGCCCTCCGTTCTCCTTGTATCTTCCCGTGTCGAAACTCCGTTTTATCAGCATTTGTCGTTCATCTCCCCAAAACTGCTCCGTGAAAATAACTTGGAAAGCGTTCACATCTTCATACAGGTGTCGTGTCGCAGCGAACAATTCCTCTGCTCTCCCAACTATTCCTTGTCTGATGACCTGGAGCATCATCTGGTCAGGCAACCGATATATCCCTTGGTATTCGCACAGCTCCTGTAGGTATTTCATGGGCCTTGCTGTATGCCTCCCGTCGAACGTTGGGACCTTTAATTGTACCATTCCTGCGGGTGCCGTTGTGACGTTAGGTCTCCTGCCTTCCTCACGCACGATGCGTTGGACTGCCTCTTCATCTAACCCAGCTGCTTTTGTGGTGGATTGTTGTCCCAGCTCGTTGGCCATCTTCTTGAACCTTTCCTCCACGTTCTCATGCAAGTTCACGTAACTCGCTTCTAACTTTCGGACCTTGAGATCGCTCGCCTCCAGCCTCACTCCTACTCCGTTTATTTCTTTCGCGACATTTTCGCATATCTCTGCTAACACCCCGTCTGTTTTGGCAAACCTTTCATCATAGCCATGTTCGAATGATGCAATACGTTCCTGCGTCTATCTATGTTCTCCTTCTATTTTTGCCATTTCTTCCAAAAGCTTTCTCTCTCTTTCCTCTGCTTTTTCCCTAATTTCCCCCAACAATTCTGCATGTCTTCTCTCTTGCCTCTCAGCCATCTCCTCTAACAACGTTCTGCTTCTCTTTCTTTCTTCTTTTTTTTCTTCTGCCCTCTCTCTATCTCTTCTATCTTGCTCTTCTTTTAATTGCCTAAATAGCGCTTGCATCTCAGTTTCCACCGGTTCCTCACTATCGACCCTAAATTCATACGTGCTTATATCTATTCCCTCCTTTTCTAGTGTGTGTAATAATCGCTGCTGCAATTCTGGCTTGGTTCCCCCTACTAACAAGTCCCTCTCTCGTAATAATTGCCGTAGCTCTGCCGACTTAAGCTCCGGAAATTTCTTCATGTTGGCCGCCATCTTCTTTCTTCACTCCTTCGGGATAATCCTCCTTCTTTCCGGTTCTCGTGGTCTCACCTAATGAGTAGTCAGGTCCTACACGCTGGGCGCCATTAATGTACTAGTCACCCACTATCAATTTCCTTATCACAGGGGTTCTAATAATTATTCTGTCACGCGGTCCTAAACACGCGACGTTATATACTGTATTAGCCCGACACACAAAAGGTACCCTTCACTTTATCACTTCTTACCTTGAGAGAGATCCTTTCTTTTGGTAGTCCTTGGCGGCAAAGGTTAATGGATTAATTCATGCACAAAAATGATACACTTCAACAATACATATATTTATAATAACCCTTTTATTCTTCACTTAGAAAACAAATTCACTTTGGTTAATCAATTAATTAATATATGTTCCCTTCTCAAATATATTCGTATTAATTTATAATGTTTGTTCTACTTCACCGGATATTGTACAATGTGACTTCCACCGATACTCTATGCCCCAGTATCTGTTTATCGGATTCCTGGATCCTTCCTTAACACAGGACACTGGAGTTGGTAATTGCTGTCCAAAGCTGCTTACTCCCGGCAAATTATCACTGCAAAAACTCCAGACTGATTTTCACTCGATGACCGGCCCTTCGGTTTCCCTGAGTGAGTGAGTGCTGACTTCGTTGAGAACTTAAGTGTCCTCCCTTTACGTTCCTGGTGACTTTTTTCTAAACAGAAGCCTCGTCCCTTGTCTTATAAGCCCTTTTATATTATATCTCCTCCTCTCCTGTATGTTCTAGAACATTCCCGGTTTTCTCCCCTTCTCTCGTATCTGATAGGTTATTCCCCTTTCATTATTATAATTTTGTTTACCCCTTCAATCCTTTCTCTGCCTTGCAGCTTTCATAACATCAACGGCATTGTTTTAGTTTGTTTACGTGACCCGAAAACGGTATTGTTTTAAAGTTGTTTTCATAACATAGACAGCATTGTTTTAAAGTTGTTTTTCATAATACAGAAACGATATTGTTGCCTCGCGGTAGTACGTGTTCCCAAAATATACACAATGGCGTCCTTAATCGTATACTTATGCCAACACGGCCAAAATGGCGTGTTGCAAGCTTAAAACATATTCCGTCTGTACGGGATAACTTCATTGTGAATGAGCACCCTTGTCATATAATGCCATTTTCGGCTTACCTAAGTAGATTTCAGCATAATAGTTAAATACTTCATGCATTATACAGTCCTAAGAATTGATGGTAATGTTTCTATATTGTTGTTATTGCAAGTAATTGAGAGTAAAATCTCGGATTTATAGCGAACGCACACCGAAACATTATCATTGGAGTAAGCATTGGATTCTATTACGAAGAGCGACTCAGCAACTCGGATACAAGAGTGGTGTTAATTGATGTTGACGTAACTTTGGTCGAGTGCTCTCCTTCCTATCGATAAACCTCTCTAATCCATTCCAATCCAGAGACGATAGCCGAATCAAAGGGGTGGAAATTTGATTCAATCCCAATCACTCCCTTAAACACATCAGCAAATCCATAATCGGCATAATTACCTCTTCCGTAGAAGCACTTTTGTGTTTCGTCCACTCACCATTGAGCCCTTTGCCGAAGTGAGTGAAAGGGAATTCTTGTTCCACTCGCCTCAGGAAGAGTGTCATGTCGATATCAAGTCAATCAGTCGTCAGTGTACACCTCCTCTGCGATCGGCTGCGTGCAACTAGAGGACAGTAAATGAACATGATTTGGTAAGTAATCACTGCTAATTGCCATGCATTTAACGCATGCATCAATTTTGCATATTATCATGCAAAGGAATATTTAACGCATCCAAATTAGTTCACATCCGTTCAAAATGTGTCAAACTTTAGCCAGTTGATGTATCTCAAATGAGCAAAGCTTACATGTAAATAACATGCAGAAATAGGTATATTGGCCAGTAGAGGGACAATGTATGTTTCAAAACAGTTGCTATTTTTCGTAATAGTGGTCTTATTAATAACAATATTCGACTGTGCTTTGGTGTATATGACCGACCCGCCCCCCTCCCCCAACCCACCTCAAAAAATGTCACAAAATATGGATGGTTCCTATAAAATTTGGCTTTTTACCAAACAATAGCTTATATTTCGCGCTATTTCCGGTAATTAATGGTGCTGTGCTTTGGTGTATATGACCCACCCGCCCCCTTCCCCCAACCCACCTCAAAAAATGTCCCAACATATGTTTGGTTCCTATGAAATTTTGGCATAGGAGGTGGCAGCATTTTTTGTATTACAAAAATACTACCACCTCGCCTGGCCGTCAAATATTGCCGTCAATATTTGACGATTTTTGGTATTGCAAAAAAATTCTGCCACCTCCTATGCGAGCATGTGCGCCTGGTGTAATTTGACGGTTTAAACGAGTTTGAACTTGTCTATTGGGTTTTACTTTGTTGGAGGCTTTGACATTGGAGGTCATCTCTTTATTCCTGTCTACTAAAGCACCCCAATTTAAGGTCCTATTGAACTGGAACTCTTCTGTGCGCACAGGTAAACAATAGACTTGCATGATGAGGCTGACATTAAAATATTCTAGACACTACGAATGCATTTTCAAAGTAAGTCTTCAAAAATGTTTGAGTCTCAAGCATATTCAATGACACCTTTCTATCCTTGTCCCGTCTCCCAACTGTCAAATATAGTCAGAGTAATACAAATATACCTAGTCCAAGAGTCCAAATCTTTTTTTATTGAATAAAGACTGCACGAATTTATATTCATGACCAGTGCGACGCATACACGAGAAGGAGTCACTCGAAATAGGGATTTCATGCGTCACAAAGGGGGTGGGTGCTACACCGGAATTTGTGTTTTCAGATCGTTGGGGTGTTAAACGCCAATCATTTTTCTTTCTCTTTGAGAACTTTGAATTTACTCAGGTCACAATGCCAAGAAAGGTGTTGCTACAGGTGATCATTGATAAAATACGTTTAAGAAGCTTTTTCAATTTGCATTTGTATTGGCTGGAGTGATTCAGAAAATTTTTAATGGTTAACCCGTCAGCGCCCACGGGTGCCATACGGCACCGCAGTGCAGCGCCGAGCCGAAACTCCTACAATGTAACTAATATGTGACTCTAAGCGTACATTTCGGTGCGCATACTTAGTAGAAGGTTTCTTCTATCATTCAGTCAGTGTGAATTGTGTTTCGCAACACATCGGATCGTCCAGTCTGTTTCACAGCAAAAGGCTTTTTTCCGGACCCATGAGTTATGGGTACTCGATCGAGGTAAGTGCTCACTGTGTCTATAGTTATTAGTTTAAAAGCTATACCTTAATGTTTTCTTGAAATGTAAAGTACAAACTAATATTTGTAAACGAATTAGCAGGATCTAGTGATTAAAAGTTGAGATATGTGAAGTTAAACACCAGCGGTGCCGTTTGGCACCGCTGGGCGTTACCCGTATCAATTCACCTTGTGGTCCTATTTTGCTTACGGTTGCGATTTACAGCTCTATATTTCATCGTAAAGCAGTTTTCTTAACAGAAATGGGTGCTGAACGTTTTTAAAAGGTATATAAGCTATGTTTAAGGCTTATTTTCATATAAAATATTATTAAATAAGATTTAAGAAATACAAATATTGACTCGTAGATTTCCACGGCGTTGAATTCCAAACGTTTGCATGACTTCTGGGTTTCACCGCGTGGGATTTGTTGGTAGATTTATTAATTTCAAGGTTATGATTCGTGAATATTTACTTTTCGAAAAAATTCAAACACCAAATTAGTCTCATATCTTTCTTACAAATAAACCCTTTTTATCACTGTACTGAGAATTGTTTCATTCATGCGTAGAGCGATACATTATGTTTGCATGAGGAAATATGCGAATGAAGTGTTAAAAGTATAATTCTACAATTATTTACATTTCTAAAATTCTATTATTCTAAAATGTTTCAATTGCTGATGCCACGTTACTTTCTCCAAGCTCTTACTTATATTTTGTTCACTTAGGAATTTAACTCTTCAAGAGGTTTTAGACCTCCTAGAGGAAGAAGTTGATAACGTCCACCAAATATTTGTATAGCCACCAGAGAGCACCGTTTTGACTTACGAAGTTTCAGGTGATGATGACGGTGGCTTAGTTGACAACTTATCTGGTCGTCAGCTCCGAGCAAAAGCAGAGATACTGTTTTTAAAAGGTGGAGAAAATGATGATGAAGAATTTGATGAGCAAAGTGGCCATAATATCTCAACAATTCAGGTTGATTCTAGTAAGCCCGTCACCGGAATGTCACGCAATATGAAAAGAAAAAGAGCTCCGGATCTTAAAAAACGGAGAGAGAAAATGGATGGAGATGTATCTAACTGCAGCTCGAAGAAAAATAATGAAATTTATAAATTTATATGGCAGAAAAACCAAGATATCAATGGTACAGAGTCTTTCTTCCCTAGCACTGACTATTCAGACCTCCGGAATTTAAATGCTGTGGATATTTTTGAACTATTTTTTGATGAACAAGTGGTTAACTTATTAGTCTCTGAGAGCAATAATTATGCGCTATTCTGTTACTGCCCTTCACCTAATATTTCTTTCGAAGAGATGAAAGTGTTCTTGGGAATTTTAATTCTCTCCTGATATAATGAGGTCCCTGACAAGCGCAATTACTGGGAGGAAGGGGGAGACGTCCGGAACGATTTTGTGTGCAATGCCATGCGAAGGAACCGTTTCCTGGAGATTGAACGCTTTCTACATTGTGCGGACAACAATGCTCCTCATCACACTGACAAATATTGGAAATTGAGACCTCTAATGAACCTATTGCAGGAACGAATTAGGAAACTATTTAGACCTGAGCAAAATATTGCCTATAAGGAGAGTATGGTGGCTTACTACGGATCCCATGGATGTAAGCAATTCATAAGAGGCAAGCCTATTAGGTTCGGCTACAAGGTATGGTGCTTGAATAGTGCAGCTGGTTACCTAATCGACTTCGAGGCATACCAGGGAAAAAGGCATAATGGAAATGAAGTATACGAAAAGAGGTGCGGAAAATCAACAGCCCCGATGTTATCAATGTTGGACAATCTCAGAGAAGATGCATGGCACCTGCCGTATAATATTTTCTTCGACAACCTTTTTACAGGTAGGCGGTATATTTGTAATTCTTATAAAATGATGTCACTATCTGTTTACCACGAGGGGAAGGAAATAAGCTTTGGTTTTTTTAAATGTAGGAATGAACCTCTTGATGGGGCTGAAAAGTAGGGGCTATAGTGGCACTGGTACACTCCGGAGCAATCGATTGCCGAAAGGAAGTAACCTCACCCCGAAATCCATTTTTCAAAAGGAGCCACGGTGAAGTTACGAGTACAGCTGTGATAAAGAGACATCTATAATCCTTGTTCAATGGGTGGACAATGGGGTTCTAATGGGTGCATCAACACGGTATGGTGTGCATCCTGTGACAAGCGTAGCAAGGTACTCGAGTGGTGCGAAAAAGATAATTTCTGTGACGCGACCAAAACTATTTGAGGTGTACAATGAGAACATGGGTGGTACCGACCTGATGGACCGAGGAATAAATCGCTACAGAGTGGGTGTGCGCCGTAAGAAATGGTGGTGGCCAATTTTTACGTGGCTGTTAGATGTTTGTGTACACAACACTTATCAGGAGTGGATATATCGCAGCTGGAGGTAAAGAGGCTTATTGTCCAAGTATACCTGGTTAAGTACGGAACTGGCTCACATCAGGGAAAACAGATAGGGAAAAATGCCGGACGCCTTGCAGCAAATATGCTACGATACGATGGCATAAACCATCTCGTTATTCCCACCCAAAAGGGGAGTAGGAGAAAATGTGCTGGTGATTATTGCATGTCTCAAACAAGAACCGAGTGCAAGAATGTAATGTTGGTCTTTGTGTTCAATGTTTCGCTCATTACCATTCCAAATCTAATGTGTAATAAATAAATTAAATAGAGGTTTTATTATAGTTGACGACGTTTGATTCTTCCCAAAATACCTTCATGAGCGAAAAGACCCCACTAACGCCCAGCGGTGCCATATGGCACCGGCATGTAACTCTGGATCTATAGAATATTTTGGGGAAAAATTTTAGGAGCCTTCTTTATTGCTCATATGTATCATATTTTGGAAAAATGAACGATGTTTGATTTTTAAAAAACTTTGGGCGCTGACGGGTTAAATATCCTTAAATTTTGACAGCGTTTTTTGGAAATGTCTAGGATGAGCTCCAATAGGTTCTGAATTTTTACTGGTTATATAGCCTAAGTGATTAGACTGAAGAATATATCCCTGTCACACTAGCCAAATGGTAAATGCTCCTTCCGGTGCGGTTAGCACTCGTTTCTTTCGAAAATCAATCAAATGAATGGAGAAATTCCTTCACCACACCTCTACCCTGTGAAAGTTCTTGCTCTCTCTTCACATTCTTGCTTACTCATAACGATAACTCCTTAGATTAAATTATACCTAAAATTAATTCATAGCTACAACTCATTCGATCAGAGGATTTTAGTACGCCTCAAGATATATTTGTGAATGGCTGCTCTTCATGTTTACTTCTCAAATGAGAAAAATGACTACTCGGTGGTAAACATGGCAAAATATCAGATTTTAGAAACTTGCCATGATATATCTTTATTAATCTCAGCTACAGCGTCGATAAAAGCTAAATTTAGTTAAAATAAAGATAACTAATTGAAGTAAATCCATCCCTGCCGTGAACTTTAGCTCATTTATTTGAATTTTAGTTGTGATGGTTAGCCTAATTCCCTTGGAAATATTTTCCATCGTTCAACTATCACTTTTTCGGGCGTCTAGTGCTTCTTAATTAATAACTTCTACTTAAGTTCAAAAGAGTAAATAGCTCGTCAATAGATCTCAAATACTTAGGTTTCTAATCAGTCTGCCAAGATTCCATCGCGTATGTTGAGTCAATAAGTTTATAAATCTAGGTAGGATTTTGTTCGTGGAGCAGTCTAGGCTCATACTATAGTCCATTGAATTTACCGCCGTCAATTCATATTACGAAGGCTTTTGATTTGATATCTCATCGGGACCTTTTAAGATAGAACCTGCGCTTCGAAACACCAGATTCATGGGACCAAAAAAGTGGGCCGTAATTAGAATGCATAATTGAAAATGATTATGATATTGATTAAGACCATTACCTATTATTGAACATGCCTTGACGATACAAGATTTTCCTTCCAAATGTTCTCATTCAGCGGTTTGATTATGAGGACTAATGGGGTTTACATTGACGTATGTCTTTGATAATCATCGAAATTTTCCATGGAATCAAAAAAAACTGCACAATGATTGAATAAACAATTAAGTAAAATTTACCAAGCATTGACATTTGTAGCGTCTGCTCATCCCTTTTCAATCATAATTATGTCAGTCTAGTGTGATTGATAGGGCACCTTGAAAAAATAATACGCTGCAATGGTTTAGTTAAAACATATTAGTTTGTGAGAAAGCCTTTTTGTGGTAAATATCAAGAAATAAAATATTAAACCGAAGCGTGTCACCATTCCACCAAAAGGACAATGTAACTTGAGGCTGAAAAAAAAATGATTTTCAAATCCTGTTATTGGAGCTGAATAGCCGTTAATGGGAATAATTTATATGCAATGTATGAAATAAAATCTGTGCATGTTATCGTAGGCACTTGTGACAGAGACTATTCCTTAAGTGTGGGATGGGTTTCCGCTGTTAAATTGATCCTCTCCTGAGGCAACCTCTCCTCTTTGATTGCTACTAGTAGTAATTTGCTTTAATATAGCATGTAACAAACAGCGAATACTGCATTTAGGTAAAATGATACACTATATTACACTGTAGAACCATAATTTAATTCGAGGATGCACACATAATCTTGATATCACCCTTTTATAGCATGAATGAGATAATGGATGTGTAATAAACGAAATAGAAATCAATAATTTTTCACTATTCTTTCAAACATCTTGTGCACAACGGATTTGGTCTTTAATGCTCCATGCTGTTACATATAGGGGTCATTCACCCTCAATTCAACAAACGTTTGTCCCTTAGGGTCTCAGATTTTGATAAAAATTGGTGTATGGGTATAACATCAACTCAAACTCAATACTCTCAAACTGTTTTGTGAAAAAAATTTTTTTGAGTCAATTATGCATATTTTAATTTTTTCGCATTTTTAGCAAAAATCCGAGCCTTAAATCATATTATCACTTATATCTCCGCTTGTAATTGTCATACAGCAATAATTAATAGCTCTTATTAAAGCTAAATCTTTATTGAATGCAAATTTATCAATATAAAATTATTTTCATCTTTATCCTATTGTTGTAAATTACTTATGTTTAAAAAATGATTAATAAACTTTTCTCAAATACTCCATCTCAGAATCGGCCGAAATATTTTTTCCGTAATTTCAACATATCCAGCTAACTATTACAAAAATAAAATTTAGTGGCAATTCATAAATTCGTTTTTTACAAATATTTAAACATTTACAATTTTCTCTCGCGCGGCCCGTGTTTAAAAAGTTGTTAATAAACTTTTCTCAAATACTCCATTTCAGAATCGGCCGAAACTTTTTTTCCTTAATTTAAACTAATTTATCTAAGTATTCCAAAAATAAAATTCAGTGGCAATTCATAAATGCGCTTTTTATAAATATTTAAACATTTACAATTTTCTCTCGCGCGGCCCGTGTTCAAGAAAATGTTGATAATTTTTTCTCAAATACTGCATCTCAGAATCGGCCGAAACTTTTTTTCCGTTATTTAAACATATCCAGATAACTACTGAAAAAATAAAATTTAGTGGAAATTTATAAATGCGTTTTTTATAAATATTTAAACATTTACAATTTTATCTCCCGCGGCCCGTCGGCTCCCCCATTTGCATGACATGCAGCAGACACGCGATGCAAGAATAAAAATTTCCCTAATTGCTCAAGGTCAAAGCTATACGAGATTAAAATATATTATAAACTATGAATGTTAACAACAATTGTTTTTTGTTCTGTTAAATGGATGTTTGCAGAGACCATTGAGCTCCACTTTCTCTGCGCGAAGTTTTTTCTAACTACTCCGACACTATCAATTGAAAACTCTTTCTCGGCGGTAATGACAATGGAAAACGGACACATAAACAGAAGACCAATTTTAGGAAATTTGAAAGAGTTATTTTGTAATTTAAGGAAAAATATCCCGAAGATACAGTTTCCTTTTCAAAATTTGCAGAGCTCAGACCTAAGAAGTGCGTTCTTGCGGGAGCATCAGGAACTCATACCGTATACGTGTGTCTGGTACAACAAAATTTTAAATTAATGATTTAAGGTGCAAGGTTATCACCACTAAATCTAGGGGATAACACCGAACCGCTGTTGTCATATAAAGACTATTTGTCAGCAATGATGTGTTTCCCTGCGACCGAGTCATGCCATTTGAACGAATGTAAAAACTGCCCTGGGCCGAGCAAAATTCGGAAATCAGTAGAAGAACACTTTGATGGAAATTTAGTTGATAGCATTACTTACCACCAAAGGGTGCAAGCTAACCGTTGCTCCCTAGAAATTTTTACAAAATCTACCGATAACTTTCTTGAAACATTTATTGAAAAGTTACAGAAACTTCAGCCACATGACTACATTGCTAAAAACCAATCTGATTTTATTAGAAATGTAAAGCATAACATTCAAGTGGGGCAGGTTCTCGTCATTGCAGATTTTTCAGAAAATTACGCTTTCGTTTTACAGGACAGCATGCAAGGTATGCACTGGAATAACGACCAAGCAACAGTTCATCTCCTGGCTTGCTATTACAGCCCTAAAGTCCAGGATAATGTAATCCCATTGAGATTCGTAATCATATCAGACAGCCTGAAGCATATAACATCAACTGTACATTTTTTTCAAAAACATCTCCTTAAATTCTTGAAATTGAAAGTTCCGAAGCTTCAAATAGAAAAATATTATTCAGATGGAACAGCTGCTCATTATAAAAACAAGTATAACATTCAGAACTTATCTCTTCACAGGAAAGATTTCACAATCTCTGCAGAATGGCATTTCTTTGCTACATCGCATGGTAAAGGGCCAAGTGATAGACTGGGAGGAACTTTGAGAAGACTAGCATCAAGAGCAAGCCTTCAGCTTGCATACAAAAAACAAATACGTACACCTATAGAACTCTTTAAACGGGCAAAAGATCATATTTTAGGAGTGGATTTTGGCTACGCAAAGAAAGAAGAACTTGGAAAACATTCCGATGTACTTGGGAAAATATTTCGTCTGGCAGTTAGTTTAGCAGGCATTAGGGAGTTCCATGCTGCAATACCCGAATCAAATGAAGTGGTTTTAATGAAGAGACTCTCTTCGTCCAAGCAAGGGACGAGGATTCAGCTGTAGTTGCAGGCAGGAGTAACAGAATCCTCAAATAAAATATTTCCGAGAGGACATCTTCCTACAAGGAAGGACATCATATGTTTACGGAAAGCATGCTAACTTAGCCTTTTTTAAATTTGTTATAGATACAAGGGTTTTGTTTTCTCGTTAGTTATAATCGATTGTGTCGGAGTAGTTAGAAAAAACTTCGCGCAGAGAAAGTGGAGCTCAATGGTCTCTGCAAACATCCATTTAACAGAACAAATAACAATTGTTGTTAACATTCATAGTTTATAATGTATTTTTATCTCATATAGCCACGACCTTGAGCAATTAGAGAAATTTTTAGGCTTGCATCGCGTGTCTGCTGCATGTCATGCAAATGGGGGAGCCGACGGGCCGCGGGAGATAAAATTGTAAATGTTTAAATATTTATAAAAAACGCATTTATGAATTTCCACTAAATTTTATTTTTTTAGTAGTTATCTGGATATGTTTAAATAACGGAAAAAAAGTATCGGCCGATTCTGAGATGCAGTATTTGAGAAAAAATTATCAACATTTTCTTGAACCGCGCGAGAGAAAATTGTAAATGTTTAAATATTTATAAAGAGCGCATTTATGAATTGCCACTGAATTTTATTTTTGGAATAGTTAGATAAATATGTTTAGATTAAGAAAAAAAGGTTTCAGCCGATAATGAAATGGAGAATTTGAGAAAAGTTTATTAACAACTTTTTAAACACGGGCCGCGCGAGAGAAAATTGTAAATGTTTAAATATTTGTAAAAAACGCATTTTCGAATTGCCACTAAATTTTATTTTTGGAATAGTTAGCTGGATATGTTGTAATTACGGAAAAAACGTTTCGGCCGATTCTGAGATGGAGTATTTGAGAAAAGTTTATTAACAATTTTTTAAACATTAGTAATTTACAACAATAGGGTATAGATGAAAATAATTTTTTATTGATACATTTGCTTTTAATAAAGATTTAGCTTTAATAAGAGCTATTAATTATTGCTGTATGACAATTACAAGCGGAGATATAAGTGATAATATGATTTAAGGCTCGGATTTTTGCTAAAAATGCGAAAAAATTAAAATATGCATAATTCACTCAAATTAAATTTTTTTCACAAAATGGTTGGAGGGTATTGAGTTTGAGTTGATATTATACCCTTACACCAATTTTTATCAAAATCTGAGACCCTAAGGGACAAACGTTTGTTGAATTGAGGTGGAATGACCCATAATTATTATTTATTTCGCTGATAATAGGAGCCTAAGAGATTGGCAACAATTGATAGATTCATTTATTTTCTAATAATCATTTAGTCAATTTATGAATATTAATCAACTGTTAATATTAATGAATATGACATGCCTTGTTTAGCTGTAGTGGAAATTAGCATGGGCAATTAAAGCTCATGTTTGGGTTATATATGCTAG
This sequence comes from Pyrrhosoma nymphula, assembly GCA_963573305.1. NCBI lineage: Eukaryota > Metazoa > Arthropoda > Insecta > Odonata > Coenagrionidae > Pyrrhosoma > Pyrrhosoma nymphula. The sequence goes on from OY754336.1 coordinate 134,244,856, forward strand.
ATGGGACGAAGAGCAGGAACCAGGGCAAGATAGTCCACTCAGCATCTGTGGATATTTTTTCCTCGTGGTAAATGGCTTGATAGCTCACTTCAGAGCAGGGATTGAGAATGGATATTGAGGGAAAACCAACATAGGCATAAGAAGACTAGCGAAAAACATTAATATTGGAATTAAGTTATAACAGTGGCAGAGTTTTAGAGGATTGCGGTGTTCTACTCAAGATATTAAAATACTTGTATTAGCAATATTCAAGTATTTACTGATGGGGGACAGCTGGAAAGATGAAAAAGTCGGTTACAATCGCCGAGGATTAGACCTTAGTTGACCATTCATCCAGAGAATTGCACATGCAACATTAGATGCATTAGAAAATCAGTTCGGCAAATATGGAATGAGGACTAATCATAAGAAAATTAAAGTCATCAACCGTTTCCTTTGTGTAACGCCATGCGCTTTTTCCAGAACGAGGAAAGCGAGACTGACCTTAAAAGTAGGAGAGCAAAACTGTAAAAAATAGAACAATTTATCGGTCTGGTAATACGTTGGAAGAGAATGAGCATTGTTATAACGATATTAGCAAAAGAATTGGGTGTGGATAGAAATGGAGAGTTCGATGGACGGGGAGTAAGATGAGGGAGTAAGTTATCGGTGTGATGGATGAAGAGAGGGAACTGCTCGGAAGAGGTAGAATAGGTGGTTGGAACAAGTATGTATGAGAGAATGCTTAAGGTCGTGATAGAGGGGAGGAATTTGGGTCATCATGGAAGGTGAGGCAGTAAGGAGTTAAGGGCTGGTGGCTGTAAAAAGAGTAGTATAGGTATTCGTTCTTTCATTAAAAACTACCTTAACCAGGAGATCACATCCACCTTTAATCAACTCACTTACTAAAAAGCCTACAGTATGAACCTAGGGGGAAAACAACATATTCAAACTACGATCATCAAACCATTCCATTTCAGAGTCTGAACGTGATACTAGATAACATCAGAAAAAATAGAGCCATCAATCAACTTGAGACATGCAGATCTTTCTCACTAAAATGATCTCAAAAGAGTCATACAACAAGGTTGTCCAAGATTTTAGTCATTAGTGCAGAAAATCAGTCATCATTTATGCAATGAAAATAGAAAATAGAGATATTAGACCCTGACCAAGATAATAGCGCAGGTAACCGTCAGTAAACGTGAACAATGCCGGCTGGAGAAGCGAATAGTGTACCCGAAGTGTGCAAGACGTTAACATATGATTACATCGTGGAAACATTGGTTGCTTTTCATAACTTTCTAGACCAAATCAGTATATTTCATCGGAATATAGTATTTAAGGTATTATTTAGTGTTGCCATGAGTGAAAAGGTGTATTTTTCAACCATGATGACGTTTCTTTGATGTAGAGTAGGTACATAACGGTTGAACTGGGATTTTAAATAGTCTATTGATTTCCGTGTGTTTTTCACTAACTTGCTCTACTCTGTGATCACCTGCCGACAAATTTCAAGCGAATTTCATAGGCCGTAACGTAATTATGTTTTTGTTTCTTAAGTAGTAGCAGCAATTCTTTTCATGACATTTATTTCATAACATATTTAACAGGCTTGTGAATAGCGAATACTATCGACATTGTCAAAATAAAATATGTATGAGTAGATTAGACATGGCTTGACTACGGCGATTTGATTTCATGGTGCATGAAAATAAAAAACTTAGTAATATTTTGTGTGCTTAAGAAAAGAAATAACTCAGCAACGAGATTAGACACTACGTTTTTAATCGTCGAAGAAATGTTGGTGAATGCGCAACTTCAGGTAGCTTTTGTATGTTGAGTTAACATTCCAAATTGTTAGGAATGGACGGAACATCCTGCCAAGTGTTGCATTTATGCTGTAGTAGCTGGCAAAAGTTGCCTTAAATCGAAATATCCTCGGAATTGGGGGTGATGGCTGACTTCGGTTATTATATTTGCAAAATATCAATAGCTGTAAAATTAATTTGGTAATAGCATAAGGAGCTCCTTCGTTTCAGCGGTGTAACTCACTTCTGATTGTATGTATACAAATATAATAACTGCGATTGCTTCATCCTAAGTTAATATATCGTCATGTATTGGTAATTCTTGCAGAAGATGTATATGTAATAATGATTCGCCTTTTTCTTTTCCTTCGTAATTTGGTATTCCCACAATACGATTACGGAGGTGCCAAATGATTGCAATGATGCCATCATTTAACGTAAGCTATTGACGACGGTTTTATGAAATCTCGTGTTTCTTTGTAAAAAAACAGTCACATTTGTCGTAAGATAACTATTACGTTTGAGGATAAGAAATTTGATTGCATCATTCAGTTGATGCCAAATCCACGGTAAATCATACACTTTCATAAGCGGATTTACATTTCCCACGAAAGTTATTCGCTTTCCTCATCACCTTCTTAAAATTAGGGGATTAAGTATCCAAAACATGGTCGTGTGTAAAGACAGTTTCTCACTTCCGAATGATTATCCAGCAAGCTTTTCAGAACGATTTTTAGAGAATAATTATTGTCCAATCTGGGACTCAAGACGGAAAGGAATGAGGATCTGACTAGCAGACAAAAAAACACATATCAACGACTTGGCTTGCAACATGGATCGTGATTACGTCGTGAATTAAAATCTGGATGTACACTTAACAGGCATGGTAAGGTAACTTAGTTATTTGCGTGTACAATATATATGTGAATGTTGGTAAACAGCGATTCATAAACCTTGTGGTGACAGTCGTGGTGGAGCGTTTCCTTATAGTTGAAGTACCGGAAAGAATTCCTTCGTAACTGGTTGTGAGTGGGGGAGGGAGGGAAGAATGCGCGGAGGAGAGGTTCGTAAGAGGCGAGGAGGGGGGCTGGTCACGTGAGGGGTGGTAAGCGTTCTCGTTTCGCACTCTGTACCTCACATCTTTCAATGCATTTCACCTAGTGCTTTTTTGATGTGAAACGAGGTGTCGTATGTTTGCGATCTATTACACATGAGAGTTACCTCTTGGTTTAAAAATATATAACCACAGTTTGAAGTATCAAAAAATAAATTTGTCAAAAATTATCCTGCTTGATTAACCAAAATAAATAAATTTTAAAACTATTCCATGTGAGTTTTCATTTTAAAAACCCTCTCCTCGTTGATGCGTTCGCCTGAGATTATTATTAAACGTTTGCTGAGGTATGTACGGATGGTGGAGGGGTTACTGCTAAGAAAATGAGTGGTGCTTCGGGACAAAAACCCTCTCCTCTTTTATGTGTGCGTCTGATATTATTATTTAACGAGTGCTGTGGGGAGCTTCAGCAAACTGGCGATTTTAGGTGCCATCTTTATGCCTACGATTGGAGAAGTGTGGTGTTAAAGTCAACGATCTAAATATGTGTATGAAAACAAGTGACTGCACTTATGTGGCGTCTATGAGTGGGGCATGAAACCTTGAAGCTTACCACGTGATGAAGGGTGAACGGTATATGTTTGATGGAATGTTTGCGTAAGTTTGATGCTGTGACCTTCAAGGACGCTTGCAGTGAAATGTAGTCATATGGGAGAACGAAAAGAAACGAAAATCTAAGCGTTTCTATCGGGATGGGAAGAATGTTATAAGGAACTCTAATGTATAGTTTAGTCCTGACGGACGCCTATAATACTATGAGTTCAGATTTGTTCGCTGGCAGTACGCTGGGGCAAAATTGCAAAAATATCCTGGTCGAGGGAGTGAGGCGGAAATATTTGTCTGCATAGGTTTCCTATATCGGTTGCCGGGCAAAAGAACGACTAAGATATACGTGGTATTATTATATATCTATACCTCAAATACACAGTAAGACATGATTTGGTTAGGGCTGATAACAAAAATCATGGCCTACATAACTGCCCTTTATATTGATACTAATTATTTGATTATTATTAAGCGAGATATAATCCATAGTGCCTTAAATAATCGCGTGTAATTTACACCTTTTATTAAGGTGGTTGGTGGGGATGGGGTTGAGAGGGATATGTTTGCCAAAAACAAGTCGAATATTATCGTTAATAAGGCCGATATTAACAAATAAAGAGAAGTTCACGAATATTTTTTAGGATACAGCCTTATTTTGAAGGATTTTATGATGTCCACACCGTTCGATCTTCATTTGTTTCATAGTGAATATAATAAGAAACTAGTTTCGTCTCTCTCTCTGAAGAGTGCTTAAACCATGCGAGCTACGTACTCTTAATTAAGCATCTCTTTGCATCAACGTTGCGGGATTGAGGGGAGAGAAGGGGGACTGGGTTGTAACCATGGAATGCGAGCAGGAAGTGCTCCAAGGTAATCATGCACGACTCTGTGAAGCCTACTAGCGAGAAAAGCTGAAGAATTCATATGGGACAACGAAAAGAAACAAAAAAATAAGCGTTTCTATCGGGATGGGGCAAATGTTATAAGCATCGTTTTACGTAAAATCGACTCCTCTTTCCATCGCTGTTAATTATTTATCGCAGGCATTGTTAATAAGCGAAATATAAGCTATTATTTAGTAAAAAGCCAAAATTTCATAGGAACCAACCACATGTTGTGACATTTTTTGAGGTGGTTGGGGGGAGGGGGGCGGGTGGGTCGTATACACCAAAGCACAGTCGAATATTGTTATTAATAAGACCGCTATTACGAAAAATAGCAACTGTTTTGAAACATACATTGTCCCTCTACTTTGGCCGAGAAATTGAAGTTACCTGATAATAAACAATAAATGATTTTTCACTCCATAATTTTTCCCATTGTGGTAAGCAGTGGCATTCTTCGTAGTACGTAGTATTAAGAGAGAAAAGAAGAAAAAGATAACTACATTCTCTATCATGGAAATATAATCTATGCCTTAATTTTGTAACGTGTCTGTAAGCCAGTCAGTCAGATATTCTGTATCCATTTTGTTTACATCTCTCTCAAGTTTAGAGGTAGAGAAATGAGGTTTGGTGCATTAAATGAGTATTCTCTGCCTGTATGATTAGGAAATAAATTTAGTTTGGTAGATGTCAAATTATGGGGTTGTTTTTACCTCTATATTGTTAATATTGACACCCACGAAGAAAAGCATTGAATTCGTTGCAGGTGTTTCTTCATTTGCTTTTTTAAAATACTTGCACTCAAGATATTGGATAGATATTTGCATCATAGAACGCATAAAAGAATTAAGTATTTAATTATTTCATTCAATTTTCTTATATGCTTCGTTTTGGCCCAGGTACTACGTTTTCATCTCGAAATTCATCAATTTTTCTTCATTTTCAACAATAGACATTTTCTTGGCAACCGGTCTTGAATACCCATTTAATAACGATATTATGAATGGGTATTTACTCCTGCAGTCTGTAAAAGCCAGGTTCAGTGACTAATTTGACAGTTGTAGTCAAACGACTACAGTTCCCCGTTCGCCAACCCTTCTCAATGACATCCACAAGGGACGATCACTTCAAGTGCGTGGATTAAATGTGGAAAATCCATGCTCTTCGCGTGGTCAATTATATGCTGCATGCTCACGAGTGGGACAGATCAGTAATTAGCCAAATTAAACACCAGCTGATGAACACAACGCTTGCCTCAAAGCGTCGCATCTTTGGAGACATGTACAGAAACTCACGTTAACAAACAATATGCGCGTAAATCAGCTCTACGTGTTAACCATATTTTCAAAATAGCTGTTGGACATCGGTAATGGAAATGTACCAGCTGATGCCAACAAAAAAAATACTTCAATTCCATTGAACATTTATATCATTGTTCGATCGATCGAACAATCATTTCAGAAATTATTCCCACAAGTTGTCACCAATTACAAAAATCACCGATGGCTTTCCAAACGCGCTATTTTGGCAGCAAAAAACACCGACGTCAATGCAATCACCTACGCCATCCACAAACGAAATTTGGGTGAGTCTGTCACCTACAAATCGATTGATAGCGTCATGAATGTGGACGAGATTTTTAACTATCCAATTGAGTTTTTAAATTCCTTGGATCATTTTGGTGTACCACCGCACAAATTGTCATTCAAACTCGGCGCACCAATAATTATTTTGCGCAACATTAATGCACCACGAATTGGCAATGAAATCAGGCTCACTGTCGAACCACTGATACCAAACTTCATCGAAGCGACAATTCTGAATGGCTATTCAAAAGGAGAAGATTGCTTATTCCACGTACTCCCATCATTCCCACCGACATGTCACTTGATCTCAAATGACTACAGTTCCCCGTCCGCCTTCCATTCTCAATTACAATCAACAATGCACAAGGTAAATCGCTTCAAGTGTGTCGTTTAAATCTGGAAAATCAATGCTTTTTACACGGTTAATTATTTGTTGCATGCTCATGAGTGGGACAGCCGAAAATGTAATTTTTTTTGCAGAGGCTGGCGATAGGACCAAAGATATTGTATATCCGAAAGCACTCGAATAAAATTTTCTACTCTATTTTATTACACAAAATATCATTTTCTTTCATTAACGCTGAACATGAAAATGTGTGTGCTTTCTATATGTTTGCCTACTTAAAAAGAAAAAGAGGCATTGACACGCATCTTTTGCCATCATTTGCCATAAACGAGTGCAATCGGGAAGGAAGGAGTTCGTTGGGGAGTCCTGGAGGGTTATTTTGTAATCTCACCTTTTCAGTGACTCTTAGTGGAAAGGAGGGAGATCCGTCTCCCTCTCTTAATGATCGGCTCACGAACGGTTCGTGAATTGTCGAAGCGTCAATTACCTTATATCAAATAAAAGATACCGAGACTAGCGGATACCCAGATTGCTCAACATCTTACGAAAGATATCTTGCACTGTACATGAGTACATACCACGAAAATCTAAATATTACAGTCAAAACTACAAGCGATATGTAAGCGATCACTCAATATTTAAAAATGAATAAGTGCATCTAATTAGTGTTCGATTCACAAGCACGGGAAATATGTACCAAGAACGTAGATTTTAAGGCAATATTGGTTGAAATTATGGTATAAATAACTGAATTCCATTCTCCATACACTGGCGGATAGGCACACGAAAACAAAGGTATCAGCAACATTGTTTGGGAAATATCGATGCGAAATATACACACAGATAATCCAAGCTAATAATAACATAAGCATTTCAAATAAGCATACTAAAGTGCCCAATATATTGGAGTTGAAAACGCTGAAGTTCTTTACGTTTAGCAAATTACAACAATACGATTTAAAATCGTTTGTATCTTTCGCGCCCTTGTTTGTTTTCAAACTCAAGCTTCTAGTGGAAACGATGGTGGCTCCATGTCACGTTCTTTATGACAGGTGAGATGGAACTAATGGTAGGCGGAGATAATGAAACGGATCAAGAGCCGAAAGAGACGGATCAGAGCGAATGAATCGTCTAAAAGACCAGCTCATGACCGGCAGTTCACCGTTTGAGGTCCGAAGATGGTCACGCCGCCTGGGTGGTGGAGTTGAACTACGAAAAAGTGACATTTGATGACGTATTCTCAGTAATGTGAGATTACAAAATAACCCCCCTTTTACGGTTGGCATAACTTGTTCTCCTACGCTGAAGTTGTAGTTATAGAGAAAAGTAAGATTTTTACGTAAAAAATAATTTTATTTTTATTGCACTTATTTTATTTCCACTTTTATTGCACCTAAATTATAATCAATGTGATTAAAACATAACCATATTATGCATATATTTTCCTCAAGCGCGTTCGAAATAAGTGTGTTTTTTTGTCTAATCACATGGCTGACCAGATATTGTTCATTGGAATTACGATATTCTTGGAGCAAAAACGCAATTGCATCAGCTTATAGCTGGCTGGTGAAGCAGATAACGAATCGGAGACCACATTCCAAAACAGTCGTAGATTTTCTAACCAATGCGTTTATTGAACTGGACCACCCCCCAGGAGTCTTCCCCTCAACCGACTACCTAATTAAATGAGTTTGAAGAAACTCAAACATTCATTCAATCGAGACTTTGTCCTCCTCCGAAACTCAGTTTAGCTTGAAAGAGTGAACATTTACACGTACATTTGTCTCCAGCGCTCAAATCGCCAACTTTTGCGAATGAAATGGTGTTGTTTATAACATTTTTCAATGAACACTCAGACTTATTGGAATATCACCGGGTTGACGTGTCTTTTTCAAGTAAACCTATGTTAATTATTAAAGCTTATGGTTTTCGGATGCTTGAAAATATTTATTATTAATTTATCTTCAATATGACTTTGTTTAGTAAAAAAAAGTTTGTTGATGGGAAATCCCTCTTATCCCATTTATTAGCTTAAGTATCCTATTAAGATAAATTATTTCATTCCAGTTACAGTTATACTTAATGTATTTGCTATTGATGTAGGTATGTTTACCTTTGCGGCAGGATAGGCGCAAATAGGCACTCTGATATTTTCTATAATTCCTCTATAAATAAAAATGTTCATATGACAATAGAAACCAGTAAGGACCCAAATATTAACTCTCTATATTTAACTATTTAACTAACTCGAGGAGATAACTTTCGAAATTTACCGAAAATCCACCATCATAGGTGCGGATACTGATTCTTGGAACCCATTCATAAACAATTCAGCGGCCTGTCCAGCAGCAACAATAGATAAATAAAATTTCCCCTCAAAAATAACAAATATGAAGAAGATATAAATTAAATTAATTATATTGTGGATAGAAATGCTTACTAAGTTTCTCTAAAGGGACTACATACATTCAATTTTGAATAAATTACGGTAAAAATAGCCACATCTATGATCCCATCATTAATTCCTCTTAAATATTGCAAAATATGGTGAAAACCACAGTATTTAGGCCATTTGTCACATTTAAGGGGAGTAAGACTTTCCAAAGGGCGATACGGTACAATATAGCACTCTATGCTCCATTCACTATATAAATAAGATTTTATTGCGAAAGATAGAGGTAGATCAATGCAAAATATTATCTTTACGGTTTGCTGTGCGATTACTTGCTTGCGCAATACATGGGGCAGACTATCAGAAACGTAAATATCATGGACGACTTTTTTACAAGTGTTTGTGAAAAAATCGTCCATGTTTTTCAAACACCTACAGCACCAGAGTCAGAGTAGCACCTTAGTGCCAGGAATCCTCTATGTGGAGGATATTGGAAAAACATAAGAGGTGCTGGAAATGATGTTAGTTTTTCAACGCCTGAGCAAAATCGTGATTATTACAAGTGTTCCCATTCCTCTTCTCCTTGTTCTCCGTACCCTTCAAGATTTTCCCTCTTAGAAATAATCCAAAGGTCGATTTACATTGGACCAGTCTGTGAGCTCTTTTTGTGGATACCCCTTACCCCTTCCCATGCCCCACAATAATGCCTTTTTTCACCGGCAGATCCCATCAGTTGGAATTCTCCATAACTACCCCCCCTCCTCACCATCTGCCATTACAGCAGCATGCACGCCGCCAGCTAACAAGCGTTCCCTTTCCCATTTAGTTCACACCTTGCCCTTGAGAAGAGAGACTTCACCCAAGCGATGTCAGACTTCCAACGTAGACCAGCGTGCTTTTGTGAATTTGCTCATTCCCTTTTACCAGTTAGATATCAATCGTAGATCACAATCGACTGACTCCTCCTCCACACCCTATCGGAAAATTCCCTAGAAAATTGAACCCCCGCTTACCCTAGAAAACATTCCCCTAGGGAATAATTTACCTAGAATGCTTTTATCCTGTAAAATATACTTCTTTAAAGTAGGTTGCAGTGGCTTAAAATTTATTTATTTTACACCAAATATTTGACTGTGTGTCATTCTTTATATAATGGTTGCACATATATTTTTAGGGACAAATATTTTGTCAATCTCATTTTACTAATTGTGTTAACTCTGTGGATGTATAAATTGAACTATGAAAAAAAGTTTTGGTTTTTAGGAATATATTTTTGTATGTTTTTCCCTATACTGTTATTCACTCTATGCACTGCACACAATCACTCTTTGCAACTTCTAGTTTAATTTTTCCTATGCATGGAGGTATTCCCAAAATAAGCGTTTTATTCTTAAGAAATTACTGACCTAAAGTCTGTCATCTCTAAAGAAAAAAGTGCTAGGAAAAAAATTCCCTAGAGTTTTAGAGCGTTTGCTTAAAACATAAATTTTTTCAAAGTAAAATATAAAGAACTAAGGAATACTTTCTTTCTTTCTGGCCTGATGGAAATTTCCGTATGTTCCAGGGAAATTTCCATCAGGCCAGAGGAGGAAGATTTCTTCCCTAAATCCTCCCTAATACTGATTCTTGGAACCCATTCATAAACAATTCCTACCCTTCCCTCCCCCCTAACTCCTCTACCCCACTTACCTCCACTCCCTCCCCTCCCTTCCCGTACTCTCAACCCACCTCCACTTCCCCCTGTTTTTCCGTCCCCCCCACCCTTCTCTTTCCCGCCCCTTAGCCTATCCAGCTAGATTTTGTTCACGCTTGTGATTGGTCAATGATAACCACCTGATGATGAGGTAACACGCCGAAACCTACGTTGAAATAAATTATATTTTCTAAAAAGGGAACCGAATTACAGAATGGCTCAGACGACCTATCCCTACGAATACTTAACACTAGGAATACCGGACTTGTCACCCCTCCTAGAACTACCGAATGGAGTCATTTTGACTCCTACCTATGTATTGTTTATTTATGCAGTTTATCTCTGATTTTATTGTTACATTGCTTTATTTTATCATTTTTGTTTATTATTTTAATATTTTCAAAGTGGTTTAAACAAAAAATGATATATTATTTTTTTGCGAGATACGACAGTATTGCTTTGACTTTCTTTTTTCTTACATGTTATCATCTTTTTGTTTTTTTAATGGGATTATCACAAATTAATTTGATAAAACAACAAGCATAAACTTTTTACAATTTTTTGTTGTTATCTTTTAACATTAAAACGCATTACGGAGGTACATAGAATGTGGCAAGACTCTTGAACAAGAGCGAAAAATAAGAGAATAGATAAGTATATGGAATAAAAAGATTTTTATTACAATTGGCAACCCACACACTTGTCTTAGGTGCTTCACAGTTCAAGAATCGTTTTTCATTTACGGCGGTACATTTTCCACACAAAGATTTTCGGCAGGTCATACAATTTTCAACCTATCAATTTTTTTTGCATTTTATTTTACCTGGCAAACTTTTGTTTGCAGAATCCCGTCAGAAGAATCTGCGTCATTGGACATGCCACGCTTTTGCCTAGATCTAACGTAAGGATCAGCCTACTCTGTAACGAGCTTTGTCAAAAACTCAGTAACGAGCTTTTGCGTGAAATGTTTTCGGAGGTAGTTACCTTGTACACTATCCAAGAATGTATACCTGCTAAGTCGAGAGTATTTTTAAACGAGTGGATAGGCCATCGCCGAGTACATGTTCTTGTCGTATATTTGCATGCCATTTGGTTTACGACATCTACTCCGTATTTAGTTTAATTGTAAAACTTCTCCGTTTCAGGGTTTTTTTTAGCGAAATCAGAAGCAATGTCGAAATCTGGATGGATATAACTAAGAATTATGACATTCTTGTTTTGTTTTCCTTGATATACGGTAAGTGTGAACTCATGGCTGTTTTTAAAAACTTTATAGTTGTACAAGTCTTCTTTCATTGATTTGATCTCCATTGGTACTTCTCGTCTTTTTCTATTTACCGTTCCCACAATGCTAGTACCCTGGCTTTTTAGTTGTTCAGCGACTCTGACTGAAGTAAAATAATCATCTATTGTAACATTTCGCCCTTTTTTCAGAAACGGCTGCATTCATTTCAGTACTACTTGGTCAGCTAAATGGCAATCAGCATGACGTAAATTATCTTATCCAACATAAGGGAAGCCTTTGCAAGATATTTGCTATCCTTGTAAACAGCTAGCCAATATTGTTACCGTTACCGAAGTTAACCGTTAAATACAGAATCGCTATGATAAACATACATTTTAACAGTGCGTGTCTATCTCAGAACCTCACCCCGAATTATGTCAACGTGCGAACGAGTTCTTCATCTACAGCGGCTAGACTCGGCCAGGAGAAGGGACAAAGAACCTGGATCAAGAAAGAACTACAAATTTGGTACAACAAACGGGACAACATCGCCCACCATCGGCACCTCCTCCACACGGAACTGGTACATTCTTTGCACTGGGCAGAATGGTCGGTGTTCGACGACAGTGTCCGGAATTTAGCAAGTGAGATCGCCTTTAAGAAGTTGCAGACAGTGAAGAAGAAACTGGAATGCCTCAACCAACGCCAGAATCAGACCAGCAAAAAGGAAACTGTGAGTTCTAAATTGCCCTCATCTTTTGTTTTTTATGATAGAGTTATCAACTTAAGCAACCACAATTTTCGACCTAAAGAAATAGAGATTTTAAATAAAGGCCTTAAATACTGCCCCAACCTTCCCAATGGGGCAAAAGAAATTGCTGATCTTATAGTGGATTGTGAAATGGCAGTGAGAAGTGAAGACCTTACGATTAAACACGTCATAGCTCAGTCCCTTGGCTCTATTCTGAAAACCGAGGCCGCAAACATGGTGAATTCGTTTGCCCAACACACAAGTGAAGTTTCTACCATTAAATCCTTGAAAATATCTTTAATCGATAATGGACTCTTAGCTATGAAAGCGGATAAAGGGAATTCGGTGGTGATCTTGGATCGCTATAGCTACATCAATAAGTGTATGGACTTCATCAAAGCCAATAACATCGTATTACTTAAAGAAGACCCCACGGCTAAATTCCAAAGAGAGTGTAAAAACGCTCTTTCTAATATCCAAGCCCTTTTATCGCCGACGGAAATACGGAGAGCGATAGTGATGAATCCCCTATCCCCTAGTTTCTACGGCATGCCGAAAGTGCACAAACCTGACATCCCTATTCGCCCTGTGATTTCTGGTATCTCATCACCAGCACATACTCTCGCCCGAGTGCTAAAGAGTAAATTTATGGAATATACTAATTTCCGTAGCACCCACAGTGTCAAAAATTCCCTTGAACTAGCCACTTACCTAGACAATGTGACACCCCCGAAGAAAGGTTGGTTAGTGTCGTTCGACATAGTGAGCCTCTTCACCAGTGTTCCCAAAGAAAAAGCAGTGGAGCTTGCAGAGGAAGTGTTGATACAATCCCAGGCCCCCCCAGATATAATTAAGGAGTTAATATATCTCATTAAACTCTGTGTAAACCAAAATTATTTCGTGTTCAACGGCAATCACTACCAGCAGAATGAGGGTTTGGCTATGGGTTCCCCCCTATCACCTCTATTAGCAGAAATCTTCTTGGACAATTTCGAAAAAGAATTATTTAAAGTCAACCACTCACTCTTGAAGAAAGTTCACTATTGGTTCCGTTACGTGGATGACATTTTGTGCCTATGGACAGGAACGAAACGCCAAGTGAATAATTTTTTGAAAATATTAAATTCTCGACACGGAAACATAAAATTTACAGTTGAGCTCCAAGTCAATGACACATTAAATTTTCTTGATTTAACCATATCCATTCAGGATGGCAAACACATGTTCGGTATCTATCGGAAACCAACATGTACTGATCATGTTATCCACGCCACCTCCAAACATCCCCCATGTCAGAAGCTAGCGGCCTTCCACAGCATGATCCACAGGGCCGTTAACATCCCCCTCACCGAGGAAGAATACGGCAAAGAGATACGCATTATAAAATCAATAGCCGTAGCAAACGGTTTCCCGGAGGCAATAATTAATAAAATAGAAGCTAAAAAGCAAAAAGTAACAGCCATCAGACAAATTTATTCAGTTGAACCAGAGAAAGCCCAACGCTGGCGTAAAATAAATTACATTGGGAATATTTCACTAAGATTAGGCAAATATCTGAAACACCTTGGCATCAAACCAGCCTTCCACAACGCAACAAACCTTAAATACTTACTCCCGAAAGTGAAAGACTCCATAAACACAATGGACCAAAGTGGCATTTACAGGCTAGAGTGCGCCGATTGCAAGGCATCATATTTTGGGCAGACTGGGAGAAGCCTGAGGACCCGAGCAGCCGAGCACAAGAAGGACTACGAGAAGAAGGAGGGGAAGTCACAGTTCGCGGCTCACCTCTTGGCTGAAGGACATCAGGCTGACTTCATCCCGGAAATGACGCATAAGGAGAGCAAGGGGACCAGAATGGATATTTTGGAACAATTGTACATAATATCGGCCGTGAGGAGAAAAGAACGCATCACTAATGACCACGTTTTTCCCTTCCATTCCCCACTCCTCGACCTCCCGCAGTTAATCCCAAACAAACCCTCCCATCACCTTCGGTCAGTCATCCTCTCCCCCGCCCCCTCCTCTCCTCAGACCCACGCTCAGCCCAAAACCTCCACCCCTTCCCTCACCCCCTCCTCCAGCCCTCTCCTTCCCACCTGCACACCCAAGGGTCATACAACGCCTTTTCCTCCACCCCCACCCTCATTACCATTCCCCTCTCCCTCCCCCATGTGACTATATATTGAGGGTTATCTATCTTGTAAGCAGTCTTGATGATGCTGCAGTGCAGTGAAACATGTTGGCTCAATAAATAATACTCTTCAGTGGAATAAGTGCAAAGTAATTTATCCTTTTCCAATATTGTTAGCTGTATTTGTCCCGCTTAGAAGGTATATACTGAGTGAAAGGACACCTAGTTTTGCTGAGGAAAATTTGTTCATCAACCGTTATGTAGGAACAAGGTTTGTAACAAGCAATGCAATTATCAATGAATCTATCCCACACTATTGAAAAGAGAGCAAACTTGTCAGATTTGAGTCGCTGGGATCGATTAGACTTCTTATCAAATTTTAGATAAGGCAAAATGTTCCTAGACATCGCTGTTTTACAAAGATGTATTTCCTACCAAATACTTGTAAAAGAGTGCCTGATATTCCGATAAAACGAATGCTGTTTGAGAACATTTTGTGACTTTTTGGCTTTATTTTTCTTTCAAAAGTTAATGAAGCGTACCAGTGCTGCAGGTTGAGCTGTCCTGTCCTTGAACGTTTACCGTAAATGTTGGTAATTTTGCGAAATTGTTAGTTGGTAGGCGACTAGTCGTTGATGCATTTTTGAAAAGGGACAAACGGTCCGCTTCGTCGAAAAGAGTGGAACGAAAAACATTTACTCAGGGAAAGATAAATTAGATGTCAGCATTTTTGGCAAAAAATTACTAGCGTCTGAGTAAGGGCTATTATTGGATAGGCTTGCATTAAATTTTGACTTTTATTACTGAATTGGTACTGCGTTTAATAAAGTATAAAATAAAACTGGATTTTATTTCTAAAAGTTATTACAAGTGAAAAGAAAACGGGTCTAGGATGAGATACGACAAAGCAATGTTTTATTTAGTATTTTTGAATTTATGACAAACTCTTGAAGTGATACGGCTGCTTGCCATAATAAATGTTTATTTCCTTAAAATCATCTTCAGCAGACATCAATTTGAACAGTGGTTTGCTGTACCTTTCTCGTGTAAGCTAGCCAATCACAGTTCCTTCATTACCTATTCCATATTTTGACATTCTTCATCATCTGTGTCGGATATCTCATCGCTGTTTGGTCTACTTCTGTAACCATTCCCATTTCTTTTTCTTTCCAATTCCGTTTTAAATTGACGATATATTTAACTATGACAAAAAAGTTTATTTTTCTATTCCACAAATTTTGCAATGTTTGCAAAACTTCAGACTGAAATTATTTTTCAAAGTAGAAGCCTCCAAACCTGGTGCTTACAGGCAACGTACTAAACTGTTGCAGAAATCCTGGATACGGTTACCGATAGTTTCCTCCATTCAAGAAGAGTATTTCCTTTTTTATAATGATGTGTATAGTGGAAGCACAAAATAAAAAATGCCCACCTCGGTGGAAAAGAGAAATATATTATATATTTCGCTCCGATTTTTATTAAATATGCATTGAGTTAAAATGCATTACTCTTATTCGAGAGATACTTCGCCGCGTAAGATGGCTGTCAAGTAACACACCATGGGATAGGTTGGGCTAAAATTTCCAAGTGTCAAAAATTCATGATCTTGAGAAATTAATCTTTACTATTTGAAACAAACATAACATAAACGACATTTGGAGCCATTCAATCCCCTGAAATCCGTGCCACAGGAGTGCTAATCTTGCTATATTTAAGGGTGAGAAACAGATTCAAATTGTGAAGTTTGAATTGTTTTCCCTCTAAAAGGTAAATCTTTCTCTTGTGTGCATCTTTTCGGCTAAACAATCAGTGAATTTGCCGTTTTCATTGCCTAAATAATGGATTTAAACAAATTCTTTTGCCCAGGATGGTTAGGCAACATGCATTGCACGATTCCATGTTCATTTACTTTTGTAGCTGTCTCTCCTGTCTCACTCATTATCGTTTTGGTGTACCCTCTCCTGAAAACGCAGTATTGTACGATTTAATTAAATAATGTGTTTTACCAAAATATCTTCAACATTAATAATATTCCACACCTTAAAGATAAACCAAAAGATTTCGATGACAAAAGGTCAAATAGTTATGTGATATGTGCTACAAAGTTAGTTTTCTCCATTGGAACGTAACTCTACCAAACATTTATTCACCAAAGTACACTCCGCTATACGACATCTGAGGTAAAAATCGGAGTAAATTGTGTTTGGTGGCACTTTTTTCTAGTCAAGTTAATTAGTCGAATAGTCATTTCAATGCCATTGCATAGCTTTTTGACTTAGTCACGAACAGCATATCTTTCTGATTTCTTGCGCTTCTGCATTATAAAACCTGGGTTGCTTTGATTCACGTGTCTCGATAGTTTTTTAGGTTTATCATTTGCATTCTCATTATTGGATTAGGAGAATGCATGCTACAACCGTACAGCTTTTTTTGGTAAGTTTTTCTGATAATAGGTCAATGGGAACGACGATCACTTCAAGATGCCAAGTACTTCGTCAACTGCTGCACCGCACTCGGCAAGTGAAAAAAAGAAGAGTGTCGCTTACAGAGCGTGAAATTGTGAAGGAAGCACAAGCAGCTTTTAGTTCCGAGGCCCAAATACGCGACTCTTTTGCGGGCCACACTATCGTCTATGCGGGAAACTTAATTGAATAAATTCGAAAAGCTCTATAGTAGACTACAGCCATCGTCTATTGATCTTGGCCTTGTGCAATCGTCAAACAGATGGATCTACACGTAGATGACGCTGCCAGCTCCATGTTGTCAAAGGTACTGGACATCGCTCTAGTCCCAAGAGCAATTCCTCGAGAAAATATTATCTTAGAAGTGCAGTCGTCAATCCGGGAACGGTCAAAGACACAGCCGAGGAGAAATACGGGACAATCTCGCACGCATTCTCCGTGAGGCAGGCGTACACCAAGTGCCGTGCTCACGTGAACAAATCTATATAGGCGAAACATGCAGGTCTCTGAAAATACGACTAAATGAACATCAAAGAGCGATAAAAATAAGAAATTCAAAGTATCAACCATCTCAGATCTCGCATGGAATGAACCAGGACGTGACATACAATTTGAAGACGCTAAAATTATATTTAGGGAAAATAGGTTCTTCCCGAGAATTGTAAAACAAGACATTGAAATCATAAAAACGTCGATGAATTCCAACAAAAAGGACGGATACCTCCTGCACAGCGAATGGAAAATAATAATAGGCTTTCCGCGAAATCATAATACAGCACCGAGATAGTGTGTTGAACTGATCGATCTGGGCACCAAAACTAGCCTGCCAGGCATTCGTATGAGTGACAAAACATTTTTATCAACATCCTTCAACTGAGGATGCTTTCAGGGTAGCTTAAGAAACTGTTGTGCTTTCAAAGAAACTTGCCCAATCGCAACGCAAAAAATGCTGGCATCAAGTGTATTATCAATTTGAAAAATGATAAGTTTTAAGAAGCTGTATAACTTTCAAAACTACTGCTATGTAAACATGGGTATACTGGTTATTAAATAGGAATATAAATCCTTTTCTATTAACGAAGAAATTACATTGACTTAGTGCTTCAAGAAAATTTACCAAGGTAATTTACAGATTTATTAATTAATGCAGTCCAAAAACAGCACAAGGACAATTACAAAGGACTCATAATGACAAAGAAAAAAATTAAAAAACAGTAAACAAAATGTAGACAACAATGAACAAAACAATATTCAACAGTATTATCAAATAACAAACAAAATGATAGTTTTCATAGGGTTGAGAGAGGAGTAGAGGGAAAATTACGATGGAGATGGTGCGAGATAGATGAGGGATGAAAAAAAAGGATCGAAATTGGGAACACATTTTGAAAAGGAGAAAATGGAAGAAGGGAGTCTGAATAGAAAAGAACGTTCAGAGACAGAAAATCGTTGGGTGAAAAAGTGAAAAAGGTCACTCAACCTCGTCGTGCGCGAAGGAACACGAAGCGGGAAAAGGGAAAGAAGGTCAGATGATCTGTATTTGCCATTAATAATATGTTTATGATGAATATCCTGTCATTGAGGACAGGGTGATCAGCTAGAGTCGCAATACCAAGAGAGGATGCAATCATATTGAGGGAAAAGTTGCCGAAAGGCTTGTGGCGGTAGCGGACAACACAGACAGGAAAACATTTAACGGGCGTTCCAGTAGTTTTAAGTGAAGAAGGTGGGGCCGCAGCCCAGATTTGGCTGCAGTATTCCTGGACCGGAGAGACGCAGGAAAAGAAAAAGTTGCGTAGAGCAATTAAATCGGAAACTTCTCGGTAGCGATACATTATGCCCACCAACGACATAGGTTGTGCGGTAATGGATTTTATGTGTTCACGGAAGAGCAGCTTAGAGTCAAAAATAACCCCTATATCTTTCTGAGAGGTGACTAAAGGAATATTATGCCCATATAGTCGGTAATTATGACTCTGGATAGATTTCCGTAAAGAGAAAGGTAGGATAGTAGACATGGCTGGATTAATTTTTAGACACCATTTCTTGGACCATAGGTCTATTGCATCAAGAGCTTTCTGCAGAGCAAATAACCCAACCCCAAAGATATAAATAACCCAACATCAGGTGGCATCATCTGATATCAAAGCTGCGATACGTGTATGTCACTTTATACTCATCGAATGCATTAAATGTCTTCTTCTGGTGAGGAATGTTTCAGAAAACACATGCATTTGGCACTCAAGAGAAGATTTTGATGTTTTCAGTAAGCGATTCAAAAGTGGATTGTCTCTTCCTTAAACTTCAATTGCATTACAACAAACAAAAAACCTTGATAGCTACTTTTTAGCTTGTTAAGTCGACTTTTTTCACGAAAAAAAAATTGTAATAAAAAGATGACGGAACACAAACCCAAAATAAACCGCATTAGAAGAAGGACTGGAGAGGTCATGAGAGATACCGCCTTCGCTCAGACACTCGTTCTTTTGCTTAAAATTTGGAGCATCATCTTCTAACGCACACGTAATCTTATCTCTCCCTGTGTGCATTAGGCAAAAGCGTTGTAAGCGAAACCACAGAATGTTTTGAAACTCATAAGAGGAGCAGGGGATCGGGTTTGGTGAATGCGGATGGAGTATCGAATTCCCATCCTGAGGACTTGAGGTTTGTAAATCCGGCTAAGGGGCAGAGACTTTTCAGCGGATGTCACGATCCCCACCCGAGGAGACACTACTCAAGCGCAGTACTCCGCCCGTCGGATGGGACGTTACACTGTTGTCCCTTAGACGCCTGCGTTACAAAGTATTTTGCCAATGCGGAGTTTCTATCCACTCTTCTCCCGTTTTTGTCATCCTCGGTTGGGTGGGGTAACACCCTCGTCTGCTTACCCAAAGGTCGCCGGTTCGAGTCCCACTGGAAGGTTATTTTGTAGTCTCACTTAAGTGAGAACACGACATATAATTTGGAAAATAACGCATTTTTTCGTAGTTCTACTCCGCCACCCAGGTGGCGTGGCTATCCTTTGCTCTTTATGTGGTGATCAGCGTGTCTTTTCTTTGACTCACCAGCTCTTTCGACTCTTAATCCGTTTCATTTGCCCCCGTCTTTCATTAGTTCCATCCAAGAACGTAGATTTAACCCCATCCATTCCACGTGTTGTAAGGAACGTGAAATGGAGCCACCATCGTTTCCCCGGATCTTGGCCGATCGTGAGCAGACCATAAAGGGAGCGAAACGGGTCTTCCTATCTTTCCGCTAAGAGTCAATAAAAATGAGAGATTACAAAATGACTCTCCTGAGTGGGTTTTTCTCCACTCCACGATAGTGGTTCCATTTCGCATTGCTTATGACAGCTGAGATGGGAATAATGAAATGCGGAGACTAGTGACACGGATCAAGAGTCGAAAGAGTGAGTGAGTCTAAATAAAAGACCGGCAGTTCACCACTTGAGAGCCGAAGATGGTCACGACGCATGGGTGGGAGAGTTGAAATACGAAAAATGACGTACTTTTCCGTATTTAATGACGAATTCTCACTTA
Source organism: Pyrrhosoma nymphula (assembly GCA_963573305.1). Taxonomy (NCBI): domain Eukaryota; kingdom Metazoa; phylum Arthropoda; class Insecta; order Odonata; family Coenagrionidae; genus Pyrrhosoma; species Pyrrhosoma nymphula. Next base: position 134,265,318 of record OY754336.1, read on the forward strand.
AGTGAGATAACAAACTAACCCCCCAGAGTGTGTGGGTATTTTGTGTGGGTAATGTGTATTATATTAACGAGTCCATTGCAATAAAGGCCTATATAGACCTAAAAATTCGCTCGAAATAAACTCCGTTAAACTAATTGTATTACAAAATTCCTTCCCCAAAAAAACCAACCCACATTCTTCATTTGTGCAAATGACCGCCCAGCCGTCAAGTCTTCTCCACCAGAGAACCGAACGACCAAAAAAAGGACGGGGATTGGAGAGCGGAGATAGCAATCAGTCAAAGGGAGCGGCGAGTGGACCACCGCGGAAGAAAGGCAAGTGGATCAAGGTTGCCTTCGCTACCTGGAAACAGGTATTTGACCCGAAAAGGAATTTTACGTTTCGCGCCATTCCTGTGAGGCACCCGAACTATGAGTCCGAACCTCGGCGTTGAAGGAAACCCAACCGTTCACCACGGGTGGTTTATATAGCACCAACTGACCAGTCACACTATAGTTTATATCTTCTTAAATTTAAACATAAATCTCACAATTATGTTCATCTTTGTGTTGCACTAGTCATGCTGATGAAAATGGTATTTTTATCGCAGTCATACGATAGATATTAACCAATTTACGTGCTTTAGTAATTAAATATACATTATTGTGCTTGGTTTAATAATGCACGTAAAATGGTTAACATATATGGTATAACTGTGTTTAAAAAACCATATTCATCAGCGTGACTAGTGCTACACAAAGACGAATATAACTTTGCAATTTATGTTTAACTCTAAGAAGTTATAAACTATAGTGTGACTGGTCAGTTGGTGCTATAAACCACCCGCGGTGAAGGGTTGGGTCTCCTTCAGAGCCAACACTCGGAGTTTGGGTGCCTACCAGGGTACGGCACGAAACGTAAAGTGCCTTTTCGGGTCTCTTATCTCTACCTGGAAGTCGCGTGCGCGGTCCGGAGCTCTGCTTTTTAATTATGACTGCAAACTGTCAGCAAAGTCGCACGACGGGAAGAGAGTCGCTTGATGGATTGAAAAATCACGCCGGGATTCCTCTCGTCCGAGCTAATGCCTCTTTTTCCTCCCACTCTTGCCTCTCACACCCCACTCGTTACACCACCAACCTCCCTTCACCCTCCCCCCACCCAGCCCTGAAGTTCCCACACACGATAGAATATTAAAAAGCAGGGTGGGCTCCATTTTTCTTTTGCGCGGGAGTTATGAGATGGCTACCTTTGCATGGATTCATGTGAGTGGGACGAGAAAGCACTCAACATCCCTCCTGCTCACTTCAAAGCCATCCCCGCGCCTCTCGAATTCTGTCGCCTCCCCCCGGAAGAGCGACCGCTTTGCTACCTTACCCATTCAAGTATTCAACACCAAAAAAAACAACTCCCACACCGTTTTCCACTTCACCTCCGAAACCGAAATTTCGCCCCAGCACACCTCGTCCATTCACTGCCATGGAAACGGGGATCTCTCTCTATGAACACCGAGTTCCTAATGGACTTTACAAAGAACACATTCATCCAGCGATTCATAAATTAACGAGGGATAAACCGAGCAAAATGCGTCGAGTGAAGCTGAAGTCATTTAGGGAAACGTCAGTCAAACCCATTTGGAGAACGGAATATCTCGGTTTTGAGTCAGGCGCCGAGAGATGGTTGACGAACGCACATTGAAGTATATCAAACGCATGCATTAGAGGTATTTTTAGGCATGTGTCAGCGATGATAACGCAAGTAAGATATGAGCAATATTGGATTCAGATTGCATGATTTACAAGAGCTCTCATACTCAGTCAAATCAAAGAGCTTTGTACAGCTTTTTGTTGAGTTGACTAGCTTTTAGTAGAACACGAACAAAGTGTATTTGGAAAGAAGCATTGATAAAATGAAGGATCAAATTCCAGATTCCCTAGGGAGCAAAAGGACATAAAATTTAGCATAGTACTTTTTTCTTTTACACAGTTAAAACGTATCTTATTGCACTAAAACAACTCACAACACGGCGTAGACATATTCCCCAGCAGACATAAATGCATTTGACAATCCAAGAGGTAGAGGTGAGACTTGCTCACTGGCTAGAGGTGGGAATTCCGGTTTATTTCGATGATCAATTCACAATATTTGGTTCTTGTACATTACTCGTTCTTTCAGATCATTCATAATGAACGAAATGAACCACGAAGAACCAAATGACTGCGAAGAACCATAGTAAGGCAATGAATCATTTCCGGCCAATTCCATTCCTTTGGGAAGTCGGTGTTGTCTACACAGCGATTTTTCGTTGTATGTAAAGTCTGGTACCTACTATTGGTAATGCAGTTTCATCCTCGAAACATGCGATGATTCTTGAGGAAGCAGAATATGCCTATCCTTGAAACAACTTTAATCATGTTGCCTGGTACTATGAACCAAAAGCAATTCTTTATTTTTCACAAATCCTTGCTTGACAACTTGCGATGTTCAAATATGAATAAAAACAGCTTGTGATGTTTGGGGACTACATTACCATTCCATATTCTAAATTCACATCCATTTCTCACGTAATTTGTATTTCATTGGAATTTAAAGGTTTATTCGGATAAGTTTACGGCAATGCAATTTCTCGATTATCCCATGATGGTAAAATGTTCTTCCTGTTTCCTTCACTGGTGCATTTTATCATAGCATCTACACGACCATACACTTATCCATTATTATCCATCTAATATTTCACGGTGTTTGAAGCTATTTTCACACAACTTCATGACCGCTATCACCTAGTGAATTAATAATAACGTTAAGATTTTAGCAGAAAATTCAATATGCGATCACGTGGTTTATTTAGCTTACAAGAAGCCTTTATACCTTTCGTAAAATATGTCGCAATCACTGTCATTGGAGTTCATCCATTAATTAATCCTCTCACGTTAATGAATTTGGCATGAAAGAGGAAATTAAAGACAAATCATAGAAATGTATTCCAAATGATCGTCTGTAAATATTCGCAGTTTGATCCTTCGTTAAAACTTTTGTATCACTGAAAATAGCCGTATTTAAACGACATTTGGAACATGATTTGAAATATGTGCAACTTGTGTACACGAAAGCATTTTCTTTTGACCTTAAAAAAGTACCGGTGTCACATTAAATGTTATGCTGGAGGAGACGTTACAAGACACGGCCATTTCCCATTTAGAAAATTAAAGCAGTAGATGTCTCTCTAGAGACTTTCACATTCTCTTGCGTTTTTTTTCGCAGATTCCAGGCCATATACGTTTCCATTGATTATTCCCGCGACATATTTGAAACATTGTCGGGCGTCTCACGGCACCAACCCAGCGGAAAAGTATTTTTTTATTTAATTTTAAAGTGTGCGGACCAATGGAGCAAAAGAAACGTGTTTGGGTGAGGGAAGGCATTCATGGTCCTGATTTGGGTCATTTTTGTAACAAGACAGTTCGAAATTCTTCGCTACTTTTGGATATACTTCTGGAGAAATTATCCATATTTCTAAACAATTTTGCAAAACTTTTGCAATATATTTTCGGAAGTGTTACCGACATATCTCCAAAGATTTTACTGGTTGGACCTTTTCACATTAAACTTAGTGAATCGTAATGTTTAATCTGGGGTATAGGAATTATAGTACTGGAATGTTTGACTTTGATATCCCTTGATAAAGTGGGTAAATTGTAAGGGTAACTTTGTTATGTGAGACCTTGTTGGAACATAATCCCTCCAGAAAGTTGGTGATTTTAAGCGTTAATTTAGTTGCCAAGACAATTTATTACTCTTAAATTTTGAAGGAATATAAAATCCCACGAAAACGTTTGTGATTGTAAAAGTAAATTTTGTAGACGGAACATAGTAGTTCTGGATATTTTAAGATTATAAACTCCCTAGAAAAATGGATGGTTGCAAGGATAAATGTTGTAGCCAGGACATTGGAGTTGTCTTATTATGGCTAGGAGGAACGTTCCTGGAGAGAGAAGGATGTCGTAAAGTAGTGTGACAATGGCTGAAGACGTGAAGAAGATGGTCAAAATGAAGTCACTTACCGTCCCACTCCAAAATCCCTCTTTCATTCCACATGCCCGCTGGCTTGTAGGCTGGGTTGGTTAATGTTTAAGAGTGAGGACGTGAAACCGCATAAAAAATTAATAAAAAAGTACACATTATAGGGAAGCTTTTAGAAAATATTTTTCGATTAATGTAGCAAATGATTAATGTAGAAAACGTTGCGAGATAAATATGGACAAAGTTACGAGAAATCAGTAGAAATGTAAAAAAATGTCGTAGGAATAGTGGAAAAGTGGCTCAAAAAGTCGCAAACAGGCGATAATTTTGAGGGCATGTAGCCTCACTCCAGGACCCCCGTTTCTCACCATAGGCCGACAACCTTGTTGATTTGAGTGATTTTGGTTTAAGAAGTAGACGTGAATTAATGAGGTACCCTTATGGTGGAAAGTCGGGAAACACGTCAATATGTTGCCGAAATCATGGGTAAATGTGTGCGTAAATCGGTAAATTTTATATGAAAAAATCATGAATAGTACTGGAAATTCGACATGAATTTTGTAACGTAAATGAAATGCACAGTATTACGTTTAATTTAAATGAAGTGGAGTGGCTGTGACACCGTTGATTTATGAGTAATAAACGGAGAACTGAGGATCGTAATTCACGAACGATTACAGAAATTTCGATCACGAGTTAACTTACACGCCCAACCGAGATAACCCACATTCTCAGCAATTGCCACCGTAGAGTTAACGTCTCTCACTCAGCATTCAGCATTCTAAGGATTCAGACAACGCTGCAAAGCCAATATACATATACACATACTGGACTACATATATATACTTTCATCTTTTTACTTGGCATGTCCAATCAGATTCTGATACACCAACTTGATATTACCTGTACCTATTCACATATTTTTCCATCTCACTCACTCTTGATAGTTTATATCATTTATAGATGGTTGGAGCCGCGGTGACATGTATTTTTCAAACAAATGAGTCCTGGAAAATTTTTATTTGGAATCATGTGATTCTCCATGTTTTAAATTATTTTTCACAAACCACTCAAAACAAGATGCGTGTTTTGGCCAATAAAGTTGTTCTCGATCTTTCGTGAATAGTGGGATACTTTACTCATTCTTTATTATCCTTCATCCTTTCATTACCTTGTAGAATGAATGTATGACACCGTAAATATTAATCGCTAGCGATCTATTTATGCCTGTGTTTACTCATGATTTTGCATTGTTTTCAACCAATTCATAAGCAATATAATCCTCCTGCGACCTAAAAATAAAAATATGCATCAAATTACTTACCAACGATAACAGCTTACGTTATATTACCTTAAATATCCGTGGATTTCCTTGACTGTGCAATAGAAGAAACTGCTCCGTAGTATATAAATGGCAGTGTTTAGCTGACCCAATGTATAAATGGTTGCGAATACCAATATTGTTAGAGAAATATTTATATCTACTTGAGTGACCCATTTATATCTACTTGAATGACGTATTTATATTACGTAAGGCTTTCACGTTAGCCTTCAAATAAGAATTTTTCCATCTGAGGGCTAACTCAAACCGTGAAATCCTCCATCCCTCATTACTAAGTGTGGCAAGGAGAAGCGTTTACCTTTATTTCCCTACACAGTGTCAGTTAGTAAAAAATGTCAGTATTTTTTGTTTCTCTCATCTCGAGATAAATGCCCTTATTTTTCGTATTCTCACACACAATTCCCGGGGGAGAGAGTGAGGGCAGAAGTTAGGAGGGGCAGATAGCTTTGACGGCATTGTGGGTCACTTTATACACGGCTGAGAAGAAGTTGGGGTCTGAAAGGCCCACGAAATGCAGAGCATGATGAATTATTAAGAAGATGATTTAAGCAAGAGAGCAAAAAGAGATGAAAGGTACCTTTGCTTTCGCGATTTGCACCTTTGCTTTGAAAGAACGCACAGAGAGGAAAAGCTACATGCAGGGTTGAAACAATGATCTTTCCTTTAAAGGTATATCACACTTAACTGTGATAGATTGACTGTTATTTCGCGCAATAGAAATAGTAATTGCCATTTTATGATGTAAAATCTTAATTTATCCTGATTTTATCAATAAGGTGATTTTAAAATATTAAATATACATACATTTATATAATAATCAATGGGAGATAGCCACATTCAAAGAATACATCATCATCATCATCATTAGCGCTACAGCCCATGTAGGGCTCTGGCCTTCAGAATTATCTGCCCCCATTCTTCTCTATCTTCCGCAACACGCCTCCATCTCCTGACTCCCAGTCTTCTCAAGTCGGTCTCTAAGTCATCAAGCCACCGCTTTCGTGTTCTTCCTCTGCTTCTCCTCCCTCATGGAGTGCCATTGAAAACCATTTTGACTGCCCTGCTTTCCTCCATGCGTTGTACATGACCAGCCCAACGAAGTCTTCCTTGCTTTATAACCGATATGATGTCTGGTTCACCATATTGTTCATAGACTTCAGCATTGGTTCTTATTATCCGCATTTCTGCATCCATCACGGCACCGTATATTCTTCTGAAAACTTTCATTCCCATCTTCTGATTATTTCTTCTTGTGTAACTGTTAGTGACCATGTTTCAGAGGCATAGAGGACAACAGGTCTTAGCACTATCTTGTATATGATTATTTTGGTGTTTCTTGAAATATTTCTTGACCTGAAAATAGGCTGCAGTGCATAAATGCATTTATTACCTATGTGTAACCTGACTTGAATTTCAAGGGAAATCTGATTTTTCGCTGTTAGATCCCAGATATCTGAAGCTTTCCACTCTTTGGAAATGTTTTTTTTTAATTTTTATTGTTGGTTCTCTAGTTTTTTATTGATTTCTTTCCATTTTCAAGTATTTAGTTTTATCTTCATTAATTTTTGATCCCAGTGTTTCTGATGCGGCTTCAATAGAAATAATAATCTCTTCCATTGAGTGTTTGTTTCTTGAGACTACAGCCAAGTCATCAGCATAGGCAACTCATTGTGTTTATCGGTTCATTATTGTCCCTCCAGGATTTATTGGGAGCATTCTCAAGAATACACTTTGATTAATTTGATCCCGCATCATATGCCATGGAATTTGATATATTTAAATGATTTCCTTCTAAATCTCGTTGGGGACTCTGCCGCACAGTAGAGGCGAATGGTGGACCGCAGCGCCCTCAGGCGAGAAAGAATGGGATGTGGCTGATTTGAAGGTGGGATGGGGAGAGAGAGAGGAGAGGGAGTGGGGGAGAGGGTGAGTTTCCCATTTTGGGTGGGGACGGATGGAGAGGGTTGTGGGTTGGCTAATGGTAACAGCCTCCGGCGGAAGCAGGGAAATTACTTCTCGTCGGAGAAGATGTTCGGGGCTGTGTGTGGAAGAAGAGGGGGGAAGGTTTTCGCGAAGAGCGGGGAGGGGGCGGGGATGGATTGGTGAGTGCTCCGATGTGATGGAAAACGGAAAGGGAGAGTAATGGGAATGATTTCGGAAGAGTGGAATGAAAGGAGCGGAAAAATCTGCCTGATTTCCTTCTCTGTTGACCGCGGGCGACATTCAAGGTTCGCCGGTTGAAAAGAATGAGTTTCGGCTGGAGATGTCCCGTTGGGGAGAAAGAATGGAAGGATTTTATCCAGGCAGCCAAGAAGGACTCGGAATGTATGTGTGTACCTTCCCCCTCGTACTTAATTCAACTTACTTCAACATTTCATTTCCTTATCGAACGCTTATTCAGGAGTTGAGACAATAGCAGTGGCCGTTCAATATATACAATTTTGCTCTGTATATAAATTATTTCACTCGAGCGATAAAAATAAAATATGGCAAGATGGTGGTCGATAAAAATATACAAACAAGTGAAAGACACAAATTAAAACTTCCAATATTTCGGTGGTATTGGCATCCATCTTTCTCAAGGTAAGGAGTAGGAATGAGAAAAGGGATAGAGATTGACGTATGGGAGGGCAAAGAGGGGGAGACGAAGGTGTAAGAGGGGAAGAGGAAGGCGTAAGAGGGAAAGAGGGGGAAGAGGAAGAGTGGGGAGAGGGTGGGCGGAGGGGAGAGAGGAATAAAGGGGAGAAAAGGGAAGTATAGAGTGGGGGAAGTAGGGAGAGAGGAGATGAAGAGGAGGGATAAATTATTGCGATTTATTGATTCATTCCATGGGACGGGAAGGCCTGGTGGATCAAAATACAAGAAGATTCAAGATCCTTGAGCTGAAGGGGAGAGGAAGAAGGGGGAAGAGAGGCAAGTAAACCAACTTTAGAAGTAGGGGAGACCGGGGTTTGTTGGCATAAGGGGCTAGTTGGCACACAGCTTCTAATTCCTGCGACCGTGGAGATAGTACACTGTCATTTTTCTAGTGGGGAGTGTATGTAAAAGTGCTCCATCCACCGTATTTTTAGTCTGCTTGGATGCCTCACAAAGGAAGAACACCTGTTTCATGGTTTTTCTGATTGTTGAGTAAATATTTTCATCGTGAATTATTTTGTTCTGGTGAACCTGTAGATCGAAGTGAGGCGCTGCTGATGGTGATTTTCGAAAGAGTAGTCAACTGTAGTCGCATGCATTTATCATAATCTTTTGTTTCTTATGTTTGAGATTGCGTGGTATCCATCTTGTTTTGGATATCCCTGTGGGTCTAGTTGGCATAGCGAGGTAAGGGGTCCGTTGGCATAGCCATGACAACTCGCCTCACACCAATGACAACTAACGTCTCCATTTCTGTTAATAAAACCCGAGTATAGGGGAGAAAGACTCGGTAACGTAATACATGACACTCCGATTGACTGAATTCCATACTTAAAAGACACATACCAAGAAGAGATTATAAGGACATAGCAACATAATCCACGACCGGCGTAAGTCATCTCATAAAAAATCATGCATATTATTATTCGTTATTCCCGCTTAGCAGTTTATGTAATGGCTCCTTGTTGAAGAAAAAATCGTACTCCCATTTGATAGGATATACATTTACAGGTGAATGTTTTGACGAGTTTTACCGCAAATATTTATCCATCAACAGCGGCAGCCTGGCCGCCTTCCTGGGATTATTAATATACATATGTACTTTAGTTTACAATCATACTCTTGCAACTGAAAAGCTTCCATTAAGGAATCGGGTTTAGGTAGCCTAACTGTTCTGCCCATTTCCGTAAAGAGTTGAAGCTTTCAATCGCTGTGGTTTAATATATTTTCGATTCAGTATAAAATTATACGTAATTAAAACAATGAACTGCCATTATGGTCCATGATCAACTAGTACCTTACTTTTTATTAATGTCACCTGAGGTGAATGTATTTTACCAATTGAACGTCATTTGAAAAAGTAGTTATGAATACACTTGCGAAATACCCCTCCGAACCTATTGACAAGCCCTCCTGAAAAATCCAAAAAACTGGGAAATGCTAGGAAATATATATCAGAGTAATCAGACTTGACGTATTGATATATTTATGTACTTAATGGTATAAGTTAGTATATTTGGAAAGTTTTTTTTAGTTTTTACACATTTTGAAGTGATCGTAACATCGAAACGGGTAAACATTGATGGAAGATTATTGAGGAGCCGCATGCAAATGCACGCGATGTGACTACAAACCCAAAGAAAAAGTTGAATTGGTTGATTCAGGAGATGGAACTAAATGCCCGGCCACATATGGTCAGGCGACGCAATCGTCCGCTGATGTCTCATTCCGATTGAAATCGGGACAGGATAGAAAATTTGCTGGTTGGTCGAGAAGCGTGGAACAAAAACGTCACAGGTCACATGATGTCGCATATTGGTTGAAGGGAAACGTCAGCAAAGAGCAATCGCCTGACGCAGGAATAAACATAGGGCAAGCCCCATTTCACCAATGTAACTGAGACTGCATCAAAGTCAATGTTAGAGTTGTAAATTTTTTTGAGGTGCCGTGGCCATTGATGCCACCAGTATTATTCCCCTCAACTCAAATGTTTATATTAAGGGAATTATTTACCATGAGAAAAAAAACAAAACTAAGCAAATTTAGTAAAATCTTGTATCATAATTTTAGCAAATTAATGTCAATAACTTTTTTGAACAGTATTCATAAATTAGTTTTAGTAATATTTTAAAAACCCCTTTCTGAATGGTTCGATGTATACTGTATTTTGCGAAATGTACGGTCCTGCGACAACAATTTTCTGAAAATATTAAATATTAGTTAGAGGATTTGATTTAATTAGGTATTCAAGTTGAATGATCGATCGTTTAAAGTTATTCAAATTTCACTGCGTGAGCTACACTCACCATTTTAGCATAGCTTTACACATCGATTAATATCATCGCTAAAGCTATTTTACTTTTGTTTAAATTCAACCTTGGATAGCATTTATGCTTCCATCGTTACTAATAAACCCAATGCGTTACTTAGAATATATGGAAATTTGTCCAAATGAACTAATAAAACAAAGTACAATTTACTTCCAAAAATCGGTAAATTGAGCGGATAAGTGAAATCGTTCATCATATGTTTTAATTGAAAACTTCACTGAAACTAAAGTACCTGGGGAAAATGCCAATTACTGAATATGACTACTCACTCTCGAATGAGATGATAGTGATGTGTTTCTTAATATTGTAAATCAATACTCGCAATATGGCCACTTTGGATTGAGTGAATTTTTATAATATGGCCCTTAAAATGTCAATGAAGTGGTTATTAATAAGGGAAGCTAAAGACCTTCTCTCTCCACCTGGAGACTTCTTTCGTGATACTCAAACCAATCCCTTGATTTCATCGTCCACATTTCATCGATCTGTTGCCAAAATATCACCTTCCGCTATTCATTCTAACGATACTCAATTAACCACAAATTTGTGGACGTGTGCCATAACTCTGGGCTAAAACATTTTCATTCTAGAAAAATCTCACGGATATTTTCATGATTTTTCCAACTTCGTGACTCAAAAGGTATGATTTTATGTGTTTGCTGAGAGGATCTCGTGAAACTAAATATTTTCCGAGGAGATTTTTTTTATCTCGTGGAAAAACGTCCTCTCTGATTTTTCAAGAGACATAATTTTTAAGGGAGTAGAGAATGGACTTTTTTAAAAATCAAATGTGTGCTGCGAGTCGTTTTCCTCTTTTCCGAGACGGGAAAAGGCGCCGCGTCGCAAATTCAATTCTCGCTGCCGCCGCAGGCATGAGAGTGGTGACAGAGAGATAGAGAGAGAGCGTTCTCAGACGTCACCACGGCACGCCGCCGCACCACGCGCGTAAGGCGACGGCTTCAAAGGCGACGAAATTAATATCTTCACATCTCTCTGTCTTTTGAAGTGAATCAGCGGACAGAGGAGAATGAAGCAGTAATGAATTGACATCGCAGCCTCCGGGGACTAAATCAGCTAAAGAGAAATTTCAGCGCATTTTAGGAATTCGTTGAGCTTATTTTGACACATTATATAAGGCTTCCTTAAAATAAAATTGACAAATCAACATAGAATATAGGTGAAAGGCGACCATTCTTTACAACAATTTACAACTGCTTCTATTTGCTCGCAAGTTAATACTCGTTTTAAAACATTAATTTAATCGTTTACAAACCTTTTTTCACTGACGTATTGTAGCTTAATAATATTTAAAGAGTTTATAGATTATCGTAAAAAGAAAATTATCTCTTTTTTTTAGGAAACCGGGACTAGCCAAGGTAGTTACCTTTACGGAGTCACCCGCAAGTGAACATGAGTGCAATATTTCACAGGAGAAAAAATCATTCGCCTTGACCGGGATTCGATCCCGGATCCCTTGATTTCAAGAGCAAACACGTCCTTGTATTCTATGTATGGCTTTATCCTCGTGGACTGTGGCGCTTGGCGCACGACTTGGACTGCTAATGACATCATATGTCCAGCTGTCCTGACCACCATGCTCCTATAAAGCCACCAAATAATCCACAGGGGAGAAGGACGCCTCGGTATCTTAACTGGTTAAAGCACTCGGCGTGAAATCGAGAGATCCGGGTTCGAATCCCGGTCAAGGCGAATGATTTTTCTCCTGTGGAATATTGCACAAAATTATCTCTACCATTTTTGATGGGTGACGAGAGATCTGGGTAAGTAGATGCTGTTTGACTAGTTTGAAATTGTAGGAACCCGAAGACTATATCCAAGGCCGTGGTCTCACTTCGCAAAGATATAGAGAAATATCTACTAGCATGTGTTTACACTGGCATATCGAGAAACGATAATATTCAATCAAATTATTAATATATTGGGATGTGTCTAAGGCAAAGAACAATAGCGTAGAACAAGGAGAATATAGACCTTAATTCAAAAAGTATTCAATATGCTCCAGCAATTAATAGTTTGCTTATCTTAGCAGAAATCCCAATGGGGAGAAATAAACAAAAAGCTAAAAAATTTAAATATTCATAATAATTCCGGCATAACATTTGGTGGTTCAGTATTTGAGTATTAATTTGCCATATTCAACTGGATTAATTGTAAACATATAGTTCAACATTATTCATATCCATGGTTGAAGCGAGGCACAGAATTTATCCATGCCATATGAATCGATAACGAAGCATTGAATCGAGAAAATATATCGATAATCCGTATTTTAAATACATATACTCAATAAGCAAGTACTAAACGATTTCGACATTTATCGCATGAATTTATAACATTGGGGATGAAGCAATTTTTCTCCCCAACGATAAATATCTAGCTACATATAGTATGTCAATGTATGTCTGGGGTGGAATATAATGAAAAAATGCAAGTGTTGACCCTCAGCTGGCGAAATCGGCCGTTTAAAAGGGATTTCGTAGGCTTAAGTGGTGTCGGTCACTCCATATATTCATTGATGTTGGTCAATTGGAGAGAAGCGCCGAAGTGGAAATGTGCGAATGGGTTCGAGGGAGGAGAGAGAGTTGGATTGGCAGGGAGAGAGAGATTGAAATGAATAGAGAGGGGGGTGCACTGGGTGAGGTTGGGATTCCCCGTGGACGAGAGACAGGTTAAGGAAAGAAAGCGAAAAGCTCAACATTTTGACAGGCACGAGAGATACAACGTGCATTCGGTACATTTTTCACTTCCACAAATATAGAGAGGGAGATCGCAAATATATACACATTTTCGTTTATGCACCTGTAAACTCAACTTATATATGTATGAAATCTAATTATATATATTATTACAGAAAGGTCTTTTCCTGTCATTCCGTATATGCTCCGTTAATATTGCACCTACAGTGATAAATGAAGTATCATTTTAAACGTCGAATCACCGGCTTCTGACGAAAAATGCAATCTCAATCTCAAATTTCACCATTTACCCATTGATTTGACTTAAAAGGTTCGATAAACTCACTTAACTGTATTGAATTAATATGTTTTGTATATTTTTGCAAGAAAACAAGTATAAGGTAAGTACTTTATGTTTCACCTTCTTCTCTATTTAAAACCCAATTACACCGTTTCCTTAACATACTTATTCCCTGATAGCGTGAAAGTGCGAAATTTTCGCACGGGTTGCCTAGTATCACTAAAACCTCCAGACTGGATTCGATTTAAAATCATTACAGCTCTTAAACTTGGGTGTGAAAGAAAAAGATACTACCAGTAATAGTCACCGGGCAGTTTTAAATTTCATGATTCCCAACCCATTCCTCCAACTTTACTCATAAAACTCTTTATTTCCAGTAATAACACCCATACCTATGCCTTGTCGAGCAAGAATAAGTCAATCAAAGTCATTAATGTAATTTCCTCACATTTTTAACGTTGGTTCTGACTTTTCTGACATGAATCTTTGAGCAAGGATACCCAACAATGTATTACGTTTTCAGTAATATCATTTCACCAAGTTCGACATTACTATAAAATTTATTTTCTGCAGTTCCATTACATTACGACTATTCAGGAAGATATAAAAGTTTGAAAACCTTATTCAGTGGAGTAGAACTAGATTTTTATTTTGGTGCACGGTTTCCCCATAAGCCGAGATAAGGGCACCTGTTATTGAAAGAGCTAATGACCACTATGTAGCATGCCATTGACAGCTTACAACCAGAGTAAATAACGACAACTGAATGTGTAGCGTATAATAGCTGAGGTAGTGCTCATTCACCGCTATCAGGTATTCATACAATGCTTCGATATGTCTTTAAGCAATCCTTAGGAAAAGAGTTACTTAGGATAAGTCGATAGAATTGCCTTTTTTTCATTTAGGGAAGAAGAAAGCCAGAAAGCCAATTGCGGTTTCCAACGAATAATCACGTACCGTGTAAACAAAATTTTAGCTGGGTGTTAGCTGGGTGTTAAACCAAAGAAGATTCCTCCAGGCTTCAAACCCGAGACGTTCCTACGCGCAAACTATTGCTCTGTCCGTTTCGTTTAAACAAGGCCCTGACATATTGTATGTACAGAAAAAGTCATACTACATCGAGCCTCAGAAACATGTCGATATAACTAAGAGGAAAATGTATCTCGTATTATAGCTCTCACTGTCGGTGATCTGGGATGGGATGGGAAACGCTTTCATACCGCCGATTAAAATTTATACTCATTCTATTATCCAAGATCCAAACCGGTATATTCTCTGACGACGTTGATAATATTTTACAAAATCCGACAGAATACGGTAGATCAGATCATGAGAATAAAATTCGGGAACTAGACTGCAGAACGGACAGATTTAGAATGCCATTTTTCCCACGAACGATAAGGGACCATAACAGCTACCAATGAGACTTTTATCTAGGTTTGTCGTTAGGTAGTGTAGCTCTTGGTAGTAGTAGTACTCCTAATACTTGAATCCTTATCTGTTCCCTAGTACATACTAACAGCATGCCTTGCACGTTTTCTACATGGGTCTTGAGTCTCTGTCCATTGTGTAGTTGTAGAATGCATGTATATTGACGGTCCCTCTCCATTATAATACTATCTGTAGTGTAGTAGTGCATGCTTGAGAGGCTTCGCCTCGTGACAATCATTAACGATTTATGCTAATTATAACTAGTCTTAGTTACACTAACTCTAGGGTATAGTGTAATGCATGTTGGTGAATAATCACCCCCTGCCACACACCCCAGAGGTGGCTTGCATGGTATTTTGTAGATGTAGATGATCATCAAATAATGAACCATGCCTTGTGCGTCGTTACACTAAGCCCAGGTAGAGTGCTCATCACGGAGAAACCCCCGCAAAAGTAATGTGGCAGGTGTTAAGCGTACAGCGGAGTTAGCTGCTTTCGTTCGTATCTTCTAATTTGAGATTGCGGGGTAGTGAACATAACTGGGAGACCTTTTGTCCTCGCTATCATGAATGCAACGCTATCTAAGCCGCTAGTAAAAAAAATTTAATTGAAGAAATGCGATTACGCATACCTGCGCTAAATAGTGTAATGCAGCATTACAGAGGGTTGGATTTAATGGACCTACCAAATTATCGTGGAAGAATCATAAAACACAAAGAATGTCCAGACGTCCGCTACACGCCGAGAAATATAGTGCCCGCTTTGGCATTCCTATCGTAAAATGACCGTCAAATCGTTAAATGGTGCACCAAAACAGTAGAAGTTTCAGCAGCAGGCTAATGATGTTGGAAATTCACGTAAGTGTGGAATTTGAACCGTTTGCATTAACCAATTAAGCTATCCATGCGTTCTTCTCCACTGTGATTTCAATTAGGGCCATCGCGAAGTATTCAAAATGCAATTCCAAGAAGTATACCAAGAATGCCAGAGTTCGTTCACATGGCTAACAGTCGTAGAGGATCAAGCCCATCTTTAAGTACAGGATTTTAAAGGTTTTGCCAAACAGTTAAACTTGAACGGGAATTAACCCCTTAGAAATACACCAATATGAAAAAGTTCACCGTATAAAAAGCGATCAAAGCACCCGGTGCGAATACTTGGGGGCCTGGGTTAAAAATCCCAAGCCAAGTGAATGACTTTATTTAACTGGACCATTTCAGATTTTTATGGAAAACATTCCCCTTGGTTCGGCGGTTTATACGTTCAGAAAAAACCCCAGTTATTAATTGCTCTTAGTAACTTGATTCCCATTACCTTGATCTCGGAAAGGATATTCTTCCATTCTATATTATATAAAATCAAAGAATTGAGGACGTCTCAGAAGAGATAACGTTTATTTGCTCTTAGATTGACGGAGGGATTCTCCCAAAATTATATCAGCTCCTCCTCTTCCTCAATGTCCTCAAATATGTACGATAATATGTTATAATCTGAGTAATAATTATCCGAAAAAATGCCTGCGGTAACTACACTGAGATGGACCGAATGTTATCTTCAAACTCACGGGTTAACGGCTTAAGGGAGAGGATCAGGGAGAGCCACAGTGTATTCAAGCTCCTTATACGTACAGCTCACCGCTCACGAAATATCTATTCTTCGAATAGAGGAATCTATGGGGAGATTAGACCGGAGGTTTAATGAGTGTTTAGTGGATGCAAAGTTGTAGGGTGGAGGATGGGGTCTCATAGAGAGAGGCACTTTGCAATGACAGCCGCTTGCCAAATATATTATTGAGAGTTTGGAGAGCGGTTGACTTCAATGACAAATAGGAATGGCTCAATTCATCTTGATTCAACGTCCTAGTATGAGACTTCTCACTATAGGAATGCAAGTTAGGTCATTTGTAGCGAAATATGATCCCTAATATATCCCGTGAGTAGCAAAATCGGTTAAATCTAATGAACGCACAATAAATGCCATTGAAACAACCAGTATTCAATACGGGATACAATTGGCATTTGTTAGGTTCATTGCAACTTGCACGAAGTAACGATACAGGTACTCTAAAATTATGTAGACCGTCGTAAAAATATAATTTAATTCAAGTTGGATTCAAACACAGGTCTATCTATTAGTGCTGGTCAGCAAGGCACACTTGGCTTGCTATTGTGAGATGCGGGCTTCAGGCCCGGTGAAGTTCATTTTTTCCAATGTGAACTTCATCTCATTGGTACATATCCTGCTTAAGAATTTACTACTTCCAGGATACATTCCGCAATTCAACTAGAGTCATTAAAAGAATGCAAAAATCATCTTAACGTTAGCCCGTTTCACAAAGTAACGACTTATATTTTTGTGTTTTAATGAATAAAACACCTGGAAGTTGTTTTTAAACATAAACATATTAAAATACTTATAACTCTTTGAATAATTGGCTAATTATTCACTACATTTCAATCCAATAATAAAAAGATTTGGGAAAATGCTTTAATTAGTTTTAATAAGAAAAATGAAGATCAAATATATAAAACAATACCCTCGTCAAAGTTAAAGGTGAATGTTTTCTTAATGGAATGAACATATCTTATATAATTGTAGTAGGTACCTACTTCTTCAATTACATTTTTTTAAAACTACAATCCTACACTGTTTCGACTTGCTTTCCACTCCTACCTCTTAGTTCGGCAATCGCTCACTCACAGTGGGCTCAAAAAGAAAATTTTGCATACTTATATATTTCATTTCCACCAGCAGCGCACTGGGGAGCCGAAAGCCAAAATGTTGGCCAAATCTAAAATAAACATACGCATATGTACCTATATGGTGCGCTCGGTGGATTGAGATTTCTGGATAAAAAATATAATTATTGAATACCGCACTTCGGAATTCAGAATGAGGGTAAACGTTCAGCTATTAATTATAAATATATTGGGTTTCAAAAGGAATTTTAATTTATAACAGTCACGAGGTCAAAATTTCCAGGGGTTGGTACTAATGATGGGAGTACCGCTCAATACTTTTTTAGGAAATGCAAATGTTTCAGTTATATAGTTCCCGTATTGAATATGGGTTAGATAATCTGTTTGATGAACAGTTTCAAGTAAAATTTCAAATATTGCCATGCGTAAATAAAATTATCAACAATAATTTTGAAAGGATGGTTAAAAAAGTCACCAGTATTTTTATTTGAACCCATGGCCCATAACTGTGTAGAATTTTTATTACGTAGGGCGTGGGACAATTGTCTGCTGCCAATTGGATAAATACTGAAAGAAGGTTAAGCATAGTACAATAAATACCTTTAAAGTCTACGTGAAGGTTATGCACCCAAGTATTTCCGAAAAATAATTACGAATGCGTATTTGCATGTGTATTCGTGTCCATTGGTGTGGGGTAAACGTCCTTTTTTGAAAAAATGTGCTCATTATTAAATTACCTATTTTCATATAAATAAAAATATTATTAGAAATTAGTGACTTAAAAAGCAATACATTTATTTTATACCATTGATATTGTCCATTACTTTTTTGCAAGACCTATTTGCCATCTTATCTTGATCAAATTTATTCTTTAACTTTAAACTTTAACCTTACTTAAAATAACTTTAGAAATAAACTTCACGAAGAAAGTAAGAATGCTCTTTCATTATTATGAAGAAAGATCTAAAAATTCAATTCTTACATAAAAGAAAGATGGACCTCTTTCAAAGAATTTGCTGGAGAAAGGAAAGCAATTGAGCAGAACGTGGACTTAAATATTATTCTCGAAAAAGAAAATGACCCATCTACCTTAGCAGACGAGTTTTATAAATATTTGATGAGTGTCCTCAAATCAGAATCCTTTGGCAATACTCGTAATAACTAATGTTAGGGAACCCTTGCTCACGTATCAATGAGTTGAATTCTTATTTTCTTGAAACAGAGACACCATATGAAGTAGTTGCGATAGGAAATGTGCTTTCTCTACGTATAACTCCATGGATGTATGGATTCAACTGTAGCTCAAAAATATGTAATTTCAACTGAAGTCTCCGTATTTGCTCATATCTGTAATGAAAGCTTTGAGACTGGTGAATTTCCAAATCCAATGAAGATAGTCATATCAATAAACACCAAAAAATTAAATAGGCTTTGTATTGAAATCTTAAGATCTTTTTCATTAATGTCTTTATTGTCCAAAATAATTGAGAACCTCTTTAAAAATAGACTGGGTAACCATCTCCATAAATTAAAATGCTCGAAATCAAATATGTTTGGTTTCATAAGTGGTAAAAGCACCGATTGTGCATTAATGAATAATATGATCGATGTGAACGACGGTGCAAACAAACGAGTTAATACCAGTTTCATTGATAGAAAAAAGCCTTTGATTCTTTACATTATAAAATTATGCTGCAGAAGTTAGAAATGACTGGCGTTAAAGGCTTAGGTCATGAATGGTATCGGGCGTACTTATCCAATAGCACAAAGTGTGTGAAAGTCAAAAGCTGCCAGAACGGCATCAGCAGAAGAAGTACTGGTATACCCCAGGGTTCTTTTTTGGGCCCATATGCTGTTCTTAATTTACACATATTAACGATTTATGTAATTATAATTTAATGGTAAGGTAACAGCTTTCGCAGAAGATATTGTAAATTCTAATTGGGATGGAGTTTTAAATACCATGAAGCATGAAGCGTATTCAGTCTACAGCCAGATGGTTTCATCACTATGGCGTAGAGCTAAATGAAGGAAAACAGAATTTTTATGTTATTACATTTTTTAATTGCTATAATTTTGATTTCAATTTATTTGACCACACCTTACCGTGCTCATTCCGTAACGTGGACAAGGTTAGTAATGAATGGAAGATGAAATAATGTTGGATGTATGCTCCAGTAGTGGACAAATATGAAAAGAGTGTGCTCGGTTTGCCATGCAGGGAGAATGGATGAGAGCCGAATAAAGAGAGATATATGTAATAGTAGAGTGAATGGCTTGAGAATAAGGAGTAGACCCCGAAATGTATGGGTTATCGTAGTGAAAGACTCTCCCTAGAGGAAGAATATTAGGAGTCTTAAGAATAGAAGAGCGTCTATGAAGCAATTCATGAGTATAAGAGAAGTAAAATGGGTTTGCAAGGATAGGGCGTTATAGAGAAAAATATTAACAAGAGCCAGTTTTTTATGCCTACCAGCAGTAATTACGTTATTTGACTTTGTACTCATGATTAAAGATAATACTTAGTACTTTTATACAAAATTACTACTATAATACCACTATACTATACTATACTATAATACCACTATACTATACTATACTACTATATATACCACTTAGTACTTTTATACAAAAATACTAAGTGGTAAATAAACGAGTGTGGATAAATTATACGATCGATACATTTGTTTAGAAAAATGCAAAGTATTATCTTTAATCATGAGTACTAATAAGTATTAAAAACTTCTACGAAGTGAAGCCCGCCACAGTTATTTGACTTACATTACCCCGAAAGGGAATGACGCGATTGGTATGTTCGTTTTTATGCAGTAATTGTGTTGAATTCGCCTTTTTTGATGACAACATTGTTATTTTGTATTCGTAATCAGAGATCGCGGATATCCCTGCATACACAATTTCTAACAGATCAAATTAGGCTAACATATTTGGGCGAGGAGTGCCGTCCCTGGGGTAGTGCGACAGGTGCCGCTGCACTGGGCCCCGCGTCTATGAGGGCCCCAGGGCACGGTCTTGCCTTTCTCAGACCGGAAATTTCCCGAGATTGCCAACTGCTTAGTAAATATGTATGTTTCTTGATATCATTAGCTATATTTTAGGTTAATTTCCTTCTTTCCATGAAATGTGCTTGAAATATGCTTCAATGTCAAAAAAGTAATGTAAAGTTAAGGGGGGCCCCGAATTTCGTTTGGACAGTGCCCCTCAATCCCTTTGGGACAGCCCTGTGGGCCAACTCATCGGGATTCGGCTCAAACGCGCTGCGATAGAACAGAATGTAGAGGTGCTGTAATTGAAGAGGAAAAAGCACAGTTGTTGACAGGAACGAAAATCATAATATTCGGCGTCTTTTATTTGCAATGAATTCAATTTCGGCGTTTGGCCTGCGAAACTTGGCACAGTCTTCTTTGGCTTCCATGCGGAGACTCTATGGTGATTCATTTAGTAGGCACTCGAATGCAGTCACGGGAATCGGAAATAAAGAGGCGATTGTCAGATCCACACGTGAAAACCTAATGGCAGAGACTTCCCATTGCTGAAAAAAGAGAAAAACAGTGGCGTGGATACAAACTGTTGAATATTAATGAATGGATGTGCATTGCGGCCGAAAGGGCAGCCGTGCGGAAAGCGTCGCTCATTTATTCCGTCTCCCGTTCCCATTATATTACACTTCGGCGTGATTCGACTAAATGGAGCATCACACTTGCTACGGATATGCAATAATGTGATTTTTAATGCGGTTGTTAACAAGCAATTTATTATTTACGTTTACATTCGTTAAAAATCTTATTTTTATATGCATAAGACCTATTTTTCCTATCATTCTATCAATCGATCTCGAGGCGCTGATGTTTTTTCAATCCTCGCACTCCATGACTCACTAAACACATCGCAGACACCCCTTTCAGTTGTTTTCCTTTTGTCTTTCTCCGCACTTTAGACACTAGCAAGTAAATTCGTGTCTTCAAGAATTTTTGAAAGAATACATTTTACCAGACCATATGGAGAATTTAAAGTTTTATTGAGAACAAAAACATTGTATGTACCATAGTTCACCTGTGCTACAAAATTATAACCCAAAAGAAACTCCCTTTCTTATCATCGCATATTTACAGATTGAATCGAAGTTTATGGTACTACCGAAATAAATTTGAAAAACATCAACAACTCGTATAAAATGTGTAAATTTTAGTAGAAGTGTTGTATTAGGAGCTCGATTGGCCGTACGTGAACATGCCATTGAAGCTAAACTGTAAATAAAACCGACTCCCATTTAAAGCCCTATACAACGCTGATGACAGAAGCTTGAAAAACTGATGTGTTGCACAATAATGGATCAGTTACCATATCTCTCCATATGCAGGCCGGAATAATTGGTGGCACAACGGAGAGAGAAACATTCCCTTTGACGGAGAGCGAGAGAGAGAGAGAAACGTCATAGCCCTCGTATGTATGTACAATGGACTCTGCTGGATTATGGGCGAAGGCGGGGGGGAAGGAATTTAATGATTCAGGAGCAGAATAAATGTGACTGCAGGGTAACAAAAATGAACATTTGAACCTTAAAACCTTATAGCAAAAATAAACATGTTTTAGTATTAGAAAAAAACTCACCTCTAACTTTTAATATGAGGAATTTGGATGCAGAGTGCAAGTTTATAGTGGAAAGCATTGAATATTGTGCATGAATAGGAAATAAAAGACATAAAAACATGGCATACAAGCAGTAAATGACAATCATAAGGTATTCACCGACCGAGAACCTGAGTGATATGCAAGCTGTATCACCTTTGTGTGTATTTGTATGCCTGATTTCATGACTTGGGTGATGTTCTGAAGAGAACGAGAAGCTAAATGGCGAACAGTCATGACGTGCAGCAAAGCGTCCATGATATTCCAGTAACGTATTACTTGCGAAGACTTTTTAGACACCAAATTCAAGATAGACTTTTATTTGTCAGTGTTTGAAACCAATGCTAACATTTCAAAGCTACCTTACACATTGTTGCATTCACCTTAATGCTATTTCACAAGTAATGGAGTTGATATTCGAAAGGAGGTGTAGGAAACAAAGAAATTACCGGTTGACATTCTGTTAGACGCTACGATATTAAAATACACCCATTGTTAACGAAAACTTTTCAGTCACCCGAGTCGAGACAAGGTTTCACACTTTCTCCATACAAAAAAATGATTTCATTAGAAGATGAAAATTCTGTTTTTTAGTCGTAAATGTTATAAAAATTGTTTTATTCTAAAAAATCCATAAAATGTGTAAAAATAAACATGATTCATAAAGTGCGATGATATCATCACCATGTGCCGATGAAATGTTTTTTGATAAAGGTTTCATTGCCGGACAAGTGGGGTGAAAAGTGACACAATGTTGAAACGTTATTTTTTTAAATAGTAAAATAAAAAGAAAATTATAATTATTGACGTTTTAGCTAAATAAGGGTGAAAAATGCAAATGAAAAATATTTTGAGAGCAATAAATAAATGTTCACGATTAAAAAGAGCAAAAAAGAGTCAAAAACAATAAACAAAGTTAATTGGAGACAAATATGACCCCACCCAAAAGTTTGCCAGTTTGCCCGTAAAAAATGGGTTAAGAAAAATATCGAAAATGATCTTCTGTCAATTACTTTGGGCACCAAGCTCTTTATTGAAATATCAGTGACTATGACGAAACAGGAATGATGTTGCATTTACGCCGAAAATGCATGTGTGGCTATAAACTAGCCTTGTAAAAAAATTCTTTCAAACAATATGTAGGCATTATTGAAAATGTCTGTAATCACTGAATGTAGTCCAATAGTATTTGTTTTCTTCGGAAATCTATTTGATTAGGGAGAATCTTAATGAAGAAATAACACGGTCAATTTTCCCTTTACTCCCTTCCTCCCCCCCCCCCCTTCTCCCCAATTATGTATCGTGTATATATATTGAGAGCTCTTACCTCCACTTGCTGCCTGTAGATTTGTTTTTCCGGGTACGGCCACACGGAGGATATATAAGGAGGAAAACTGGATTTCCTTGAACCATTGGAGATAAAGAAAATCATCGAATTACCACAATGTATCAAAATTGAAACCCGGGTCGGAAATTTAATTTTATGTTTGTATAAAACCGCACGTCTTATTTCTTAATAATGTGTAAATTCAAATCCATTTCGCGAGATCCTTTGGATGTTACAGGCCTATCTTGTTTTGAACTTTATTGATTGATTTAATAAGTGTCACCTAGATACTTACTATTGCATAAATCTCTAATGTCACCATTAAGGACTATTCTGTAAAAACTGTACAGTTTCAGGCGTGACTTGGTGGAACTGCATATTTACGTAAAAATAAAATATAAATACTTTGTATATTCAACACAATAAATTTTAATTCATCGATCCGGGTTTCGCCTATTCCGTAGATATTTTCAGGGTTAAAGACATCAAGTAGCAGACACTTATATTTTATGGAAAATTTGGAGGGGTGGTATAGGAGGGGTTGTGGGGAGGAGGGGAGGGTTTTAAGGGAATACTGGCCATGAGAACCCAAATTAATTCAACAGATTCAGGCGAGATATCGTGGAAGTTCTTCATAATGTAAGAGAAACAATTGCAGAACCCTAATTGCTAAGGTCAAGTAAAGGATTCGTTGGGAGGAGGAGGGAAGGTTATGAAGACAACAACGAAGAGTGAAACGGGAATACACATTAATTTAAGTAGTTTACATTGTGGTCATTTGATGCTTTTTCTTTATCTCTAATGGCTCAAGGAAATCCGGTTTTCCTCCTTATATATCCTCCGAGTGGCCGTACCCGAATACGAATACCCGTGTGCATGAATATAATGAGGTGCTGGTTGACCGCGGACATAAGATCAAGTTCCACCAAACATCTGATTGAGAACGACTACGAGAGTGACTTGATGCTTTTTATCATTAAAATGTCTACGGAATAGGCGAAACCAGGGTGGACGGATTAAATTTTATTGTGTGGAATAAACAAAGCATTTATATTTTATTTTTACATAAACTTCTCTGTATGTTGGGCCATTCTCAGACATGTAAAAATCGTTTTCTATAGGAGTTTCATCAATTCTGTTTTCGGTTTTTGGTAGGGAATAGCACTAAATAGCACGATTGTTTTAAATTTCGTAGCCCTTTTTCCCGTAGGTACTAACTTCGTATTTTAAGCTTTTATTTACTGCACAGTCATCGAGTCTAAGTTTTAATGGACATTCCTTTAAACTGTATTAAGGTTTGTCTTTGAACTAGCAGTTCAATCTTTGGTGACAGTTACTTAAGTCAGAATTAAATAATTTTTTTTAAGTGAAGCTCTTTTGTTGTCCACCCATCAGATATTGAAATTTAAGAGTGTGTTTTGCTAAATAGTCAATTACAACTGCCGAAAATTTTAAAAATGTTTAGCAACTAATCGTCTTGAATTTTGAGCAATATTCACTTTATAAAGTGGTTTGGGAAATATTTGTTTCATTAGGTTTTTGTCCAAACATAGACACACATTCACTCTCAGGTAAAGGTAACTTATGGTAAACTCTCGCAGTCCTAGAATTCTTAAGTAGATAACTAAACAAGTGTTCCAGAATATTTTTCTCACATTATGACTCGGACCTCACTTTCTTCTCTCGTCCGTTGCTCTCGAAGATGAAATTTATATTAAAAATATAACAAGTATTTACCATTCATAAGATATGAGTATGAATCTATGCCATTACATTCAAAACAAGTTATTTCCCCACCATACTTTGAACTTGAAGTTCATCAATTTTCATGATTACGGCGCTTAGAATTATGGGTATTTCAATAAAAACTCGCATTTAGGACAAACTCTATCTGCCTTAAATCTGGAGATCAAAAAACGTGTCAAAACCTTCTCCCTCACGATGACTAAGGAGTTTAGACTCCCAACAAGATGGCGTTTTTCCTAATTTTCTGGATTTAGGATCCTAAGTGGTGATCTTTGGGGCGGTATTAAAGCTTCGCTCCGGTTTTGCTTCAGTATTCATTTATGGTGCGCGGGAAGAAGTAATTTACATATCTAATAGTTCGGCAGTGTATATTTTTCTCTTATTTTTTCGCTTCTATCAGTCATAGGGTAGAGATATAATGCGGGATATAATATAATTATATATATAATAAATATATATATATATATATATATATATATATATATATATATATATATAATATTATACCACCGGTTTCACTCTGATACTCACTTAATCTGACTTTTTAAATATACTTAGCTCATTGTTTTCGATTATCAAGTGGCTTCGATTATCGTAATTACATCACCTCTGTTTGGGATGCGTCTTGAGACGCGATCTCTGAATTATTTATCGACGTTCGGCCGATCTATTTGGGCTACATCATAAACACACTCGACTACCACCGCTCAACTCAGAATCACATCATCAGCAGTGTAAGTGGAGGACCCGCTGCATTTAAGCCGCTCCATTTACCACCAGCCAAGAAATTAAAAGAGTCTCAATCGAGCACTAGAAATAAATGAGACGTTTTTGCTGAAATATTACATTTTTTTCTCTTTTTTACAGAAACCCAAGCAAAAACTGTAAACTTCGAATGCAAAACAAACGAAATATTACTTCCTTCGTTTGGCCACGATAGTCCATCTCTATTACGGATTCGAATAACCTAATCATAACGGCAAACACCCTGCATGTATCACTCCATACTTTTGAGCATATTTTAGAAAACAAAGCACCACCAGAAATAATACATTTGATTCACTCGTACAACTGCTACGTATATAGTGTTCTTCTGACGTGACTTCAAATTACAAGGTCGCAGAAAGTTTATGCTCGAGGTTACGCACTGTATTCGTCGTTTCTTTGCAGTCGCTTCGTGGCACTGACTATTCTACCGGCGTCCGCGTATGCAGTACCACGATAGTAACGAGAATTCGAAAGTCGTGATTGGGAAGCACCTCTCTGTACCAATAACTACTCCGAGACCAAACCTGACCACCCACCACGACTGAGGAAGCAGCAGGGATCCGATCCGAAAGTCACGAGAAGTTTAAATTGAATAAAGGTTGTAATGATATCCGATTGCCGTATTTATGAAAATATATTGAGGAATAAGTGGAACTAAGCCAAGAGAAGAGCGTGGAAAAATTGTTTTAATGCGGAACAGACACAAAGCGACATAGAACCCAGTAGTCATCAAACGTTATCCATCTCGCAAAGGCCCTTTTTTGGAAAGGAAAATGAGGTAGTACAATTTTTAGACCCGTCCACTACATGGAAATGCTTCCATACGCTAAAAACCAATACATTTTGCAGTGTCTTAAAGAACTATAACGGATAAAAGTACTTTGATTTATCTCTGGTGGTTATATAATGCCAAGCATAATTGACATAAATGCAAGACAATTTTCATGATATCACCGCATGGAAGCAAAAGGGACTGACCGATTATTTCACACGAGATACTTACGGAAGGGAATGTAACTTCCAAGACAATGATACGGATCAATATCAATCAGTCTATGCAATTCCATGATGCAATTTATTAAATGCATTACCATTTATTACACAATGATTTATCTGCAATAGATAAGACACATCAACAGCTTAATTATGCCTTTTATTGTGAGACAAGTTGGATCGCTTCATAATCAAAGACTGGGACTGAATGTGCGCCTATGGATTTGCAGTAACAAGGACTTTTTTTTGCCATTCTGCTCCCAGACTGCTTGAGAAATTACTGTATGTGCTTGGGCACCGTAAGAATTTGACGAGAAGTGCTTAAATGCAAATGGGAGTCTCCTTTTTCGGAGAAAATCTAAAACTCAAATTCTCGTCTGATTACGCGAAGGTAAACACAAGGCGGAAGTTATTAGTGATTGGACGACGATTCCAATCAGTTGGCTTCAATTTGATTCAAAAGCTGATAGATGATAGGTTTTAGATGAAAATCTGCTCACTAGGTCGGAAAATTCTGCCTTTTTTCTCGTTTAAGGAAAGTCGAATCCATCAAAAAGTTACTCCTAGGAGGATGAAACAAAGACCACCTCGCTGACTGAATGGCAATTACGTCAACTTGCTTTTGTTCGTCACCCTCCCTCCCCCCTCCGCCTCATCCATCCCCCCTCCACCCCACCCCACAACCCCCTTCCACCTCCACGAAGTTCCCAACACGCTTCATTTGATTCCGGGTGAGTCTCCATGGAGACGAGAGGGGAAGAAGTGACGGCCGTAAGATCTTTAAGCGAAAGTGAAAATGAAGCAAGGTCGAGAGAGGATATGAGAGAGAAGACTTGGGTTGAGAAGGGTGTGTTTGAGAAGACTTGGGTTGGGTCAGCATTGCGTGAACAAAGAAAGAATGGAAGATGGCATTTGTCACACGGACGGACGGACGGGGTTGCGCACACTGTTCCTGACAGAGACCCTTTCACAGTGAACGGACAAAGATGAACAAGCGTCCAATTATTTCCTTGAATTTATTTAAATAAGGAAGTGAGGTAGTTAAATGTAAGGGCTTGTAAAGTATGGGCGAAAATAGTGGTAAGAACCCACATAGCATGTAAGCTTACGTCAAGCTTGATTTTTCCTTGCCATGTAAAGATTGAATTTTTCAAGCCCGAGTCCAGCCTATGTCAAGCTACCCAATCTGATTTTCCCTTGCCAAGTCAAGGTTGAAAGTAAGTACCCTTGTATCAACTCAGACTATAGAAGTTAATAGCTTTTGTCTAGATAGAAACAAAACAAACTTTGTAAATTTTACAATCAATTATATTAACTACGACCGGTTTCAACGCATAGGGGACATCTTCAGGTGGTTATGAAGCTTCCTCCTGAAGATGTCACCTATGCATCTAAACCGGTCATACTGAATAAAATTGATTGTAAAATTTACAAAGCTTGTTTTGTTTCTATCAAAATGGAATTTTACAAAGTAACGCCTGAGAGTATCGAGTTCAGCTTTTGTCTGGTTAAGTACTGATTTCAGCTGTTAATAAACACAATACACTAGTTCTTGTGGCTAGGAGGTGTTATTAGGTATTCATTAATTGTGTCCCATATGTTTTTTGTTGATTTAATTAAATACATGTACTTCTGTATTCACTAGGCTTTTTAAGAATGGTCTGGTATGATTCCTGTTAGATTGCTTTTCTATTTTTGCTTTTCAAGGAATTATATGGGTGTTTATTTTATTACTTGTTCTATATTTGAAGTATTTCCTAGGAAAAGACTTGAGTGGTTCACCCAGGTTTGAACTTATTAAATTCAATTTTCATTAGAAATAGAGTAAACATGTTTACACTATTTCTAATGAAAAAAGAATTTCATAAATTCAAACTTGGGTGTACCACTCAAGTCTTTTCCTAATAGAAGGGCTTGCATTGGCATGTTAATAAGCAACGTGTCAAAACCTTGATTCAGGCTTGTTTTTTCGAGCTTGCAGCAACCTTGACCGGTGGAGACTAGTTTGCTTGATTCAAGCTTGAATCAAGCTTGAAGGCTTGGTTTATCATGGTTGCTGCAAGCTTGGAGGCTTGATCTGTCAAGCTTGAATCAAGCTTGATTCCAGCTTGCATTGCTATCTGGGAACGGAAGGGTTACTTTTTGTCGGGGTCTCTGTTACTGATGTTAAGTTCCAAAAAAGGAAAAAATCGCCTCTCGTTAAAACAGAAACATGAAAATAAGTAAGCCCGTACATTGATGATACGAAGGAGCTCAATGATACCATTGTAATCCTATCATTATGTATTTCCAAAACTCTCCAACCAGATTTATAGGAGATAATATACATAATTATCTGACAGCATGATAACAAATAAATACCTTTACTGAGCTACGGAACATAACATAGAACAGCTACCTGTCTAGATCTACATCTACATCTACATACTACCCCGCAAGCCGCCTCAATAGGCGTGTGGCGGGGGTGTTAGGACACCAGCCGTTTACATATAAAAAGGAAACGCTCTATGAAATTACGCCTTGCATTTATTAAAGTCCCTTATTGTTCGGGGGAAAAACGAATTCCCATACCTATCCGTTCGGCAAAATATCTCTCTTAATTTATCGTTTCTGTCGGACCTGGAAATATAGTGGGGTTCTAATATGATGTTCTCCGTGTCGCTCTGAAAGATATCTATTCTCAATTGTTCAAGTAATCTAAGCCTAGCGCGCAGCCTCCGAGTCTCTAGCGGCTCCCAGCCTAATTCGTTTAACATCTGCGTAATGCTGTCTGTACGCCCGTATCAGTTTTTGACGAATCGCGCAGCTTTCCTTTGTATTTTATTAAGTTCCCGAATTAATTCTTTCTGCACCGGATCCCATATGCTTGCTGCATATTCAAGGTGTGGCCGGACGAGTGCGAAATAGCACCTCTCTTTTACTTTTTCATCTGAGAATCTTCCCACAATACGCTTGACGAATCCTAGCTTCTTCAGAGCTCTGCCACAAATATTTCTTATATGTGTTCCCCACGATAGGTTTGAGGTTATCGTAACTCCCAAATACTTAACTTCATCTGTCGCCTTTATCTTAACGCCATTCACAGCATATACATGGGAATAGTTGGACGACCTCCGCAAGAAATGTACCGCCGTGCATTTGCTCAGATTAAGTTCGAGTCCCCACTCTTGGCTCCACACATGAACGTTGTTTAAATCCGATGATAGAATTTCAAAGACAGAGTGATCATTAATTTTGCGATAGATGACAGCGTCATCAGCAAATAAACGTATTTTACTGCTAATTCGAGAGCATAGGTCATTTATGTATATAATGAACAAAAGGGGGCCGATTACGCTTCCTTGTGGGACACCTGATGTCACTTTAACTGCATCAGAGCTAATTCCGTCAAGAACTACTTTTTGCTTACAATCACTCAGAAAGTCGCGTATCCAGTTTACTACTGTTTCGTTTAGGCCGCATGACTGTAATTTGTATAAAAGTTTGTTGTGAGGTACCGTGTCGAAAGCTTTCTTAAAATCTAGGAATAATGCGTCCACTTGTATTTTCGATTCACCAGATTTGATAACGTCATGAAGAAAGAGCTCGAGCTGTGTTTCACATGATCTACCTTTCCGAAAGCCGTGCTGACAGCCATGAAGGAAGTTACGACTGTCCAGGAACGTCATGATATTGCTAACGACGATATGTTCGAGTATCTTGCCTATAATAGACGTTAATGAAATTGGTCGATAGTTCCCTGGGTCATGTCTGTTTCCCTTTTTGAATATCGGTGTAACGTTTGCAATTTTCCAGTCTATTGGTATCTTTCCTTCAGACAATGACTTCTTGAATATTATGTCTAAGAACAGTGCGATCTGTGTCGCTAATTCCTTGAGGACACGCGCGGGTATTCCCTCCGGACCCGGAGATTTACTATTTTTGATCGACTGGAGCTGTTTAGTTATCCCATCACATTGAATAGTGATTTCTTTCATCGGTTCCTCAGTGAACGAAATGTCGAAATAACATGGAGTATCGTCTGTAGTGTATACACTTTCGAAGTGGGAATTTAACGTGTTAGCTTTGTCAATATTATCGGTGACAAGTTTGCCATCTTTATCAAATAACGAATCTACGGTTGAAGATTTTCCCTGAAGCTCTCTCGCATATGACCAAAAAGATTTCGGATTTTCTTCGAGTAATTCACCAAGTACTTTTTTCTTGAAATTTCGCAATGCAGTACGCATTGATTTCTTGTTTTTTGAGCGTTGTGCAGCGTAACTTTCTTTTGCTTCAAGTTCCTTCGATTTGTCACCTAACGTAATGGACTTTTTGAATAAGTTGTACAGTTTTCTCTGTCTCTTAAGGTCCCTCCTAACATCATTGTTATACCAGCGAGGTTTTTTACTATCACATTTCAATTTTCGCGGAATATATTCGTTGATTCCCTGGCGTAGAATTTCTAAGAAATATTTCCATGATGCATCAGTGCTTTTGTCCTCTGTTTTAGCTACGAAGTCAGTGTACGAATCATTAAGCATCTCGCCAAATTTTATGAAGTTGCATTTATCAAATAAATAAATATTGCGTTTCGGTTTTACAGCTGACTCTACTTCAAGTTTTAAGGCTGCAAAAATTACTCTGTGATCACTTATGCCATCAATAATATCGAGTTGTTTTATCAACCTAGGATGGCTTACTGCAAAAAGGTCTAATATTTTATTTCCTCTCGTAGGCTTGCCAACTACTTGGGCGAGTGAGTGCTTAGTAAGTGTGTTGAGTAAGATCTCGCTGATTTCCCTATTCCTTGAATTTGGCTTTACAGTGTAAGAATCCCAATTTATAGTTGGCAGATTAAAATCTCCCCCAATAATGATTACACTTTTACTGTCTCTCAAAGTAAATGCGGATATTTGATTTTCTAATTGGTAAATAATATCAGCTTCGGAGTTTGGAGGTCTATAAAAAGAGCAAACATGTATACTCCTTTTGTTTCGCTGTTTAATTGTACACCATACGCTTTCTATTTCATTATCAGTTATTTCATGGGCGGTGCTGTGTAAATGTGATTTGACTGCTATAAAAACTCCGCCTCCTGTCCTATCGCTTCGATCGCATCTGTAGATTTTATATCCTGGAGGAAAAACTTCGCTGTCACTTATATCCTCTGTAAGCCAGCTCTCCCTTCCTATGACCACGTCTGCGTCCTGAAATATGTGCTCGATTTCAGCGCGCTTGTTTTTAACGCTACGGCAATTAACTACTACAAAGTTAATGTCATATTTTGTAGATTGAGTGTCGGTTGGTTCTTTTCCACGCTTATGGGTATTCGGTGGGCGAATTTCACTGGAAGTGCTTATTACATTTGATATAATTTCTTTCGCTGGAGTACGCGTTTTGGGAATATTGTCGCTATTTTCCGGCTTTAGTCCTTCTAAGTTTACTTGGATGTGAACATTTTCGCAATGCGGACTTCCTCGGAGGCTACGTTCGGTTAAATCTTTACAAATCCCACTAGATGACCTACCCTCTAGTCTAAAAAATATCTACAGTGCTCAAAAATCCTACGAGCCACCCGTTCAGACGCTTCGTTGGAATAATGCACCCCAGACGAGTTGAGGGGAGCCCGGCACGATCTAAGCACCGGCCGAAGATCCACGAACTCTGCCCCAATGCTCACACAGAATTTCCACAGCCTCTTGTTGATCCAGGCAATCCTGTCCCAAACTCGAGGGCCGCAGTCAGTCCGTGGAACAATGCTGCAGATGGATAGTCGCAGATCCACACCAGTGCCCCTCCGAACGCGTTCCACCTCCGAGTTTAGATCCCTAAAGGAATCCAAGATCTCATCGGCTCTACGCTCGGAAGCATCATTGGTGCCGACATGGGCCACCACCCGCAGTCTAGAGCAGCCCGTGTCCTTCACCGCTGCTTTTACCACCGCCGTAGAATTGGGTACGACTCCCCCTGGTATACACCAGGAGGTGACCCGTTGGTCCGCTCCGTCTCTCCTTGCCCTCTTCTCTAACTGGGGGAAAATCCGCCGGACGTTTGAACTCCCTAACAATACTATCCCTGCCCTCCCAGCCCGGCTGCCGTTCGAAGTTGAGTCCCTTGCAACGGGGGGTTCGTTCCTGACCTCGCCAACTGGCCCCCCAGAATTGTCCTCCGACAAAACCGCGAAGCTGTTGCGAACGGGGATGGGATTAGCCTCCGCTTCCCCCACTCCCCGACTCGGCCGAGCTACCGCCCCCCGCCCTTGGGGCACAACCACCCACCCGGGCCCCAGGCTGTGAGTCATCCCCCGACCCGAAGACCGCACCGTCTTCCCCAGGGCAATCGCACTTGCTTTCGCCCCCGAGCATGCCCGGGACACCACCTTGGTGCTGTGCAAGGTCCCGGGAGAAACACTACGACCACCGGATCTCGAGAACCCCCCACAACCCGCAACCCGGGCGTGCATCTCCGCAACCAACCTCTCAAGTTCGGCGACACGTGCCTCGAGGAGGTCGCTCTTCACCTTGCTCTTGAGGTTCGCTACAGAGGAACTAGGGCCGGCCATACTATTCTACAGGCTTTAGCACTTAAACGATGTGTATTTACACTAAGTCCTCTAAATGTATAAGGCGGGCATAAGCGAATCAAGCACGATACGCAAGGTTGCGTAAGAAGTACTTTCTAGCAAAGTAGTTAGACGGTTAAAGAACAAAAATGCGATGGATCAGTTTCTAGAACACGCACGCACGTATGGGATCAAATGATTATTAAGAGTCAATATTAATACCTAGGAACTATTAATAATTTTAAGTTCTATAATACTACTTAACCACAAAAGCAAGACAAATTATAACTAAGCAATCACGACAAACTAGTAAGACACTTGAATAAAGGAAAATAAATTAAAGAAAATAAGATGGTCAGCGACTACTTATCCGTTACACCGTCAGCTGCAGGACCAGGCTGCTTCACAACACTACTTCACTTCACAACACTACTGTCATTCAATAAGTTGCTACTTTGTATTGACATCACTACCTTAAAAAGAGACCACGGATATGACAGTAGCTATAATGAGAATTACTGTCGAAACCATTGCTACTAATGAATTTATATGGAAATACAGACAGTATCAAGTTATTGTGTACAATGCACAAATTCAGAAAGAAATATAGCGAAAAGCCTTTGGTTGAAGCGCCCTAATTAAGCTTTGTTTAAGTCTTGACGCAGTTTAACTGATGAATGGCCGTTTAATTCCCTAAAACTACGGCTCAATTCCAGGGTTTGCTCCAGGATTAAAGGCGTTCCAGGGAGGTTTTGTAGGTTCGACATTGTTGAGCCCTGAGTCAAGAGTATTAGGGAAACTGAAGTCACTGACGATGCTGATTCAATGTCATAGAAATGCTTCACATGAAACAACGCGATTTATTTTCCATTCCCACAACAAACCAAAACAAGTTTGTTGCATAATATAAATACATTTTTCAAATGCAAGTTGTTTGATAATAATGGGTCTCAAAATTTGGAAAGAGTGAATGTTTGTGCCGTGAGGTGTTTTCTGTAATTACTAGCACATTTTCGGGCGAGAGAGATAAATAATTCTTGCCAGAAATTCAAAATTACTTACTGGAATTCTGATAGTAATTTATAACTCCTATCATTTGTTATTTAATTTGAGTAATTTACCTTTTCAACTCCTTAATATCTTCGTAAAATTTGCTCTATTGGAAAAGTTTAAATTGAAAGACCCCCTTGCACTAATTTCATTCTATAGGAGGAAAGGGTTAATCTTACTCCAAGCTACAGCCATCTTCTAATCATAATCTCCCCTGAAGACGTTTATACGTTTCGAAAGAATAAAAAACCTCAAACAATTTGAAACTTATCCACCGACAGACGACCCGACAAAATAGCCAAGACTACCTCTGCGCTTTCTTCCTCGTCTTGGAACCCGTGAGCAAATTCGTATATAATTAAGCCCATCGAGAGAGAGAGTAATCACTTAAAAGGTGAACATATATTTTCATTAAGGTGAATTTGGAGGAATTTATTCCTGAATTTAGTGGAAATATCTCACGTAATTTAGCAGCGCTCTGCTACGAAAGAGTTTTTTTCCCACCGTAAGTAAAAATATGTCCAAATAGTGGTCGTAATACATGTCCGGGACATCTCTCAATCATGATGTTATCACTTGAATGAATATGGAATTAAAAAACCTGTGACACATAAACTCTAAGATCATGATATTTTTTCATGTTACTAGTTGCTTTTTGGAGGCTTTAAAAATTTAATACCAGTCCCGGAAAAGGATAAATTACTTTGCACTATTCCACTGGAGAAATATGATTAATTGAGCCGACATGTTTCACTGCACTGCACTCATCATCAGGACTGGCACTGAATTCGGACTGAGTGAAACATGTCGGCTCAATTAATCATATTTCTCCAGTGGAATAGTGCAAAGTAATTTATCCATTTCCTACAATGGAAATCCACAAAGTATCGGCCACCAACAATAACTTCAACAAGACCAGTCCAGATAAATTTATGTGGTATATAGTATTCCATAATATTTTAAATTTTTTTATTTATTTTGTTTTTAGAATAACTGAAATCATCTTGTTCGAGTAAAAAAGTAGTTTTATGATTTCGTCCAGAGTGGTGTTCGTACTAGTGGCGCTCTTCGCGGCAAATCATGCGGTGAGCGCTCGAAGTAGCCTGTTCGGAGCGCTCTCCCATTTTCTTCTTCTTAATTTTCCAATTTGTTTCGCCGAAGGCACGCGGTTGGGTCAGCAAAGGAGGGAGTGTAAGGTCGGAAAGTGAAGGAAGTTTTCTCGTAAAATATTAAAACTGTTTTTGTTGGGGTGGCTGAGATGGCAGAGGGGAGAGAACTTTAAGCGTCTGGGAGAGAATGGGCGATTACCGAAACTTTTGCGGAGCGGAGTTTTCATTTATTTAAGAGGAAGATGGAGGAAGAAGAAGAAATGGCTTGAATGGGGAAGGAGCCGTTGTCGGGGATCGCTCTCGTTGAAGCCAAGGAATGGAGTGTGAACGAAGACATCCACAAAGAGAATTTAAATGAATTCTCTTTGCTCGACTAGACGGCTTTAAGAAGTGAATATGCATTTGGGTACTACCCAAATGTATAAGTAAGTAAGTATTCGAAATGCACCACGAAAACTAGCCGTGTGTTACTTCTTGGCATAATTACTTCTGTTCATTTCAAAATCGACATCGGGACAAGTTTATTTATAAATACATAATTTTGAATTAAATACATATTTGGGTGATTGACGGACTAATATGAGATAAGCTGTCAAACCACGCATTTATTCGAGGTATATGTTACTTTTGTCGGCAGAAAGTATTTTCTATCGAAGCGAAGAATGATTTCTTACGTGACAGGTCAAAGAGCCTTAAAAATCATTTCCTCGTGTAAAAATGAACTCGGAACCAAATTGCTATACAATATTTTTTAAATAGTGCGACTAAAATATTTTCTTCAATGCCGGGGAATATTTGTAATTCACGTAACCTTCTCCAAATCTTAAAAGAGAAAAAAATTAGTTTCGGCCGGTACTTCTAAAAGTGAGTTTACCCATTTAAATCGTGCTACTCGAAACGTGAAATGAAGGATGAGGTATCTCATACGTACAGCACTGCGGCCAGGCTAATAAACATCATGTCTTTCTCTTGGAGAGAACCGTTAGCATCCTTTGGAATATAAAAAGACAAGAATAGATGATTGTAAATCCCAAGAAATTATGCAGCATGGCAAACTTGTACGTGGCTGGGTTTGGTCTAACTTGACGCTTATATACTCACCAACTGAGGACAAGGAGCGACCTCTTCGAGAATGACAACGACATGGAGACGATAATGAAGACGCACGTTGACGCAGAACTTTTGGGGCGATGTTCCGTCACTGGCTAATGTATGCCAAGGAGTTGGGAGGACAAAAAAAGGGAAGACAAGTCGCTTCCAGTCCAGAGCGGCAAAATGCGAGGGTAATGTAACTTATGTTCCTGTTCGCGAGTTTCGCCGAACCACATATTTATTTATCGAGGAATGAATTGACCCAACATTTGCACCAAAAACCACTAGAAAAATTGGCATGCATGCATCAAAGTAAGTGTCAAGTGCATGGATAGCAACCCAGGGAGACACGTCGCAAGGCATGCAGTATTTAAACTTTTCAGTGCAAGCTGGATGAGTGTAGAGGAATTGCAGGTTCTCAACATAAAGGTACGAGTTTGACTTCCTAATTGAATATTTATTCATAGAGAAAAGAAATCGAGTTGAAGGAAATTTTCGTAATTGCTATGAAAAACATATTTTTCATACTTTGATGCAAAATGATCCAATTTCAACATGAACCAATGACACGGAGGGAAATAACTCACGAGTTTCATACCAAGCCATGATGAAAGTCGCTGGCGTAGAAGAGTGTTTACAATTTATTTACAATATAAAATATCGATGCATTCCGTTGGTCGATAAAACGGGCGTGACTCGCAGGTTTTAAACAAAGGCATCACGACTATTATCTTTTTCCAATTTGAGGTACCATTATTTTCGATCGAACGGAAGTTAAATTCATCTTCAAGAAAGATAACCGGATTAAATAAGTGATGCAGGGAAAATAAAAATTAGGGACTCAAACTACGACCACTCAAAAGGGTGTTTAGTGAAATTTTAATCCTCGGTAGTGACTTTGGCCTTGAAATCCAGAAATATGGCCTCTACACAGAATAGAAACAAGGATTAAAACTTAGAATTGGGGAGGGGATTCAATTGCTACTTTGGACTTGTGTACATACGTCAAACCGGAGGAAATGGAAGATGCTTTCCGAAAGTTCATGGACATCCAACCAGTAAACCCAGATCTGTCCGCCTTTGCCTGTTGACTTTACAGCCACTTCATTGAGAAAGAGACCATCCAGCTATCATCCCTCGATCCCGCATTTGAATAGTGTTGTAGCGCACTAACAACCCGAGTGAAAGTTTTCATTCGCCATTTAATGTCTCCAATTTTTCCTCGCATCCAAACATATTCCAAGTTTCTTCTGTTAACAGAGCGCACAGACAGATTATTGCATGCGAATGAACAGTGCTCAAAGTAGAAGTGCTTCTGCAAATAACAAAAGCCAAAATTAAAACAATTATTTGTTGAAAGAATTTTGCCACAGCTAATGAATAGTGAAAATATCAGGATTCACTCTGTTAAGTGTGTGTGTTTTTAAGGCATAAAGTCGTACAGCTTAGGGTTTATCTACTGAGTATTTTAATCTTTAAATACATTTATAAGGACAGAATTTATATTATTTTAATAAACTTATCCTTTAATAACTAATGAATTGCGATATATAATGGTTCACGTTCAACTTAAAATCTCCATTTAAAATGCATTTTGATTCACTCCACGATTCAGAAAGTTAAATTATTTTTTTTAATAGCTGTTTGGCCATATCACCATTTAAAAGCGATTATTCATGATACTTTTTGTAATTTGTTACTTTATATTCTCTAAATTGTGCATTTATCCCTTTAAGGTCCATAAGGATTGCAGCCATAAAATTGAAATAAAAAACACATTTTTAGGCTAATATTGATGCGTAGATTTCAAAAATATTTACTTTAAAGTGATATCTCTAATAGTTTATGAGATACAGCCTGGGACAAATATGTCCCTATGGACGGTAAGAGTAAAATTCGTTCAAAATTAAAAGAATCAAACATTGATTATGGAATGATTTATTTCTATAAATTAGGCCAATAAATATCGTCTTCTGGTATTAAACGTTTCTTATGCAAATTCTTAAAATTCCATGCTTATGGCAACGTTTACATTTGCATAAATTAGGAAAAATAATAAATTAACAGATAAAATTGAAAAAAATCAAGTTTTTCTGAGCATCCACCAACATATGATAACATTTTACTGTATATTGTTACTATGATTAAGACAAATATTTTATGCAAAAATAAAGTTATTAATAAATAACCATGTCAAAAAATGCAACTTGCAAAATGCAATTATTTTCTTGTGGCTGTCCTACACACAGTGATAGCTCATAAAGCAATTTCGTACTGTTGCGTAACACAAATAAACCTGGCATATTCCACACATATTGGCTGTTCGGTTTTCAATTTTATTTTTTGCACATTCAGCGCACCTCTTCCGTCTAGGCATTTTCAGCAACTTGTGCTCAGGCTGTGGTGCTGGCATGCTGTTCCTACAACTACGGACAGGAGCAGCTGGAACACCTCTCTTCCTATTGGAATAGTTTGTTCTGGGAAGCATTTCTTCATTATTTGCAAAATGCAAAGCATTCCTAATGATTTCAAAACGCCTTCGAGGCATTATATTGGCAATGTACGGCACTTGCATGTCAGGATCAGAGGACCAATAGTCCCTAAAACTCGGAACCACATGATAACCCATCACTAAATTCATCCCCAAAAACGAGCTAATCTCTTCGGTAGTAGTTTGGAAAGATGTCCCCATTTGTTTCATATAGAGTTCACTTTGTTGAGCGATAAGAGCGACCAGTTCATCAAAACCGCAGGCTTTTCTAAATACATCATAAACACTAAGTTCTAAACTCAAGTCTACATCTAGGTTCACCGCTCTGTACTCATAATCAATCGTTTCGTTATTTGGAAATGTGATTTCCGGGGCTTCCAAGTGAATGTAATATCTTTGCTCTGGGTTATTTTAGGATGACGTTTACTTTGTTTTGCTTCAGGTGGGTCATTGGATGATTCTAAATATGAAGAGACAGTAGTTGGTTTGCCAAATTTTGTCGGCATGGATTTTGATGATTTCACCGATGACGATGGTTGCGGCGAAGAAGAAGGGCCGGCAAATGATAATTCTGGAACTGGGCGTTCGATGATGATTTCAACACCCACGTTTTCAGTATCTTCACCAAGGAAGCCTAAATCTTCTTCATCAAGCGGAAGATTGTCTTCATCATCGCTCTCATCAGCTAGTAGAATCTGCTCAATAGCATTGTCAGATACAGCGAATAAGCGTTCTTTTATCGGCATTATTTTCAGTTAGCTAACCACTGCAATGAAGCAGTTGACAAGCGTATTTAGCACCCACACCCATACTAAAATGTATAAACTACATTCGCAATAAAGGGGATTTACTCACCGTGCTGCTCTCAGTATCAGGCCACAGCAAAACGAAGAGAATCACTCAACCAGCAGAGGCAGTTGCGTCATATGGAGGTATTCTCTGCACAGAACTGCATCAAAACACAACAGGGGCATGACTAAAAGTGGAGGACCCTGACCACCCCACCGGAGTGGGAAGAGAGATCTTACCACATAAGGAAGGGATGGTTGGCACCGCCAAAGCGGTATGGTGTGCCTTTTCTTCAGAGGAACCCCGAGCCCCTTCTTTACTTTGTACCTTTTTTGCCCTCCCTCTTTCCCCCTCCGTATACCAGGCCTATTGCGACGTTTGGTCGTATGTATCCTTACCGAAATACGTCATAGCACTTCAAAAGTGAGAAAGAAGCATGTGATGTATTGTGTACCTTCTAAATGGCGACCACAGCCACAACCTCGAGGGTCTCTCTCCCCCTGTTGGAGTGGTGGAGTAGGTCTGCACAACGAAGTAGTTGTTGGGGTCAGCGCCGCCAAGTCAGTATAGCATATATACATTTTCCATAGGGGCAGCGTCTAGGCTCTTATTCATGGATATTCTATCTACACCACGAGATAACAAATGGAAATACAACATGATAGGCATTTTCCCTTCAGCCAGCGAAAATGATGCAGAGAGTAGGTTATAATACTATATACAAGCAACAGTTGGAGTACTTGAAAACAATACCTCTGAGTTGGGACACAGCAAGCAATTTCCAACCTTTCATTTCCAGGACAGTCATAAGGCAAAAATAAAACCCATCTCCATGTGGAGCTTTGCGTTCAACCTCAGTAACCGTTCAGGTGGTGCTAATATCGTTAGCCATTCAGTTACTTCGAATCAGTTTACGTGAAATAATACCAAGTCGCGCTCCCTTATGGTCTATAGGTACATATGTGTCCCATGGCATGAAAACACTAATTTTGTCAAAACTAAAGCACAATTGTGGAGTTTTTGGCTCTAACTCTACAGGCTAGGTAAACATGAAGGATAAACCGAAAGTCCTGTTTTAACTGATCTCCTCATTGATTTGTTATAAAATATCAAATTTCCGATTCGTAAACAGCATTTCAAGTGAAAGTTCTTAACAATGTGGGAACTACAATATCTAAAGGATATCGCAAAAAAAATTTAAACTAGAAGCCAAAAGCCTATTCTTCAATACACCCATTCCTTACAATCATAGACCTTCTCAATTGAATTTGAGAGAATTTCAAAAATATGGGACATATATGTCCCTTGTACCTTAAAGGGTTAAATTCAATCTTCTCTGTAAAGTGAGGTGGATGTACGCTCCTTACCCACTCCCAAAGCTTTATCCATTTTTAATATTCCAAGGTTAAGAAATATGTTATTGATAATTATTCCTGCTGTACGGGCAGTCTATGAGATAGGATTATAACTGAGCACTTGTCCGATTTATTTATTTTTTTAATAAGTAGGGATAATAATAATCAAATTGTGAGTAAATATAGTGGCAGTAATGCATCCGAATGTAACATGAACTGACATTTGTTAATCAAAGCATCGAATAAAGTGATCAGTAACTAACATGCAAACGAGAGGTATCGTGTAAATGCTTGAATTAACAATAGGATCCGGAGTTACCTAAAATATGTCTCAATCGCTGCTTGGAATGTGAAGAAAGGAAGGTACAAAGGGACTTACTAAGTCATATTTAAAGTCATAATCATATTTTACAAAGAAAAACTCTTCAACTTAATTCAGTCAATGCGCTTTTGGTAAGTACTAAAAGGAAAAGGTTCCAGGCAAAAACATTGAATGTGATTTCGATAAAAATAGGTCTGGAGTTCCATCAAATCTCACCTCAGCCTACATAATCGGAAGGAAACCTCGGTAATGGCAGTCTTCAGTATTGTCACCCACAACAAGTATTGTCTGGGAAAAAATACATAAAAACCTTGCTTTTAGTGAATAATTCGTTTACGTTGTACAGATGTATCGCCTAGAATGACCCTTTTTTAATTTTGTTTTAGTATGCATGACGTATTTTCTTTTACTTACAATAGGACGAATCGGATTACAAAGAAACTAATATCTTTTTCCCATTATACGTTACATCACAATATTCCCAAGGGCACTACCCAGTCTTATTCTTCCTGATATGTACATTTCCACCAATATAATAACATTTGACTCCCACGTAAGGACGACAAGATCAATGATATCAGTAAAGTTGAATAGTGCCATAAACCACAGACATAAAACGGGATATTTCATTCTACCAATATTACTATTTTATATTTCTTTCGCAGACCACTAAAATATTGGCAATTCTTCAATATTCGATGCCATAAGACAATCAATGTGGTATCTGATAAAATTTTAAATTTCTGGATTTATTCTCCAATTGATTACATCACAGCTTACCTCCCGAATATAAATACACAACACTTGACATTTTTTAAGAAAATCAGAGGGAATGAATTGAGTCACATTCCTACCACATGACCAAACAAGAACCTACATTATTGGACATTTCTCAATATTCTACGCCATAAGACAATTGATGAGGACTCTGATAAAGCTAAAAATATTTTGGATTTATTCTTCATTTGTTTTCATCACAGCTTACCTCCCGAAAACAAATACACAACACTTGATATTTTTCTGTGAATATAGAAAGAATGAATTGAGTCACAATCCAACCATATGAACAAATGAGGACGTATTACGCGTGGAAGTGAAAGCACTCCTTGAGCATATCATTATACTTCCCTCTTCCTGTTCGGCGTAAACGCACCAACATGTCGCCGTTAATTTTCGGTTCCTGCACATTCTGTGTCACTGGGGAACTCGGAAATCGTCGAAGTGATTCTTCCAGAAAAGATAGCGCCGCTGAGGATAGCGTGAAATGGCGCTCGCTCTTTGGGTAATGCAAAAAGAAGTCATTCTTTCGCGTTCTTCCCCTCTCGAAAGCTAAAAGCGCGCGACTGCGTTTGTTGTATTCCTTCCGGTCGAGGGGAAAAAGAAAGGAATGCGGAAGGAGTGGAAGAGAATGTAAAAGGGGAATGATGAGTTGTGCGCACCCTTTTATTCTTTCATTTCGTGGAGACGGGCAGGGCATTGGGGGGTTGGGGGGGGGGTTTTGGAAGGGTATTGTTGCGTTGATGCACATACGGAGGGTGATGGAAGGGCGGGGGATGGGGGAAGAGATGAAAGGCCGCTTAGTTTTCGCGTTTTCCACGAGGGGGTGCTTCAGAGGGGGCTCTGAGGAGGAAGACAGAGGCACAGACGGACTGAAGAATGGAGTTGTCACGGTTGAACGCCAAAGCGAAAATGTGTGCGCGGGCAGAACTAAACGTGAACAG
This sequence comes from Pyrrhosoma nymphula, assembly GCA_963573305.1. NCBI lineage: Eukaryota > Metazoa > Arthropoda > Insecta > Odonata > Coenagrionidae > Pyrrhosoma > Pyrrhosoma nymphula. The sequence goes on from OY754336.1 coordinate 134,308,704, forward strand.
TAAAAGAACACAAGAAGGAACAATGGCTATAAACCTCGTGAAAGCCTTCTTTTTATTCGGCATGGCTTTCACTCGTGTTTTACCCTATTCAAGATCTTTTGACTCGATGTAAGACGTAATGGGAAAGTGGTAAGGCCGTGGTATATAACCGTGACTAAATGCGCGAGTTTCTAGCTTGCCTTTAAGGACTGTGAGTCAAAACAAATACGAAATTCCACATTTTCGATATTTTGTCAAAAAAATCCTGCTTTCGCTGATAATATGTGTTACCATTAGAAACCCAAAAATAAGGTACAACATATACAGATTATTCCACGAATGTATTTTAAATGAGCACTTTTTTCCAGCCATAGGAGCAGACTCCAGAGCCATTTCCTACGAATTACCGCATTTTGACTTCAATTATGGCATTAATTCTTCAATAACTAAAAAAATAAGGTGGAAATATGCCTGTATTTTATTTTTATTCAATTTCTCTGGATTATTTCCTTCTTACAAATAGTTTTCCGCAAAAATGGCATTTATATTTCATGGAATAATAATAATTTTCCCCGTGTTTCTCTCATTCCCCCATTGAACACAATGTAATTTCAAATTCAATTATAGAATAAAATAGCGTGGAAAGGTATTATTTTGTTGTTAATATCAGATAGAGGACAACTTTTTCTACAATACACAGCATATAAATAAAATGACGTTTAAGTCATATTACGGTGGAACCACCTTAAAATGGAAATGATAGACCCCATTATATCGGTAAAACATTTCAAGCATAAGACACAAATACAAATTGTGAATGTCACAGTGACTACGGATAGAAAGTAGCGGAAAAGCGCACGTGGCGGGTTTTTGGTCGCTTTTAGAGTTTTAATATGACATTAAACAAAATAATATAGATATCGTTGTGCCGATATTTCTTGCTTGGGGTTTATTTTATCCTCCGTAGGAATTCGGCCGGAGCCGTAGAATACTAATGCGAACCAAATTTATGAGTATCCAACAAAACGCTAAGGATTTTTAGGGTTATGTGACTGGTACGCCGAGTTTTCTGATCACTATGCAATTTTTAGTAAAATCTTTGTCCAAGCTTTTGAAAAGGGGTTCAGGATGGTGGTGGGATGCGGAAATGCAATTAATTTTTGAGCAGGGGTAGTATAGAGGTTTCTCGAATCGGTCGCGTTTAAATATCCCAATCTAAACAAATATAATACCCATACTGTTGAGAACGGACAGTAAAGGATATGGAAACGGAGAGTAGTGGATATGGTTCTTTCGCAAAATGAAGAGGCAGGGAAAGAAAAGGTTATTTCGTTTATCAGTTATACATTTAAGGGGACAAAGCCGCCGAAAATCTTTAAAGCTTTCAGACCGTCGATTAAAATTTAGACTCAATCTATTATGTAAGTACCAACCCGGTCTATTCTCTGACAAAGTTGATAATATTTTAAGAAATCCGACATACTACGGTAGATCAGATCATGAGAAAAAAATTAGGGAACTAGACTGCAGAACGGACAGATTTAAAATGTCATTTTTCCCACGAACGATAAGGGACCATAAAAAATGCCAATGAGACTTTTATCTAGGTTTTTCGTTAGGTAGTGTAGCTCTTAGTAGTAGTAGTACTCCTAATACTTGAATCCTTATCTGTTATCTAGTACATACTAACAGCACGCCCTGCGTGTTTTCTACATGCGTCTTGAGTCTCTATCCATCTGTGTAGTTGTAGAATGCATTTATATTGACGGTACCTCTCCATTGTGATTACATCTGTAGTGTAGTGGTGCATGCTTGTGAGGCTTCGTGTCGTGACTAGCATAAGCGATTTATTGTTGATGATTACTCACACCTTCCACACACCACTGAATTGGCTTTCAGGGTATATTGTATATGTAGATGAAAAGGAAGCTCTGGCCATTATTTGGGCCCAACGAAAGTAAGGGTTCATCATCCCTGGGATCCCAATCATAACTGACCACCACGCTTTAGTAATATTCCTTCTCAAGTGTCATTTGGGCAACATACGCTTTTGCACGGTGGGCCTTAGCCAACCAGGAATATGACAATGAATAATATGACTCAGGTGAGCAGAATGTGTTTGCTCTGAAAACTTTAGTACGTGGCAATAAAGAATGATTTTCCAATGCAACCTCAGATGGAGATATTATTAAAGAAAGCCTTTTCCTTTATAACTCCTAAATCACAGGAGGAGGATTTAATGAATATTTCAGAGAGACAAAAGAGACGATGCCGAAACTTGGATGGTATATTCCTACTTAAGCTACGGAATCCTCTGCCCCAGGGTTGATACAAAGGGGACTATAATGGAGGCTCAAGTATGTAGAATTGTAAACGAGATATTGTTGCAAGGTTCCAATAAGGAGTATGATAATTGGAAGATTGAGTTGCCTCACCAAATGCAAAATACATTCGTGTGATTTCTTCATACCGCATATGGCCATTTTGGTGCCTTTAAATGTTATCCATCGATGTTACTTTGTTGGAGCGTTGTTACTGGAAAGAAATGCGAAGGAGGGTAAGTTAATATTTCGCAACTTATGATTTGGGCCAAAGAGTCAAACACTGTAATAGAATCTGTGCTGGGAATGTGATTAATTTAATCCTCGAGGGGACAAGGCTAGGCATGAAGATAAGTTTGCCTCTGTAGTAGTGGACGCTTAATTTTTAGAATACCAGGACTAGCCACGGTAGTTACCTTTACCGAGTCACCCGCAAGTGCACATGGTGGACGTTTGTTTTTAAAATATGCGAAAAAATACTAAATAGACATACCAAACACCAGTTCATGTTTGAGATGTTTATGGAATAAATATTTTGAATTGTGTGTTCAACCTAAGCGGGTTTGGAGTGACCACGGGACCCAGTTTACATATGTGTCAGATGGGAGGAGGGGATGGAGCTCATTGGGGGTGGATGTCTTTTTTTTATCCATTCACAATCCAACCCTTGTGAGCGGGAAATGAGGAAGCTATCACATAATTTTAGGAGCATGTTCATGGCATACTGTAACTACCACGATGTGAAATGGCAGGAGTAGATTCCATTTATTAGGAAATGGTTCAACAAGATCTATATAACTCCTAAATCTGCCCTGCCAAACATCCTAGAGGTGGCTTGCAGGGTAATATGTAGATGTAGATGTAGATCGACCACGAAAGCGCAGGCAGCACCCCTTTTGAAATGAATTTCACTTTGGCACGCGACGCGATTTCATGGAATCGTTAGAGACACTCCGGAGTCGAAAGTCGTGTTTCGGTGCAAAGTTACAACGGCACGTGCATTTCGGATGTTAATGTCATTCGGCTTGAAGAGTAAGGATGCTCACAGAAGAAAAAAGAGACACTGTTTCTAAGTGGGTAATAGCGTGTTACCGTGGATTCCGCGATTCTCCGTCGTAATATTAAAACTCTTTCACAATTTCTTTCACCTGTATACCGACAAATATGAATTAACAGGTATCTTAACAGCCATCTTAATAACAGCCGTGTTACAAATGCGGATGAACTGGAAGGAGGAAAAGGGTGATAAGACAGGGATTTTTAAATTTAATTTAATACCGTATCTTGTCAACATATATATCACTTGTCAGCAATAAATTCTGGCCTGAGAATATGGGACAGTATTCCAGTATTCCAGATAATGTAGTTTATTCTATCTATATACACCAATTTAAATTTAAAATGTTATCATTTATATATGAAAAATATTATTGTGTCTCATTATAAACCACTTGGATATGCATTACCTTGTTCCTGTTTCTGTATGTATGCCTGTTAATCATTGTGCTATTCATATTTTTTGTTGTAAATATTGTGCTACAGTACTATTCTTGAATACATTTATTTATAAGTTCCAATACCTATTTTTTTGTTACCTCCGTTCTTCAACTATCTCTGTTAACTACTATTGCAACGTTTCAATATTTTTTTATATATTCATTTCTTTGTTGTTATTACAATTAATTGTGTCATGTCTTAGCGACCAATACTATCAGAGTCATGTCTTAGTGTCCAATACAAAATGCTGTAAAACTATTATACTCATCTAATTATTCATAAATATACTATAAACATTATTGTTATGTTAGATGTTGCACATGTTAAACGTAGAATTCCAGCTAAAATTTCTTTTTATATCATTTGGAATAACGTCTCATGCATATTATTGTTTTATATTTATCAAATTTTTTTGGCTTTTCATTCTCCGCTGTACCTATTCAGTTCGGTTAAGTATGTTCTCCATTGTAAAACCACAGAGACCATTGAATGTATGGAATACATGTTCCATAGGAAAAACGTCCTAGAACAATTAATTTATATTTATTATTATTATCTCACCGGGAAATGTGAAAAAAGGAAATATGTTGTGCTTGTTTTATTTGGTTGAATTATGATTTGTTTCATTTAAGTATGCAACAAAATAGTCAGTTTATCCTCTTCCGGAAAATTTCCATTTGGTAGCGGGGGCCGTGTGATAAGTCCGGCATTCTTTCCAATTAAGAAAGAAAAAGAATTTTCTCCAGTGAGTGCGGAGAGGCGGTGGCGAACGGCGGAACTAGGTGGTGAGGAGGAGAGGAGGAAATGATACAGAGAGAGAGAGAGAGAAAGAAGAAACGCAAATATGCAAGCTACAAAAAATAGAGAGAATATGAAGTACTAATTTGAAATAGTAATATAGGTCCGGCCTCAATTCTCAGAAAAAGGGAAAATAAGATATTTCGAGTCAACCAGCGCATAAATTCAATTCCAAATTTAATTTCACTCCAACAATGAAGCCTAATCATTACATCCAAGCAAATAATGATTGCAGCACCCTCTCTCGTGTTTGCTTACGGGGAACAAATTTAAACAACAACATTACTGATGATTCGTGGGGGACTCGCTGCTGACAGAGATAACGTATTGAAATGGAAGGGATGTGATTAACAGAAAAACAATCAACGCATGCAGGGGAAAAGAAGAAAAATGCTGATTGAGACGAATACAATTGACGTAACATTATTCCTCTTAGCTCATAGCAACATTTGCATTATTCAAATTAATGTTTGCATATCTTTGAAGGTGTAATGATTTTTTCATAAAACAAAAAGTAATTTTATTCATCAAGGCTAGTGACGCTCATCTGCAACTCCTAGGATATTTAGGTAATTAACAAAAACCGTCTTACAAAATTGACTATATATCATTCAATATATGTGCATAGCAATAAGTTAGCCCAAAAGCAGAAATGCCATTAAACAAGTATTTCTAATTTAATTTACCCTTCACTGCACTATACTAATTGAAATCAATAAATTTCTACGGAGTTTAAATTTCCCGGAAATTCACTCCATCGTTTTGCCTTAAGTAGTAGACTTTAAAATTGTACCAAATTCGGGATTTTATGCATCGTACAAACTCTCAAATATAAAACCTAAAACATTACTCCCTTAGAACACGCCTCTCTACACGACTGACTGATTTTAAACTCACGACTGTTCGTTTGCCATTAGGGGGCCTTTTAAACAAGCCGCTGGTCTGAATAATAAGAGAGTCGTATATTAACATGTTAATATATTTTGTTCGTGCCATTAGCAATTGCCAAACCATTTCGTAGATGGGGGAGGGGTAGAATAGATGTTGACAGAAGTGGTAAAGCAACCGACAACGATGTCATTTACGTCATTGGCATTGGCCAGATAGAATAGCCCAGGTGATGGAAACTCAAATTGGGAATTAATCCAGAAATTCTTCTTATTTTATGGAAAGTAGAAAGTTGTCCGGGAAGAATTAAAATCTCTTTTGAAATCCCTGAATAAAAGATGATTATGTCACCATTACAGACCAGCAGACCTAAAATGCAAGAGCCAATCATATTGTTCATCGCTGTGGAGTGATGAGCGAGGCGAAGAAGCGTGAAAAGGGAAAGAAAACATTGGCGGACGGGAAAGTGGGGGCCATTGTTATCTCTCTCTTTTATAGATATGCCTTTCGTCCTTTTTGGGGATATCTCAGTGGAGAGCAAAGGCTTTGCACAAGATTTATTCCTTGGCTGAGATTTATTCCTGCCAGGAGCGTTTTATTTGTTTGGAAACCCTGATATCCGACTGGTCTTAACACACCTTTCTTCTCTATTTCCCTGACACGCATCCGACCCCACCCACAACACCACGTACCCACGCATTGTTGTAGGGGTGGTGAGTATCCAGGGAAGGGAGGGGAGGATTGGAACGAGGGGGCTAACGAGAGGTTGGGTGTGGTTTGAGGGGGGAGGGAGGGGGCACTCGATGGGGAGGGGAGGGTGGGGGAGAGAAAGGGTTTAACCCCTCCCCTGGCTGAATCTAGGGGCTACTCATCGCCCATGACCTCCCATCACTCCCACGCATCAAGAAGTCCTCTTCACCCTTCAACACCCGTGAAGACATTCGTCATATCCGCTCTTCGCCTTCCTCCCCATCCCACCCCCCCACCCCCCCAACTCCCACCACCCATCTGCTCTCTCTCTCTCTGGACGCTCCCACCCCTCCCCTTCCCCCCCCCACTCCCCTTCCCCACCTCCCCCCCTCTCCCCTTCCATCTCAGAGCCGTATGTTTTTGCTAACCATGCAACAGTATGAAAAACAATCCGTCTTTTGGCCGGGATTTGAAAATGGAAACCTTTTGGTGAGCCCATCGATGCAGCTCGTCTCTCTAACTGAATGTGGTTTATTTCGTATTTCTGTCACTAGTAGAAAAAGACCGAAAACCCTGTTGGAAGGCGACCTCCGGGAAGACCGAAAAAAAGATGGAAGGATGAGGTGACCATTTGATATGAGGAGAATGAAAGTCAGCGAGGTGGATGCAAAAGATCGGCAGAATTGGAGGCAGACAGTCGATGAGGCCAAATACCATCTAGGGTATAGATGGCCAGGGGAGTAAGAAAAAGAGTAAGAGTAAGTAAGAAAAAGTGTCATTTATATATTACCTAAAAACTAGATGATTCCGCTTCATGACCTTTTATTATGTAATTATTTTTTTCTTTCAGGAGATTTAGCTCCATTAACTTATAATCTTTTTTTATTTCTCTCAACCGACGTTTCGCATATTTATTATGCATGCTTCTTCAGGGCTATTAGATAGTTCTTTCTGAATTTCATGTCAGCTAAGAAGGTATAATTTAACAATAAATTCAGAAGGAAGTCTCTCTCTTGAGCCCTGAAGAAGCATTTTTTTTAATTCGAAACGTCGGTAAAGAGACATAAAAATTATAAACTAATGGAATTTTATCTTCTGAAAAAAATAATTCTATGAAAAACGAACGGCGTGACATCATTTTGATAACCAAACACCATGGAGTAAGTGAATTCCCAATTTGAGTTTACATCACCTGGGCTATTCTGTCTGGACATTGCCAATGACGTAAATGACATCTACATCTACATCTACATATTACCCTGCGAGCCACCTCTAGGGTGTTTGGCAGGGGGTGACATCGTTGTCGGTCGCATTACCACTTCTGTCAACACCTACTCTACCCCTCCCCCATCTACGAAATGGTTTGGCAATTGCTAATGGCACGAACAAAATATATTAACATGCTTGAATACGACTCTCTTATTATTCAGACCAGCGTACAGTGGGCTCAAATCGAAAATCGCCGGACAAAAGTCCAAAAATGCTTTTTTTGAGATAACGTCCTGACACTTGGCACATATACACACAAGTGATTAGTAATAATGGAATGGTAAGCCACTTTTCATTGGTCTTACTCAATGACCCATGGTGCCCCGAGAACCCACATTCTTTCTCAAGAGTTGAAAGACGTTCATAATTTGCAGCATGATTCCGAAAATTATCCCAAGAAAAACAATTGTACCGCAGTTACGCGTGCACTGATCCATTCTCTCGATCCAATATCCTCGCAAAATCTTCAGTTTAGAATCTTTAGAAATCAGTGACAACAGCCATAGCCTGAAAAAGTTGAATTCAAGGAGTTATTGTCCACACAACTTGAACAATCCAACGGAGTCACTGTATTTCCAGGTCCCGCTGCGCGGAGCCCAGCCGCGACGCGCGATCGAAAAATCGAGTTTGTTCTCGGCGTCGCAAACGTTTTTCAAATATTTTTACGGAGTAATCTAGAAATATGTTTAATTTATACTCTGATAAAGTATCCCAGAGACCATTTTCCGAATAAGGATTATTATTTTGTTACTTTATGTACAATGTTGTCTAAAAAAAAGGGTCCGCCATTTTGTGACATAATAGCACTCAAATATGAGGAAATATGTCTGAAAGTTATGCATAGTATAGGTTAAGTACACTGTTATCAAATGGTATTGTTTTTTTTATTTCATATGAATCCTTCCATTACTCCTATATCTGCTCAACTTTTAAGATTTTCGAAGAAAAATGAGAGCGGGCGCTTTTTAGGAAATTTGGTCGTGTTTGAGCCTCTGTATCTAAGTAAGGGGTAAGGATAAGTCAATAACAACATATTCAGAACTGAGTAACGACATACACATTTGTTGACTTATCCTACACATTGGAATGTTATATTGAGAGTGAGAAGCACTGGCTGCTGGCTAGTTTGGGCGCGTTCCGAAATTCGTTGCCAGTAGGTACTGCCTGCTTGTGCTGCCGTAAAACGGAAAGTGAAGCTGTACTGCAGCTGCTGCAGTAGAAAAAAATTGAAGCGGTCGGCAGTGGCTTGAAATGTAACATGGTCGAATTGCGTGGTGATTTATTATAAGTGATCTTTCAATGCGTTAATTCTTAATGCAAATCATAATGGCGTTGATAAAAAGCATTCAAATTAAATGCTCATTTTCATTGCCTTGCTACTTAATGCTACTTTATACTAATCGGTAACTTTATCTGATGAGAACAAAATGAACTACGTGGGCATGGAGAAAAAACCCTGTTTTATTAAACAAATCTCCGTTATAATAAACATTATCGAATTTAATATAAGCATTTTTAATCTTGGGCTTATAAATAAGTCTTCTAATATATTTGTCAAGCCCTGTTTTTAATCATGGCCAGTTGTAAGAAGCGTTTCCAAAAGTGATATCGAAAATTAGGTAAAGATCTGCGGGTTGTTGAGGGTTGCATCGCAGAATATTTTCACTAACAATTAGATTTATGCAGCAAATTAAGTTTCCCGATATATTCCCATTACATATGCCGGTATTATGCTAAGTTACCACTGTAGTAAGAGGCTGTATAATTACATCTACCACATTATTCATGACACTAAAATAATTTTTGGTGACATCACTAGTCGCTTTCATTTGCAAATATAATTGCTTCTCTACTTGAATCACTTGTGATGTTATACACTCCCTCATCATTTCATTAACGCTTTAATCCTAGTGACAGTTAAACCGGTACGATTAGATGCAGCTGAAGTACCATAGTACTTCATTTACTAACATACTTGACTAATAAATGCTTTTTATAAATTATTATACGCTAATCAGGGGCTGTTGACTTTTTAAGTACATCGAGACATTTCTCTCTCGCCGATACAAACTTTAACATGTTCACATTATTTTCTCTAAACCCTTCAACTTTTATTTATTAGCGTTGTAGACATGTTGTGCATTTTATTTTTCCACCATTTGTCTGTAATAGTTGTAATAGCGACGGCTATACTGCCGCTGCTGCAGCCCGAGAGCAGCAGTAAAATTAACAGTGAGAAACGATCAAGGGTTTCGATTTTTCAGTTTCCGTATCGAATTACGGTCGGAAGTTTTAGGCGGAATCCTCATACCGTGAATTATGTGTTCTACGTGATTAACTGCGCTGCATAGGCTGGCAATTTCTGTTCATTTTTTATAATGTTAAGGGTTTTAAAAGCAGACGCGTTAGTCAAGGACTTGGAATGGTTTCTTTCCGAATCAAATTCAGATTGCTCATTTTGGTCGAGACCCTCATGCCGTGATTCTTTTCATTCACTGAATATTTACGCAGCTTAAGTAATTACGGACAGTAATTATTTTTATTTAAACGTTGGTAGAACCAAACCATTTCGTCAAAGTATTCTAAATGCTTGTTTTCTAATCAAATTCTTAGAGTAAGTACTAGCCGGCATCCTCTTACCGGTATCTATGACATGTACGTACCTACTATTTGCTATGCATATGTAATTATGTACAGTCATAATGTGAACGTTTTGTGGCAGAAATGTTGCATGATGTAATTCCGTATTTACCGCAATCTATGTGATTAATTAGCCTTTAGTTCAATAAGTTGAAGGTTTACATAGTCTGTAAACAGATTAAATACAAAACAAGACTTGACATTTCAAAAACAAGTTTAATCAAACTTCGTATTGGAAATACTGCCCAACCATGATGATATATCATAATATGAAAAATCAATTAGTAAAAATTATAAACATCATACCTCACGACGCACAGTGGTCGGAAATCGGAAAAAGCTGGCCAAAACCTCAAAATGGCTGTTTTTGAGAAATGAACTTGAAACTTCGCATGAAAACTTAAAAACGATTCATGTATCTGGGATGGCACTTGATTTGGCATAATTCTTACCCGTTTCTGAGATATAGAGGCTCAGACATGAGCAAATTTCTAGAAAAATGCCCGTTTTCAGTTTTCTCGGAAAATCTTCCAACTTAAGTTGATGGTGAAGTTTAAGGAGGATTTTTATGGAATAAAAAAAGATATTATCTGTTAGCATGGATTTTTTCTTTACAATAATAACAGTCGCGACGGTGGCTGTCATAGTTATTTCGAAGTGGAACATTTGCCACTTTTACTCGAGGCCTCTCAAAGTGTGAGTCTCTGAAATTTTGGAGCCATTGCAGTTTACTCGCATTCTTTTTCGGAGCAATTTTTCATTCGGACATTTTGGCAGCCGGGCTGACATTCAAGGGGCTAGCGAATGCGGAGTGGTGGTCCATGGGAAATACATGCATGAATTCCGCGACTACCACCACTGTGCTCTCATGGAATCCCATCTCCCTCAAACACACATGAAAGGAGAACTCCCTCTCTCATATTGCAAATCTCCCGCCTTTAGTCTCGATCCTCGCCGCCGTCCAATCCAAATCCAAGCGCTCGTCCGTTGGAAGAGCAAAAAAATCCCAAAGAGAGGAGAGAGAAGACAGAGAGAGGAAGAGATGACTCTCGTGGAGCGTAAATAGCTAGCTAGGCGAGCGAGAGGGAGTCTCTCTCCTTTGGCTCCGATAACTCCCAAAAATGCGACTCCCAAAAATGCAATCGATCCCTTCCCCCGGCGGTGATCTCCAAATGTATTCTCTTTTTTTTTATTTCAGAGTACTTTGAAAACGTACATTTGGCATTTTTACCCCCTTCCGTTGGCTTTTCGAATACCAGTCGCCCAAATGCGCCCTGGCAGATCGCGGCGGCCCTGAGAGATCCGTGCAGTTTCGCGTGTTCAGAAAGGCGAGTGTGCTTACGTACCAATCCAGCTAGGGATAATATACGTTCATTCTCACGGGCTTTCTACTCTATGTTCATTCCTCTCATTCCTCAACAATCCCCTGCTATTAAAGGAAGGAAGGAGGCAAGAGAGTCGATGAAACCGGTCGGCCAATCAGTGACTTTAATACGCTGGGATTGACTCTCCGAAAAAAAATAAAAGTGCTTTGTACCACAACTCCTCTTTCGAGAAATACCAAAACATTCATTGCCACAATGCTGGATTAAAAATAGCTACAACCTAGATCGGAGGCTTTCCCGGCAAAGTATTAGTACTATAACTCCACTCTGGTCTTGCGTTTCGACACGAGGAATCGGGCTAAGGGTAAATGACGGGAGGGGTTGATCCGAGGACGATGACCCCAAGTCGTACATCGGAAACAGGTCAAAATGCAGCCCTTGACCTTTAAGAGGAAAAGTCGAGAAGGACTTGAGAAAATGAGCAACTAGCTTCTTGTGCGAGGCCTGTTACAAGGGTTGCTTAAAGATATTGATTAAGACTCTATTGAGTATTTTTTTTCAGCGTTTGTTAATTGCCACCCGACTCGACAATACCAATATTTATTTTTTTATTTCAGTTTCATACCGATCGAGGACTTTCAAGTGAACCCCGATTACCCTGCAAACTTAGGATACTGTAGTTTTGTGGCCGGACCCTTTTGAGTCAGTGTGGACCTGCGCAGGGGAAAACAAGCCCCCCCCCCCCTTCGACGGGACATACTGTACCGAACGGAACCGAACGTCTTCCCGTAGCCTCCATAAGAGTCCTCGCTTTTTACGCCATTATTACTTTTAACTTTATCAACTGAGTGCAACTTCTTATTTATTTTTATAAATATTGATCCCTTTTTAAACCGCAAACGTTTTTTACAGCTAGTAGCTTCATTTACTGTGCATTACTCTACCAGTCATTAGTGGCCGGAAAAATACTCACACATGCGCTTTTGTCCACCACGTCCAATCGGGGGCGAATGGAATCGGAACGAAATGGCGGATCACTATTTCCTAATTCGATCTGAGCCTTACTCTGCTTACCGCCAGCGGGCGAGTGGATAGCGGTTTCTCCACGTTGGCAGGCTGTTATCCTCCAAATTACTTTAAAATGGTGTACATTTAAGCTAAGGATGTGGTAATGAAAACTTTAAATTAGTAGTTAAATACAAATTAAATATAATTGAAGTGAACTATTATATTTTTCATTTATATTGAGGTACTTAGCGAAGCCAGAGTTGTTCATTTCATTTTATAAGTTGTTCTTGACAAGGAAAGTAATTTTTAAACCATTCATTTATGATTTCTGACCTTATTTGTACAACATTATCATCTCTCTTCTGTCAAAAGTTTCCATAGTTCCACGATCTGTAAATGCAAAATAAAAACGGATAAAATTCAGGTGAAAACCTAGAATGAAAGAAGTAACAGTAATTTTTCGCTGAAAAAGATCATGAGGTTTCTCGTACAAAATATCGAATCATTGTGCGTTCATTCTTTACTTTCTTGAAACTAATTAGAACTCGCGTCCAGTAATGCATCTACATAAATGTACTTGGTCTTCTTTCGTGGGGGAAAAAGCACATCCATCTTCGAGTCCGCGGCACAATTTTCCGAGGAAACACATTGGGAGGAACAGATGTGAGACCCACCGGGGATTGAGATGAGGGATTGGGTAATTGAGTGATCGAGAGATTAAATGGACAGGCGATCAATCTACCTCCAAATCCAGTTCATTTGTCAGACAGTGGAAGAGAGGCTCGCCTGTCTTTCTCGAGTACAAATGGAAGTGGAGCAATGCCTACATTTAATTACTGCGTGGATCAGGGAGAGGCATTGTTGCTGGTGACGTCGGGAAGGGCGTGAGGATGCATTGGAGGATGCTAATTAGACGGGATGCGGTGAAGGATTTAGGACACTATTGAGGAGAAGGATGGATGGGAAGGAGGAGGAGATGAATCGATGAGGGAGTTGTCGTGGATGAGCAAAGACGAGCTAGAGTAAAATTAAGAGCGCATCCATCCATCTCACAGCAGCGCTCTCAAACTGAAGTAAGGTGAAATAATGGCCGCCACGACAGAAAAAGTCAAGAATCTGATCCATGCAGTTGAGTACATCACGAGGTCGTGGATATCAAAGGGAATAAGGACTAAAACACTATTATTTTCAATATTTGAAGATTTATACATTTAGCCAACTTTTTGTGCTCCGTATGGCTGTACCCAAAGGTACTCTTTAAGATCACGAATTTCATTTTTTTGTGTACGTATGTTGTCACATTTTGAGGAAAAGTATATCCAGGAGAACAATTGAAGAGGATAAGTTCATCATAATGTAGTACCTCCCAGAAGTTAATGTTCTGGAGTATTTTTTTTTATAACTGTAAGTGAACAATGGAAAGTTTTTGACGTAGCGTAAGGTCATATTACACCGGAACAAACAAGACTTTTAAGTTTTATTAACAAAGTGTAATTAACATTCGGTGCATACAGCGCTATTGGACTTATTACAGCGCTATATTTATTTAATCATTATTTTGATAATCGGGCAAAGGGCCTACCCACGTTGAAACACCGGTTCCCATCAGAACACCAAATCAGAACACCGAATCAGAACACCGAGTCATGGAATTTTCAGCAAAGTATTAACGGCCCTTTGCAGATTTTTACTACTTAATTTTGTTTGCTGGTGATGGACCAAAAAGCAAGCAGTGCAAATGCACCAAAAAACAATAAGTACATACTGCAATTGTCATGGAATTTTCAGCAAAGTATTAATGGTCCCTTGCAGATTTTTATTACATAATATTTTTTGCTGGTGATGTTATAATAGCCAAATTTTTAATGGTGGGGTTTTGAAGAGTAAATGATTCTTACGTTAAGTTGCAAGAAATAAGCTGAATATACCATAGCCAAAACCATTGAGAATCTGTCCATAAGATCCTAATCTTCTTCTTGTTATCGTAACGCACGACGCATTCGCATTAGATATTCAATTAATGAAATTTTTCAAGGTGCTCAACATACATATACATCGAGAAAATACCCTTCAGGCCACCAGGGGATGAGTAGTCACCAACATGTATTACACTAACCCCTATTAAAGTTAGTGTAACGACGACTATTGATGCATTAGCATGAATGAACGATGCTCATCGTGAGGCCAAACCTAACAAGTACGCTCTACACTATATAGGTGCACTATCTTCGAATGCGTTTAAGAATAGATGGCTTACATTCAAAGATTGAAGTAGCTCTACATGTCTAATTTTTTATTCCTTTACAGCGATGAGATGTGATTATGATGCCGACTGTTTCATACTATTTCCCTGTACTTTAACTGCTTCCATCTTCAACAATGGATAAACTAACTGAATATTGATTAAAGTTAACACTTCTCGTGAAACCCATTCCCAAGGCTACGAATCCTTTTGAAACTTTCACCTACGGAGTGGAGGCCGACGCTCGCATTTAACAGTTACTTATTCAAAGAGAGACGATTTCTATGAGCTATTTAACTTTCCCAGCCAGAATTGAAAGGCACAACAAAAAATAATAGTGAATCTTAAGCCACTTGATAGAGACGGGGCTTCGAGAATTATTCGGCAACTTTTTTCAAAGGAAACTCAAAGGCTGGATATTGGCAAAGCAATTCACATTCGCATACTACGTCATCGGAATCCTTCTCCTCCCCCTGACTGCGGTGCGTATGTCATTCGGCGTGCCCCCGTGTATTCTCCCCCTCCTTCACAACTTACCCCCTCCCCTTTACCGTGGCTCACTGGCGGTGGTGTTAACTGCACCTATGAACGCATGCCCCCAGAGCAGAGCCATAGGATGAGCGAAATGGGGGTATAATTGGGAAGAGTGCCGGCCCCTCCACCACCTTATACCTAACCGCACTGCGGAATACACTAGGGACAGGCCACGGGGTGGAATTATGTGTACCGATTGAAAAGAAATTGTTCGGCACGAATGGGATAGTATCATTCCCCCCCCCCTGACACACACCCCTGAGGTGCCTTGCAGGGTATTTTGTAGATGTAGATTCGTTAGAACCAGATTCAGATTCACACCCGTTGCTTTTAGTCGTGGTTTGGTCTAAACATTGACACAGCTGAATGCAAAAATTCAAAATCAATTGAATATTACTAATGTTTTCTTTTCTATTGTAAGGTGAAAAGGAATAACTATTATAGCCAGTAAAACATTGAAAATTGAGAATGTGTGCAGTATTCCATCTCCATCCATCCATTATCTAATGCGAACACCCTTTTGCTTGCTTTGTCCGTCCTCCTAGCTCATTTTAATGTAATCGTTTTACTTATGTACTCACTAATTTTACTGATTAACTGAATCGGTTCTTTTACTGTAAATATCTTCAAACGTTCCTGCTTATTCAGTACGTGTTATGCCCAATTTCAGAAAATATTATGTCAATCCAAAACCTAGAGGTTGAATTGGAGTACCCATGGTATTTGCAATTGATTTTCACGGTGATACAATAGATACATCAATATTTTTAAAATATAATATTAACTCAAGTCAACAGGTTAAATATCCGACTCCATCAGCATAATTATCCTTTTTCAAAGATTCAATGCACCCATCTTGACAAATGAGACGGTTTATTCCATAATCCCAATTGTGGTAATGTAAACTTATGTAACAAAGCAAGTTCTATGTTAAGTTCTATGCTGGTGGTATTAATTCCGCTGACATATCATGAAACAAGGCTTGTAAGGAAATAAATGAATTCTTACACGTGCAGATAAATTCAGTACCCCTGCATTCAGGAGCAACTACGAAAATCACGCCTTTTAAATTCACCCAAGAACAAATATTCCAAATAAAGCATTCCTAATATGCATAAAGTGATTGAAATTGAAATTGCTTAACAAGTCTATACTGTTAGAAATTCAAGGAATTATCGGTGATTTCAATATTTTAGCACAATCTTTTAATGGAGGCTGCTGCGTAACATCCGTGATGCAATTTTCTACTCCTGTTTTTCATTCATTGACATATCTCTGACTAATTCCCTCAAGAAATTCTAACTGCCAGAATAATTTAAGGAGAAAAAAATTACAAACACTCGAAATTGGCCGAGAAAGGAATGCCTAGTGCCACAAATTCTCAAGAAAAAAATATCTGGAATATCGCGGCGCTATCAAGACAAATTTTGGAATATGGAATGACTGAGATATGTTATGGCGGTATGAAGTTAGTATATCATAGCTAATCTAGGCTGCATTCCAGCGATTACGGAACTCACTGCAGGGAACAAATATCCCGTGAGCCTTCCTATCTCATCTCCACCTAGAGACCAAATGCATGCCATGAGGAGAGAGAGAGAGCAATACCCATATATTTGAGGTCCAATAATTTTCGAGCTTTGTGAATAGAAACGTATAGTCTTTAAGGAATTTCAATCCACTGATGAGTATGAGCGTGACAATTTCAAGTTCCCAGTCAGTTAAATACTAAGGTGTGACCCTTACTCAGGATCTGTCTTGGGGGGAAACACGTTCGGGAAACCTGCGGACAGGCTAGTCGCAAATTGGGATTTATCATAAGAATATTAGGAAAATGCGACGAGAAAGTTAAAGAGCGAGGATATTTTTCACTCGTGAGACCTTACTGGGAGTATGCCTTTAGCATATGGGACCCTTACGAAGTAGGACTAATCTCTGAAATAGATAGAATACAACGGAGAGCAGCAAGATTTGTGAAAAACTGTTACGATAAACGTAGCAGTGTTACCGAATTGTTGATGGAATTAGGGTGGTAATCTCTAACTGATCGAAGGGAGATTACAGGTTAAATCTTTTGCGCAAACTCGGAGCAGACAGTTTTTTGCCGGACGTTCAACATATACTGCTAGAGCCAACGTACTACGGTAGAAGTGATTACAGGAATAAAATAAAGGAAATTGACCGCCGAACCGATAGATTCAAAATGTCAATTTTCCAACCTACAATAAGGGATCATAATAGTTGCGATAGATCAATCATATGAAACTTCAGCCCTCGATAGGTAAGGTAGAACCTTCACTTGTGCTTAATAACACCACTACTAACACTTCACACCGGTCGATTTGTCCGGCATTATTTATTTTGTTCTCTGCATGAACTAGCAACTCCTAACATTCATGAATTGACAATATCAGTAATACTAACCACTAGATGTGTGTATAGCATTGTTCTGCATGTTTGCATGTTCATTTGCGTATCACTGTCTCAGTTTCCGGTTGGACTGCGCACTGTTCTCCTGACTGCTTTTGGCCTGCGCCTAGCGCCAGGGGGAGCGAACGAGGTTCTGATTTGTTCAGGGACGAGTGCTGCATGCCTGGTGTGGAATCACCCCGTGCCACACACCCTAGTGGTGGCTTGCACGGTACATCGTAGATGTAAATGTAATAGATCTTTGTGATACATTTCCGGCCGTGATGCCATTCCCAATTAAATTTTGAATGTAAGACTTGGTGCTTTCTTGGTGCACGATCTGAATAAATGCTTCACTTGATTCCCACCAGGTTAGATGTTCAGCCAGAGCCGACGTTTCAATGGCTAACTCTGCCATCGTCCTCAGGGCGTTGAGTGCTGGGTCAAAATTTGTCCGGGTTTATATATCTTCCGGCCGTGCGTCAGGTGGTTTCTGATTGGCCGTTGTCGTTCCTGTGGATTTTGTTTTTTCGCGCCGTCTTAATTATCTTTAAAACTGGTTTCCATGCATGGCTGATCGCGTATCCCGTATCGCGGTTGAAGTTTTTATCCGCCAACCTTATCTCAATAGCCTCCAATGTCAAGAGTCAAGGATTTATTGCCGTGCCGGAGCCGTGAAGCATTTATTTAAATTTTGAATGTAAGCAATTCCACCTAAACCTACGAAAATTTTGAATTTCTATCTCTATAATTCTCTCTCTAATATGTGTATACCCGGCCTCTTAAATTCTTGCAGGAGAATCCCCAAATTTCAAATGGGTGAGAACTTACTGAATAGAGCGATTTGAATAGCACCTTTTTTGTGTTTGCAAAAGGCTTTGAAGCCCAAAGAAACAAGGCGTCCACTTATCACAAACCTGCACTATTGACAGTTCTTGACGTAAACCACAGACGGTAAAATGTTCAGTCGTTTTGCAAGCCATATTTCCAAAACGTTTAATTTGCCAGGTTCAGGGTATTGCCTTTAGCATACGTGAACCGTTGGTGAAATAGATATTTAATTAACAATTGATATCGGCCCTTATCCCTTTAAAAAGTGCTGATTTTCTCAATAATAATACTAGTCACAGAATTAATATTTTATTACATAAAACTGAATAAATGCACATCAGAATAGAAGAATGATAGTAACTCATTAAATAGTTGATACATTTGAGTGTTTGAACGCGCTCAGTTTTGGAGTGAACCCATTCTCTCCCTCTCTCTTCTAAGGTCCGCCTACTCTAGACTCGTGAGAAGTCACGAGGGAGTGCCTTCATCCCAATATTTAGTCGAGGTAAAAACGACAAAGAGACCATTTCTAATACACTGATGTTGCTTTTTTAATAAATTGTTTTCTCGAAGTAAAAGGGTGTACCTTGCCAATGAGAACGTCCAGAAAGCTTTTGACGATGTCGTTAAATGGTATGTGAAGTGGCGGCTCCAGATAAATATTAGCAAAACCAAAGCAATACCTAGTCTTTCACCCACTAAAGAAAGAGGTCAGACAACTGAACACCATTAAAAATGGGCAGCAAGGATTTGATTGGGCCAAGGAGGTTGAATAACTTGGAGTGAAAATAGACAAGAAAGTAAACATGAGTAGCCACCTAGATAAGGTGATAGGTAGAAGTGCGGGCTTGAGGGCTAAGTTAAGTCCTATTCTCAGATCGAAAGCAACCCCCCCAACCATTAAAAACAACTATACCAGAACTACATTCAACCTGTTATTATATATGCGGCACCTGCTTGGGCGGGTATCCTAAACAAAGCAGAAATAAAAAGATTGGAAAGAGAGAAGAATAATAAGATCAGTTTTCAAGATCAGGAAAATAGAGGGGAAGAACAAATTGTACAAAATAACAGGTATTACTCCAATTATGGAAAAGAAAAAGACTCTCGCAATAATCTATTACAAACAACTAGATGGCAGTGACAATCCGCCTTTAAAACAATTACTTTTATACGAAGACGTAACCAGGAATCAGTACAAAACTCCTGGTAATGTTTTAAATTTAAATTTTCAAAATATAATTGTTAATTTTAATGTAGTTTTTAAATAACTTATTGACGATTAAAAACATTTGGACGAATAAGATGCTTCAGACAAGGAAATTAGCAAAAGTCACCTTGGGGTGACAACCTCTATAAAACACAAAGACACATGTTGATGTTATTAAAAAGCAGACGAAACATGTTGCTAAGTGTTGCTTGAATAGCCCTAATCACCAAAAGTAAAAAAAACTATTGTAATCTTCGTTACAGATTATTGGATTTTTTTATTATTTCCTGACGATAATATCTAAAGACGTTGTCGTTCGAGCTAAAGCTTATAAACAAACCCTTTCTTCTCCAAATTTCTATTGTTTCCAAATCATGCATCCTGAAATGGTGCATAACTTGTTTATCGATTTGTTTTATAAAAATTTGGAGAGAAACTACTTCATAGGAATTTTCCAGCGCTAGCGATTCTGTTCTGTAAAGGTGAAACAATGCACACATCTTCATATAATATTGAAACGAAGCATTTAATGCAAATTTTTAATGCAATTAAAACACATTTTCGGCAGGAATTTTTTTTTAGCAACATCAACGTAAAAATGACACGGCACTTGTTTAGTCATCCGACCTCAAGAATGTATCATAGATAACTCTAAGAAATGTTTTAAACGGATCGAGAACAGCAAGGGACAACAATCATTACCAACGACCGAGGCTCCACAAAACAAAGCCATTTGAAAGATACTAGTGCTTAATCGTTTTTATACCACTTGACTAAGCCATTTTAATTACATTTATAATATATTTTCGAGGTATAATCGACTAAAATACCTAAGCATTAAGCTTTTTATAAAGAGAAACATGTTTAAAGTCATTCTTATGTCATCCATTGCAAAATCTTTTAGAAACGACTAAAATAACATGTTTCTCAGCATTTTGAAATTGAACAACTTAAGTTGAGTGATTTTCCAATTAAAACGATACATTTTTCGAGGTAGAATTGGCTAACAAGTACCTACCAAGAAACAAAGAATTTTGGGAGAGACATTTGGTTGAAGCGTATTGACATCGGTGACAAAGTTGACAGTAAGCTTAGATTATTTGCTGACGACGCAGTGATGTATAGAGAAATTCGTAGCTTTAATGACAAGGAAGCGCTAACTAAGGACCTCGAGGCAATACAAGAGTGGTGCGATGCGTGGCAGCTAGAATTAAACCTGAAAAAATGCGTTGTTGTAAATTTTTGGAAACGGAAAAACGCTCCTTGTAACAGCTATTGCATTAACAACATAAAACTAGACACCGTAGAATCGGTTAATTACCTCGGAGTTAAACTTACTAATGATCTATCGTGGAGTAAACATATTCGAGAAATTACCGGTCAAGCTAATCGTAAATTGGGATTTGTTAAAAGAGTACTTGGCAAGTGCGACGATAAAGTTAGGGAAATCAGCTACTTCTCCCTCGTTAGACCCCACTTAGATTATGCCGCCAGTATTTGGGATCCTTATGAGATAGGCTTGGAAACTGAGTTAGAATGCGTGCAGCGAAGATCGGCAAGATATGTTAAAGGCCGTTATGATAATCTCGTTAGTGTTACTGACCTTTTGCAGCAACTGGGATGGGAAAAGCTTTCAGACCGTCGATTAAAATTTAGACTAAATCTATTATGTAAGTTCCAAACCGGTCTATTCTCTGACGACGTTGACAATATTTTACGAAATCCGACTTTCTACGGTTGATCAGATCATGAGAGTAAAATTAGGGAACTAGACTGCAAAACGGATAGATTTAAGATGTCATTTTTCCCACGAACGATAAGGGACCATAATAGCTGCCATGAGACTTTTATCTAGGTTTGTCGTTAGGTAGTGTAGCTCTTAGTAGTTGTAGTACTCCTAATACTTGAATCCTTATCTGTTACCTAGTACATACTAACAGCACGCCTAGCATGTTTTCTACATGGGTCTTGAGTCCCTGTCCATCTGTGTAGTTGTAGAATGCATGTATATTGAGGTCACTCCATTTTGATGACATCAGTGTTGCATGCTTGTGAGGCTTCGCCTCATGACAAGCATTAGCGATTTATGGTAATGCATAATTATTCGTAGTTACACTAACTTTAGGGTATAGTGTAATGCATGTTGGTGAATACTCACCCCCTGCCACACACCCCTGAGGTGGCTTGCAGGGTATTTTGTAGATGTAGATGTAGATATGATCGAGTGCTTGCTTCCGTTCCGAGAGCCTGGGGGGTTATTTTGTAATCTCAACTTTTTAGTGACTCATAGTGGAAAGGAGGGAGATCCGTTTCCCTCTCATAATAATCGGCTCAAGAACGGTTCGTGAATTGTCAAAGGTTCAATTACCTCATATCAAATAAAAGATGTCGAGACAAACGAATACCCAGGTTGCTCACAATCTTTCGGAAGATATCATACACTGTACATACCACGAAAATCTAAATACAGTTAAAACTACAAGCAACATTTAAGCAATCACTCAATCTTTAAAATAAATTAAGTGCATATAATTAGTGTTCGATTCACAAGCACGAGAAATATCTACCAAGAACGTAGATTTTAAGGCAATATTTGTTAAAATTATGAAACTATGGTATAAATAACTGAATTCCATTCTCCTTACACTGGCGGATAGGCTCACGAAAAAAAAGGTTTCAGCAACATTGTTTGGGAAATATTGATACAAAATATATACACAGATAATTCAAGCTAATAATAACATAAGCATTTAAAAAAACATACCATCAAGTGCCCAATATATTGGAGTTGAAAATGCTGAAGTTTTTCACGTTTAGCAAATTACAACAACACGATTTGAAATCGTTTGTATCTTTCGAGCCCTTGTTTATTTTCCAACTCAAGCTTCAAGTGGAAACGATGGTGGCTCCATGTCATGTTCTTTATGACAGGTGAGATAGAACTAATGGCAGGAGGAAATAATGAAACGGATCAAGAGTCGAAAGATACGGATCAGAGCGGATGAATCGTCTAAAAGACCAGCACATGACCAAGAACGTTCACCGCTTGAGATCCGCAGACGGTCATGCCGCCTGGGTGGCGGAGTTGAACTACGAAAAAGTGACATTTTATGACGTATTCTCAGTAAAGGGAGATTACAAAATAACCCCCAAGATCACTTTACGGGCACCCATGCAGCGAACGGAGAAGTTACCTACTCAACAACCCCTTCCCCTAACTATTAATAGAGATCCTATCATCACGTTAATTAATGCTTATAGATCACCCAAAATGTGACAATTAATTGAAAAACGATGCAACCCAAAAACGATACAGCGCTACATTTTTATAACTTTGAGAAAGCAAATTAAAACAAAAAAAATTGAGAGGGACTATTATATTAATATTTTATGGATATTTTAGCATCTATATAAGTAATTTAGCAATTATTAATGATAAGGGTAATTTTTAAACAATGGAAAGAGAAAGTTTTGAAGTTATTAGCGAAGCACTATAATATACCAGTCAGCAGAACTTCTCTTCATACTTTCGACACTGCACTAAGACAATTAAAAATACAGTCGCTATCTCAACAGCAAAATCGCATCGCATTTAACTGCATCGCATCGTCTTATCTATTACCTTAATCCAAAGGCAAACACAACATCAGTGGTGGAAGCGCTCTCCAAGGCAGCAAGCTTTGGCATGGCAATCTGGCGCGTTATCAACCTGGCTTCAGCGGGAGGCAGAGCGCTAATGGCTTTCATCGCGATCAGAGACGATTGATTCAGAGTCACTCTCCATCTCACCCCCACTTGATCGTGTTCCTGGCTCTCTTCAGCTGAAGTGGAAAGGATCCGATGAGTGTTGGGGGTTCTCACAAGTAAGCAGCAAAGGATAATATATTAATTTTAATAGATACATTATCCAATTTCTAATGTACCAACATCCACTTGTGTTAGGTGTGACTTCATTATGTTTTCAACAAATGTAGGCTCTACATTGTAGATTTACAAAAAAAATTAGACTTTGGAAGCAACGAAGTAAACCTCCAACAGCCGTCTTCGTAGATTTCAGGCTCAACACGGGATAACAATGTTGTAGTTAGTTCTGGTTTTACTGAGGGTTTAACCCAGCGTTGCTCGCGCGGGGTGCCCTGACACCCCACCCTTTTTTTCATTGTATCATTTTTTTAGTCTTTATTTCATGGACCTCTCTTCTTCAGTAGCTGGAATGTGATATGTATTCTTTCTAATGACACCAGCATTTTCAGGCATACATTGTAAACAACCTGCGTAGTAGCCTCAAAAGGGGACAATGTTCGTTTTACTCAATTTCCTTCACTCTTTTATGTTGCAACTGTGTAACTGTGAAATGTTTGTTACAATGTAACATGCCCTCTCGTATTTTACTTTTATCTGCTGGAGAACGCCTTTCAAACCATTCGCTATGTTCTCGCTCCCGGCGTTACTCGCGCGGGATGTCCTGAACACCCCAGTTGTCTCCGCGCCGTAGACTCCTCGGCATGTTCACTGGGCTTAAAGTTGTGTCTGGCGTTTCAGCGAGTTTTATCTTTCAACTTTCAATTAGTTTGCCAAAGATTTTTCATTTCCCAGAATAGTGACTCCAAGGACAATACCGCTTGAGAATTTTACGAATAAAGGAGAAATTGTATTATGGAACACAGGAAGAATTTTCTGAGATGCTCTCTAAAAAGTTGTGAATACTGTCTCCAGTTCCAGACATGTTGGGTTGAGTGAGTTAGTGAATGACGGAATGCGACAGACGAGAGGGAGAGTTGAGAAAGCCAACCTCTCTTCCTCTCTTATCTCTCTCTCTGACTATGGAGACAACTTGTCGAATGTTGACGAGAGACAGGGAATGGGAGTGAGAATGAGTGGAATGAGAGGAATGAGGGGAAGTGGCTTCAAAAGTACTTCAAGGCGACAAGGTGTTGAAGAGAGGGGGAGGAAGAAACACTCTTAAGGACACTAAAATCTTTTTTGCTTTTTTATAAATTGATGAGGAGGGGGAGGGGCGAGAATTGTTAAAGGGGAACGAATGGAAAAGGGTTGGGGTTGCGTGTAAATAGATGAGAGTGGAGTTTGAGTGCAGTTTGGAGTGTCCCTCAATTTTATTCGGAATAAACTTTTTCCGGATGAATTTGGAGTGTCTTTTGGCCGGGGAGTGCACTTTATCTCAAAGGGGTTGCAGTACGAGGGAGGGGAGACACTATAACTCTCTTTAAATATCATCAGCAGAAGGGTGGAGTGGAGCATGTCTTTTGTTTAGCGAGTCGTCGTGGATGCAAGAGTAGAGAGCTCCCTCTCTTGCCGTGGAGCGGAAACTAAAGCTCATCTCTTCCAGCAGTATGAAGTGCTCTGTGCCATACCGCTTCCTTCCACATCTTGGTCTCCCATGAGTCTAAATACCCTGTAATTTACGGCTAATAATGACGCGGGCGAGGTCATATCCTGTTAATTATGGAATGTTGACCTAGAATCCCAGCATGAATGACTGCCTCGTCAAGAGTCAGATACAGAAATCAATATAGCGTTTTTGTGTGTTTATCGTATCCCTTCTTCAATGCCCTTCGGTTCTGCCAGTTGTCTTCCCCGGTCTGTCACTTCCATTGCCCTCTACTTGGTCTAATACTTGGCCGGCTATCTTTATTCCTTTTCCTAGTATCCGCTCTATTGTCACTTATAGAAATCCTTTTTGAATAAAACATTTCGTACTTTTCCACCCATAATTAAAAACTACGACCGATTTCACCATTATAAGGTATATTCTGGTATATTCTGGCATATTCTGAATCTTTGAGTATTCTATATGTACATAAAGAAAGTTTAAAAAATGTATGCATATTTTTGCTAACAATTATCGAGTCCAGCACTTTTATTATTGCTGTTCTTCGTTATATTTTCAATGCGATGTCGTCACTGTCCTTATCACTTTCAATGAAGTATAATTCAAGATACATAGTTGTACCCAGCTGTATTCTTTATTTTTCTAGCTATAGCTGTGATAGATGGTTTATGTAGCCCTATTCTCATGCACTGTATCTGTGGTACAACAAAGAAAATGGAAGTCATAAAGTATTCCAAATCCCCCAGACCTCCAGAAAGTGGGAATCCCAAAAGAAGTACATCTACATCTACATCTACATATTACCCTGCGAGCCACCTCTAGGGTGTTTGGCAGGGGGTGACAAGTCACCAAAATGCAGCATGCAAGCGGACCGCCACATGCACACCGCACGGTCATGAATATTAAGGATACTAACCAATTCCATCATTAACTAAAAACCGTCATACAGCATGCAAGAGAATCCCCACATGCACGCCACACATGTACGATGACACATAATTTTCTACATGCTACTTAAGAGGGCAAACTGCCTATGAAGCTAGAACATGCAAAACATGCTGTTAGAATCACCATAAAACTCCGCAAACATGCTTTAAGAAATACATAAGTTAGTAAGCTACACTACCAGTCAACTAATCTATTTCTAAGTCCTTACACAGCCGTTATAGTCTCTTATCGCTCGCGGAAAAAACGACATTCTGAATCTATCTGTTCTACAGTCTATCTCTCTTATTTTATTTTTATGATCTAATCTACCATAGTACGTTGGCGGTCGTAAAATATGATCAACTTCGTCGGAAAATAAACTACTCTTGAATTTACATAATAGATTTAGTCTTGTTTTCAATCTACGGTCTGACAGTGATTCCCATCCGAGTTGTTCTAAGAGGTCAGTAACACTAACAAGACTATCGTAACGGCTTTTCACGTACCTGGCTTCTCTTCTCTGTACACGTTCTAACTCTGTTTTTAAGCCTGTTTCATGAGGATCCCAAACACTGGAAGCATATTCTAAATGGGGTCTAACGAGGGAGAAGTAGCTTATTTCTCTCACTTTGTCGTCGCACTTGCCTAGAATTCTTTAAACAAATCCCAATTTACGATTAGCTTGACCTGTTATTTCCCGAATATGTTTATTCCACGATAGATCATTATTGAGCCTAACTCCGAGATATTTTACGGATTCTACCGTCTCTACTTGGGTATCCTGAATGAAATAGCTCTGTTGTGGGGAGTTATTTTTCCCCCAGAATTTCATTACTACGCATTTTATCAAATTTAACTCTAGCTGCCACGCATCGCACCATGCTTGGATTGCAGTAATGTCGTTCGTTAGTTTATCCTTATCTTCACTGCTACGGATTTCCCTGTACACTACAGCGTCGTCTGCAAATGATCGAAGTTTACTATCTATTATTTCACCAATATCGTTGATATAGGGTAGGAAGAGGTGTGGGCCTATGACACTACCCTGAGGGACGCCATATGTGACTCTAACTTCGTTGGAGGCTACGCCGTCTAATACTACTCTTTGCATGCGATCGCTCAAAAGTTCTCTGATCCAGGAAATTACATCATCGTCTATGCCGTATGATTTTAGTTTTAATAATAACTTATCGTGGGGCACTTTATCAAATGCTTTTTTGAAATCAAGAAAAATCGCGTCCACTGGAATGTTGTCCTCTCCGGAGACTAAAATATCGTGGGCAAACAGCGCTAGCTGAGCTTCGCATGATCTACCTTTCCTGAATCCGTGTTGAGTTCTCATTAACAAGTTATGCGTGTCTAGGTGTTTCATTACTGAGCTGACAACATTGTGTTCAAGGATTTTGCATGAAATGGACGTTAAAGATATCGGTCTGTAATTACATGGCTGTTCCTTGTCTCCACTTTTGAATATGGGCGTTACATTGGCAATTTTCCAGTCATTTGGTACTCCGTGTTGCTTTATGGATTTTGTGAATATTAGCTGCAAGTAGGGGGCAATTTCTGACGCTAGTTCTTTATACAGGCGAGAAGGGATTTCGTCTGGACCAGGTGACTTATTTGGACTGAGCAATTTCAATAAAATTTCTATTCCGTGAGCACTAATATCAAGGGGAGGCATCTTTCGTATGCAGTGATTATCAACCGCCACGGATGAATTCTCAGATGACTCGGTGAACACGCTCTTGAAGTAGGAATTAAATAAATTGGCTTTATCGGAACTGTTTGTTAACACATCTCCATTATCGTTTCTTAGCGAACAAACGGTAGATCTTTTACCTTGAACTTCCCTAACATAGGACCAAAATGCTTTTGGGTCATCCCGTAACTGCTCTACAAGTGTTTTCCTTTTAAAATTCGTGAATGCATTTCTAAACGCTTCCTTTGTAGCGGCTTTAGACAACTTATATTTATTAATTATTAACCATCGATCACTAAGAGACACATCATGAATGATTTTTTTCATCTTAGCATGGCACGCTCTCTGT
Source organism: Pyrrhosoma nymphula (assembly GCA_963573305.1). NCBI lineage: Eukaryota > Metazoa > Arthropoda > Insecta > Odonata > Coenagrionidae > Pyrrhosoma > Pyrrhosoma nymphula. The sequence goes on from OY754336.1 coordinate 134,336,670, forward strand.
CGCCTTAACGATTTTCTGACTTCCGCGTCATACCATCTCGGTTCGCTACCTTCTTTTTTTATTTTACAAGGGATATATCTTTTGATTCCTGAATTTATGAGCGAAAGAAAAACTTTCCAAGTCCCTTCTACATTTAACTCCATTACTGATTTTTGAAACACGGGAAAAGCATTTTTCAGATTACTCTTGAACCCATCAAAATCAGCCCTTTTAAATATGAAAACTTTTCGTTCTCGTTTAAAACTTTTTGCGATATTTAAAGAAAACTTAGCTGTTACTGCCCTATGATCACTGATTCCCTCGACGGTGCTCACATTTATTACCTGATGTGGTATATTTGTCGCTAACAAATCAAGAATATTTTCTCCTCTGTTAGGAGTGGAAGCTATTTGAAGCAATGCGTTTGATGAAAAAGCGTGCAGTAACGCCTCGCAGATGACTCTATCTCTCCCACCGGGTATGAAGCTATAGGTCTTCCAATCTATAGAGGGTAAGTTGAAATCTCCGCCTAATATCAGATTTCTATCAGGATATTTGGATACTATGCTGTTTATTTGGGTTTCAAAATCTAAAATTGATGTTATATCTGTGTTTGGTGGTCTATAGTACGAGCATACAAATATAGTTTTCGATTTAGGACATTTAATTGAACACCACACAGATTCAACGCTGGTCTCCGGTAAGGTTTCCGCTTGGCTGACAATTGAATTCTTTACAGTTACAAATACTCCGCCTCCAGCTCGGTTAACTCTATCTTTCCTATAAACGGTGAAAGATTTTGGGAAGACTTCACTGTCTGAATCATCATCTGTAAGCCAACTTTCTGTTCCTATAATGACGTTACACTTCGTACTATGAATTAAATGGTGGAATTCAGGAATCTTATTTCTTAAACTACGGCAATTAATTACTGCCACGACTATTACTTCATCACTAATATTATTGAAATTTGGGAGTATTTTCGAATCGCTCTTTCCGATTAATTTATTTTTAGGCCCTGTATTCCTACTTCCGGGCACTGCAGAATTTTTTATCTCACTTTTTAAATGACCTGAATCTACTGACCTCTGATTTCCCGTTTTTGTCTCACCAACTGACCTACTACCTTTCCTTCCATTGACATTATGACGCAGCTGACGTTTCCCATGCTTAAAGGTACTAAATGTTTTATTGGAAATTAGTGATGCTGAGCCTGACACGCTGCTTTTCCTTTCAATTAATCTATTCTGATTTCTGGACGAACTTTTGTTACTAAAAACCTTAGAATTTACCCCTTTATTTATCGACCCATTATAAGCACTACACTCTGGCCTTCTCTCTACTCTAAAAAAGACGTACAGTGCTCAAATATACTACTCGCTACACATCTAGCTGACTCGGCCGCGTAGTGGACTCCCGAACGGTTCAGAGGGGTCCGACACGATCGGATTGCCGGCCTAAGGTCCATGAAGGAGGCTCCGATGTCCGTGCAGAAACGACGCAGCCTCTGGTTTATGCCTTCCACTCGGCTCCAAACCAGAGAACCACGATCGATCCTCGGGACAAGACTACAAATCGCAAGCGACAAGCTAACCCCCTTCGGCACAATTTATCCGTTTCACTTTGGAGTCCAATTCCCTGAAGGAACGTAGGATCTCCTCGGATCCGCGGTCCATGGCGTCGTTGACGCCAACATGTGCCACGACCTGCAATCTAGAGCACTTCGTGCCCCGTACCGCCGCACCAACCGCCTGCGTCACCTGCGGAACACCGCCACTAGGGATACACCATGATGTCACACGGTTGCTTACACCCTCGCGGTCTGCCCTTTCTCGTAATGGGACCATCTCACGGCGGACATTACCACTCCCTATCACTACAATCCCCCCCTTCCCACTCTGACGACTCTTCCTAAGTGACGGTCTCGGAGTAGGAGTAGGCACGTCAGATACCTCGGAGTTACCCTCCGACAGCAACTGGTATCTGTTCGAAACGGGAACGGGATCTGCCGGAGCATCCCCCGCGCCACGTTTCAGAGTGACCTTACCGCCACTCCTCCGAGACACGACCCTCCAAACCTCCGGTATAGGAGGTGGTACTGCCCCTTCATCGGTGGAAGGATCTTCGGGGAAACTCTTGATCGTCCAACCTCTGTTTGCAATCGAGCGAACCCGTGCAGCTCCTAAGGAACGGTGGACTTTCAAGGAGTCACCCAAATTTCCATCCATCTCAGGGACGCGTACTACCCTTTCTACCAGTGACTGGAGTTCCCGCACGATTCTCTCCAACTCGGCGATGCGGGCTCTGAGAACCACACCCTCGCCGGCGTTTTCGAGCACCGCAACGGGTGACCTATTCGAAGCCATCCTAGCCTTACTCGCAATAAAATCCCCAACAAAAAAATGTAACCTATAGAACGAGGGCTAAACTTTGCAACAAAAAAAATAAACGTTCTTAGACTCGGCAAGAGTATACGGTAAGAGAGTAATCAGATAGAATTTAGTTGCTAGAAAGAGTTGACTCCTAAAAAAAAGCTCACTCCTGAAAAACGCTAACAAGACAACGAGATAAAAACAAGCTCAAAAGTACAACAGAAAAATAACTGAAGAAGAAAAAGGTCTACTTCCTAGACTCTAAATCCTCACCCGAGTAGAACGCGGATAGACGTAACGGATTAACTCGAAGGGATTGTCAGCGGGGGGGAAGTGGCTTACACTTCAAGGACGCTAGTGGTAGGGTAGGACAGGTGTTGTTTTTTTGTGAGAGCTAGGAGGGGGTGATTCACTGATAAAGAGGGACGAAAGGACCTGTGTTTCACGAGAAAAACGGTTAACTATCCAACAACTAGCGAAGGACATAAACTATGCTAGAAGAAAAATGTACAAAAATATTCTCTAACAGCAAACTGGGAGTAGAATTTGATGCTAAAAATAAGAGTTACTAAAGATCTCAGAACCTAACAGTCAAAAAAATAACTTCACAACAACGATGATAACAATAAGGATATTATAAGCTCTTTAAGAAAAAATATATAGTTAGTCCGTAAGTAAAAGCTAGGTGAGTTAGGATTTAATAACTATCAATGGGCAACAGAGACTTTAACGTGTAATATAATAAGTTAAAGTGTAACGGCAGGTGAAAAAAGAGGATTACTATCACAAAGTTATTAAAGTAATATAACAAATACTATTTAATATAATTCTTAGACAACAATAATTCCAAAGCAGCTACGTAAAGAATATATTCAACAATCCGATCACCAGATTAGTGTACGGCACAAAAACACGCAAAAAGATAACGTGCAACTAGCTACGCAATAAAAAAATTAACAGAAATACATATAGGGTTTCTACTTATCGCTACAAGCAGGCACTCTTGCAGAAACACTCGGCGCACGAACCGGTTTTTTTTCGAGAGTAAAAGTAATACAAGATTGAATCAAAATACACCTCCATTGCCAAAGTGTCAACTCCCCCCCTAGTAACAAGAACAACGTATAATTCACGCATTCGTTAAGCTAAAGATTAGGAATTGATATAAACGAATGCACAACAGTCATATATCACTATATTCATAACCCCTATGCATATGCATAACCCCTATATCACTCTTATGGAAATACCCAAAGTAGTCAGTTCAAATTTCAGGGTTAATGTGACATTAACGGATGACAATTCTTTCTTTCTAGTCGTATAATCAAAATTATGTAATTATTAAATTAATAAGGGACAGTAAAAGTCAAAGGGATCCATCATGGTCTATATATTTTGATAAAGTCTCTCCAAAAATCGGCTCTACTGAATGCTTTATACTGCATGGAAGTACCTTTTTTAACTAACTCCATGTAGCCTTAGTTGATACAAAATTCTTCATATACAGAAAGTTTTTGCCTTTTACCGAAAAGTTTGAAATATATTTTAGTATCTTATAAACTTTACTTTCAATGAATTGGAAACAAACATGAAGCGGGAAAACATCCTCCAAACTGTGCATCAGCAATGGTTGAGAACCTTTTAGAGTACAACAAACTACCTACGGTATTGCTTAATGGAGCCAGCAGTAAGTGGACATAAGAAGAAAACTTTCATATTAGGAAACCACCTTGGCTGTGGTTTTCCCATATTCCCGTTAGCCCATGTTCCTTGATATCCTGTGGAATACTTTAGCCAGTTATGCTACCGATGTACCGTTCTACGTATGGACTTCTAAGGGGCATAATGCTTATGACTGCTGGACAAGCTATGCCACAAAGCAGTAAAATCATGCGTAAGGTACAACCATCCAAGAAGTTTAAGCCAAGCTTTAAAAACTGGGGTGTGAACTTAAAACAAACTTTAACAGTACCATGACCTATGCTTGACATAAAAAATGGATTAGCGGGATGTGATACAAGCTCGTAATTGAAGTTCAAATGTACGTGCTGAAAACTTTTGCTACTTTTGTACTAGAACAACAAATAGCTCTATCAAATATTATGAATATACAAAACAAATTCACAATTACATGGTTAACCTCTAGAACTGAAATCATTGCTACATGAATAAATATCTTGAGGGTTCAACCATTCAACACGAAATGTTGAGAAATATGTTTGAAAGTGTCAAAATTATATTTCGTCCGTCGTCCTAGCATCTCCGTCGTAGCCCCTCCGTCGTAGCCTCTCCGTCCTAGCCTCTCCGTCCTAGCCTCTCCCGAACAATGTCCTGCGGGTCAAAGTGCATTTTGCAGACAGTCTCTCTCTGTTTCAGCCCAATATTAATTCTCGGAACAGCAGCAAGCAATTCGGCACGCATAGCCGGGTCCATGGTAACGTTAAAATAAAAACAAGGTGGACTTTTAGAACCGCATCCGTCATAGCAACCCGGAGCCATAAAACTCCTCGGAATTCTAAACTCTTTCATGAGAAATAGCAATTTAGTCCTTGTGCATTCATAATATGTTAATAAGTATATTATTAACCAAAATTGATACCAATTATTCAGGTATGGTCCAAATGAAACAGACTGAAACGGACGTATTTTTCTTATTTATAATATTTTACCTATGTATGACACTTTTATTGAAAGAATACTACGAAAATGTGACGAGAAGGTTAAAGAGCGATGTTATTATTCTCTCGTGAGACCGCACTTGGAGTGGACCCCTAGAATATGGGACCATTACGAAATAGGACTAGTCTCAGAGACAGATCGAATGCAGCTGAGAGCCGCAAGATTTGTAAAAAGCTGTTACGATAAATTTAGTGGTGTTATCGAATTTTTGAATGAATTAGGTTAGGAATCTCCAACTTATTTAAGTGAGTAATACATTTTATCGCGTATTCCTCTTCAGCATCTCCCTGTATCCCTGTAACCCTCCTTCTGTCATCCCAGCCCCTCTAGATAAATAAGCCATCACTGTGTATACATTTATTTGTTTTTTTTGTGACATTTTGATATTGCAGTCACGTCTCGACTTATTGGCTGTATAAATTACCGTCGTAATTCTTTTCTCATTGCGTATTCAGTTTTACGATTATTTTTCAAGACGGAAAGATGATTGTAGAACGCGCGAAGATGAGCGCTCGTTTTGAAAAACGCTGCTCGAGAATGGATGTTATTCGCCATTCAATCAACTTTTGCTTCACTTCACTCGGCCAACCATCGCTACTCGCAATCATATCAATGACAGTGATCAACACCTAAAACATTTGGTCGCAGGTAGACAGATGATGGTCCGTGCAGGTTATGCAAGAGATCCCGGGGAAAGATATATATTGCCGTAGCCGGAGTAAAAATTCAGAAAATATGGCAACATCTACGTCTACGAAGTATCATGCTAACCAACATTGAAGTGAGTGGCACGGGATGAGCCCACACCCGGCATGCATCACTCGTCACAGTTAAAATCATGACCTAAACGTTCCCCCGGCCGCTAGGCGCAGACCAAAAATCAGTCAAAAGAACAGTGTACAGTCGAAAACCATAAACTGTGAGAGTGCATTAAACTGGTAAAGGGACAAATAGTGGTTAATATTACTAATACTTTTAGGTATGAATGCTACGAGATACTGCTTCATGCAGAAAACAAAATAATGCCGAATATTTCAAGCGGGATTAAGTGTTAGTAATGATATCATGCTATTAAACACAAATGAAAAGTCTACTCTCCCAAGCGAGGGTGAGGGTTCCATAATATTGATAGATTGAAACCATGACCCCTTATTGTACGTGGAAATAATGACTTATTAATTTATCGGTTCTGCAGTTTAGCATTTATCTTATTCTTGTGATCGTATATACCGCAATACGTTGGCTCTAGCTAAATACGTTGAATATCCGGCAAAAATTGTCTGCTTCAAAGTAGTGCAAAATAATTAACCTATGTTACATAAAGTTTCCTAGGTAAAGGAAGTCATCGAAGCAAACGGAGATCGTTAAGAGGAGGAAGGAAAAATGAGACAGAGATTTGAGAGATGGGAAAACATGCAGAGCGGGAAAAGATGAAGAAGAAGATAGAAGAGAATGGGGGAGAGAGACGGAGAGGGAGGCTGAGACTGAGTATGCAGGGAAACCTTAATTATAAGAGGGAACATTCTTAAATAGTGTCCGTTGAAAACTAAAGTTGTCATACCAGAGTTGATCAAACTCCTGGATTGGTCATGGACAATAATTAATCGCGAGTGTTTAAATCCCTTGCTTGCAGTCTCAATTATACCAGTATTGATTAGATCGCGAATAGGGATAGGGTTGCGCAAGTGTCGGGGGTGAAAAGGTTCCCCTTCAATCCACCCCCGTTTCCATCCTTCCGACGTGACCAGGTACAACCCTAGCTCTCCCACATCTTCTGCCCACGATTCCTTGGCAATCACCAGCACCCTCTGGCAATTGCAGCACCCAGAGGTAGTTTGAGACAGCACCAAGAGAGGGACCAATTGGAGAGGAGAGTTCCAGCGGGTATTGTTTCAGATGCTCTTTAAAAAAAGGAAACCATTGGAGACAATTTTTCACAAAACTCAGGAAAGCATCAAAGGATGCAACTTCTTGATGAATGTGAGTGATTACCTTTCATGTTACACCAACTGTCGTAAAATGATTGTTATTTAAAGCTCTACACAACTATTGGTAGAATAGCCAGTGTTTTTTATGTAGGTATTACTCTCTCAATTCTAATAATTCTATATTTTTATATACTCACACCATGGCGCTGCGGACAGGATAGCGAAGGGGTAATCTCTGGGTTGATAGGAGGTAACTTATCCCATAATTGGTTCGATTTAAATCTAAATATATTTTCGTCCATTTCTTTGGGGTTGTTTTTTTTGTTGTCTGATTGGCGAGTTTCTTTGTCGTCCTGTAGACAGTTTTGTTTTCCATTAATAGCTCCGTTTGTGAAGGGTCTTAAGTGTTTGTATTTTATGGTCGAAATTCGTGTTTTTCGGTATCTGTTTGTGGAGAGAAGCTGTACACGAGGGGCGGTCACATTAAGCGCGTTCGGTTGGCTCTTTAATTGGAGCCACATAGGGAGATTATTATTTTGTTCGCTTTCGCTGAAGGCACTAGGGTACCACGTGGCAACTATGCCCAAAGGAGAAGGGAAGTCAGATCCGTGCATGGAGTATCGGCAGTTAATGGGGGCTATCATCCTCGACGATTCGTCATGTGGAGGAATTGACGAGGGTCGGAACTGTCACATTATGGTATTGTACTGAAAACAGTTGAAGGATAATGGAAGGGGAGTCTCTTTTATTTCTATAATGCGAAATACCAGCGTGAGTGCGGCAGCCGCTTGTTCGTCTGAGGATGTTGGGAAGAAGATTGCTACCTGGGTGTCGTCCAGCGGAGAGGTGACGTCTTCCCGGATGACCGGGGGCCAGCTCCACTCTCACCGATCCAGCACCGCCCCTCGCCACCAAGGGGGGCAAGGGTGACGTGGAAGGGTCGGGGGTGGTGGTCGAGGGCGGGGGCCCCTTCACGGGGGAGAGGAGAGATGTCCCTAGTTGGTCGCAGCCGGGCATGTAGATGGTCCCCACCAGACCCACAAGGGGTCCTCCACAATGACGTGGATGTCAGGTTGAGCGACCGCCACCAAGGGCGAGTCCAGCAGACGGGCTTCCTAGTTCAGTGTCCGTGGAAAGTGAGATAAGAAAGCAAGTGAGATGAGTACTATGCTAGAGAGTCAAAAACTCGACTTAATAGCATTTGCTGCTGGAAATCATCGCTCAATGACAATACTTGGCAACATTTAACTCTGTTCCTTCCGACTGCTGGAAAAATTCCCCAATATAATTATTTTCCTGAGATATGCTTCAAAATAATGGAATCCTACACATTGTTGCACATCAAGTTTAAAAAATTAAAAATGACATGATTTCCGGCATAAATATTTGCTTTTTGTGCATTTAGTGTTGTGTAAAGTAACTCCATCAACACTGAAAGGCTCACACTAATAAACATAGGAAAATAAACCTGTGTAGAAATGGACAAACGTTGCAGTTAAAAGAGTCTAACCCTCCTGGTCTTTCTTTCCGTTTGACCCAATAGACAAGAAAAATAAATCACCAACTGACTTGCGTGACCTGTGTCCTAGACAAGCACACTGCTTCCTCGTCATCAAGACGTTGACGACTCTACCGTTTAGTGTGACGCGTTGACCTGTTATAATGGGGTCAGCGGACGAGGAGCAGGGGATACCACCCCCTGGGTTCCCTTGAGCATCACTACCTGGTGCCCTAGGGTGGGCACCACAGAGCCTGCTCCTTTTTTCGAAGTCTTGCACGCCTGCTGGTAGCCAGGGAGCTGAAACAATGATCTAGAAGTCATATTGTAAAGAGGTGGTCAAAAGCATCACCATACACTTAGAGATAGATTTATTTGCCTTCAGGCATCGCTCAATTCCTAACTATGATGAAAACTCACCCTGCAGTAAAGGACACTACAAACGGATAATCAATACTAAAGGGTAAGTAAAATTTTATATGTTGTTCACAGATTCATTGAAGAAGCTGGTAGGGCCCAAATAAACGAATAGAGCCACTGAATATATTAAGTATTTGCCGAGTGAAAGTTTGATCGCCGGCACCAGCTGTTGAAATATGTGTTAAAAGACCTAATCCGATTTTTGATAAACAGCTTCCAATAAAGCTTGGCTTTATTAGCTGTGAAAGATGAACGAGCAAATAAAATTCTACCTCTCCTTACTTTCTGTTATCCACATTCACTAACTTACTGCGTGACAAACTTTTTACAAAACCACAAAAAAAGAATTGAACTAACCACTTGTGCTTCGGTGAGTTATCGTCATCATCATGTTGGGAAGGAAAGAGATTGTAATATTGTCACATCGCATAATATATATCTCATTTCTGTTAACCATCCCGCGTTCATTCTTCCCACCGGTCACCGTGCGATATAACTCGAACGACGCTCAACGGATTTGCTCCCCCTGATGATAATGATAACTCATCGAAGACAGGGCGGAGAGTTTAATTCCATTTCTGTGGTTTTATAAAAGCTCGCCACACGATAAATTTGTAAATACGAAAACCCACAAAAGTTACGGTAGCAAGAGTTTTTCCACAGCCGCTATAAACCACAGGTCTATGCGTCTGGAATAAATTAACAAATAATTCAAACCATGTGATCGTTCCAGAGGGCATCGTTTGGGTCCAAGAAAAAAGTCTGCATTGCACGTAAACGCAATGAAATAGGACTAGACGGTCGAATAGAGGGCAAAATAAACTTTCTTTCTCACACCATTCACGATGGCACAGCATGTGAACCAAAACACTTGGGTCTGATTTTTTAATCTCTGGTTATATATTTTCTCAGAAAGGAAACCGAAGTTAATACGTTTTCTCGTCGATAACGCTCATGTCAACTATTCGACAGTCTGATATAATATGCCAAACCATAACTGTCAACAAAATCAAGTAAGCGATAAGACTACCTCATCTTGCGGTTAACTAAACATTATAAAACCTTGTATTAGACATTAAAACACCATTTCATTCATTTCCCTCCAAATCATTTAGCCAGAGTAAGTCAGTCTATATCAAGCAAGCGAGCCAGGTGTATGTCAGAGTCAACCAAACAAGCGAAGACGCTGTCTCTGACTTAACGAGAGCATTCGATGGTAGAGAAGAGAAATCGCCAGAGAAATGAAAGATGATGAAAATAACAATAATCTTAAACAATTCTTGTGTGAAATTCACAGTGAAAAAATCATTCGCCTGGAATGGGATTCGAACCGAGGCCCCCCGATTTCGCGCCGAGTGCTCTACATAGGCGTCATCTCTCACTGTGGAGATGCTGTCTCTGACTTCACGACAGCATTCGATGGTAGAGAAGGGAATCGCCAGAGACATGAAAGATGATGAAAATAACAATAATCTTAAACAATTCTTGTGTGAAATTCACAGTGAAAAAATCATTCGCCTGGAATGGGATTCGAACCCAGGCCCCCCGATTTCGCGCCGAGTGCTCTACATAGGCGTCATCTCTCACTGTGAAGATGCTGTCTCTGACTTAACGACAGCATTCGATGGTAGAGAAGAGAAATCGCCAGAGACATGAAAGATGATGAAAATAACAATAATCTTAAACAATTCTTGTGTGAAATTCACAGTGAAAAAATCATTCGCCTGGAATGGGATTCGAACTCAGGCCCCCCGATTTCGCGCACAGTGCTCTACTTAGGCGTCATCTCTCACTGTGAATTTTACGGAGTCTTTAAGGAGAGAGGTGTATTCACAGGTACCGTGCATACAATGCCAAAATATCCGTGTGCGAACGCTAAGCGCTACTGTCCGCTAGATAAAGCCAAAGAGCGGTAGAGCACTCTGCGCGAAATTGGGGGGTCTGGGTTCGAATCCCAGTCCAGGAGAATGATTTTTTCACTGTGAATTTCACACAATTGTGTGACCACTAACGGGTGACTCCGTTAAAGTTACTGCGCGGCCAGTTCCGCAGTTCTTTGAATTAAACAATTCTGCCTTTCATCACTGCTAAACAAGTATTTGATGAATCCATGTGTACTTTACCTGAACACAAACATGCTGTCTGCCCCATCTCGGGTCTTTGTCATTCCCTAACACCGGATTAATTCTCAAATTAGGACGAGGTTGACGGTCTCTCTTTCTACTCCTCGTTTATTCGGCAACGGAGGGAAGAGAGGGAACGGAAGAGTGGACTGCGGGATTGTAAGAATGGAACAGAGGAGGTTCTCAAACACAATGGTGAAGAGGCAATAAGGAGGAGGAGGACGACCACCTCTCTGCTCCGAAATCTGAGAGGCAGAGAAAATCAAGTCTGTTCACTCGTGAGAGAGGCCTTTCGTGTCCGGAAGTGAATTGTCCTGCACCCTCTTCACTCTCCACATTCCCAACGCTCTCAATTCTATAAGCCAACATCCTCAACACGCGTGCGCTGATTCGAGAGAACGCTAAAACCGCCACTCGGTCCACTGAAGACGCGAAACAGTCGTCGCTTGTCAACTTACGGAATGTGTAAAGTTTGTAAGTTCCAGGAAAACTTAATTGGGGGGTGGGGAAGAGGGAAGAGTAATGCTTCGAATTAATCATGAAATGAAAAAGGAATGACTACGCTTCGAATTTGTTTGCATTACAAATAGAAGGAAATTGGAGGTTTCAAACGGATTTATTTTTACATTGAAGGAAATAAAACGTAAACGAACTATTTATTTATCTAAGTGAGTGCCTATGGCCGACCTTACTCTCTTTTTATGGTTTTATTCAACTCGCTTTGTCTGTCTGTTTGGGTGAAATCTGTTAATCGATTTTTCACCCACTTGCACTCATCAGTTTTCCTTCAAATTCAGCTCAAATATGTATCTTTGGTTACAATACAGTCTTGCAATATTAACTCACGGTTATCTTCATTATAGGTTCGGGTTTGTGAGAAAATTGCTACTATAGATTTAGGTTCCATGTATGTGATGTGCATTACATCGAATATTCTATTGGCCGCTGTGCCGTGTGAATTAAGGCTTAAGAAAAATGTTCATATATAGCATCTTGGGTTAGAGGCTCCACGTGGCAATTATTTTTGGTTGAAAATGTAACGGAAACAACGTAAGATGCCCGATTCCGCTCATGTACAAGGGTAACCACACCATTTTACGTATTTTTCTATGGCTTTAATTAACTTGGTATCGCTGTTTGTATGGATCAAATTTTGTAGTCAATTTTTCACCCACTTCCACTAGATCAACATTCTTGAAACTTTTCCAACATACGTATTTTCAATGGCAATAAAATATAATTTCAATTCAAACAAGTAAAATTAAAATGTAAACGTTGATTTAACACAAAAACTATTATTCTGTTTTCATCAAAATTTTCACAGTATATATTTCAACTATTCATTCATAGAACCCTGACAATAATTGTAAGAAAAGTTGATAAAAATCAATTAAAAACTAAAACTTAAAAAATAAAACGAATACATAAAACTTTAGATTATTACTATAAAACATTGATTCATTAAAAAATGTACTGCAAAGCATAAATTTATTTGGGAGTAGTCACAACTGGCCTACAGCAGGCAGAACGTGATTATTTTTGACTTAAAATAAAACATTTACGACATTTGACATGGTGGTACAACAAACATTTACGATTCAAAAGGCTTTTCACCGTTAACACGCAAGTCATAAGCACACCTTGTGATCATAAAGTCTATTCAACAGATTAAAGTAAATTTTGAGGTAAGCTTCGCAATTTACTGCACAAATTGGAGTATTAAAACTTTTTGTGATGTCACATATATTGTAACGGTAGTGTTTTCTATCACAAATATTGGTTGCGCCCCCATAATTTTAATTTTTGTCTGAAATAATCATGTTTTGCCTGTTGAATGCCAGTTCTAACAGCCCAATAATTAATTTCTACTTTGAAGTAAATTTTTCTAATATAGAACTGTTTATCTAATTTTTTTATTTATTATTTGCTTAAATCATACCCACCTTTCTCGTCCCAAATACGTCCAAGTGAAGTGGCATTTTCCAGTCGGGATATTTGAATGAGGAAGAGAGGAAATAGCCGTCTCTTGCAATTTCTTAAATTAAAAGGGGCAAAGCTTTGAAAGTTTCCAAGAAAGCGGAAGCAGGCGGAAGCAAATCAAGTTGAAAACTATTTTACGAAAGATGTAGGCGTGGTGATTCTTCGACATTAATTTGCGACAAAATAACCTTGCATGCAATAAAGAGGATTTATTTTATCCTAAAATATATAGTAGTGCATTGAATTTTGCTATATAGCCAGATTTCGTCTCTTCTTAAACATTCTCCTCAATCCTCGTTTTTTTAACAAGAGGACGAAACGACGTTGAATCAAAGTTGAACCTTAAGTCAAGAGTACCTTAAAATTGAGTCAAGTAAGCTCTAAATTCGACGCTAAGTTAATTGAAGCGGCGAAATGGTCTTTCCAAACAATGTAAAATAAACAATAATGAATAGAATCTGGAGCTTTACTCTTTGATTATGTCGCTAGTACTTTAATAACTCCTTGGTTTTACTGAACTACAGAAGTTAATTTCTTTTTAAATTAAGCTCTTCAAAACAGCAAAGCTATTGAGCTATCTGATAAATGAATAGAGGAAAAAACCACAAGTAAATGAAAGCTCGCAGGTTTCTAGGCGGTTGGAAATCATATACTGGCGATATATGCCACACCCCCATTTCTCTCTCTCTCTCTCTCTGTATCTTCCATTCCAGTGACAACTCATCATGAGGCGGCGTTAATTAATTTCAAAGGACCTCTTCCTCTCTCACTCCTTCGCACATCAACGGGAGAAGAAACAAAGACGTCAGCACATCCTGCTTCCCCTTGCAACGAGGAGGTTGTGAAGGTGGAGGGGGGCATGCCACTCCTCCTTCAACCGTTAACGCATATATGATACACCACATCGACCGCCACTTCCCCTTCTTTCGCCGCCGTCCCATGTACACCTTTACCATCACTCCTTGTTATCGTCGGGTGAGCGGCCGTTAATATTCATTCTGAGAACGTTGCTGAAGATCATAGTATTTCGTATTCTCCGAAAGGGCACCAACTGCCACAGGAAGTTCAAAAGTTAATCAATCCAAAGGAAGGGAAGCCCTCTTCCTCTATCCTCTTTGGCACTCATTTCCACCTCCTCAATCACCTTTCTTATCCTTATCACCTAAGTCCTTATCATAAATTATTGGATAAAAAAAGAGTATCATGGCCACCTTAAGGTAAAATACGACGGTGAGTTGGTGTGAATATCCCTCACAAGATGGGATGACGGTCGTAGACTGCAAGCGTGGCCTCCAGTACATGTATCGGGAACTACGACGACGCATGGGATATGAATGTCCGTCACCTTCTATTTCTTCAGCATCTCTTTTCCTCCGGAATGGCTGTATGGTCCAGCATTTGCCCGAGACGTGAGGGAAACCGGCAAAAACCCCACGTAGACCGCTGTGTAGTTAATGATGATGTCGGTGTATGATGTTGCCGTAGTAATGTGCTCCACTGTTATCCTGGTGTCTTGGTTGCTGGATATATCCAGTTATTTGTGCTTTGTTCTGAATGGTGGACTTTGATGTTAATATACAGTATATACAGCATGGATTTATATTTATATCAGAGACCAGAGAGGTTGAGTCAATAAGTATGAACAGTTTAATAGTCATATCAGCTTTAAGTTACTTTATTTACAAAATATTTAAGAAGTAGAATAATTAAAGAAGAATTAAGTGATGTAAGTATTTACATGCCCGGTGTCAGATATTTACTATTTACATACTACTTTATAGTATTAAATCCAAACGAAACAAATTCTGACAATTCCTTAAGAGGAAATTGTTCCTATAACGGGGTCCATGCTATATATATATGTATATAAAACAGTATCAAATACTATGTTTCTATGTAAATGTACACTAGCAGCATTGGAAAATAAAAACTTTTTAACTTGACTCTAATTCTTCTGTTTCCTATCCACTGCGAAACCCGACATCACGACTCTTGGAAGTTGAGCCGGTGAATTTTTATTTTTGGAAACTGAAACAATCTACGCGTCATCATAAGTATCTCACTTTTCAGAGTCATCGACAAAGGGATAGCTTTCCAGGAAATCTTGTCACCTCCTCCTACCCATTTATATTCATCCGTTAATTTATTGCCAAGGAGCAAATACTCTGGGTATTCCAGAAGCGAGGATCTTACTCTGCTTGAAATCACGGAAAATGTGCTTCACACATTCAATTCGCCATCTTCTGGAAGCACTTTTCACTTCCACTTTCACCTGGACGGATATATATATCGAATAGTCAACTTTTTGTCATGCCTAACGCTTGGAAAGAAATAGTGTTAACAACCATCAATTTTATTTCCCCACAAACACTAACTCAGTTTCCTATGCGTAAGATGAATGCCAACCAATTCAGCTATATATGCAGAAAACCCTGGAATGGAGACCCAAGGAAGTATTGGTTAACCCAAAAAGAGGATAACAGAGATTCACTCACGTGAGGGAAATTTCAATATATTCAGCATTTGATGCAGAAAACCAGGAAGCCATGAAATGTGCAGCATTTGATGCAAAAAACCATAATAATTGATGCAAAGTGAAAGGCCTCCAGAAAGACCTCTGATGCCTTCCCGATGAATGCTGGTAGTGAAATCTGTTCTCGTTCTCAAATCAAACTCTGCTTTTCTGCCAACATTTCGATTGACAAGTCGTCCATCGTCTTTAGGGGCCTTTGAAACGTCGGCGGTAATGGTAATTATTTTACCCAGTGGATAGCCCAAATAGAACTCACTAAAAATCTACCATTTATAAAACCATATTTCGTAAAGTTCTTCATTTTCATGGATTAGGATTGAGCTTTTAAAATCGTATTCATTTTGGGAATCGATAGCCTTTCAATAGTCTTCCCTCTAGGGAGTTATTAGAATACTTATATTCAACAACCAACAACAATGGTGCGAAAGCACCATTTTTGTTGGCAAAAGTTTTCTTTAACCGTGTAGGGATTATCCTGGATGCGGATCACCGTACTACTCTATCCATCCTAGACTCCCAAAATGTCACTAATATTCCAATCGTAAATATAATAACAAATTATTTGAAACTGCGATTCATAAAATGTAATTTTGTAAATACCTCTTCTTTCGTAGTTTTTTTTATTTCCATTACAAAACCTAGGAAGTTATCTGAAATTCTAAACAGCATCTTTGAGTAAGTCACTCTGAATGCTTAGTGGAATTGTAAACTCCGGAAAATAATGTACGCAGATGACTTGGAAAAAAACGAAATCCCCCTCCGAATAAAGTAAATATATGTGTAGTGCCCAGAAGAACATCACCGATATTTAGCTGTAATAAATTTCCCGTTGCCTCATCTCTCTGACTCCAAACCGTTCTGGAGGCACCTATACCATCTAGGTGAATAATGTACATTCACACTTTTAAAATTCATAAATCATGAACATTATGTACTTTGGCAAATACTTTCAGGCAGTAGGATATCTCGCTGAGAATGTCAAAGATGAAGTGACGAAGAAATTGATATATCAAATTAGAAAAGCGACATTTTCCTACTCAAAAGCTAGGTTTTTATTGTCCGAGTTGCAAACCTATGTGGTTCGAAGATATCGTATTGAATGCCAGCAGTGCAAAAAACGTTTTTGAAGTATTAATTTAATTTCTTAAAATACGAAATGGAGGTGATTTTAATTACATTAATCTCTAACTTGGAGCAAGAATATCTCATGTCCAGTGAGAATAATATAAAATGAAACCTATAAGGATTTATTTTCCGTCTTCACTATGTGCACTCTATGCAATACATACGGACCAGAACACCTGGAAGTTAGGGAACTTGCTAAGCAAAGGAATACTTAAGCGAGAGTCATCTTCCTATCGAGAAATGGACTTGCACGTCCCTCCGACGTTCTCTTCAATATAGAAGAGAGGCATTATGGTCCTTCCCCTCCAATGGCTACTCGTTACCTCCCCTCCAAATCCCCTTGCAGCTTTCTGAGCCACCTTTGAGCCTGCTTGCCTATTTCACCGATAGAGCCGTTCTTAGTCGGCGAGTTTTTAGTTAATCTAGCTAATTTTACCTAAAACTTATCACTAAAAACAAAACAGAAAAACAAGCCAATTTTAACAATTAATTGGTTTTAATTAAAATATTTTAAAATTTCATTACAAGAAAAAGATTTTCGAAGCTACCTAAGCCAGAAAGTGAAATTTGTTCACCACTATATAATGTCCTCAATCTAGAGCAGTGGTTCCTAATCCGTAGAAGTCTGTGGACCACTAAGCCTGAGACATTTAAGCCTCGATTAAAAAAAAATCTCTTTTACAGAAGCAGTTTGAAATTTTAGCTGGAATATATTTCAATTTCAAATTATATGGAATGTATTTCGACATTTCAATTTATATAATAAATATGTGCGGTTAATGGTGGCTACAGAGTAAATGGTATTGATCACGTAATTCTTAAAGTGTTGACGTGAGTCCTCCAGGGGCTGTATAGTATTGGTTCGATCTACAGAACAAACTGAAAGAGAACTTCAGGAGAAAATGGTACAAGGTGATGACTCAATGCCCAATACCTCAAAGAATTTTATGCCGAAGGAAATGGAACAAGTTGATGACTCAATACCTGTTACCTCAAGTAGTTAAATTTCTAAAAATGAAGAACATTTTCTGACATTAGCAAGACCAAGCCGGGTAGCAACAATCACATATAAAAATAGGTTATTTGAAATGGTGACTGAATTAAATGATTCTTACTCTCAAGAGAGGAACTATCAGAAAATAATGAGGCAAGAATATGAGTCTTCCGATGATCGTCTAGAGCATTAAGAAATGATACGTGATCTTGCACGAATCCAGAGAAGTGGAGAATCAAACGAACAAAGGGAACTACGATTGTAAAAGATAAGGCCACGACAAAATAACCAATGAACAGATTAATAAGACTCACAAAAATTTAGCGGCTTCAAGACATGCGTGAACGAGTGGCTCGGAGGCGTACAGAATAGTTTGATGATGATCATCATCAACGATTGGAAGAAGAACGCCGGAGAAACACAAGACGACAACAAGCATAATAATAACCGAATAAGCTCCTACAGGGCGATTAAATTTTTGAATGAATTGGCTGAAAAAAAGAATGCTGTTTTTGGTGAAAGGATTATTGTTCCTTCTTTGTTTCCTGGATCTACTCCAATTTACACATAACATTTTGAATAAGCTATGGCCATTGTCCTTCGACTTGGACCATCAGACTTCTTTATCACAATGGCGTTCTATCCAGAATTTGCGGAAGCAGCTCGTACAACTTAGGAAGAAGACCTTGCCCAAGAGCGTCATGACTCAATAACTTCGACACACGAGAAACGTTGTATGGAAAGAAATATTGAATAATTTTTAATCTAATAATACCATAATCTGGCAATGAACATTGGAAATAATGAAAACAATGTAAACATTGAATTCATTTATGGTTTCAGAATTTCGTTAGAATAAAATTTTTTTTTTATTGGTGTTTTTGAGTTTGCTTTATACTACCTAATTGCATCATCACTGCTATATTAAAAAAATTAAATGTCCGTTATGCTTTGTAAAATTTGTTTTATTAAAAACTTGAATCGCACGATGTGAATGCCCAACATAATAAAAATAGACAATATGTAGCAGAATAGGAGCATAAAATTTGTGGGTACACCAAAAAAACATCGAGCAACGCTCGGTAACCAGGTATGTACTAGGTATATATATAAGTGTGTATATATGTAAATTTTATTTCGAGAACGGTTCTAAAGATTTTAATGAAAGTTAAAAATGAACTAATGTAAGGTAAGGAAAAGCGATTTACCTAGATCTTGACTCTGGGAAATCTCTTTTTAAAAAGATATTGGGCAAAAATCTCAATTATTTGCACAAATTCAACAATTGAATACTTTGTTTACTTGGAAACCACAGCATAGGCATGTAATTGAACTTCATGCCTGAGAAATTTACAGCTCTTTAAAAAAATCTCTTTTACAGATGTACTTTGAAATTTTAGCTGGAATATATTTCAACCCAACCTCTCCATATGAGATTAATGGCTGCTACAGAGTAAATGGTATTGATCACGTAATTTTAAAAGTGTTTACGTGAGTCCTCCAGGGGCTGTAGAATATTGATCCGATCTACAGAACACCCTGAAAGAGAACTTCAGTTTTTACACAGAACATTTTGAAGAAGCTATGGCATTTGTCCGTCGACTTGGTTCATCAGACTTAATTACGTGCAATACTGAATGGACCGAATTTGTGGAAGCAGCTCGTACAACATTTGAAGATGGATCAACATTGCAACTTTTTGCCCAAAAGCG
This sequence comes from Pyrrhosoma nymphula, assembly GCA_963573305.1. Classification (NCBI taxonomy): domain Eukaryota; kingdom Metazoa; phylum Arthropoda; class Insecta; order Odonata; family Coenagrionidae; genus Pyrrhosoma; species Pyrrhosoma nymphula. Next base: position 134,356,013 of record OY754336.1, read on the forward strand.
TCCTGACTTAATAACTTCTACACACGAGAAACGTTGTATGGAAAGATATATTGAAACATTTTAAATCTAATAATAACAATTATCTGTCAATGTGTATTGGAGGTAATGAAAACAATGTAAATATTGAATTTATTGATGATTTAAGAATGTTGTTAGAAGAACATTTTTGTGTTAGCGGCGTTTTTTAGTTCACTTTTTACTACCTAATTGCATCATCTATATTAAAAAAATAAATATCCGTTATCCTTTATAAAATTTGTTTTATTTAAACCTTTAATCGCACTATAAGAATTCCCAATATAATTAAAATAGACAATAAGTAGGAGCATGCAAGTTCTTATACACCAAATAAACATCGGACAACGCTCGGTAGCCAGGTACTTTTGAATAATACAACAAATATTTCAGGCCGACAACAATGTTTTTTAAAAATAATATGCTCAATCAAAACAAACTTTTTTATATGCGGATGATATCTAAAAAAATTAATTATCAGATGTGATGATCAAATGCGTTCCGGAGGGGGTAATAGTAAATGAAATGAATTGTTAGAACGACGCTAAAAAAAGATGAAGGCACTATAATATGGTGGAAAACAATTCTGGTAAAAGTCATCCAGCAATGGAATTTGTAAAAATGACTGTTTCTGACGTAATTAAGTGGATATTTGTTTTAACCTCATCACCATAGGCACACCTATAACTACAAAACGCAAGACGTAAACAAAGTGCATCGAAGAACTTTTGGAAATGCTCATTTCGCTACTCAATAAAAATGCCTGGGGGGTTATTTTGTAATCTCACCTTTTTAGTGACTCTTGTAAGTGGAATGGCGGGAGATCCGTTTCCCTCTCTTAATGATCGGCTCACGAACGGTTCGTGAATTGTCGAAGCTTCAAGTACCTTATATCAAAACAAAAGATGCCGAGACTAGCAAATACCCAGATTGCTCAACATCTTATGGAAGATATCTTACACTGTACATACCATGAAAATCTAAATACAGTCAAACATACAAGTGACATGTAAGCGATCACTCAATATTTAAAAAAAATTAAGTGCATCTAATTAGTGTTCGATTCACAAGCACGGAAAATATCTACCAAGATTGTAGATTTTAAGGCAATATTTTTTTTTTAATTATGAATTTATGGTAGAAATAACTGAACTCCATTCTCCATACACTGGCGGATAGGCACACGAAAACAAAGGTATCAGCAACATTGTATGGGAAATATTGATACGAAATATATACACAGATAATCCAAGCTAATAATAACATAAGCATTTCAAACAAACATACTAAAGTGCCCAATATATTGGAGTTGAAAACGCTGAAGTTTTTCACGTTTAGCAAATTACAACAATACGATTTAAAATTGTTTATATCTTTCGCGCTCTTGTTTATTTTCCAATTCAATCTTCAAGTGGAAACGATGGTGGCTCCATGTCACGTTCTTTATGACAGGTGAGATGGAACTAATGGCAGGCGGAGATAATGAAACGGATCAATAGTCGAAAGATACGGATCAGAGCGGATGAATCGTCTAAAAGACCAGCACATGACCGGCAGTTCACCGCTTGAGATCCGAAGATGGTCACGCCGCCTGGGTGGCGGAGTTGAACTACGAAAAAGTGACATTTTATGACGCATTCTCTCTAAAGTGTGATTACAAAATAACCCCTCCTGGATGAAGCCATGGTAAAAGTCTCCGTCATTTGAATTGAATTTTAAGATTGCGTCATCATTAGAAGCCATACTCGCATTGACAAGATCAACAGTTATGTCAACAGAAGAGAAAGAAGCTACTTCATGGGCGCTAAAAGAGACGCCTTAACATCTCAGATATCCCAAAGACGAATCACACCAAGCATAACAAAAGAAGAAAGGCCCGTTTCTTTACTTTCTCTATTCAAGTCGAGGAACCTTACAAGAGCCCCACGTCAATCAATGAATTCGCCTCAACTTGGAACACCACGATATTTATGCACTCCCCTCCCCCCTTATTGACTAGCTCTTTCGCCAACGGCAATAACCTCAACGCTTCAAGAGAAGCAGGCCGTCCTTCAACTGCTCCAGCTGATATAATCATCAGAGCGGACTATCCGCAAAGTGGAGTGGGTGGAGCAGATGCTTCTGCACTGTAGAGAGGAGGCGCCTTAATAAGAGAATGGATAGATAGAGAGAGGCCATCATAGGCGACTCAATGTGAATGTTGTGGACGGACATAGAAGAGGAGAGGAGTAGCGTATTTGGGTCGACTCGAAGACCATTCTGGGAGGAAGGACTACGACGCCTGGCTCAAATATTCCCTCCCTTCCATTGACAATGCACAATTATATAAGCGAACAGGGGGATTAAAACTCACCGCCTCCATGGCGATACAGAGGATCTGAAATTGGGTCCTTTTAGAAAATTTAAATGAGCTATATCCTTTCCTTAGCTAGAAGAGGCCACACCCAACTTGATTTCCAGCCACAAGGAATTGGCTACGCCGCACAGTGGGCTGAAATCGAGAAAAAAGCTCGCCCAAACCTCTAAAACGTTTTTTTCTTGAGTCCGGAAGTTAAAACTTCACATCAACATTCTCAAATACTTTTTGCATGACATGGTGCATTTATGTTTTTCCTGTATTTGCACATTAACAATATATAAGGGGTCAAATTTGAACAAATTTCGCAAAAAACGCCCGCCTTCCATTTTCTCTGTGAATTACCAAACTTAACATCTTGCTGTACTTTCATGGATTGAGATATAGAAAAGACTGTATTATCATTATACTATGGAGTTTTTTTTTCATTCATTTGAAGGCTCTTTTAAGATTTTGTTTTAATATTAACCATAGATACACAACAAAATGGCGGAGCCAATTTTCAGTCAATTTTTTTACATATTTGTTGAGAAAAAGTAGTTGGTGCCACCTGGTTTCCTTACGTAACTCATACTACGCTATTCTACAAAGCTTCAATATTTGGAATCCTAAGAAAAACCTTGCGCATATTTGCGACCTTTGAATTGTACATTGTTTTTATCGAGCGCGCGGTCGAGTCCAGTTCCGCCCGCCGCCGGCGACGGGGAGATCGCGGTGGTGACGCGGTGAAGTGTGTGGATATGCGATATGTGGCCACATTCACTTTTCTTTTTTTCCTTTCTCGTAATCATATCGCGGGACACCTCAAGAGCTAAACCGAAAGACTTCTTTCTCTGAAAGCACGGGGTTTTTACACATGTCCTGCACTTTGCCTACGGAAGGAAAGGATAGCTGCAGACACCAATAAGAAGGACTGTTCTACATAAAACCAAAAATACAACTAAATGCACAAGTGCATTTCGTAGGAGAAAAGAGAATATGCTCCCTAAAATATCCGCAACAAACTGCACTAAGGGGTTCGAAATGTAAAACGACCGTTTTACGGCAGGTCTTGAAGTACTGAGAGGAAGTTGGGGAGTTGAGAAGGCTGGTGTCTTAGAAAGAGAGTTTGTCCGTCAACGAGATATGCAAATTTCCTTCCATAGGCGAAGTGCAGGACATGTGTGAAAACCCCGTGTATTCAAAGAAAGAAGTCATTCAGTTTAGCTCTTGAGGTGTCTGATATAAGACGAACGATGCATTTGTTTATCTATAGTAAGTAGAACACCGGGAGTGTATTTTTATCCAATAAGAATGAGGTATTTTTCATATTGTAACATATTAATAACCAAGTAACCAGGGTATATTTGCTCGTGAATATGGAAGGTAAGAATAACTCACGTTTGATGCACGAAAAAGACCTTGCGGTACACGCCTTTACCACTTAAAAGGTCTCATGTTGATTTGAAAAATAATAACCTGAAGAATACAGTAGAACAAGGACATGAGTTTAGAAGTTTGGAGTGCGAGAATGGAAAGCAGGAAAAAATGGAAAGGAATGAATGAATGAGCGAGAGATATAGAGACATCTTCCCTTTCGCCTCTTCGCGTTATCCTCCGACCACACATCAGCCAACCCCCCACTCCCCCACTCCCCACCCCTCCCCTCTTCTCACTCGAATAATCCCCAAGCGGTGTAATAGTGATGAGTTTCTATCGGCCGAAACAAAAACGTTTTAGTATCGTCAAATACAGGCAATACAGATCGATTACCTGTCCATGATGCCCTTTTGGTTTCGACAATGTAATATCATCGGCATGTTGGCTTTGCTGTATATATTTTTCTATGCAAAGGACATTTAATACTTGTTCCCACTTCACACATATTATTACTACAAGCTCAAAGGACGTGATAAAATTATTTAACACGAAAAGCAATTTTTATCGGCCTACGCACACTCATAGTACAAATATAGGAGTACTACGACCCTTGTAGCTATTCGTACGCACTGGATCGTGTACCCCCTTAAGTACATAGCTCATCGCCTAAATCGCACGCGAAGTGGTGACGACGGAAATGGAAATCCATTTGCTCTCTCTAGCCTCTAACCCCTCCCCCCTTCCCAATGTATCCTCTACACCAACGCTAATCCTCCACCCCCACTTCTTCAAGGGCCCCACTCCTTTTCATCCCCCACCCCCCTTCCCCTGGAAGACCAATTCATGGAATACATAATGCACATGATTCTCGCCGCAGCGACCATTTGGACGCCATTTGGCGCCCCCATTAACCTTTGACCCCAGCCGAACCCCTTTCCTCCTGGTTTTACGACTCGCGACGGGGATCACATCCCCTTCTGACCCCCCAACCCTTCCATCTATGGCAACGATTTTCAATTCGCAAACGCCCCATCCTCCTCCTCCTCATATTATTAAGGGGACCCCCTCCCACTGTGACATTCTCGCCCTCTCCTTCATGCACACGTACGGGTCTGTGTGTACTACGAGTGCATGATGCATGCTCTCGCCTTTTAACTATTTAAAAAAGGCAAAGTGCGGTCACCACCTTTCATTTTTTTTACTCTTTAATTTTTTCTTCCATTTGTGTCCAATGATTATAATGAAAAGACATTCGTATATTTTTCTTATTACACTAGTTGACATTATGTTCGCTTTCTGGAACATTTCATGTGTGTTTAGATGCTTTTATTTTCGTGTTTTTAACTAAATGTAATTTTTCAACGGGTCATTATGACCCACTTGCCGCACGGCGTGACCAATTTTACGGACTATTTAGCCAAGGGAGGAAGATATATAACCAGCAGTGTATATATATTTGTGTAAATTATGTCTATTGAATAGCTGTGACAATATTTATAACGAGACAAGATACTTTTACCACAAATATATCATGAAAGGTGGAAATTAGATTGTCTACAATTATATACCTAATGCTTATTCATAAAGTAAACGAGGATATGAATTCCGGCGAGATATGGTGGAAGTTTTCCATTATGGATAAATGAGAAAACGTAGTGAACTCCACAGATAATTTTATTAAGACGACCTAGGTTTCGACACGTTGTGTCATCTTCAGGTAACATGTACACTTCAAACTCACTTATATACACAAAATATTGGAGGGGAGGGGGAATGAGTAAGGGGAAGGTGGGGAAGGGTTTTGAGGGCTTGTGTTTGGAAGGTTAGTCATTGGGTGTGTTGGAAATTTTCTGAGGCGGGGGGGGGGGGAGGGCGGGGGGGTTAAGGGGTTGGGTTGGTCATTAGGCGTAGGTATGGGACATTCACTGCGGGTGGGGAGGCTAGTCATACACTTTTTTGTCATCAATGTTTTTCAGTTCAAATTACATTGCACTTGGGTTTTTCCACTATTTTAGGCGTAGGGTGTTCAAAGGGATGGAGAATAGGGGAGAGTGGGAGGGTAAAACTTGCTCGTTCGCCAAAGGGACGTTGTTTTTAAAATGGTGGATGATTTCTAGGGATTCAAGGGCGTCCAATCTTCTTCCATTATTTTCTATGTGCAGGATGTCTGGGATGAAGCTGCTATGGTGGTTGTTGTCACTGAGGTGGTTCGCGAACATGGATTCTCTTTTCTTCTTTTCATGGCACTTTTTGTGTTCTTCTGTTCTAATATCAACACTCCTTTCTGTCTTACCGATGTATAATGTCGGGCAATCGTCGCACTTTAAACAATACACTGCACTTCTTTTGTGTTTCGGAATTTTGTCTTTGGCATTAAATAATAGCTTTTTTATAGTTGATGGGGAATAGAAAGCTGTTTTGTATTTCCGTTTAGGGAATTTTGAGGCGACTTCATAGGAGATGTGTCCTAAAAATGGAAATTTACACCACTTCACTGTTTTTTCTTCTCGGTGCAGTGATGACACCATTGAGATGGCTAGTTTTTGGCGAGATTTAAGCACTAATTTGTCAATTAGTTCTGGTTGGTAGCCATTTGACACTGCAAGATGACACAACGTGTCGAAACCTAGGTCGTCTTAATAAAATTATCTGTGGAGTTCACTACGTTTTCTCATTTATCCATAAAGTAAACCTTAAAAATGAGGACCATCACTGATAGACCTTAAGTAATGCCACAATGGGATAATAAAATCACACTTTACCAAGTTTTCTACGATGAATACAAGAAACCAGACAGTTGGGTCATTTACGCTTGAATAAATAACACGTAAAATCTTCGGACAATGGGCTAATGGAATAGTTGGGAACTGGTAACATGTCGTAAGTTATACGACGATGATTATCAACAAAGTACAATGTTGTAGAAATAAATGTTCTATGATTTCTAATCTCATAGTCTGGCATAGTTATAAAGGTTGCCAGGAGATGGTTTTGTTAAATAAATTATAATTGGGTGTACAAGGCCAAGTAATAAGTAAAGTCGTAATTATCACGAGCCTAGCCACTTGTCACTGCGAGCTTTGGCATATAATATTATTTATAATAATTTACCTAGCTTAGTAGTGGTCAACACAATGATTGCAGTGATGGAATTCAAATTAACAATTATTAGTACTCTTACAAACATTCTTTGAGAAGATGCAGTTCTTACTGCAGACTATAGGTTTAATGTTAACAGTGAATTGTTCATGCACCAATACAATGAAAATGCATTCAGGAATACATTTATACTAAGGAATAAAATGGCCATAAAATTATTTGAGCCCTTGTTTTAACCGGTTGAACACCTTCTTCCTTTAATATGTATATTACATCTCAAAGGTTAAAAAATCATTGATAGTATTATAATTGGGACATGAAACCAAGTTAATTTTAATGATTTCCATAGGTTTGATGCCATAACGGTTGCATGTAAAACATGCTGAGAATTCAAAGATGTTATTTGCTACTACTGATTGAAAATTAATCAATGGTTGAATAACCTGAAACTAAAATTGATGCCACCAGAGAAATAGAAAATAGCTTTGTAAAAAAGCAAGAGGAAAAGATTGATATGTGAGCCTGTAGACGTATGTAAAAAGTAAGGTTGTCTAAGAGAAAGACAAATAAAGATGATTTAAATATAAAGAAGGAGGAAAAGAGATTGGTGGGGTGAGTAGAAGGAGGTAGAGGAAAGCGTTTGGAGGGTAGCATGAAAGGCAAAAGCTTTATAAAGAGGGTAATGGAGGGTTGAATGTTGGCCTGAAGGGATGAGTTAAAAGAAATTGTAACTAAATTGCGTCTCGAATTCCAAATTTTAGAGACAATGAGGGTGGGTAGAAGAAACAATAAGTTTAAGAAGATGTCATGATGGCAATACGTCGTTTATATTGCGTCTTTACTTAATCCCTTGAGCTTTCAAACAATTGTGTATGCAGTTAGCATCAGGAAGAGACCTGTAATGCATTTGTACATTCCATGTGCCCATAATTAATAGAAAATGATCACAGGTTCTTTTATCCTCATATCAATGGGCTGCTATAAATATTGCAGTTAATCTTTTTCATTTGCGAGTCTAACATAATGAATATAGTATCCAATGATGCATTAACAAAAGAGAAATCAATGAAATAAAGTCCACCACTCGATATAAGACGGTTACATAACGATGGGAACTTAAAAGATTCATTACATTTGGTCTCTCAGGACATAACAACAATAGGGGAAAAATTTCCCAAATTATTATTTGTATGATTTTATGTGATGGTGCACTATCACATAAATCATGTTCAATGCAGTGATTACGTTTTCATACCTATGGATAATTGGAGAAGGATCATGAATTGATTTCATAAAACTGATAAGATATGAAAAGGCTATTCAGCCGAAATATTTAACAACACTATTACTTTAAAACGAATATTAAATCTTTATATATATAAAAGTCAATGTATGTATGTATGTATGTATGTTCCACATCTCCTCCTAAACCACAGGGCCGATTTTGATGAAATTTGGAACACATGTTTGTTACTGGTAGACAATAAACACTGTAGGGTTCAATTAACCGAAACCCTATTTTTTCAGGGTTAAGGGTGTGATCCTTACTAATATGTATAAAAATGTAATGTTCTCTTTCTGTCTGTTGCTCCATCACGCAAAAACTACTGGACCGATTGAGCTGAAATTTGGCATGCAGATTGAAGACATATCTGGTTGTAACATATGCGAGCCCTCAGGGTCCCCAAAAGCCCCCGAGGGTCACCCCTGGTGGTCCATGCTAAGCATTGGGTTCGGTGCAGTGGTTTCATTTTTTGCTTTTTAAAAGTACTTTCACTCAAGATATAGGCCTGGGATTTTTTTTATTGGATGGATGAATAAAGGAGGTTTCTAATTTTATCAATCGATTCTCTTCTATCCTCCGAAGTTGTCTGAAATTCATCTTTTCAGCTGAAAAATTTCACATTTTTATCTGAAATCAACAATGACATATTTCCTTGACAACCATAGATTTGATTTTCAAAGGATATACCCGCATCTAGCATTGAAATATCACGTTTTCCTGCAGGCCCATGATAGTACGTAGAAAGAAAATCCGTATAATAAGGGCCCAGAGTCCCAAGGGCCCCATGATAGATTGCTTCGGGGGGTAATCGATAAATTCAATGCATATTTACAGCAAGTATACTCTTCAACGTCTATTCTCAAAGTAGCTCTCAAAGGGGCACTGCATGTAGGTATATGAGATAACACTTATGTACGTAGTAAACGATACTCATAAAGGAATTAAATAGATTACACACGCAATTAAATGTGCAAGAATATTTACGTGCAGCGAATTGCAATGGTAATAATGCCTCTGTTGCAACAACAAACACGGCGTTGTTTATTATCGTTTAGTACTCAGATGTATTACACGTAGTAGAACCGTATGCCTCTCATTACGATTTCGAATTATTTTTTAGACCAAGTCCCACATAATAAACTTTACGAGTTATTGGTATATGTTTAAATTATGCTATTAAAAACATTTGTGAAGAAATTATTAATTTTCAACAACATTCATTTCATTATTTGTGTGTTAACGAGTGTTGCTATGACGTTGAGAAACATATAGACGAATCTGAAATTACAACAGAGCCTTCTTTTGAATGCTTATGCGCAGACCTTAAAGATTTAGGTGGCAGAAGAATACGCCCGAGTACTATAAAACGTCTCCTTAAGCATCTTTAACAGCATTAAACAAGGTACGTTATGTCAATTGCTCACCCCTCATCCACGTCTCTCAGCAATTTACATACTTTGTTGAACTGGAAGTGTGCTTTTCATTAAATAAAAACTGGCTTTTGAACCTCAAATTATCATTCAAAATGTCGTTTTTCCGATCAAAATGCTGTCCAATTTTCAATTTTTCCTTTTCTTGGACCTTCCAAAATTGCCAATTTTCCAGTTTACTAATTTTTTATGGAGTGATTCAAAAACACGTTTGCAAGATGTGAACTTAAACTGAACATTTACCTGACCCAAGTGCTAGGTATAAACCTCTATTACGTTTCCTTTTAGGTTTGGCGATGCCTAAAAAGGCACGTAAGTTGGTCGGTCAAATTCAACCAAAAGCAAAAAAAGTAAAGCTTTTGCGAGCAGACAAAACAAATGCCCATCGCCAGCGACGGCTTCAAGATATGCGGGCACACGCCAGTACATCACGAGTGGCTGAATCAGAAGACCAACGTGAACGTCGTCTTCAAGAAATAAGAGCACACGCTAGCACATCACGAGCGGCTGAATCAGAAGACCAACATGAACGTCGTCTTCAAGAAATGAGAGCACACGCTAGCACATCGCGGGTGGCTTAATCAGAAGACCAACATGGACGTCGTCTTCAAGAAATGAGAGCACACGCTAGCACATCACGAGCGGCTGAATCAGAAGACCAACGTGGACGTCGTCTTCAAGAAATGAGAGCACACGCTAGCACATCACGAGCGGCTGAATCAGAAGACCAACGTGGACGTCGTCTTCAAGAAATGAGAGCACACGCTAGCACATCGCGGGTGGCTGAATCAGAAGACCAACGTGGCCGTCGTCTTCAAGAAATGAGAGCACACGCTAGCACATCGCGGGTGGCTTAATCAGAAGACCAACATGGACGTCGTCTTCAAGAAATGAGAGCACACGCTAGCACATCACGAGCGGCTGAATCAGAAGACCAACGTGGACGTCGTCTTCAAGAAATGAGAGCACACGCTAGCACATCACGAGCGGCTGAATCAGAAGACCAACGTGGACGTCGTCTTCAAGAAATGAGAGCACACGCTAGCACATCGCGGGTGGCTGAATCAGAAGACCAACGTGGCCGTCGTCTTCAAGAAATGAGAGCACACGCTAGCACATCGCGGGTGGCTGAATGGCAATCCAGCTTATTTCTTGAAGGTTTTCATTACAATCCAACGGAAGACTACTGCCAACATAAAAGCGTGGTAATTGGAGGGATGGACCAAGTATGTAAGTACTGTTTTGCTAATAAATATAAAGGCGAACCTCCGGGTATGTGCTGCTGCAGCGGAAAAGTGCGTCTACTAGAACTCAATACGCCACCAGAGCCTTTATACTCTTAAATGTCTGGTACTACTTCGGAGTCTAAAAATTTTCTCAAGAATATAAGGAGTTACAATTCCTGCTTTCAAATGACTTCATTCGGGAACTCATCCATCGTCGAACGAAGTGGGTTTAAAACCACTTTTAAGGTGCAAGGTCAAATATATCACAAAGAGGGCTCTATCCTCCCTCTTCCAAGCGAAAATGCCAAATTTTTACAAATTTATTTCGTCGGAGACGAAGAATTGGAAGCGGATCAACGATGTGAATATATATCCGGAGTGAAACGTGATATTGTTTTGAATATTCAACGAATGTTTTATGCACATAACCAGTTAATAAAAACATTTAAGCCAGCTTTAGAGAAGATGCCTTCGGATGAGTGCAAATTAGTCATCCGCGCCGACAAAAGACCCATTGGAGAACATGAGCGACGCTTCAATAGTCCACAAATAAATGAGGTGGCAATCATCATTGCAGCCAGTGACTGCGACAGAAGGGATATAGTCATTCAAAGACGAGGTGGCTCGCTACAACGCATCTCAGAGACACACCGCTCTTATGACGCTCTCCAGTATCCCATTATATTTTGGCAGGGTGAGGACGGATATCATTTTAACATCATGCAGTGTAATCCCAATACACAGTTGAAAACTAATAAGAAAGTTTCAATGATGAACTTTTATGCATACAGGTTAATGATTAGAAACAACTCATCCAATCACATTATAAACACTCTACAGCTATTTCATCAGTTTATTGTTGATGTTTACGCTAAAATTGAAGCTGAACGTCTTCTTTATATAAGACTTAATCAAAATAAACTTAGAAGTGCAGAATACATTCATTTAAGAGATGCCGTTGCAAGTGAGAAGAATGTCGATGATATTGGGAAAATGGTGATTTTACCTTCCACCTTCACAGGGAGTCCCAGGCATATGCATGAGTACGCACAAGATGCTATGACCTATGTCAGGTCTTACGGACGACCTGACCTTTTCATTACATTTACATGTAATCCCGCTTGGCCAGAGCTAAAGAAAGAATTAATTGATGGGCAGGCATCTATTGATCGTCATGATTTATTGGCCAGAGTTTTTCGGCAAAAACAACAAACATTAATTAATATATTGACCAAGTCCCACGTATTTGGAGAAACCAGGTGTTGGATGTATTCTATTGAATGGCAGAAAAGGGGCCTTCCGCATTCTCACAACCTAATCTGGCTGAAGAAAAAAATCCATCCGACCCAAATAGATGATATTATTTCTGCTGAGTTTCCTAATTCAGAAGTTGACCAAGTTCTTTCCGACATTGTGCAAAAACACATGATACATGGGCCATGTGGATTTATTAACCTGAATGCACCTTGCATGAAAAATGGGAGATGTAGCATGAAATACCCTAGGCTATTCGTCAAGGACACACAAACTGGGGATGATGGCTACCCTAAGTATAGGAGAAGAAGCCCAGAGGATGGTGGATACACAGTAAAATTACGTACTCGATGCAAGGAAATCGAGATCGACAACAAGTGGGTTGTTCCATACTCGCTTCTGCTTTCTAAAATGTTCCAGGCTCATTTAAATGTCGAATACTGCAATTCAGTAAAATCGATAAAGTACATATGCAAATACATAAACAAGGGCAGTGATATGGCTGTTTTTGGCTTAACGAAAGGCATAGAGAATGATGAGGTATCAAATTATCAGTTGGAACGTTACATCAGCAGCAATGAGGTGGTTTGGCGAGTGCTCAGTTTTCCTATTCATGAGAGGCATCCTACTGTAGTTCATCTGAGCGTGCACTTAGAAAATGGCCAAAGAGTCTACTTCACCGACGAAAATGCAATAGCAGTCGCTGCCGATCCGCCCAGGACAGCATTGACGGCCTTCTTTCAGTTATGCCAGCGGGACCCATTTGCTAGAACATTGCTATATTCGGAAGTTCCACGCTATTACACCTGGGATTCTGGAAGGAAAGTTTTTTCAAAAAGAAAAACAGGAGTACCTGTTTTGGGCAGTGATGTTGTGGCGAGTGAAGCCTTAGGACGTGTCTACACTGTTCATCCAAATAATGCCGAATGCTTTTTCCTGAGAATGCTGCTTCATACAATCAGAGGACCAACATCTTTCGTAATGCTTAAAACTGTAAATGGTCAAGTAGGTATGTAACACCTTCAGGGAGGTCTGTCAAAAACTTGGTTTACTGGAGGATGATAAACACTGGGACAAAACAATGTCCGAAGCAGCATTGGCATCATCTCCTGAGCAAATACGAAATTTGTTTTCAATTATACTGACTGTCTGCAATCCATCCAATCCCATAATTTTGTGGGAGAAATTCCGTGAGAGCATGAGGGAAGACATCCTTGCCAGACAACGCCGAAACAATGTCAATCATGACATACAATTCTCTACAGAAATATTTGACGAGGTACTCCTAATACTAGAAGATAAATGTCTTTCGATCTGTAGCAAAACTCTGTTACAGTTGGGGATAAAGGCTCCGGAAAGAACTGCTGATAGCGAAAATAATTCAGACCTTCTTCGTGAAACAAATTACAATAACGCAAATTTGAGAAAATTTGTTGAATCAAATAAACCACTACTGATGGATGAACAAAGAAGGGCTTATGACCACATCATGCAGGGCATTAACAGAGAAGAAGGTGGTATCATTTTTTTAGACGCTCCAGGAGGAACTGGAAAAACTTTTCTAATTAATGTGATTCTTGCCGAAATACGATCAAAAAATAACATTGCACTTGCGATGGCTTCATCTGGCATAGCGGCTACTCTCATGGAGGGTGGACGGACCGCGCACTCGGCACTAAAGTTGCCTCTAAAAATAAATGCGGAAGAATACCCCGTTTGCAACATTAGCAAATAAAGTGGCCAGGCAAAAGTGCTACAAACATGCAAAATTATTGTGTGGGATGAATGCAATATGGCTCATAAGAAGTCATTGGAAGCCCTAGATAGAACTCTTCGGGACCTGAGAAAGAATAATAAGTTGCTAGGAGGATCTCTGCTACTTCTTGCAGGTGACTTCCAACAAACTCTTCCAGTCATACCAAATTCAACTCCGGCGGATGAGCTTAATGCTTGCCTTAAGACGTCGCCTCTGTGGAAGTTTGTAAAAAAGAATCACGTTAGAAACTAACATGAGAGTTCAGCTCTTTGGGGACGACACGGCCCAAAATTTTGCACGTAAACTCCAACAAATCGGCGAAGACACATTTCCATCCGATTCAAACGGTGAAATTAGCTTTTCGGAAGATTTCTGCACTCGAGTCACATCGCTTCAAGAACTGATCAACAAAATTTATCCAAACATAGTAAAAAATTACAAAAATCATGATTGGTTAATTGAAAGAGCCATTCTTGCTCCATAAAATGATGCTGTGCATGAGTTGAACAGTAAAATTCAAGATATGATACCAGGCCAAGTCTCTGAGTATAGCTCTATAGGTACAGTAGAGGATAATGATGATGCTGTGAATTTTCCCATTGAGTTTTTAAACTCACTCGACCCTCCTGGAATGCCACCACATCATCTCCAGCTTAAAATTGGCTCTGTCATTATGCTGTTACGAAATTTAGATCCACCAAAACTTTGCAACGAGACCCGGCTCAGTGTGAAAAGACTTTTACCAAACGTCATAGAAGCTACAATATTAACAGGAAAAGAGAAAGGCCAGAACGTGTTCATTCCTCGGATACCATTGATCCCATCTGATTTATCCTTAAGTTTCAAGCGTATACAATTTCCTGTTAGACATGCTTTCGCCATCACTATCAACAAGGCACAAGCAGAGTCAATAAAAAGGTGTGGTGTGAACCTAGATTCCCCGTGTTTTTCCCACGGACAACTTTACGTAGCATGTTCCAGGGTTGGCTCACCAAAACATTTATTTCTCCGAGCTCCTGGAGAAAGACAAAAAATATTGTGTACAGGGAAGCATTAAATTAATTAAAGTCATTGGAGCCGTTTACTTTGTTGTATTGTTGTTTTTTTATAGTTGCGTTTATTGTAATGCATATTTTAATTTAATGCTTATATGATAACTAGACGCGATTCACTTTAGCGGAGTCACTCACTATTTGCATAGTTGTTCAATCGCAATTATTACATTAATGAGAATGTTGCTAAAAATATCCCGAGAGCAATTATAATTTATTTACTTTAAGCGACGAATGCTAACATCCAACGTAAATTCAAATGTATTCATCCAACATTTAAGTTTAATTCTGAACCATCATATATGCATTATTAGCATATCTACCATAATTCTGTTTTCAATTTTTTAATTTTTTTATATAAAATCAAAATGGATTTCCTAATGTTTTTATTTACCCAAAAACATTTCTATTTTGTATAAACAGCACTACTACATAATTTTCAACTTTTATATCCCCCGTTGAGAACCAACGGGTATTTTTGCTAGTTTTAAATAAAAGTAAGCAATCATTCACCAGATATTTGTGCATATATGTAGCAAGTACTGCTCTTCACAGTCCTATTCACCTTCAATTTCTCTGCTTAGAGCAGAACTCCTACTCCATATATATTATGCATTCACAAATAATAATATTATCATCATCATCATCATACTAATATATAAAAATTGAATGGTGTCTGTCTGTTGCTCAATCACGCAAACATTACAGAACCAATTGAGCTGAAATTTTGTATGTAGTTAGAAAATGTACCGGGATGAAACATAGGCTATATTAAAAATCTGTCAGGGCCCCCAAACGCCCCCCCTGGGGGTCCCTATTGGTCCATGCTAAGCATTGGGTTTGGTGCCGTGGTTTTATTTTTTGTTTTTAAAAATTACTTTCACTCAAGATAGAGGGCTTAAACTTTTTTTATTGGATGGTTGAATAAATGAAGTTTCTAATTCTTTCAATCGATTTTCTATTACGCTTCGTAATTCTCTGAAAATTATGTTTATAGCTGAAATATCTGCCATTTGTCTCTGAAATCAACAACAGCATATTTCCTTGACAACCAGAGATTTGAATTTCAAAGGATATTCACGCATCTGGCATTTAAGTTTTCCTGCCGGCCCATGATAGCACGTGGCAAGAAAATTTGTATACGAAGGGCCCAGAGTCCCAAGGGCCCCATGATAGATTGCTTCGGGGGGCAAAATCGATAAACTCGATGCATATTTACAGGTATACTCCTCAATGTCTATTCTCAATGTAGCTCTCATAAAAGGGGAGTGCATACGAGAGAACACTTATGTATAAAACGATACACATAAAGGAATTAAACGTGGAAGAATATTTACGTGCAGCGAATAATAATGTTAATAATGCCTCCGTTGCTACAACAAATAAGGCGTCGTTTATTATATTTTAATACTCAGATGAATTACACGTAGTGGAACCGTCTGCCTTTCATTACGATTGCGAACTGTTTTTTAGACCAATTCCCACATAAACTTTACGACTTATTAATATATACTTAAACGTGTTAAAATTCAGTTTGCTTACATTGACTCAATCATCGAGTTGCCTATTCGAGTCTCTCACTTGCCTCTGTGTTACCCCTCCTTGGACATAAAAATATATCCATAAACATGCCTTATAGAATAAAGGGTAACCTTTTGAAAAATTTTTCTAAAGCATGAGGAATGTCTTCTTTGCGAGAAAATGAGTCCTTGCATGAAAAACGACAAAGGTTAGCCGTGGATGCTTAAAGACATGCCTACCAGCAATCTCATGATAGTCTTCCCGTGGTGTTTTTCGGATTACGCAAAGAAGGGCACTAATTTCATCCTAAACAAACCTACTGACGGGTAACCAGCTATAAATCTGGTTCAAATATTGAGCCATTTTTTTCGAAACTTCAATCTGTTTTAAGATGGCGGAAATTATAATTGCGTCACTACATGCTTCTTACCCATAAGAAGAACGGATATTCTGCGCAATGGACGTCATTGGTCCATTGCGCAGTTGCGCAATGTTGGCAAGTGCACTAAGACTGATCACCATAGGTTTTTAATTTTGTAACCAATGATTATGATTTACGAAACCATGAATTTCGTCACCCTTTATGCCAAAGGCATAGTCCGGGTATTGAAGGATTCATAGGAAAAATAAACATCGCTGCTATTGAAAATGCACCTTTTGACGTTGTGAACCGCTGGATTATACTCTACTCTCCTATCCTGATCAAGATACTCAACGCACATATCAACGGTGAATGGCGGAACTCAATTAAGTCATTGAATGCAAATATATTTATGTACACAAGGGAAGTGCTCAAGCATTTATCCACTCAGAAGATGGCTCAAGAGAACTTGAGGGACGAGGTCACCATCTATCAACCTAGGTGCTATTTATTAAGTAGTAATGAGTCTTCGTGGCCCATTATTGGGTTTCCCGTGCAAAAAAGAGGACAAACAATAACTCAACTCTCCGTGCACGAAAGGGAAAATGAACGAGTTACAACGATCACAACAAACAAGATAGGATACGAACACCTCAAATGATCACGCTGACAGTATTCTTCAGGTTTTGTGGTTTTCTTTTGAAATAAGTTCAATGTTTTTCACATCCGTTGAAGTTCAACGGGTACCTTCAGCTAATATACTAATATATGAAAATTGAATGGTGTCTGTCTGTCTGTATTTCCGTCTGTCTGTTGCTCAATCACGCAAACACTAATGAACTGATTGAGCTGAAATTTTGTGTGTAGTTAGAAAATGTATCGGGATGAAACATAGGATATATTTAAAATCCGTCAGGGCCCCCAAATGCCCACCCAGGGGGTCCCTTGCGGTCCATGCTAAGCATTGGGTTCGGTGCAGTGGTTTTTTTTTTTGCTTTTAAAAATTACTTTCACTCTAAATAGAGGGCTGGAATTTTTTTAACGGATGACTGAACAAATGAAGTTTCTAATTCTTTCAATCGATTTTATTTTACGTATCGTAATTGTCTGAATATCATACTTTTTGCTGAATATTCTCAAATTTTTCTCTGAAATCAACAATAGCATATTTCCTTTACAACCAGAGATTTAATTTTCAAAGGATATTCACGCCTCTGGCATTTAAGTTTTTCTGCAGGCCCATGATATCACGTAGAAAGAAAATCTTTAAAAGAAGGGCCCAGAGTCCCAAGGGCCCCATAACTGATTGCTTCGGGGAGTAATCGATATATCCAATACATATTTTCAACAAGTATACACTTCAATGTCTATTCTCAAAGTAGCTCTCATAGGGGCACTGCATGAATATGAGAGAACATTTACGTAGTAAACGATACACATAAAGGAATTAAACGTGCAGGAATATTTAGGTGCAGCGAATAGTAATGGTAATAATTCCTCTGTTACTACAACAAACATGGCGTTGTTTATTATCGTGTAATACTCAGATGTATTACACGTAGTGGAACTGTCTGCCTCTCATTTCGATTGCGAATTGTTTTTTAGACCAATTTCCACATCATACGAAAGAACGAAGGAACGTCAACGAGTATCATACTAGGTTAAGAATTCCTCAATTGACTACGCTGACAGTATTCTTCAGGCTTTGTGGTTTTTATTCTAAAATACATTAATTTTTTTTCACACCCGTTGAATTTGAAAACGATTGCGAAATTTTTTTAGACCAATTCCCACTTCATAAACGTTTCAAGTTATTTAAATATGTTTAAAAGTGTAAAAGTGCATAAAACTTACATTCACTCAATCATCGCGTTGCCTATTCAAGACTCTCACTCGCCGCTGTGTTTCCCTTCCTTGGACTTAAAAATATATCCATCAACAAGCAAAAAAGAAAAAAAAAGTGGAAACATTCGAATAAATCTTCTAGAGCAAGAGGAATGTGTTCTTTGCGAGAAAACGACCCCTTGCAAGAAAAACTACAAAGATTAGACTTGGTTGCTCAAAGACATGCCCACCAGCGCTCTCATGATCACCTCCCCGTGGTGTTTCAGGGGTTACGCTAAGTACCGCACAATTTTTTTCCTCGCCCAACCTACGGACGGAAAACAAGCTATAAATCTGGTTCAAATATAGACCCATCTGTTTCGAAACTTCAATCTGTATTAAGATGGTGTAAATTATAATGACGTCACTACATGCTTCTAACTTGACGGAAACTCTGCGCAATGAACAGCATCCGTGCATGAAAATCGGCAAGTGCACTAAGAATCACCATAGATTTTTTATTTAGCAACCGAAACCAATAATTATGGATACCCTTTATGCCGAAGGCGCAGTCCGGGTAATGAAGGATTCATAGGACAAATAAACATTGCTGCTGCTGAAAATGCTCATTTTGACGGTGTCAACCGCTGGATGGTACCCTACTATCCAATCCTGATTAAGATACTCAACACACATATCAACGTTGAATTGCGCAACTCAATTTAGTCATTGATTGCAAATATATTTATGTACACAAGGGAAGCGATCAAGCTTTTAATCACTCAAAAGACGGCTCAAGAAAAACGGAGGGACGAGGTGACCATCTATCAACCTGGGTGCTATTTAAGTAGTGATAAACCTGCGTGGCCCATTTTTGGGTTTCCCGAACATGGAAGAGGTCAAACAGTTACTCAACTCTCCGTACACCTGGAAAACGGTCAGTGTGTCTACCACAACGAACACTACATACAAGATAGGATACGAACACCTCAAATGATCACGCTGACATTATTCTTCAGGTTTTGTGGTTTTCTTAAAAATAAGTTCAATGTTTTTCACACCAGTTGAATTTCAACGGGTACCTTCAGCTAGTACTAATATATAAAAATTGAATGGTGTCTCTCTGTCTGTCCGTCTGTCTGTTGCTCAATCACGCAAACACTACTGAACCGATTGAGCTGAAATTTTGTGTGTTGTTAGAAAATGTATCGGGATGAAACATAAGCTACATTAAAAATCTGTCAGGGTCCCCAAACGCCCCCCTGGTTGGTCAATCACGCAAACACTACTGAACCGATTGAGCTGACATTTGGTATGAAGTTTAAAAATGTATCTGGATGTAACATAGGCTATATTAAAAATCCCTCAGGGCCCTCAAAGGCACTGTTGGTCCCTGGTGGTCCATGCTAAGCATTGGGTTTGGTGCAGTGGTTTCATTTTTTGCTTTTTAAAATTACTTTGACTCAAGGTAGAGGGCTTAAACTTTTTTTAAACGGATGGCTGAATAAATGAAGTATCTAATTCTTTCAATCGATTTTCTTTAAGCTTCGTAAATGTCTGAATATCATGTTTTTAGCTGAAAAATCTCACATTTTTCTCTTTAATCAACAATAGCATATTTCATTGACAACCATAGATTTGAATTCCAAAGTATATTCACGCATCTGGCGTTTAAGTTTTCCTGCTGGCCCATGATAGCACGTAGAATTAAATTTGTATAAGAGGGGCCCATAGTCCCAAGGGCACCATGATAGATTGATTCGGGGGCTAATCGATAAATTCAATGCATATTTACATCAAGTATACTCTTCAATGTCTATTCTCAAAGTAGCTCTCATAGGGGAACTGCATACGAGAGAACACTTATGTAGTAGACCATACACATAAAGGAATTAAACGTGGAAGAATATTTACGTGCAGCGAATAATAATGTTAACAATGCCTCTATTGCTACAAAAAACACGGCGTCATTTAATATAGTTTAATACTCAGATGTAGTACACGTAGTGGAACCGTCTGCCTCTCATTACGATTGCGAACTGTTTTTAGACCAATTCCCACATAAAATTTACGAGTTATTTATATATAACTAAAAGTGTTCAAATGCAGTTTACTTGAATTCACTCAATCATCGAGTTGCCTATTCGATTCTCTCACTTGTTGCTGTGTTTCCCCTCCTTGGATTTAAAAATATAGCCAATAACATCCCTAATAGAAAAAAGAGTAACCTTTCGAATAAACCTTCTTAAGAAAGAGGAATGTCTTCCTTGCAAGGAAATGAGATATTGCATGAAAATCGACAGAGGTTGGACTTGGATGCTCAAAGACATGACTACCAGATATCTAATGAGCGTATCTCCGTAGTTTTTATCATCCAAGTCAAACCTACGGACGGGTAGCAACCTTTAAATCTGGTTCAAATATATATCCATTTGTTTCGAAACTTTTCCTTTTCCCGCTCATCAACGCTTGATTTACCCTCAGTGATCTCTGATTCTCCGCTAGTGAGTGGCACCAAGTTTCACCATACCTATATATAACAATAAACGAACGGCTAGCAACATATTGTGGTAAGAGTCCCTTCCGTGTGTATATAAAATCAATACCAGGTCGTCATGGGATAAAATATTTGGGTGTGGGCCGATTCGAAAACTGCTTACATTTTGAATGCACAAGCCTACTTAGGAAAATGTGGAAATATTTTGGAGGTGAATGAAATGCAGCGTGTAGATCCATCGATGAAACCATATGTTGCATTTGGAAGAAGGGGTCACTGTAGATAACTTTTTTATATCGTTGTCTCTTGCTGAATGTCTTCTGCAAAAGAATCGTACCCTACTTGGAACCATGGGGTTCAATGAAGCAGATATACCCAAAGAGTATCTCTCAAATAATGTTCTAGCTGAATTTTCCACTAATTTGGTTTTTCCAAGGATATGATTTTGGTCCCCTACGTACCAAAAGTACGTCTAAGTGTCATTTTAATAAGCAATTAGCATAATGAAGAATCGGTTTTTGGGCAGTACGATAGACTGGCAACGATGTAAAATTGGATTATAACAATACCAAGGTAGTCACGGAGGATAAAATGTCAAGAGATTACAAGTTGCCAATTAGGCTAT
The DNA here is from genome assembly GCA_963573305.1 of Pyrrhosoma nymphula. Taxonomy (NCBI): domain Eukaryota; kingdom Metazoa; phylum Arthropoda; class Insecta; order Odonata; family Coenagrionidae; genus Pyrrhosoma; species Pyrrhosoma nymphula. The sequence goes on from OY754336.1 coordinate 134,377,673, forward strand.
TTTTAAATATGGCAGCATTGAATACTTATATTATATGGAATCATAAACATCCATAATGGAATGTCCACTGCAGTAGTAGAAGAAATCTTTTCTTGCAAGAGCTGAGCATGGCTCTCGCTGTACACCATATTTAGGAAAGGTCTTCTAGAAGAAGTGATCTGCATTAAGCAAATGTTGAAGAAATGACATATTGGGGCATAAATGTAAAGGGCTCTAATGTTGAAAATACTAAAGATACAAAATGACGGCGACATGTGACGTATGCCAAAGGTTTAAGACGCCCAACAGTTACACCCATGCTGAATTGCAAACAGTGGTACCGGAAGGAAGAAACGATCTCTTATGCATCGATGTGGTAGGTCCGCTACCAAGGGGGCAGTACGGTTATCAATACATCCTATCGGCAATAGATGGGTTCTCAAAATTCATAAAATTATACCCAATCAGGCGAGCTAATACAAAGATTATAATCAAGATCATCTTTGAGAGGCACCTATCAGAGGCGGGGAAATATAAAAGGATATTGAGTGACCGAGGGACCCAGTTTACTAGCCCGGAATGGTCAAAGAGACTTGGGCAAGAAGGCATAAAATGCGTCTTATTAGTATTCGACACCCTCAGGCCAACCAGGTGGAAAGATACCATCGCACTTTAAAAACCATGCTAAGGATATTCTGTCATAAGGCACACTCTACGTGGGTGAAGTGGCTACCGATAGTGGAATCATGCATGAACAACACACACAACGACACAACCGAGTTCACGCCAATGGAGGCTCATTTCGGGAAGAAATCGGAGCGGATATGGGATAAATGGCTTAAAGCAGCAGAAGAAAGTGACTCCGAGAAGATCGCAAATGATATAGTTAGGATACGTGAAAATATAATTAAAAAGGGCGAAAAACGGGCGGAGAGAAGAAGGAAGAAAGACAAGAGGAATAGAGCGGAATTTAAAATAGGAGATAAAGTTTTAGTACGTACCAATCCGGTATCCGATAAACAAAGGGGAATCTATCACGGCTTCCTGGCATTATACGAAGGTCCATATGAGATTTCAGAATTCCGAGGGCCAGCCACGTGTGTAGTATTTAATCCACAAAAGAACGAAATACGAGGCACTTTCCACTTCAGCAATATTAAACCATATAGGGAACAATAACACAGCACTTGGTATCACTCACATCACACGGGCACACATGAAGAAGACCGTAGTCTAACTGACCATAGCACGCAGTCATTAAACTGAGGAAGCCAGCGCCGCAACATTATAATCTGATCCGTTCAAGCAAGGGAGAACTGTTTACCGATAATATACATTGTATCAGGGCCCGACATGCGAGGGGAGCTTACGAACGAGAGAGAGAGAGGTTGAACTTGGCGGCAGGTGGATTAGCACAATATGTATGTTTCGTGATATCTTTTCTCAATGTGTGTATATTCAGTGTCATGTTGCCATTATTTGATTCGTGTTTTCTCATGTATGAATGGGCTCGTGGACGTAGATTGAGCCGGAAGGAGGGAGAGTGTATCACCTGAAGGAACTTTAAGTGATGTGAAGTGTATATGTGTACTGTGAATTGTGGCCTTTTGATAACCCAGTGTTTTTAAGGGGTTAAAAGTGAGAATGAATGTTGAGAAGAAGATGGACAGTTTTATTATTTGCACGTTATATTCACGTTCAATGTATCAGTTAATAACGTCGATTTATATAATATGTCCTTGATTTTAAATTACGTGAATAAGATTTTCATTGGTTATTTGCCTATTTCAAGCAAGGAAGAAAGGGAAGAGACCATATTGTTATATGGTATATCATATGTCTTGAGTTAAAGGAGGAGACGCTGTTTGTAATTGTGTTGATTGATATAAATGTATTCATGTGTGATTTCTGCTGTAACACAATATACGTGGGCACAGACATTATTCAGAGGGAGGCTAAAGTTTGAAGGCGTTGGGGCCGCGTTAGTTTACATTTGAAGGCTTTAAAATAATTCCTTTCTTATATTTCCAAGTCATTATTTTAATGGGGCTAATGTAACACGCCATTTTGGCCGTGTTGGCATAAGTATACGATTAAGGACGCCATTGTGTATATTTTGAGAACACGTACTACCGCGAGGCAACAATATCGTCTATGTTATGAAAACAACTTTAAACAATACCATTTTCTGTTTACGTAAACAAACTAAAACAATGCCGTCTATGTTATGAAAACAACTTTAAACAAGACCATTTTCTGTTTACGTAAACAAACTAAAACAACACCAGGTGTTATGACAGCTGCAAGGCAAAGAAAGGATGGAAGGGGTAAACAAACATAATAATGAAAGGGAAATAGCCTATCAGATACGAGAGAAGTGGAGAAAACCTGGAATGTTCTAGAACATACAGGAAGGGGTGTGAGATAGTATAAAAGGGATTGTCAAACAAGGAACGAGGCTTCTTCTTCTTAACAAGGGAGTCACAAGGGACGTTTATCGAGTGAAAGTCATACGTGAGTTCTTGCAGTGATAATTTGCCGGGAGTAAGCAGCTTTGGACAGCAATTACCAACGCCAGTGTCCTGTGTTAAGGAAGGATCCAGGAATCCGATAAACAGATACTGGGGCAAACAGTATCGGCGGAATTCACTTTGTACAATATCCGGTGAAGTAGAACAAACATTATAAATTAATACGAATATATTTGAGAAGGGAACATATATTAATTAATTGAGTAACTAAAGTGAATTTGTTTCCTAAGTGAAGAATAAAAGGGTTATTATAAATATATGTACTGTTCAAGTGTATCATTTTTGTGCATGAATTATTCCATTAACCTTTGCCGCCAAGGACTACCGAAAGAAAGGACCTCTCTCAAGGTAAGAAGTGATAAAGTGAAGGGTACCTTTTGTGTGTCGGGCTGATACAAGTATATAACGTCGCGTGTTTAGGACCGCGTGAAAAAATAATTATTAGAACCCCTGTGATAAGGAAATTGATAGGGGGGGAATAGTACATTAATGGCGCCCAGCGTGTAGAGCTTGACTACTCATTAGGTGAGACCACGAGAACCGGAGAGAAGGAGGATCATCCCGAAGGAGTGAAGAAAGAAGATGGCGGCCAACATGAAGAAATTTTCGGAGCTGAAGTCGGCAGAACTACGGGAATTATTACGAGAGAGGGACTTGTTAGTAGGGGGAACCAAGCCAGAATTGCAGCAGCGATTATTACACACGCTAGAAAAGGAGGGAATAGATATAAGCACGTATGAATTTAGGGTCGATAGTGAGGAACCGGTGTAAACTGAGATGCAAGCGCTATTTAGGCAATTAAAAGAAGAACAAGATAGAAGAGATAGAAAGAGGGCAGAAGAAGCAAAAGAAGAACGAGAGAGAAGCAGAACGATCTTAGAGGAGATCGCTGAAGGGCAAGAGAGAAATAGAACGATCTTAGTGGAGATGGCTGAGAGGCAAGAGAGAAGACATGCAGAATTGTTGGGGCAAATTAGGGAAGAAGCAGACGAAAGAGAGAGAAAGCTTTTGGAAGAAATGGCCAAAAATAAAAGGAGAACATAGACAGACGCAGGAACGTATTGCATCATTCGAACATGGCTATGATGAAAGGTTTGCCAAAACAGACGGGGCGTTAGCAGAGTTATGCGAAGATGTCGCGAAAGAAATGAACGGAGTAGGAGCGAGGCTGGAGGCGAGCGATCTCAAGGTCCGAAAGTTAGAAGCGAGTTACGTGAACTTGCATAAGAACGTGGAGGAAAGGTTCAAGAAGATGGCCAACGAGCTGGGACAACAATCCACCTCAAAAGCAGCTGGGCTAGATGAAGAGGCAGTCCGACGCATCGTGCGTGAGGAAGGCAGGAGACCTAACGTCACAACGGCACCCGCAGGAATGGTACAATTAAAGGTCCCAACGTTCGACGGGAGGCATGCATCAAGACCCATGAAATACCTACAGGAGCTGTGCGAATACCAAGAGATATATCGATTGCCTGACCAGATGATGCTCCAGGTCATCAGACAAGGGATGGTTGGGAGAGCAGAGGAGTGGTTCGCCGCGACCCGACACCTGTATGAAGATTTGAACGCTTTCCAAGTTATTTTCACGGAGCAGTTTTGGGGAGATGAACGTCAAATGCTGATAAAACGGAGTTTCGACACGGGAAGATACAAGGAGAACGGAGGGCTCACGCGAGTAGAATATGCGACGGCCAAAATTAGCGTAGCGAGGGAGTTGACGCCGCTAATGGAGGACGGAATGATCATTCTAATTCTCAAGAAACACTTTGGCATGGAGGTAAGCGTCGGCATGATTTCAAATAATGTAAATACAATCCCGCAATTCTTGACGTTATTGGCCCGCTATGACAACATACCGCGAGAAGACGGAAACTCCGAGGCGACTGGACACCGAAGATGGGAAGACCAATACCCAAGGACCCATGGAGAACGTACGTGGAGGACACCGGAGGACACATCCCAACGCAACCAGCAGTACAGATGGGACTCGAAGAGGTCACAACCACGAGAGTGGCAAGCGTCGAGCCAGCAGAGAGACGGACGGAGAGACGATAACTTTCGCGGCGAGGGATACTCTCAACGGCCGGGCGAGAGACCAGCTGATCGACGCCGAGGACAAAACAATATGGCGGAGGCGCGCCCACCGATGAGAGAGCGCCCTGTCAATTCCATGATGGCGGAAGAAAGTAACGCCGCAGGGAAGCCGGAGCAGGAAAACTATTAGCGGCAAAGCATGACGAAGGTCCCAACATGCCGAGGCCGGAAGGCGAAGAGGGATTCTGGGACATACCGAAGGAGCAACGGGCAAAGATACGGAAAGTGAGAATAAAACGGACACCACCACAGGAGGAGAAGACGGAACCCCACACGGAGGAGGAAACGATATGCAATGTTTTTGAGTCACCTCGAGATTTCTTGACGGAGAAAGAAGCGGATAGGCCGGAAGTAATTAAATGCCCGGAGATTAGGGTGCAAATGGAAGGAGTGGCTGTGAATGCACTGATAGACACGGGATCGGAGCTAACGTGCATTAGCGAGGAGTTTTATCGGGAGAATCAGAATGCACTGCGAAACGCTTTGGAGGTACCGGTCAAAGGAATCCGGATAGCAGGAGCCGTCGGAAGGAGGAGTGGAATTATAAGGAGGCAGATCTGTCCGAGTATAGAGATAGACGGATTTACCACAAATATGGCCTGCACGGTGGTGCCGGAGCTGATCAAACCATTCATAATCGGGACGGACACATTAGCTCAACTATCCGCGAAGATTGAGTACGATCGCAGGATTATAACCCTAAGTGAAGGAAAAAAGGAGATTGCATGTAAGTTTAGGGAAATGCGCATGGACGCACAATATGACAACATGCACATAGAAACCAGCGAGGAAGAGGCGCGAGAACAAGGCTTAGAAGAACGGATCCGAGAAGCAGTCGCGGGAATAAATGAAATGTCGGAAGATTGCAAAGAAGAGTTGACGGCGGTGATCAAGCGGTAAAAGGATATCTTCAGCGATACACCTGGGGTGATAAGTGGTTTCGCATATAAGTTTCAAGTGAAAGACGGAGAGTTCTGCCAGAGGGGATATGGAATTCCGCTGAACTTCCGAGGCCAAGCAAGACAGAAAATCCAAGAAATGCGACAGGAGGGAATAATTGAGGGAAGCACATCCCAATATATCTCGCCATTAGTATGCGTAGTTAAAAAGGATGGATCCATTCGGCTGTGTATCGATGCCCGATCGATAAATAAACTCATAAAGCCTGATTACGCGACATCCAAAACAACTGAGGAACTTTTCCAGCAGTGTGCTGGGGCAAAGTTTATGACTTCCATCGATTTAACACAGAGCTTCTACCAGATTCAGCTGCACAAGGATTCAAGACAATATTGCGCTTTCTCATTTGAGGGCAAGATATACCAGTTCAAACGGGTTCCATTCGGATGCAGCATAAGTAGTAGCGCATTAGTAAGGGCACTTGACTATGTGCTGGACGACGAAGTGAAGGAATATTGTCTCATCTTTGTAGATGATTTACTTATTGTCTCTAGATCCTTCGCCGAGCATTTACAGAATTTAAACACTGTCTTAAAGAAGGTGTATGAATCGGGTATTACAGTGAATTTGAAAAAATCAGAATTCTGCCGCCAAGAAATAAGATTCCTGGGCCATGAAGTATCCACAAAAGGAATCACCATTTCGGAGGAGAAGTTGGCACCAATTAAGGAGTATCCCAGGCCTCGTAACAGAAAACAGATAAAAGCGTTCTTAGGTTTGATCAATTATTATTCGAAGTTTCATCAAGCCCACGCGGGATTGACGGCGGTTTTAAATGAGCTTACGAGGAAAGATCGGGAATGGAAGTGGACGGAGAGACACCAAGAAGCATTTGAGAAGATAAAGGACGAAATGTGTAAATCTGTAATGTTACACCACCCCGACCCGAGGAAACCCTATTACATTCAGACGGACGCCAGCGGATACGCCATCGCAAGCCGTCTATATCAGAAGGATGAAGATGGAGAAGAAAGAGTGGTTTATTTTGCTAGCCGTTGCCTGAGAGGCGCCGAACTAACATATAGTACTACGTTGAAGGAGTTAATCGCGATAACGCATGCCCTGAATAAATATAGAAGTTTTATCCTTGGTGCAAAGACATTCGTGATAACTGATCATAAATCGTTATCATTTCTTTTTCAATGTAGACTCCGGAACAACACATTGGCACGTTGAATAATGAGCATTCAAGAGTACAATATAGAGATAATTTATTGTAAGGGTAAGGATAACGTAGTTGCAGACGTCCTGAGCCGGCACCCGTATGGAGTGAATGAAGAGGAAGGATTTCCAACTGAAGAACCATTGATTGCAATAATCTTGGCGGAAAAGCCATCACATGAGTTGTGTATGGGGCTACGCGACTCATTAACACAACAAAGGCGGGATCCCAAATTAGAGAAAATAATTGCTGAATTAGAAGCGGGCGGATCCGGTAAAAGATATCAGCTGATCGAGGAAGGATTAGTTCGCCTTGAAACAAACGGAAGAAAGCTTTGTATCCCTAACACCATGTTAACTACCTTAATAGAAGAAACGCACAAGATGTACGGGCATGAGGGTGCAGCGAAATTACATCGAATATTGTCGGAACAATTCACGTACCCAAAGTTAAAGAGGGAAATCCGCAAAATGACGGCGACATGTGACGTATGCCAAAGGTTTAAGACGCCCAACAGTTACACCCATGCTGAATTGCAAACAGTGGTACCGGAAGGAAGAAACGATCTCTTATGCATCGATGTGGTAGGTCCGCTACCAAGGGGGCAGTACGGTTATCAATACATCCTATCGGCAATAGATGGGTTCTCAAAATTCATAAAATTATACCCAATCAGGCGAGCTAATACAAAGATTATAATCAAGATCATCTTTGAGAGGCACCTATCAGAGGCGGGGAAATATAAAAGGATATTGAGTGACCGAGGGACCCAGTTTACTAGCCCGGAATGGTCAAAGAGACTTGGGCAAGAAGGCATAAAATGCGTCTTATTAGTATTCGACACCCTCAGGCCAACCAGGTGGAAAGATACCATCGCACTTTAAAAACCATGCTAAGGATATTCTGTCATAAGGCACACTCTACGTGGGTGAAGTGGCTACCGATAGTGGAATCATGCATGAACAACACACACAACGACACAACCGAGTTCACGCCAATGGAGGCTCATTTCGGGAAGAAATCGGAGCGGATATGGGATAAATGGCTTAAAGCAGCAGAAGAAAGTGACTCCGAGAAGATCGCAAATGATATAGTTAGGATACGTGAAAATATAATTAAAAAGGGCGAAAAACGGGCGGAGAGAAGAAGGAAGAAAGACAAGAGGAATAGAGCGGAATTTAAAATAGGAGATAAAGTTTTAGTACGTACCAATCCGGTATCCGATAAACAAAGGGGAATCTATCACGGCTTCCTGGCATTATACGAAGGTCCATATGAGATTTCAGAATTCCGAGGGCCAGCCACGTGTGTAGTATTTAATCCACAAAAGAACGAAATACGAGGCACTTTCCACTTCAGCAATATTAAACCATATAGGGAACAATAACACAGCACTTGGTATCACTCACATCACACGGGCACACATGAAGAAGACCGTAGTCCAACTGACCATAGCACGCAGTCATTAAACTGAGGAAGCCAGCGCCGCAACATTATAATCTGATCCGTTCAAGCAAGGGAGAACTGTTTACCGATAATATACATTGTATCAGGGCCCGACATGCGAGGGGAGCTTACGAACGAGAGAGAGAGAGGTTGAACTTGGCGGCAGGTGGATTAGCACAATATGTATGTTTCGTGATATCTTTTCTCAATGTGTGTATATTCAGTGTCATGTTGCCATTATTTGATTCGTGTTTTCTCATGTATGAATGGGCTCGTGGACGTAGATTGAGCCGGAAGGAGGGAGAGTGTATCACCTGAAGGAACTTTAAGTGATGTGAAGTGTATATGTGTACTGTGAATTGTGGCCTTTTGATAACCCAGTGTTTTTAAGGGGTTAAAAGTGAGAATGAATGTTGAGAAGAAGATGGACAGTTTTATTATTTGCACGTTATATTCACGTTCAATGTATCAGTTAATAACGTCGATTTATATAATAATATATCCTTGATTTTAAATTACGTGAATAAGATTTTCATTGGTTATTTGCCTATTTCAAGCAAGGAAGAAAGGGAAGAGACCATATTGTTATATGGTATATCATATGTCTTGAGTTAAAGGAGGAGACGCTGTTTGTAATTGTGTTGATTGATATAAATGTATTCATGTGTGATTTCTGCTGTAACACAATATACGTGGGCACAGACATTATTCAGAGGGAGGCTAAAGTTTGAAGGCGTTGGGGCCGCGTTAGTTTACATTTGAAGGCTTTAAAATAATTCCTTTCTTATATTTCCAAGTCATTATTTTAATGGGGCTAATGTAACACGCCATTTTGGCCGTGTTGGCATAAGTATACGATTAAGGACGCCATTGTGTATATTTTGAGAACACGTACTACCGCGAGGCAACAATATCGTCTATGTTATGAAAACAACTTTAAACAATACCATTTTCTGTTTACGTAAACAAACTAAAACAATGCCGTCTATGTTATGAAAACAACTTTAAACAATACCATTTTCTGTTTACGTAAACAAACTAAAACAACACCAGGTGTTATGACAGCTGCAAGGCAAAGAAAGGATGGAAGGGGTAAACAAACATAATAATGAAAGGGAAATAGCCTATCAGATACGAGAGAAGTGGAGAAAACCTGGAATGTTCTAGAACATACAGGAGGGGAGGAGAGATAGTATAAAAGAGATTGTCAAACAAGGAACGAGGCTTCTTCTTCTTAACAAGGGAGTCACAAGGGACGTTTATCGAGTGAAAGTCATACGTGAGTTCTTACAGTGATAATTTGCCGGGAGTAAGCAGCTTTGGACAGCAATTACCAACGCCAGTGTCCTGTGTTAAGGAAGGATCCAGGAATCCGATAAACAGATACTGGGGCAAACAGTATCGGCGGAATTCACTTTGTACAATATCCGGTGAAGTAGAACAAACATTATAAATTAATACGAATATATTTGAGAAGGGAACATATATTAATTAATTGAGTAACTAAAGTGAATTTGTTTCCTAAGTGAAGAATAAAAGGGTTATTATAAATATATGTACTGTTCAAGTGTATCATTTTTGTGCATGAATTAATCCGTTAACCTTTGCCGCCAAGGACTACCGAAAGAAAGGACCTCTCTCAAGGTAAGAAGTGATAAAGTGAAGGGTACCTTTTGTGTGTCGGGCTGATACAAGTATATAACGTCGCGTGTTTAGGACCGCGTGAAAGAATAATTATTAGAACCCCTGTGATAAGGAAATTGATAGGGGGGGAATAGTACAGTATATTGCTGAATTAAAATCTAAATTTTATCGTACACCATACCGTTGTATCATGTTTACAATATATATGCTAAAGTAAATGTACAACTAATAATTGCAAGTAATATCATTATGATTGTTCGTTTCTAAAGCGTTTATTTTAGAAAAACGTTTTGGGGTACTTAAAATAGCCCCTTGGGAGAGGAAAGGTGTGAAATACCTTGGGCAAGGAAGGGTTAAGGAAGAGGGAGAAAAGCCAGAACCCCAAGAAGTATGAGAGAGTTGACAATCAACTAACGCTCAATGCGTAAACTAATCCCAAGAGAAAACACTAAAACGATGCATCATCTGACAAAAAGAAAACATCATAGTTTAAGAGTTGTGTGTGCATATTTACAATGAAATTATCTGATATGGGTGATCATAACTCCCCTCTCCGTAACCTGCTCCACTTTACAGCACGCCTCATTCATTCTCATTCCTATTCCCTCCTTCCCCTTCGTCCTCCCACTCCATCCCCACCCTTAGGGATTGTTTGCACACAGTCGTAAGTGTGTGCTGCATGCGGTCCATATTCGTCATTTCGAGGTCGGAGACGGATGAATGGGCCGTTCAAGAGAGAGGGCGTGGGAAGATCTTGAGAGAAAACAATCTCAAGAGAGTGAGAGAGATGGAAAGGCAAACCCCTCCTCAGTCAATAACACCAACGCCTCACAAAACGCATTTCTGCGTGGGGTACTAAACATCCAAGCGTAAATTACACCCCATCGAGATACGTTTGAAATTGTACGCCCTCCTACATTCTCCCTTCCCCTTTGTTAACCCTGTGAAATAAATTCTAGATCCTTGTCCCTGACCGTTGGGTCAAATGTTTAATCACTTTATTCAATCTTTGTCTATTAAATTCTTTCTCAAGCACGATTTCAATGGAAAATATACTGAATCTATATAACTGTGAACACTTTATATACTTTTGCAGTTAGACTAATAAGCTTGGCTTGGATGGTAGGGTCGTAAAATGGATAAATTCCTTTATTTCAGGTAGATCACAAGGGGTTAGAGTCGGTGATATATGTATTTTCCGATGAATTCTCTGCCACTTCTGGGGTGCCGCAAGGAAGTTTGCTAGGGCCTTTTATATTTATTATCTACGTAAATGATATAAGTTGCATTATACAGAGCCCTATTAGAATGTTTGCTGATGACTGCATTATTTATTGAGTAATAGACAAAAAAAATTATTATATTATCTTACAAAATGACCTAAATATATTAAATGAATGGTCTAACGAGGATAACATGGTCATCAAAGCAAGCAAAACTAAACCTATTAGATTTCGGAAAGGTAGGAGTGGTACACTAAATAATTACTACATCATGGGTAAGTTACTGACGGAAACCAAAAGTTGTAAGTACCTAGGAGTGACTTTAAGCAGGGATTTGCAATGGGGACCGCAAATCGAAAGAACTATGACGAAAGCTTTTAGAGCATTACATTCTTTGATGAGAACCCTTGGAAGGAGCTGCAGAAAAACTAAAGAATTCGCGTATAAAACGTTTTTTAGGCCAATCCTAGAATATGGGGCGTCAGTTTGGGATCCTCATTTGAATGGGGAGAACAAGCAACTGACAAAAGTTCAACGTTTAGCAGCAATATTTGTAATGGGAAATTTTAAAAGGAAGGCAAGCGTTACGGAGATGTTAAATACGCTGGGCTGGAAGTCATTAGGGCAGAGGAGGAAGAAAGCACGCGTTTAGTGTATCTTTAAAGCATTTATTGGTGATTCTGCGTGGAGGGACCTATCAAACCGGTTAAAAGGACCAAGTTATCTGGCGAGGAAGGATCATTATTGTAAGATTGAACCTCCAAAGCAGCTCTCAAATATTTTAAAATTTTCCTTCCTACATCGGGGGATAGGAGATTGGAATGTTTTACCGGAGGAAATCTTGGAGCCCTTCCCAACTAACACTAGGATATTTATGACGAGTGGGAAAAATTGAATTTTGAGGGTTTTTCCTATTTTTTTGTATTTAGTATTTTATGTTTTGTATTTTGGTCTTCATATATTTTGTGTTTTATGTAACCACCCGACCAAATGGATAACTTGTATTTCGTATTTTCATATTTTATATTTTGTTCTTTAAGTATTTTCTTGTTATATGTTACCAACCAACTAAATGGTGACTTGTAACAATTCTTGCAATAATAATAACAATAATAACTTTAACACGAGTCAATGAAAGAGGTTTCCCATACAAGAGGCAAACCCATCTCGAAATGAGAAGTGAGGAATCCCGGTGTTTGCTTTTGTAGTTATCCACATTGCTGATTGCGCACTCATGTATTAAGAAATTATATTTTGTCAATCACGTACACACACATCTCTCTTCTCTTCTTTTGATCGATCAGATTTGTAATTTTTTCGTCCAGCATGGAATTACATGAAATTTTCACAGAAGGTAGGAAATAGCCCAAGGATCATTTTCTACATCATGCCGGTGTACGCTAAAATCTTGGGGGTGGTTGCCACCCCATCTCGGGGGTGGAAAATTTTTACTACATTTAAACTATAGAAATCGATGGGAAAAGTAATTCTAAGAAAAAAATGTTCTATACATTTTCTTCGTAAAACTAATATTTTTTGAGTTATTCGCGGTTGAAATAAGTTTTTCGACGAGAAAATCGATGTTTATAAAATGTTTTTTGCGAATAACTATAAAATACGCATTTTATCAAACAAAATGTAAAAACATAATTGTAGCTTTTAAAAACAAACAAAATCCTGTGTTTATTATTTTCCTACGACCAATACGAACCGAGATACGGCATGTTAATAGATAACTTTTTTCGCCAAATGCATAATTTGAAAGATTCAAAGTCAAATAACAGAAAAAATTTGCATTTTTAAAGGAAAGCTCATTAAATCTTTTTTAAAGCATTTGATTAGACCTTTTAAACAAAAAAAAAGTCTCTAGCATAAAAATTAAGCGACTGATGATCAAAATAAGGTCGGTACCTACTTTTTTCTACGAAAAAATCAGTAAAAACTTCCCCCTATTTACCCCCCTAATTAAAATTGATCCTCGCTCTTCTGTGGTTCTCTTTATGAATGTATTTTCAGTACACCCAAGAAGTTTGACTAATTTTAAATGCCTTATTTTAGAAAAATTGGAGTTTAAAGAAAAAACGATTTTTTGCGATTTCGTATTTTTCACCATTTTCTTTAAAATATCTCCGAAATTACTGGAGAAACGAAAAAAATGATAGAGTACTAAATTGTAGCTTTTTAATGACTTAAATTTCCCTGCGCATATATTTTCTGTACAGTGAATATTTGGCGAGATATAGTCGTTTCAAACGTCTATTTACAAGCGAACACCAACTTATTCAAGCCCTTCAAACTCACCCCATTTTAAAACTAAGGGATTAAAATGAATTTAATTTAAATAGTCATATAGCTCTTAAAAAGTCCTACAAAATCGTTTTTGAAAAAACTTTCTATCACTAAAAATGAAGGAGCTATGTTTAAAAAACCAATAAAATATTTTTCGAAACATTCGAATAGCACGGTTCGGAGCGTAATAATCTACATAACCAGTATTTTCGGCAGCAATACGTTACATGTTCGTTCCACTTTTTCCATTCAAACTGAAAGTCAGAGAAAAAGAAACATCTGCTCATGCGTCTGCGTGTGTGAGTGTGTACATTTCGTAGATTCCTCGCCAGTGTATTCTAAAGATCGAAAGAAATGTTATTTTATAATTTTTTACAATTAGGGGTAGTGTTTACCCTTAAAAAAACAAAAAGCGCACAACGGCACCGTGTAGAAAATGAATTAGAGGGTGAAATGAGCCTAATTCCAAATTGTTATCCAAATCGATGCTGGACGAAAAAATTGCGAGGTTTTGTCATTTTTTTAGCTTCATTTCCTGGACTATTGGGAGAAGTGACTGAGCCAAAGAATCCATGGTTAACTAACATTCCAGCAAATTGTTAACCATCACCCGAATTATGGTGACACTTAAGCCCAGTTCACAGTAACTTAACTCGACGTAACTTGGCTTGACTTGGCGCAACGACGGAGATATGACTTTGAGAATAGCGTATGCCATTTCACAATGTATTGCGAAGTTGTTGAACTTGGCTTAGCGTAGAGTAAAGCCCAACTTTACCTCCTAACAACCAACAACCCTCTTTCTTTACAGCCAATATCATGGCTTGCCTCACTATCAATGGTCAGGAAGTAACACATAGCAACATTCGATATCTCCTCTCTCCTCTTGTAAACATATTGAAAACGAGTTTTTGTTGTGAAGTTCCCGATGGATACTGTTAAGAGAAAATGGATACGGGGAAGTTCATTAAGTTAGTGCGAAAAAACACTCCCCACAACAACAAATTTTCTATGTTAATACTTCAAGAGTTCAATGCATTATTTACTGGTTATACTAAATGTCAACCTGGGTATTGCTGATAACTCTCGAATCTCACGGTATCAACAGATCTCATCCACAGATTGTAAGATTGTTTTGGGTAGTGGTGGGCTGCGAATGGTTATAAATGTCAAGCAGTAGTTGTCTTCCGTCGAGTTTAGTTGTTGTGAACAACACTTTTTTTCGAAATTGAGAGAAATGATGTTTCCACCCCTTAAAAGTTATTAATATTGCATGTGTGAATTCTCGTGTTTCAGCCTCGCCACTCTTAATTCTCATAAACCCTTTATGCTCCTAGAGATCTAATGCTAAGTACTCCAAGATATAACATGCGGTTTTTCGACCCGAAAATTGCACCTTAAGTAAAATGCATTAGTAAAGCCTTCAGAACTGGCATTTTGTCCGTTTATACATATTTTTTTTCGTCTCTGAGATATGGTCCCTCACAGCTCGAGCCCCAGGGTACCACCCAGAACCACAGAACCAACGAGGTTAAGCCCGCACCATTTACCTCCCCCATGAGATTTTACCCCTCTAACCCCACACATTACGTCCAGAAGGATGAAAGATCGTCAAACACATTTCCTCTTGAATTCTGATCAGTTATTCACTATTGGGACATTTGTGATAGCATTCAGGTATCCAATATTATTCTAAGGGGAATACATTGTAAGATCTTAACTCTTGTTTAATTGATCAATCTATTTCTTATTATTCAATGCGAAAGCAGTGATAAATCTTAACTTAAACTAACCTCTAACAACAAAATAAGAATCTATGAAAAAATAAATACATTCGAAATATATTAGCCCTTCTCTGCTAAATTAATATGTTGTTTAAATTTTCAATACCCGCTCGCATTCATGTTATTCGACGCAATTTATCGTCTGGCCTTTGCACTTCTGCTCACTTGGATGAACATGGATGCCATTGTACGTAGAACCAGAATTAGGAAGGAGACATTTTGATTCCAATATATATATGGTGGTCACATCATTGGCGAGATTGTCGTAGGCGTGACAGAGTCTCTTTGGAGAGAGAGGCGATAGAATAACGTTTGGTCGTTCGACAAACTCCTGAATCTGAAGCGCTATGCTCAGAAGATCTGCACTGCCTAGGTACCTCAGCCGCCGCAGAGCCATACTTACGTTGCTGTCGGAGCAACTCAATTCTTCGTTGCCGTCTGCACATCTCCAATGCCATCCTTAGGCTGATCATTGGCAATGAATCACCAGCCTGGCACGGACCTGTATGTGTAATACCCTTGACACAAAAGACCGAAAAAACTTTCCTGTAGCCCTTCGCTACAAGTCACCCAACGCAGCCAATTGGCAGATAATCAACGTGCGTCCCGTTGCCGACGTCTTCCAGGGACAGACTGCGGCATTCTTCAAAAACATGGAGCTATCATTCCTCGAGGAGATTCGCCACATCGGCAAAATGGAAGCTCTCCCCTGGAACATTCATCCCCGACTGAGAACACTGGCACTGGGCGTGCGGAACAAGAAGCCACCGTCACGGAGAAGAAGAGGCCGGGAGGAGGAGGAGAATATGAAAACTCCGGTGCAACACTGAAGGTCCCCTAAAGGTCCATCTTCAATGAAGAACGCCGTTATTGGACACAGTTGTCCCGAGGAAGCCAAGTCTGAAGTGACCAATGTGCGCTGGATAGACAACCGCGTGCGGGAAGCCATACCCAACCGTGCGTTTTCGTCAGGCTAAGATCAAGAAAATTATAAGAAATTGACAAAACGCCCTCACTAAAATATCCCATCCCCTCCTAATGCCGAAAAAACAAAGCATTTTGGCTCGGTTCGGTGTTGTATCAGATAATGGTGAATTCTTTTATCTGTGCGAAAGTATTTCGATCCTTTGATAGCCCTGTATTGATATACAGAGGGAATTAAAAAAAAGTATTCCATGTCTATAGAAAAATAGAACAATCTAACTTCATCTAGCCAACTCAGACTTACAAATATCTCTTATTATGGCTCCTTAATCTTGGCTTATAATAAAACTTTTGAAACAGTTCAGTGACAAAACCCTCAGTATAGTCCAACACTAAGCATACTCTAAATGCAGATAAATTTAAAAAATATATATAACCTGTATCAAAATGCTATGGCATTCTCTCAGGCAAAAAAAATAAAAATACTGGTTATGGAATCGAGCACAAACTACATTGCGAAAACTTTTGTTTGTAAAAATCAATTCGTTAATTAGGGGATATAAAAATACTTACCATACTAGCACTAAATACGCTACCTTCACAAACGTTAGTTACATAATGGCCTACTGCATGAAACACTGCGAATATAAGGAAAAATAGCTTTTTAACTTGTTCTACCTGCAACATGGAAAGTCTGTGAGTCAATGTTGCTAAATCGATGTTAATTGTAAATTAAATTAACAGGATTTCCTAGAAGTCTCTTTCCATATCTTTCATGAGTTCAAAACTTATTTATCTTGAATTTTATTGCAATGGTCAACAGAGTTGACACTCGGGATAAAATGTCGTGGATTGAAGCTCTGTTTAAAGAGAAGAGGATCTAAGGGCGCAAAAATAAATTTGACGGTATTTTCAACATAGGGCAAGCTAAACTAATGTGTTTTCTTTTGGGAGGGGGCAAGGAGTGAGATGATTTTCTTTCATTGCACGCTTGAGAATGTGCCGGGGATAATTTTGGTGGATGGTGGGGAGAGAAATAGTTTGTGGAGGGGAGTACATGAGGGTGGGTTTTGGAATGGAGAAGGAGAACAGAAGGGGAGGGAGAGGGGAAGTGAGTGAAGAAGGGATATGGAGAAGAACGGGAGGATGTCAGCGTTGCATTCAATTTAAAAAAGGAACATAAAAAGGGATGCTGGGTATCGCTCGGAGGGAAGCGGGGGTTGAGATAAGGACGGTCATCCTCACTCGGGGGCAATTTCCCTCTCCCCCTCGGTCGACAAACGTAAATGGATTTGGCGAAGGTATGTTTAAAATTATCATTCTAATGATGAAAATAGGCCGCTCCAATCTCGCGTTCGTCCAACTTGCATTAGACGAAGCCCCGCGTCCTGCACCTCACTCACCAGGGGCTCGTGGGGATTGGTGTCTTCCTCCCAGACGAGTCCCCAATTCCACCCCCCTCACCCACAATAGCATCAGCCATGGGACGGATTAAGGCCGCCACACTCCGAATGCTATGCTAAGCGTGAGAACTGTTCTCGCAACGGACGTCCGCTATGTGCGCGCACAAACCAGAAATTAACCATGCCGTGCTATGTAGCAAGATGGCGGACCGCGTAAAACGTACTTCTGAGATTAGACACTTGACTATTCCGTTAATATTGACGTCATTGCAATGATGAATGATTTTATACAATGCACATAGTGTGCAGAACTAATGTACGTAATTTAATTGAATTTGCTCTGTTGAAAGTAGGTTGAAAATTTATTTGAGCTGGCGGGACGAAGCGCTCATTAACCGCAATAGATACTGCGCATGCGCCATGGAAGCCAAGCGAAGAGGAAATTGCCGGCCGAGTGATCCCTTGCGATATCCCTAGGGAAGTTCGCATCGGTTCGCATGGCTCGCATTTGGTGTAAACGGACAGCGGGAAATCGCTTTACGGGATCTTAAGACACGTGGCGAAAGCTGATAGCGCGCTAGGCATAGCATTCGGTGTGTGGTGGCCTTTAAGAGTGCTGGGAGAAATAGGAAAGGGTAAAATAACCAATTCCCGAGTCATCCAAATGTCTCCGCGTAAACCTATAATGCGGGAGAACTTTCACTGGGATCGTGGATTACATTCGCCAACTTCAGCCGATTATTCTCGCTTTCAAAACTCGGTGTACTCACTGGGCGTGACTGTATCCGATTGTTTTGTGATGTAACATTCTTTTTATTGAAGGCGCTTAGCTATTTGTATTGCAGGCGCATTTTAACACTTCTCGTCGCATTTGGACTGGTATCCAAAACTTGACTTTTATCCTAGAAAAGTGATTCTCCCACCACATCCAACCATGAACTGCCCGCAATAATTCACATGTCATTACACTTCAGAAAAAAAATCATCTCTGCACGAAGATAAGATGGAAATAAGTACATTAAGATCCACAATATTTGGTGCCTAGAAAGTGATCCAGTAGATACGACTCCCACTACACAGCCTATGAAATCAAAGGGTTGGTAAAAAAAAGGTTAGTAAGTCGTGCGGTCTTGACGAAAAAGTTAAAGTTCAATGCAACTATATTGGGCCCTCGTTCATGTAAAATATGTTAAGATGTGTTTGAGGATATAATAGCCATTCATAGAATGGAAATATTTATAAAAACTATTTATTTAAAATTGACGGCAGAGAAATATAAATGGCTACTATTTTTGAGTTTATTTAGACTACGTGGAATTATTTAGTACAATCAATATTAATTTAAATGAATTCTGGTCAGGGGAAAATCGTGGTAACTCTTCCGAACATCAGCGCTTCGTGGGATTTAATTGATTCTCGACTCGTCGTTGCTGGAGCTCGGTTCATTTATTTGCGGTCCAGCGCACTTTCCCCTTGAATTTCCATTTCTCTCTCACGAGGGTCCAACCCCGCCCCGCCCCGCCACCTATCTCCAGTCCTTTGGGAATTGGAATTAACGACTCAGGTGGCGCTGCCGAGTTTTATTTCACTCGGAAACTCTGGTTCCGGAATCACACCACCAAACGCCATGCACACATACACACGTATACGCATACATCATTCCGTTGACCCTCACTCCCTCCCTCTCCCTCTCTCTACACACAAGCAATCTCCCTCTCTCTCTCCTGTCTCTCTCCCCCCGCGCCAATTTATATTCGCGTGAGCGTCGTGATAAACGGAGCGTCGGGATTGGTGACAAACGAACCGCATTCGCCAACACCGCCCCGAGAACACACACTGGAGATCATGCCTTGTGATTGTGATAACGAGTGTCCTTTTGACTCGATTGAATTGAGGATGCACGGTGCTCACCACACCCATTGCGTTGAAGAAACTAAAAAGAAGCGATACCAACCGATAATACTACTTTGTTAGCACATCCATTGCGTTGAAGAAGCGAAGGAGAAGCGATGCCAACCGATAATACTATTTTGTTGTCACATTCATTGCGTTGAAGAAACTAAAAAGAAGCGATACCAACCGATAATACTATTTTGTTGTCACATTCATTGCGTTGAAGAAACTAAAACAAGCAATCCCAACCGGTAATACTATTTTTTTCTTACATTTATTACGTTGAAGAAGATAAAAAAACGATGCCCACCGATAGTCCTGTTTTGTTCGCACATTTTATCGAAGTTTTCTTTCGATGTATTGCCAAAAGAATTGAAACCTCCATTTCGACGCAGCGTGTGAATTGTCGAAGTTCAAGAAATGTAGTTCAACATGGCATTTTTCTAAGAAATCTTTAAAATCTTTCAAGGCTACGTTTCAGCATGCACTGAGCATTGGCCATAAATATTACTAGATGGTGCAATATATATTCATTAGACTTATTGCTGCATAGGCTAGAATTAAATTTGAGAATTTCGGAGGCATTTTTGTCATTTTTTCTGTGATCGTATTATAGCAACTCTTCAGAAAGCACAGTTTTCAGTGTTCTTTCTCTGCGGCTTTGTTTGTCCCTCATTTGGCTCGGGGCTGATTTCCTGTCAATGAGCAATTATTTTCCATCCGAGTGGGCAGTTATCAATGCCTCTGCGATCTGATCAGCTTCATCTATTGCTGCTTATCATTTTTTACTGCGATATACTTTCGATGAAACTCTTCTTAATATTATTAGTGTAAAGTTAAAGGATACGTGTTTTTATAGCAGACAATTTAAAAATGATAAATATGTGTAATGAAACTAATTCGAATAAATACCTCAATATAATTAACAATGCAAAGTGCATAGGTATCCTCTTAGCTATGATAGGTGTGGAGCTTTCTGGTTTGAATAATGACTCTATTTTTAACAAACAGGCGCATTTGGAATGAGATCATTGGAAAATATGAAGTGTTATGGCATCGTACGCCGTACGATTCGTACGGTTCTCTGCCAAAATATTTGGCGACTGACCTCAATGGTATGAGAAAGAAAGATTACTTCCAAAGGTATTCAATGCCTCATGAAGCGACTTGGAGAGACGAATTGACCTCTTCTTCAGTGATGAGAGATGAGTTGCCAGACTACGTGTTGTCTTCATTGATCGCGCAGAGAGCGATTTGTAATGTCTTCTCTTGATTTGCAGATTCGACGCCGTCAATGAAGGTGTTCCCGATGAGGGAGTTGGACTTGATCGTTAATAATCCTAGTCTGCGCATGATATCAGATGACTGAAAACTAGTGAGCGATAATTAACTAACTTTGCTATGATGATTTCGGAATTGTTCTTAGTTTTCTTCTATAACGTACAGTTTTTTCAGTATGGACCCAATTTAACTTCTAACATCTATTGATAAGTGCATTATATGTGCCAGTGGGTAACTATAGTGCGATGGATATTTCTCAATACAAGCTAATAAGCCTAAGGTTTGCCCAAAATAATGAGTCTTAGGTGAGATATTAATGGTTGAAGTCGTAAATTTGTGGAAAATGGTCACCGACATGATGAAAAAATATAACTTAGTAGGTATATTCCACTAAAAAATTGGTTTATTTCCGACCAAGGTTTCAACTGCACAGCAATTGCCAGTTATATTTTTTTATTTATATTTTTTCTAATATAATAAGTTATATTTTTTCATTATGTCAGTCTAAGGTTGGTGCAACTGCTGCTATTGCGGTGTGACCATGGAATTGTTATTCGTCCTTCATCCATTTTTGTAACAGAAATTGCAATTGCTTGAAGAAATGCTAATCTAACTGTACTTAGAGTAATTAAAATCTTTTTATCTTAATTTTGATTTTGTGTAAAAACCTGACGTGATAGAAAAAATAAAAGTCATTTTTGGAATCGGCAGTAAAAAAAACTGACATATTTTTAATAAATCACCTAGCTTCAAAAAGTTTCAAAATGCAGACTGGTGTAAGTTGTCTCTTGGCTGGGAAGTGGTGTGTGTTCTGTTGATAATTTTGATGTTAGGATCCCAGAATCTCATTGAATCTAATATTTTATGCACATATACACCTTAATCACAATCCCAACTGTCGCGAAGAGCTAACCAATTTTCAAGCGTGGAGCAATGCGTCTCAGTCTCAGGTCATCGCTACGAGTGTTAAAAACATACCCGAACAACTTCCGCCTTCCGCAGAAAAATCAGCAAGAGTTGATTAGGATATAATTCCGTTTGCATCCTTGCGTTGAAGAGGAAAATGAGCAGAAGATAAGTGCCCAATATCGATGTAAGTCTCTCTCAGTCCATATTTTAACTGAATAGAATATTTAAAACTATTGCGTATATTGACTGTCATTCTTTAAATCCTACAGGTTACCATGGTTTACCCCAATTGTTGAAACCAATTGCCTACCACATTTAGTTAAATGATCCACCGCAGGCATTCAAAACCGATGGAAGTTAATCACATTTAACAAAAGGGATTTTCGTTGTTTTTCCTGGTTTGAATATGAGAAACTTAAATTACTTGATCCCTTATAATTATCCTAGTTTTCGTTAAAAATGACAAAAACAAATGCGTCCACGCGTACTTTTCTCCATCCTGGAAACAGCATACTCAGAAAGTGGAAAATTCATCCCGACAAACGGACAAAACCTTCCATTGGAATGCGTATCAAACAGTTCCAGCTAGTTCCATTTCCATTGCAGTTGAAGTTTCAGCATTTGGTGTTTCAATGAAAAACAAATTCACTCAGCGCTAGCGTTGCAAACTCTGTGGGCTGCTGGGAAGTTCTTGAAGGAAACAAATGTTTCGCCCGTATTGCTTACCGTAGTACCGCTTAGGAGTTGGAATAGCTCAACAAATGCGCAGTTTCCATGTATACCCATTTTTTTGTGATGACATCAAAGATTGAGAGATGCCAAAGCCCGAATGCGAATGGCAAAAATAGAAATGATAATATCCAATTTTGAATCGTATCCCCATCACTCCATGGAAATGGCAAGAAAATTCTGGCTTGTCTACTTCTTCGTTTCAGTGCATTCAAGGCGTCCAATTCTTTGCTATATGCTCACTCTCTTTATATTACTGCTCTAATTCTGTCTTGCTTTTCTCTTTTGTCTTAGATACACACTGATTTTCTCTTTCGCGTGGAGGATTCACTCTTTTGAAACTTTCGTCGTTTGTGTTCCTTGGACGATGCACACTCATTCACTCACTTGTATTCAATCACTTACTTCCAAGCTAATGAAGGGCATTCGACAGGTCTTAACTTTTCGTCGTTGGCCGACTTTCCTTCTCCTCCCAATTTCCTATTTCACATTTCCACATCTGAGTGCATCTCCACCGATAGTAGTTGATGTGGACTGTGTGTGTTTAAAGATGGCAAGAGGAACGGGGTAGGCGCACATGTAGGTCGTCCACCGTCCAGGAATTGGATCTGTTCCTGTTTGCTCTGGGAAGTTGGAGAGAGAGAGAGACCTTCTCAATTAATATAAGAGAGGCAATATATATTCGCCTCTCTCGTACTAATTGCACTCATTCCCATCGCTGATGGGAGGAGGAGGAGGAGGAATCTTTGGAGTGGTAATGAATACTTCGTTCCATACATCTCCTCTATTTCCCACCAATCAGTCCAACTCATTCTTCCAATCATATCCTCTCATTCCTAAACGCGAATCTTCGGTAACATATCCTCTAACTCAGTGACCAATGAGATTCGAATCGGCGTGGTTGAGTATTAACAGTTTGCAGTAGGTCCGTTTAAAAAGTAATTTAAGTAACTCAAATATTAAAAGTTATATATTTGTACCTAGAGTATGGGCAGGATGTTTTTGCATGCTTCGTATATTTCGAGAAGGCGTTAGGTCGGGTGGAATGGACGAAATTAATGGGAGTGTTTATGAAATTAGGGATCGATTGGAGGGACAAGCGTCTGATTCGGAATTTGTATATCAACCAAACAGTGCAGGTTAGGGTAGCTGATGGAGAATCGGGATCGAAGGCGGAGTCCGAAGAAGGTGAAGACGGTGAAATCGGCCGACAAGGTGATGCCTACGGATTTTAGGAATGCAAGCGGAGTTATGTACAACGATTACTCGGAAAAAAGTACAAAGTATAACTGGAGTATATTATGCACCGGTTGAGCGAATAAATCAAGAAAAAACTTCCTCATTTGAAAAACAAAAAGATCCTCTTCCATCAAGACAGTGCACGGGTGCATACCTGCGCAGTTTCAATGGCCAAAATTGTGGAATTGAAGTTCAAATTAATTAAACATCCATCGTATTCACCATATTTGGCCCCCATTGAATTTTTTCATTTCCAAACTTAAATAAATGGCTCTGTGAACAACGGTTCACGTCAAACGAAGAGGTTATCGCCAAATAGATGCATATTTTGAGGACCATCCGAAATCCTACGTTTTGGACGGCTAAAAAAAAAGTGGAGAAACGCTTAAATAAGTATATTGAGATAAAAGAAAATTCAGTTGAAAAATAAATTAAAATCTACCCAACTAAATTGGATTTTCATTAATATTTTCTTCTAAGGACTTATTGACCGACCGTCGTATCTTCAGGGACTGTTCATAATGACTCATGATGTGAGGAAAAAGTTGTGTGTAGTAATGGGTTGAAATATAAAATAGGTGGCGTTTCTTTCGGGGGATGGTTTATGGGCGAGAGGAGAGACAAACAAATATTTGAGCCCGTCATCGCGTCCCAGGGGTCAGTTCGCCCACCGCTTTCCTGATTTACCACAAGAGGACTTGCCAGAGAGGCGAGTGACGTCACATTCTACTTCGGTCCTGATAATAACAATGCACACGTCAAAGCTTCGTGAGAAAGGCGAAGGTCACACAAGGGAATGTATATATCGAGCAGCGAAATTCGAGATCTCGCTCATTGTTCTCGGAGAGGAAAGAAAAGCTCACACCTTAGGACTATATTGTAGATGACAGAACGAATGTACTCTGCAGCACCACCTGCCAATCACCCATCCTCCTACTTCCGTTCCTCGTTCACTCCCCGGAATATGGTACGGCCATTTTAATGAAGAAAGTCCTTGCAGCGCGGGATTGACGTCCTCCTCGTTCAACATCCACCGTTTCGCCACCGTGTGTCTCATTTTATCATTTGACCGGATTAAGGCCGTTTTACACGGTACATTTGTTTGTACAAACTCTTCCGTGAACTCTTGCATGAGGCAAAATGTATCGTGTAAAGTGGCAAATTGTATGAACGCTTGTGCGAATGTCTCAATGCCTGCGCGGGATATAGAACCTGTTCTAATTTCGTTGAGACAAACGTACAATCTCTCGTACATTCGTTTGTACAAATTATTTCATCGTGTAAAACGGTCTTTACACTGCGCTGTCAGCCAAAGCAGAGAAACTTCGGAAGTTTAATTTGGATCTACATCAATTGTTTGTAGTCTTCAAGCAGGCTTATGTTGGTATAGAGAGGGACACAGTACACTATCATGCTTGACTTTCAAATACCAAATACCACCTATCATGCTTCACTTCCAAGTACCCCACAACTAGTACGACTATTGGAAGGCTATGATGATGATGACTGCACAGGGTCAAGTGAAATTGGCGGGTGATCTGACAAGCGAGCTAGAAATAACCCAAGGACTAAAGCAAGGAGATTGACCGTAACCAGTGCTTTTTAAATTGTGCCTGGAGCAAGTTATGAGGAACGCCAGAGTCGGTTAAAACCAAATCATAGTAAATAAATCAATACTGATAGTTGGTTATGCAGATGATATTAATTTCTTTTGAATATTGGTTCTAGCCGCAAAGGAAGTCTTTGGGAACATGAAAACATTTGCTTAGGAAGTAGGCATAGTGATAAATGAACACAATCCAAGTTTGTGAAGCAAAGCAGAAAGCAGAAAGCAGAAAAAATGTGTACGAAAAAACCACTTCATCAATGGAGACGTTAAATTTAAAAACATAAACAATTTTACCTATTTAGGCTCTAATGCCTCCTCGAAAAATGTTGAGACCACAGAAATAAAAAAACGAATATATGCAGCAAACTGCACCTTCTTATCCCTACTGCCAATTATGAAATCCTGAAATTTACCCAGGAAACTAACATTTGACTGTATAAAAGCACTCATCATCCACACAGTACAATCATACGGCAGTGAAATATGGACTATGACAGCTAAATCTGCAGAGTTGCTGCAGAGTTATTTAGAGGAAAGCACTCCGGATAATCTACGGGCCTGGAAATAGTGGAGAATTTGTAATAGCAACGAAATATATAACCTATACAAAGAACCTAGCATCTCTACTCACATTAAGCTAATGTGACTCCAATGGGGAGGGCATGTCCAGCGGATGCCGGAGAAGAATGTCTTCCTGGGGTAGATGAGAGGTAAGAGATCAATGAAAAAAACAAGGGCTAGGTGGGAAGACAACATCAGCACGGATGCACAACAACTGCTTGGGGCGAGGAACTGGAGAAGTTTGACGGAAGGGAATGGAGGAAGAAAATCAAGGCTCGCTTTGAGCTGCAGCACCACCGGAGAGAGTGAGCCAGTCAATCATTCTGGACACTTAAACGTCGTGGACCAAGTCCATCCATTCACTGATTCTGGTTGCAAAACCACCAGATATTAAAATTATCCACGTGTAAAAAAATCATATTACCTAAGTTTAAAAAAAAAGTCATCAAGAACAAACAATTAGACGTAACAAAGACTTGAAGCTAAATCCATTGATTGCTGATCGTCTATGCTATCCAATTACAACTCGAAGACTTGCATTCAATCAGAAGATTTGGCTTCGGCTCACATAAATCAAGTACATATTTTCTGTTGAATTTCCTCACTTTGGATTTGGGTCAAATATTTGTATTGCCGGAGATCTCGACGGTATCAGCGGGCTAAGATCGGATAAAAGTTCCTTGCAGTCTTGTTTTCTTACTATTCAACCTTAGATTTGTGAAAACCTCGGAACGGACTTGTACATTTTTATACTTATATGTGTATACCTGAAACATTTTAAAATGAATTCGCGTATGAAAGATGGTGACATGGCTCATGAATTGGAAAGAGACATGGATAATTACTCATAATTATCACACCTTAAAAATTAACCCCAAAATGTAAGCGAAACATAATATCCATTCAATGATTATTTCCCAGGATGCTGTCAAGGGTCACTCATCGGCGCTATGACCACATTGTCTTTAGTTCGTATTTAACAAAGCAAGTCAAATAACAGTATTTTTTAGTTTATTACGCATACAGTTTTTTTTAGATTCATAGTTTTCTGTCTTGTGAGGCCTTTTTAATTGCTAGTGATTTGGAATTAAATATCAATCAATCATATTGCCTTATTCACTAACGCCACAAATGCAATAAAATGCTATTATATCACTATTCTTTTCATTGCTGTTAAGCCAACTATATAACCATAATTTACTGAATTAAATAATAAATGTACTAATTAAACCTACAACCCCATGAAATAGTCATAAGGAGGGATTAAAAACCGAAGTATTTTGGGAAAAACACTAGAAACCTTCGTGTAAATAAATTGCTTTTAAACGTAATGAATGGGGCTAACATTTCCTTTTGGTTTCTCTACCTAATTTCCCCCAGGACGTAAAATCATCCTCCACGTTCTATTTTTAAAACCTTTGTATGTATACATTAATGCGAAGTAGTTCGGGAGTTAGTTGACTCGCACTCGCCAAACTCACTCAACACATCGAAAATAAATTCAGCTCTTCACATAAATATCTACAGAAAAAATTGATCGAGAGCTAAGCAAACTTAGAACTATACTTTTAAATTATACTAATAGTACCCATCGATGAGTGTTGCTCTGTTGCCGACTTTTGCGCGATAATTAATTCAAATTTCTCGCGTGAAAATAAATTAAAGAATTCCTCAGCTACTTGCAATATCCCTATAATTCAAGAAATATCTGCCTTTAAAAATAAAACTGACAGATTTCGTGTACTCTTTACTATATTTCAAATATTCATTGGAAAACCACAGCCTTGTGTAGCTAGTGTTTTTTGCAGATTTTTATACGCTATGAAATCCATAACATGCTTGTTTAAGTCTTATAATGTCTTCCGAATTTCGAACATTTCTTTAATCTCACGTATCCGGATGGATTACCGTTAATTTTTTACAGTATGATGGAATGTAAATGCGATTCTCTCAAGGCATTTATCTCTATTTTAATCTACCACCCTCATGATTGCTTTTTGAAACGTTGGTTTGGATTACCACCCAAGTGCTTGAATTGCAACATTGGTGAAAAATGGCGTGGTGCATTGAAATTAACGGCTAAATTTCCTTGGACAGCAAGGTACTACAAGCAATTCATTAGAATCATGCACCTACCTACTTTTTATTAACAATAGAGTATTAGAATGATTTTAGAAAAACAGTTATGTCAGTCATTTTTAAGGCACAGTTAAAAAAATACCCAAGTTACTCTTGTACATTGGTAGATATGATTATGAGGTGGTTGAATATGTGGTCGGTCTGAACGACATGTTTTATTTAAATTGTGGAGTACTTCGTTTGCTTCCCACCGCGCAGAGAACTGCTTTGCAATCCCATTTATTTTCCTTCTCGTCATTTTGCCTGAATACCCTTGAACCCGCCTCATCCCATCGCCCTGCTGTGCAAGAATGCAACTGCCGAACGCCCGTGGCATCCATTGCCGAAATATTGCATAATCCCGTCGTTAAGTAGCCCAAAATGCGACAGGCGCATATTGTTGACATTTGGTCACACTTAAAGAGCTCAAGTAGCCTAATCTGCGATAAGTCTGCGATAATCTGGCAGGCCTTGTTCCAACAGTATATAAACAAATAAGCTAATTCAGAAATTAAAATAATGATGCTCATCTGATGATGATGATGCTATCTGCCAAAAAATATATTAAAAACTCGTTACTATTACTACTAATACGGCCCTAACTCTCTCGAAAAAGTATACATTTTTAAAATTGTCCGCATGGCAGTCTAATATAATTATATTCTTTTATATTTAACCAACTGTAGTCGGTCGGCGTTTATAGAAATATTATGACGTCATTAATGTGATAGGCTTGTAACTTCCTACAAGGATAAGTACAGCTCGTAATACGGTCTAGCGTTGATTCTTTTTGTAGTTGTAATTTGTTTGTAACAAAAAAATTCAAGCAACGACCCTTTAGCTATATTTTCGATTTTTTTTTCATAATTTTCTGACCGTTAAATTTTTTTCCACCTGGTAAGAATCGCAGATAAATATATATTCGCTCGCATTCATCGCGTCAGTGGCTTCAGCTGTATGAGAGATGCTGTATTATGAGGCGAGATGGCGAGAAGGAAAGTTCTTAGCCTTTCCATCCTTACAGACATATGTATACTTCTTCCCCTGCTGCTCTGGCTCTTCTCCTTCTCAGGTTTCCTTGTAGCCTAAGAAAATGATTTGGACGCCTTGGCTCTTTTGAATGGGATGATGGTTTTGAGAGTGAAGGGGCCGACTGGCGAAGAAAGGGACAGGGGTGAATAGGAACAGGATGATAGGGCCCATTGAAGGGATTTTCAGAGGGTCAAGGGGTTAACCTAAGGTGTGCTCTTATCGCCTGAGGAAGAGAGAGATAAGGGAGCGTGAGGGCCACGGCGAAGACGGAAGAAGCCCTTTTTGAGAGAAGGGTTGACGGCGGCGACCCTAAGTAAGGGTCCGCCTATCTCGGCTCAGTCTCGCACCCTTACCCTTGACTCCCGAGACGCCTCTTATCCTGAAGGAGGGTTTTCTCTGGCGAGGTGTCTGGGAAGTGAGGGAGGAAGATTTTCTTTGCTCGTCCCGACAGGATGTGCTAAATTTGGTCGGAAGATATGTGCTTCTCTTTGATTTGCTTGCTCTCTCCAAAATACACTTTCTCATTTAGATATACCACCACAATCATCCCCAAATATTGTCTGCCAACACTCCATCTTCCCTTAATTTCCATCTTCAGCGGTCAATTAAATGAATGTTCATCATTCCACACTGCGTCCTCCCTTCGCCAACTATTTTATGCTCTTCTCTCAAATTCAACCCCCTTTTCGGCCTACATTTTCTTGCATTATATCATTTTTAGCTCCTGTATTCACCATATCGACCTCTATTGTACTACATTGGATGATTTTTCTCGAGGTAAAGTTGAAAAAACAAACCACTCCCAACCAACGTTTCGGAATCTAATATCTTTCATCATTATGGCTAGAAATGCACTTTGTGATGTGAAGCTTAATGATTTAAATGTTTTGTTTTTCGAAGGTAGTTCACGTGTTGATATGTTTTGACGACAACCATGTTGAAATGTTTTCATATATATATATATTTAGTTTGTATGTGGTACGTTGCTTTTATTGACCTTCTGTGTACATTTACAGCCCTAATGATGGAATATAGTTGATTCCGAATCTTTGGTGAAGTATAGCAGTGGTTTGTTTTTTCGACCTTACCTCGAGAAAACTCATTTTATTTTGTGCTTCAACCGAGTATTTCCAATTCCATCCAAAACAACTTTGGTCCTGACATTCGTCTGATCGCGCATAATTCACAGATTTCTTTAATTTTTAGTAAATAATAATTAGTCTGCACATTAGGGTGAATCGAAAAACCGTTTTTTTTTCGAAATTGGTCTGCAGCTGGTGCTTAAAGTTTGTGGTTGGTGGTCCTTATAACCCACAAAAAATTCCAACTTGATCGGATTATATATTATGGCTGCGCTTTCTAATCAAAATTTTAAATTTTTATGAAAAACATAAAATATTGCAAACTTTCCTGATAGTTACTAGATGTTCTCGGAGTGATTTTTCTATAAATAGTTACATATATTGTTTGTATGTTGCTTAATATTAGTGATTGAGTGTGTTTGATTCAGGAAAAATGGTTTCTTAGTTCGCCAAAATTCGTCAAAAACCCCAAATATACAGAAATGTTACGGATGTTTGGTAGGCAATAACCCGCTATAATAACTCGACCCCAACGACTTAAATTTACCAAGAACGACGAGGTAATAGGAAAAGAAGTAAACTGCAGCTCTTAGTTCATTGACAAATCGACTATCCAGCACTTACCAAGATGAGGTAGATGCAAATACATATGTAATGCCAGAAAGTGCGTTGATTACATCCTGCAACGGTAGATCAGATCATGAGAAAAAAATTAGGGAACTAGACTGCAGAACGGACAGATTTAAAATGTCATTTTTCCCACGAACAATAAGGGACCATAACAGCTGCCAATGAGACTTTTAGCTAGGTTTGTCGTTAGGTAGTGTAGCTCTTAGTAGTAGTAGTACTCCTAATACTTGAATCCTTATCTGTTACATACTATCTAGTACATACTAACAGCACGCCTTGCATGTTTTCTACATGGGTCTTGAGTCTCTGTCCATCTGTGTAGCTGCAAAATATATATATTAATGGTCCCTCTCAATTGTAACAATATCTGTAATGCAGTAGTGCATGCTTGTGAGGCTTCGCCTCGTGACAAGCATTAGCGACTTATGCTAATGCATAATTATTCGTAGTTACTCTAACTCTAGGGTATAGTGTAATGCATGTTGGTAATTACTCACCCCCTGCCACACACCCCTGAGGTGGCTTTCAGGGTATTTTGTTGATGTAGATGTAGGCTCTTCTTCCGTCACTCTAGTGCTCCCAACACCCGTGCGAGGCAAAGCGATGGACACGAAGGACCACAAACATTTAGCACTAGCCGCAGACCGATTTCGAAAAAAAAAAACGGTTTTTCCATCCACCCTACTGCACGTGGGTCTCTTTTGTTTCCCTCGATAATGATTTGTGAGTTTCCTGCGGGAGGATTTCTTTCCGCGACGCCCTTTGCGATTTCCTTGATTTTCGAAATAAGAGAGTGGGGCAGCGGTGGAATTTTGCAAGATGGGTGGAGAGGGGAGGAAGGAAGGGAATGAAGGGGGAATTTGGAAAGGAAGTGGGTGGGATAATGGCGCTGCCCGGAACTGTATGCAGTGCCTCAGGCGGTGCGAGGGGAGATAATGCACGACAATGCGGTGCATGGCGGGGAGAAATATCGTGGGTTCCAGAACCGAAATGTTATATTCCTCTAGTCGCAACTAGCTCCCCTCGCAATGCTTACGGGCTTATTCTAGCAATACATAAAAAGGGGAGGAATCATGCGAGATGTTGTGGAACATAATAAGAACTAAAATATTACAATTTTCTACTGATAAAAATGTTTAATTGACCCGGGTTTCGATGCACTGCATCATCATCAGGTACATATATTTGGAAATCATTTTGGAATTTGGAATTTGATTTACAAATATCACCTTACCTGATGATGATGAAATTACCTGATAATGATGAAGTGCATCGAAACCCGGGTCGATTTAAACTTTATCTGTGGAAAATTGTAATATCTTACTTCTAATTTCTAGCAATACATGCTGATGCGTCGGATTTTGGACGGGGATACACGTTTAGAACCAACATGAAAATCGGGCATTAAGTATGGACGTGGTGATGTAACGCTTACAGAGTAATCCGTTCCGACTTCTTAAATTCTTGAATATTAGCAAGATTGAAATTTATCCGCCCTCTTTTGATTGGGCTACGATATGCAAGTATTGCATCGTATCTTCCCTGAGTATGCGGTAGGCACAGTTTGGAGGCAAACAGCGAATTTGTGGTCATTTTGCAAAAGGTCAATTCCGCTCAGTATGCCTTGCATGTACTCCGATGGGCATACGCACTGAATGTTTAATGCCAAATGGAATATCTTATGTGAATCTGTATAGTTAAGATAAATATTTGATTTGTTCGTAAATATCAGGTGATGAATCTACAAAAAAATGTAAATACACTTGGACTAATATTTCATACGTCCGCCTTGACCATTCCAATTTAAGTGCAAGGAGTCTTATCCCAGCGTATAGGGAGTACAATTAGCTATTATCCGGTACCTACTGCTTCGCCCAAAGTGGAACGGTTGCGGCTAAAAAGACGTCACAAACACTTAGATGGTGGAGGTTAATTATTTTCCGCAAATGCAGAAATATTCACATAAACAAATGGAGTTGTCTTTGAAACAGCGAAATCCTACTTATCATTCATTCAAATGAATTCTTAAGCTATGCATGATTTTTTTCTTATGTTAGTAGACATTTTTTATAAAAAAGTTCCCGTCTGGGGTCTCATGGATATACAAGTAGTTGTTATATAATGGAATTTAAGTATTTAAAAACCCTGTTGTAAATTTTTATTGATAAGTGAAAGACGGAAAAACTGTAATTAATCTCAGATCATGCCGGATGAAAATAGGGAATTTCTGGTATTCACTCTGAAGCTAATATATATTTGCGAAGACATTTTATGAAGTGGATCGGATTCTTGTAAGGTAATCACTCCGTTAGCGCTCAGAGCAAAATATCTAGCAAAGAAATTCTGGACGAAACGAACTCTTTAATTGAAAAAAGTGAAATGGCTAAAAGAGCATATATCTACAAAAAATCCACCTCAGGGGTGACAGGGGGTGAGTAATCACCAACATGCATTACACTATACACTAGAATTATTGTAACTACGACTAATTGTGCATTAGCATAAATCAAAAAGATCCTTAAGGGCAGAGAGAAGCAAGTTTTGAGCGTCACAGCACAAACACCGACAATGCACTTATTAATGCAAATTCAACGTTGATCTCTCGGTGGCTGTGAAAAGAAATTCAGCACTGGTGATCTTGGTCTCCACGGTTGATAATTTATACCTGAAATTGATCTAAAAGTGTAAAAGCATTCCTTATTCATCATTAATAGCAGGAAAGAGCTATAAACTCACTTCCTTTTACATAAATATTTTATGGTACAAGAAATTCAACCACCAGCCCCTGCTTATAATACCATGCTGTGATAACTAGTGAAAAGTTACTAAGCTTATTATTAGCCATGTCATTAAAAAATGTTTTCTTTCTTTTTTGAAATATTTTTTCTTTCTAAGTGAACCAACCTTTGGTTTACTCGAGTCCGCAAGAATTACGTCACCATAAAGCTGGAACATTTCTTCTAAAAATTAACTCCTATTAACATTATGGATATTAGATTTGATACGAAGTACTTTAAAAGGTATCACTGGCAATTTTTTTCGGATATACATATTCAGTTGTGTTCACGATTTATAAGAGAAAGAAGCGTTTTTTTTCCTCAAGTTGCAAATCTCGAAGTTCAAGATCCCCCTGTCCTCTAATATACATGGCAATTTTCATCTTCAAATTTTCCCCCACTCCCCCCTCTTCCCAGTCACTTGCTTGCCGCGCCGAAGTTCCCTTTATCCGTGAATATATTCTGCGTTAAACTTTTTCCCGATAACTTTTTCTCCGGTAACCTCCCTCCCTCTTTGATGGCTTTAATATTTCATGAAGTGGAGGTACCTACTCGGGAGGACAAGTTATGCACTTCCCGCGGACAAAGTTTCGTTCTTTAAGCCTCCGTCCCCAACGATTTTCCCTTTGAACATTCCGAGTCTCCAAGTTAGAAATATATGCATTCTGAATCATAAGGAAAGACGGTATCCGGATACGACTGAAAAAAAGAGAAAATAGAGTATTGGAATTTTAGGTGAAATTAAAGGAATTTCGTTTTTTAGTATACCAAACGCGAACTAGCCGCGGTATTACTTTTAAGGTGTCACCTGGAAGTGCACATAAGTTTGGAAATTCTAAAGAGGACGGCAACCTAACTGGAACTCGAACCTGGATCCCTCGATATCGTGCCGAGTACTTAAGCCAGTACTTAAGGCACCAAGGCGTTCCTCTTCCCGGCAGATTTTTGTAGACTTTAAAGGAGTTGGATATTTGATTACCAACTGCCGGGAATACAACGTCAAGGGGGACTCGAAACGTGAGCATTGCATTACCATGCAAGAGGTTAATTAAAGTCAAATTATGAAGGTGTTCGCTTTCGACAGATTTTGAGTACACTGTCATACACACAACTTGTCATATAATTACTTTTACGATGTCATCCACGACTAGAATATTTCTGGCTGATGAGACCATATACAACGGATGTTATGCTCCATATACTATGCCCATCTGATGATTCTTAAAGGTATTCTATTAATATCTGATCTGGGCATCAGACTAGTACGGATTAAAAGTATTATGGTGCTAGTTATTGAACTAGAAAAAGGCTTTTGATTTCACTAATAAGGAATGAATTATTTGAATGAAAATGACCTTCACGCAATCCACTTAAATTTCGCATGGTTTTCGATATTTTCGTAAAATAGCGAGTACTGTGGCGGAGCCATTTAACAGAATTATATGAGTGATCTATAGATTATTACTCCTATCATACCAAATAAAAGAGTTACTTATTACTTCTCATCTATATTTTCAAACATTTAGTTGCAAAGCCATAAAACGAAGAAACATCATGTCTGAGCCGAAGCGAGTTTCGTATCAATGCATCTAATGCAGATATCTGAACTCTTTTTATTTGATCCTCGCAATTACTTGCCAAGTTAATGACCAATTGGAGTCGCTGAAAACGAATTTCATCATTGCAATGTTTCACACTCGGTATCCTCATTGATTTCGTGGTTGTTAGAGATACAATGAATATTCTTTTGTAATCGTCGCGTCAATGCATTCGTGTAAATCCGCGTATCACGAAAAGAATAAAGTTGTTGTAGATCGGGATACGAAGGTATAATCAAATGTTAGCATGCTGCGAAATCTTTGCTTTGAGGCTCCTTGTTAAGAACAGAAGAATACCTTTGCTGGGTTTTCCTCCAATTTTTCTCAATTCCTTACTAACCTATCAAATTTGCCATTGGAGTCCTTGAAGAATAAAATTTATTCAAGGCCACAAATTACATCAATACTTAAATACTTTTACTTCCCAAATGGTAATCCTTCATGAACTTACGTATTGTTTTAAGTTCATAAAATCTCCAGAGACTAGGTGGTACAGTGTTTTTAAGCCTAATCACAGAATAGAGATGGAATTCTTCCCATTTCCGGTTACCATTTTGAGTTATTTATCACCTGTGCCTTCACTCCCCAGCCCTTCACGTGTCAAGAAAGCCAAAAAGGGTTGTTGGGTGAAGGAGTTGGCGTCGTACACCGTCACCCTGAGGCTGGCGGGCGAAAGAGAAGTTTGAGAAGAGAGACACCCTGGTAACGGCGCCGGTGGCGGCAGCGGCCACAGAGAAAGAGCCACGGCCCGATGGATGTGTGTCGGTGTCCATTGTGATGCTTTCGCGAGAGCAACGACAACTCTCTCTCCATATCTCCCTAGGAAACGGAGATCAGCAAAGACCTCTCTGTGGCGACGCTCAACAAGCCGCAGAATGGGAGGCAGGGGTCTTCGCGACCCCCTCTGAAGCCTTCAACACTCCTTCCTTCATGCTTCCTTCCCTTCACCACTTCAATCCCCTTCAACTTCCACTCCGTCGCCATGCAACGCGTGACAGTTTAATTTTCACCCACAGATGGCGCCTCCTCCCTCGGGCCAGCGAGTGTCAGACTCCATCACACCTCTCGGATCGCAGAATGAAAAATGAGAATAAAAGGGAAACTCATCTCACTTCCCCCTTCGTATTTCCCCTTTTGTGTTTTCTCCCTCAGCTGGTTTCCTCCGGTGAAATTACTTTGAATGCGAAAGAAAAATTAAGGAGGTTCAGTGGTTTGAACTCAACTCTTAAGGGAATTCGACGAAACTTGCTGGAAGCATTAATTATGTTGTCTCAAATCCACCTGATTTTTTTCAGAATTATTTACCGCAGATTACTTAAGATATTTGATCGAGAAGTTAACAAAAATTACATGGATTTTTATGTGAACACAAGGTACGAGTAGCTTAGTACATCAATGAGAACCTTTTTCTAGTTAAGAATAAGTTGTACAAAAATAACAATAAATAAAGTACATATTTCAAATTATTTTCATACATTATTATATTGATGATTTAAATTATTTTTGTTTTTCTCATTCTCAAATAGAAAACGTTCTTTTTGATGAATTAAGCTACTCGTACCTTGTTTTCCCATAAGAACCCATGTAATTTTTTGTCCACTTCTTGCTCAAATATCTTAAGTAATCTGAGATAAATAATTCTGAAAAAAATTAGGTAGATTTTAGACAACATTAGTTAACAACTTCCAGCAAGTTTCGTCGAATTCACTTATGTTGAGTGAAACCACTGAACCTCCTTAAGGTCTTCTCTGTGCATATATTACGACCAGCCAGAAGGATTTCTGATGTAAACTCCCATCTGGAGACGATGGAGTGATCAACTCGTGGTCTTTTTAAACCCAATCGATGAAATAGGCAATAAATTGTAAAATGACACAGTATACAAAGGAATAATAATGATTAAAAAAGATCGGTAATTGATCATGGATACATATATTGGAGGACGAGGTAATATTCACAAAGGTCAATTGCTATTTGATTGCACTTTTTGTGTAACAAGAGCACACATTTTTCCTGAAACTATTTTGCACATGAATTCTGCAATAATTTCAATATAAACCATGAAATTTCATTTTTACAGAAATTTACTTCAATCTTTGCAAAATTCATCAAATCAAATTTATTTTGGTGATAATAAGGGTAGCATCAATCCATGTAAATGGTAATTTACTCTCACTGTAACAGGTAATTGAATATAATTTTTTTGTCTGGTCCATTGTTGCAATCTCTGAGAGACAGAGTTAGCCAAATACTTGAAATCTAGTTTCTAGGCAGATTTTGCTGAATAAGATTTGACTTCATTGGAATTTCGTCTTTCAAACAAATGCAAGTTTAGGTAGTAATAGACCCTGTTTTGGTCAGAGTATCGTATACAAGAAATGTTAGTCAACCCCTCCTAAACAATGTCAATGAAGTAATATGGTTTTAGTTCAAACAAATTGGGTAGAGGTGATAACGAGAAGAATAATCATGCGTCATTTAGTCTTGAACATATCACTTACCGGGCAATAAGGTCACTGCATGTTTTTACAAAGTTACCTGCAATAAATTAAATACTATTTGTATAATTTGCAGGAAGTAATTCCATTAGAAACCAAAGTCAACGACATTTGTTCATAAATAAGAAAATTTTGATTAATTCTTTCAGTCACTGTCAAAATTGCAGGTGCGCATTTTGCACGCATTGTCAAAAAATTATGCAGCGGCCATATTCGATCAAAAAATATTTGAAAAAATTAGATTAAGCATAACCATGTAAGAAAAAAGTTTGAAATAACCCACGTCGTGAGGGCAGATGGTGCTAGGTGATCTTACATTGAATGAGCCAGGTGCTTGAGTAAAAAAAATGAACTCGTTATTTGAGAAACATGTGTGATTCTGCCATTTCACATCCTCTTCATTACTGCTGCTAATATCAGAAAAATTATATTTTCCTTTTGTATTTTCACGCTGTTATAGACCAATAACATATATTGAAACTTTAAATAAAACTCCAATCTCTGGAAAACCCAACGAGTGAATTAAAGAACGAGAATCAAGGCAACGCATCTCATCCAAACTTCTTCGCTTTCGATCAGCAACGTTTTCTTCTTTGTGGAATGAGTTAGACGTGTTTGGGAATCGACATCCTCTAGCTTCTTTTTTTCCTTTCTTGGCGTGGAACTTCAAGGAGAGACACTGTCAGAGTAGTCGGGTTGTGATTGATCCAATCCATCAAGCGACCATTTCCGATCGTGGCGGACCAACAGTTAAACAGTTGAGCGCTTATGATTAAGATACGATGGTGGGGAGGTTATTGGCGCCACAATATGTCATCGCGCGGAAGGGAGCGACGGGAACTGCTTTTATTTAATTTTCTACTCACATTAATCTCTTTTCTTCCTTTCCCCGATCCATCCACCCTTTCCGAAGTTTCACTTTGATCTTTCAACTCGCACTCTTCTAACGGTGCGTTTGACATCCGCATCAATACATCATGAAATCATCGAGGCATTCAGTATTTGTTTGACTTAACACTGTTTTATAACCTTCATAAAAAATGTTTAGTTGAAATAATGTGACCATCGGCGTAATTGAATCGAATTATAATAAATTGTTCGTAGCTTATTTAGCTTTCAGTGAACAGTAAAATACTCTATAGTCAACAGTTACAATTATGTTCCTAATATTGTCCCCAGACAATTTTTTACAAATAATTTTTTAAAATCATTCGTTGAAGACGAATGAAATGCATGAGCATACCTATTGAAAGGATAAAAAAAGTAGTGGTATTTTACTGACACTTGGAGTTTCACTTTCAACATAACCTTTTTCAATATTTCCATATTTTTTATATGAGCTTCCCTAATTTCAGAGTTTTCCCACGGGATCCGGTATGGAGTGGGTAGTATGTACCTAACCAGAGAGTCGGGAAGTCATCCCGTCCTGGTTACAACTTGGATGCCGTGTGGAAAGCAATTCATTCCGCCCCGTTGGCTGCGACGTTAGAGCATCGGGGTCCCCTTGGCGCATTTCGCTGAAAGTAGGCTAACACCGGGTTTCCCTCCACCCTTCCTTCATTCCCCTGAGGAAGTTCCCTTTTGGAGCCAACCCTCCTGTAGTACTCGATAGCTCAGATCGACTTTACCGTCGCTCACTTTCCCAAAGTGACCGAACACTTCAGTTTTTCATTAGCTGATTTTTAAACTTAACTTTCATTGTGATTCAGTAATAAGAAATTTAACAGAAGGTAAAATAAATGAGTGAAAGTAACCTTTTATGTGACTAAGTCTTTGACTCGCTGTTTGACCGCTACAAATTCAGCAAGTTAATTACACTAAAATTATGATAAAATGTAAATAATAATTATTGCTGGATGGC
Source organism: Pyrrhosoma nymphula (assembly GCA_963573305.1). Lineage (NCBI taxonomy): Eukaryota > Metazoa > Arthropoda > Insecta > Odonata > Coenagrionidae > Pyrrhosoma > Pyrrhosoma nymphula. Next base: position 134,416,929 of record OY754336.1, read on the forward strand.
TTCCGATTTTCCACCGCGCGGTTTGTCTTCAAATGACGAGAGTTTCGTCTTCGCTCTCGTTCGATGAAGACGAAACTGTCATCATTTGAAGACAAACACACACCGTGGTGGAACACCGCATAGCCGTCCAGCAATACTTCATCATGAAACACCGCGGAAGCCTACGCCAGAATTAAAATATTAATTATTTATGAACAGTTTATACAACTATTTACACACTAATATACCCATTATGCCGTTCCTTTTCAAGAAAGGCACAAAATATTTATTAAATATACTTAATTCATGATATTATTGACGTTTAATAATTCGTTGTTATATCTAACCTATTCGTATTTAAGGGACTTGGGAGTCAATGATTTTTCTTTAGAAGAGTAAAATTTACATGAATTGAGGATTCACTTGAGATAATTGCTGTGGTGTGCAATATTCTATGGCAATAATGCCAAATGTGTATTATTAATTTTGTATCGCCTATGTATTCATTGAAATGATATATTCCTTGCAATTGAAGGTCTGACTCTAAATTATGTACACAAATTATGTTCCTAAGGGACATTTTGTCCCGGAATAATAAAACTCATTTATATTCTATTCTATTTCTCTTAAACGATTATTTTGTGCACAAAAGTTCAGCGAACTTTTGCACCCATACTTTCAACGAGCAACGACGAAAAATTGTGTATTAAAAGCCCTTCTTTGCTACAAGTATGCTTGTGGCTACAAGTTCTTCTTATCGGTCGCAAGCAAAACAGTTGAAAACTTTCAGCATGACTTAATACCATGGTTTCTGTCAGGTTAATACTCATCCTAATATCAGTTTCTCCTTGCCGAAATAGGTGGAATAATTCCAGTTCCAAAGAGTAAACCCCTCTTGTGCATGGCATATTTTTCACAACTTTAGTCCATGTATGATCTCCACCCTATTTTGGCATTTTCTTAGGGATATTTTTCCAGCCGATGGGATGACGTACGGGATTAATTGATGGCTCTCTCAATGGCACTTCCTCATTCTCTCATTCCACATTCACCTGAATGTTCGGCCCCCTGGCTACTTTTCCCGCGACGCAATTTGAGAGACGCATATATCAATTATTCATAGTACAATCATTCGGGCACTCTGGCATTGGCTCATAAAACATTCAGATTCAATTTATTTATATTTCAATAAAATAAAATGTGCAAAATATGGCGCTCGTATGAATATATCAAAACCTACTCTCAGGGCATTAATATGAAGATATCCGCAGGGTGTTGTAATATATATGTATGAAAAAGTTCTACACGGACTGACTAAAATTTCACAGTTTTACTGAGATTCCCGCAGTTATTATTGACGATAGGTACTCGGCAAAGTCAGGATGAGTGATTGTGATTATTTTCAGGTTTCCTCATTAATTAACCAGAAAGTAGAATTAATGGAAGTGGTAAGATCATAGATGTTACTAAATGAACTGCAATTAATCTGAAATCTGAATTAAGGGAGGATTTCTTTTTCTGCTTGTGTTTTTTTAAGAAGATTCTGGTTTGCTGAAACTCATGTCAGGCAATCTAATGAGGCTCCATCCACTGCATGATTAAGATGTTATTTTGAAAAAAATACGATTTAAAATATATCGGTATGGAAATAAGTGTATATTATATCTAAAATCTCTTATTCCTGCGACCCTTGGCTATTTATAAATATTTCTCTATGTAAATACTCAAACTTTCGTCAGCTAGAAATTTGTTAAAACTAACTTAACACCTTTTGCCCAGTTAGCATTGTCATAGTTTATGATAACGACACGTATCTAAGGAGTGCAATGAAAAAAAACGCAACGTAATCTTCTGGCCATTGGCTAATTATTAGCCCATTTTCCTGTCATACACGTCATGCAAGACGAGTTAATTTTATTAATTCTTGAAACTTTTCAAGCTGGTTGATTATCCGCCGTCATGTAAATAACTTAAGAATGATTTACAACAACAATAAACAGTGGATATGCAAGCGCATCTCAGTGACGGAAGCATAATATCAGAGCATTTATGCAAAAAGAGAAGAAGGGGTGTGGTTGCATTGGAGATTGGGTGGGGGACACGTCAGAGAGAGAGAGAGAGAGAGAGAGAGAGAGAGAGGCGAGCATCAAATCCGCTTAGTGACGCTTCAAAAGATGTTTAATCCATTTGCCATGGACACAGTGGTGTTGAGATGAAATTTTCTTATTGAATCCATCTCGCCCATAATTATTTCGAAGCTCAAGCGTTTGCTTGAAAGTTTATAATCAATACCCTCAGCCACATTATAGTTTTCATAGAAAAGTTCGAGCAAATGAAAATATTTTTATATAAAAACTTTAAAGTCAATGTAGGAGAATTATGAAAGACTTAAATGCTCCCAGGGCTGGGAATTGTCGTTTTTTCCCCCATTCTTGTGGCTATAATTGCGTATCGCGAATACCTGGAGTGAATGAAAGAAAAAGACTGGCAATTTTCCTCAAGAATAAGGTTTTTACTCGACCGGTTTCGGTGTACAACACCATTATCAGGTGAAAATTATAGCTCAGACATCTGTATATATACAAAACTGCAATGAGGGGAGGAAAAGGTTGAGAGGGGGTGGGGTTTGGAGAGAACAAGGATTTGGAATTGAGAGGAGGGTGAAAGGTGGGGGGGGTTGTTGTGGGGGGGAAAGGTGCGGGTTTTACCCTTTATCAACCACACCCCACCTTTCACCCTCCTCTCAATTCCAAATCCTTGTTCTCTCCAAACCCCATCTCCTCTCAACCTTTTCCTCCCCTCATTGCAATTTTGTATATATACAGACGTCTGAGCTATAATTTTCACCTGATGATGGTGTTGTACACCGAAACCGGTTGAGTAAAAACCTTATTCTTGTGGAAAATTACCAGTCTTTTTCTTTCATTATGATATTCCACCAAATCAAGCCTGAAACAACTACTTTTACCTGGAGTGAATGTGAATGCAAATTTTAGAAAATGAAGTACCGCGAGGAAATCTGTGTTCAATAGAGTTTTACCAATCTGGCGATGTCTAATTAACAGAGTAATGATCTTACACCTACAGTTTGCAGACGTTTGTATCTCGGTATATGCAGATAACTTTTTCACTGAGGATTTTACATGTTGGTATGTATTAAAGCAGGTAACATCCGTCCAAGTCATCTTGGCACAACGTTTAGGTAAACAACAATGTGTTTTAAGATGACCTTCAACTCGTTTAAATGTTTACGTAAATACGCACGATCACGGATATTTCGTGAAGGTATAGCGAACCGTATATTGTTACATCAACAAGATCTTTAAAGTCTCGTTGCAAAAGTGAAATACATGTTGTGAATTTCATACTTACACGGAAATCCCGCAGTGTATAACTCCCGCCTAAATTAACCCTTCGGAACGCGCGCCCTGTGAGGTCCCCCAACTTTTTACATTTCCTAACCTACCAAACAGGTACTACAGTCATTAGAGAGGGGAGGCCCACCGATGGTTACACTGACCTTCCCTGCTCGCCCACAATATCCTCTCGTTGTTCATCCGACGCATCTGTGCCATTGGCTGCCAAGAATACCTCGTGGGTCTATTACGCGTTTTCAGGTAAGTCTGCTACCTTAAGAATACCTAACTGCGAATTTTTAGTTGCGTGTATGTGTTGCGGAATGTGTCTGTTTTAGCGTTTCTATGATTCGGCGTGTCTTTTCTATGGCGTGTCCGTGCTTCGGCATGTCTATAGTATGACATGTCAATGTTGCAGCGTGTCTCTGTTTCGGTATGTCTGTGATCCGTAGGGTTCTGTGTTTCGGCGTGTGTCTTCCGTCATATCTGTGTTTTTAGCGTGTCTGTGTTACGCGGTGTCTGTTTTGGCGTGTCTCTCTAGGGGCGTGTCTATGTTTCGGCGTGTCTATGTTAGATCGTGTCTCTGTTTCGGCGTGTCTGTGGTATGGCATGTCTGCGTTACGTGGTGTTTGTGTATCAGCGTGTCTGTGTTTCGGCGAGTCTATGTTTCGGCGTGCCTGTAGTAATGCATGTCTGCGCTTCGGCATGCCTATAGTATTGGCGTGTTGGTGTTGCATTGAGTCAGTGTTTCGACATGTCTGTGTTTTGGCGTGTCCCTGTAGCGTCGTGTCAGTGATTCGGCGCTTCTCTTTTTCGTCGTGTATGTGCTACGCCGTGTCTGTGTTTCGGCGTGTCTCTGTTACGTCTTGTCTGTGTTTCGGCGTGTCTGTAATATGGCTTGTCTGTGTTTCGGCATGTCTGTAATATGGCGTGTCGATGCTGCAGCGTGTCTACATCTACATCTACATATTACCCTGCGAGCCACCTCTAGGGTGTTTGGCAGGGGGTGACAAGTCACCAAAATGCAGCATGCAAGCGGACCGCCTCATGCACACCGCACGGTCATGAATATTAAGGATAACTAAAAACCATCATACAGCATGCAAGAGAATCCCCACATGCACGCCACACATGTACGATGACACATTATATTCTACATGCTACTTAAGAGGGCAATCTGCCTATGAAGCTAGAACATGCAAAATATGCTGTTAGAATCACCATAAAACTCCGCAAACATGCTTTAAGAAATACATAAGTTAGTAAGCTACACTACCAGTAAACTAATCTATTTCTAAGTCCTTACACAGCCGTTATAGTATCTTATCGCTCGCGGAAAAAACGACATTTTGAATCTATCTGTTCTACAGTCTATCTCTCTTATTTTATTTTTATGATCTAATCTACCATAGTACGTTGGCGGTCGTAAAATATGATCAACTTCGTCGGAAAATAAACTACTCTTGAATTTACATAATAGATTTAGTCTTGTTTTCAATCTACGGTCTGACAGTGATTCCCATCCGAGTTGTTCTAAGAGGTCAGTAACACTAACAAGACTATCGTAACGGCTTTTCACGTACCTGGCTGCTCTTCTCTGTACACGTTCTAACTCTGTTTTTAAGCCTGTTTCATGAGGATCCCAAACACTGGAAGCATATTCTAAATGGGGTCTAACGAGGGAGAAGTAGCTTATTTCTCTCACTTTGTCGTCGCACTTGCCTAGAATTCTTTTAACAAATCCCAATTTACGATTAGCTTGACCTGTTATTTCCCGAATATGTTTATTCCACGATAGATCATTATAGAGCCTAATTCCGAGATATTTTACGGATTCTACCGTCTCTAATTGGGTATCCTGAATGAAATAGCTCTGTTGTGGGGAGTTATTTTTCCCCCAGAATTTTATTACTACGCATTTTTTCAAATTTAACTCTAGCTGCCACGGGTAAAGGTGAGCTTTCGTCTCGCACTTTCAAATTTTTTTTTTGAAAAACGTAGGAAGCTGACGAAATTGAATGTGATACCTGGGAGTAGAGGAAGAATGCGGATTTGTAAAAATGTAATAATCATACCGGTGTGACTAGTAGTTTTTGAGATATAGACGTTTGAAAATGACCAATTTTTCGATTTTTTGGTCCATTTTCGACGCCATATTTGGAGGTTTTCACGAACAACCGTTAGAGGGATAACACTAATTTCATCTCTACAATATGCCTTTACCCCACCCCCCCAACAAGCTAACGGGCTTATGGAGTGAAACAGGGGTGCTAGGGTGGGACGGTACGCGGGCCCGATTTGGCCATTTTCAAAAGTGAAAAACGCATTTCTTGTGGAAATGGTGAAGTGGGAATGGGAATTTCTGGGAGTCGAGGACGTTTCAAAATGATGATTTTCAAGGCATTTTCGTGATTTGGAAATGGGCATATCTGGTAGTCAAGGACGTTTCAAAATGATGATTTTCACTGAGTTCCCGTGATTTTGAAAAGCGGAAAACGATTTCCCCTTCCGTAACTTGCCCTGAACCCACCCCACAAAGAGGTTTGCGGGCCAATGGAGTTAAACACGAATTGGTTGTAATCCAAAGTGAAAAACTCATTTTCTTGAGTTTGAATAGCGGAAAACGCATTTTTAGCGCGATCGATAACGAGGAAATGGGCATTTCTGGGAATGGATGAAGTTTCAAAATGTTATTCTGTGTATTATTTTAAGAATAGAATCCCTCACGCTCATTAGTGATTATTGGTGGGAATTGGTGGAAGGCTAAAATGTTATTTCGCGTATTATTTTAAGAATAGAATCCCTCACGCTCATTGGCGATTATTGGTGAGCATTGGCTGAAGTTGCAAAATGTTATTCTGCGTATTATTTTAAGAATAGAATCCCTCACGCTTATTGGTGATTATTGGTGGGAATTGGTAGAAGGCTAAAATGGTATTTCGCGTATTATTTTAAGAATAGAATCCCTCACGCTTATTGGTGATTATTGGTGAGCATTGGTAGAAGGCTAAAATGTTATTTCGCGTATTATTTTAAGAATAGAATCCCTCAGGTAAACATCGTTAATATAAGTGGGCTTTTGTTAGAGGCTAATGATATAGTATTGTTGACGAAGTTCTCTCGGGTAGTGTGGAAGGGGGAAATTAACTGTCAACAGTTGGAAGTTAATTGTTGAGAGTAGTTGGCATTAATCATTTTCTGACTTGCGTGTGTGGTGTATGGTCGCCATGATTTGCCAATCGTGTACGCTCAATTAGGAAATGTAAATCCTCCATTTAAAGTGATACGTGAAATGTTATTAGTACAGTGGAATGAATGTGAGTGAAAAGGAAGTGTAAATCCTTCATTTGAAGTGAAATGTGCAATGTTTACTGCGGTGGAATGAATGGAATTGGATTGTAGTAAATGGCTGTTGCGGGGCGAGTTTGAGTGGAAGGAGGGAAGAAACTGTGTAGAAAAGGTGTGTATATGCTAGAGAACCAACTGCTCGATCGCTGCGCTACGTACAGTGGAAAAGAGGAAACGGCATTTTTTCACAATATGGCGGAGAGAAAAAACGCACTTCTCAGGTTTGAAAGTTTCTCATTTCTAAAGTAGTTGATGCATTGTTGTGTTGAAAGTGTTAAACAAATTTGCAAAGCTTGCATAATAAGTGAGGTGAAATTGGTTCTGATATCTCTGTTTAAAGTGGGTAAAAATCGCGAAAACAAGTGCGAGACGAAAGCTCAACTTTACCCTGCCACGCATCGCACCATGCTTGGATTGCAGTAAGGTCGTTTGTTAGTTTATCCTTATCTTCACTGCTACGGATTTCCCTGTATACTACAGCGTCGTCTGCAAATAATCGAAGTTTACTGTCTATTATGTCACCAATATCGTTGATATAGAGTAGGAAGAGGAGTGGGCCTATGACACTACCCTGAGGGACGCCAGATGTGACTCTAACTTCGTTGGAGGCTACGCCGTCTAATACTACTCTTTGCACGCGATCGCTCAAAAGTTCTCTGATCCAGTAAATTACAACAACGTCTATGCCGTATGATTTTAGTTTTACTAATAACTTATCGTGGGGCACTTTATCAAATGCTTTATTGAAATCAAGAAAAATCGCGTCCACTGGAATGTTGTCCTCTCCGGAGACTAAAATATCGTGGGCAAACAGCGCTAACTGAGTTTCGCATGATCTACCTTTCCTGAATCCGTGTTGAGTTCTCATTAACAAGTTATGCGTGTCTAGGTGTTTCATTACTGAGCTGACAACAATGTGTTCAAGGATTTTGCATGAAATGGACGTTAAAGATATCGGTCTGTAATTACATGGCTGTTCCTTGTCTCCACTTTGAATATGGGCGTTACATTGGCAATTTTCCAGTCATTTGGTACTCCGTGTTGCTTTATGGATTTTGTGAATATTAGCTGCAAGTAGGGGGCAATTTCTGACGCTAGTTCTTTATATACGCGAGAAGGGATTTCGTCTGGACCAGGTGACTTATTTGGACTGAGCAATTTCAATAAAATTTCTATTCCGTGAGCACTAATATCAAGGGGAGGCATCTTTCGTATGCAGTGATTATCAACCGCCACGGATGAATTCTCAGATGACTCGGTGAACACGCTCTTGAAGTAGGAATTTAATAAATTGGCTTTATCGGAACTGTTTGTTAACACATCTCCATTATCGTTTCTTAGCGAACAAACGGTAGATCTTTTACCTTGAACTTCCCTAACATAGGACCAAAATGCTTTTGGGTCATCCCGTAACTGCTCTACAAGTGTTTTCCTTTTAAAATTCGTGAATGCATTTCTGAACGCTTCCTTTGTAGCGGCTTTAGACAACTTATATTTATTAATTATTAACTCTCGATCACTAGGAGACACATCATGAATGATTTTTTTCATCTTAGCATGGCACGCTCTCTGTCGCCTTAATGATTTTATGACTTCCGCGTCATACCATCTCGGTTCGCTACCTTCTTTTTTTATTTTACTAGGGATATATCTTTTGATTCCTGAATTTATGAGCGAAAGAAAAACTTTCCAAGTCCCTTCTACATTTAATTCCATTACTGATTTTTGAAACACGGGAAAAGCATTTTTCAGATTACTCTTGAACCCATCAAAATCAGCCCTTTTAAATATGAAAACGTTTCGTTCTCGTTTAAAACTTTTTGCGATATTTAAAGAAAACTTAGCTGTTACTGCCCTATGATCACTGATTCCCTCGACGGTGCTCACATTTATTACCTGATGTGGTATATTTGTCGCTAACAAATCAAGAATATTTTCTCCTCTGTTAGGAGCGGAAGCTATTTGAAGCAATGCGTTTGATGAAAAAGCGTGCAGTAACGCCTCGCAGATGACTCTATCTCTCCCACCGGGTATGAAGCTATAGGTCTTCCAATCTATAGAGGGTAAGTTGAAATCTCCGCCTAATATCAGATTTCTATCAGGATATTTGGATACTATGCTTGGACATGTCGATGCACAGACAAGCCAAAAGGTAGACACGATGTAACATGGACACGCCTTACTATAGACACGCCGAAACACAAACTCGATGTAACAGAGACACACCGAAACACAGACACGCCGAAACACAGACACGCCGTACCACATACACGCTGAAAACATAGACATGACGAAAGGCAGATTCGCCGTGTTATAGACACGCCGGTACACAGACACGTTCGTTTCATTCTCCCTCCAGCTCTCGGACGGAACGGACGTGACCTTCGGGCGCTCCCTAATCCCGGGTCTACCTGCCCTCTCTGCCTCTCTGACTACCTGCGCTTGCAGCTACTGCTTGCTTGGAGCTTTTCTGCTTGCAGTGTAGTGTCATATACTTGTAGCATATTTTATTTATTATTAGAGTAGGATATTTAAATTAGACCTTGCCTTAATATAGTCGCGTTAGTTAAGTTTCCTGTTAGTTAAGTATTTTATGTAATATTGTATTAAGATAATTACATTACGTACTTAAATACATAGTTGGGTAAATGTATTCCTCATCATTCAAGTCTCTAAAAATATTACTCTCTAATCTGACACAGTTTTATTCTCGAAGGCCATCTGATAAATTATAATATTTTTTTTGTTAATTAAGCAATGTATATTATGCTGTGGTATTTTTCTGTTAATTTATGTGAAATGTATTTAATTAAAAAACGCATGAATATAAGTCATTGGAAAATTGTTATTTCTTAAAAAAAATAATATTCACGATGGGGTCAAAAAAGACCCCAAGTAGGTAGGATGTAATTTTTTTAGTAACAGGTGGCGAGGGTTAGAGGAACTAAATTTTTTATTGGAAATTAGTGATGCTGAGCCTGACACGCTGCTTTTCCTTTCTAATAATCTATTCTGATTTCTGGAGGAACTTCTGTTACTAAAAACTTTAGCATTTATCCCTTTATTTATCGACCCATTATAAGCACTACACTCTGGCCTTCTCTCTACTCTAAAAAAGACCTACAGTGCTCAAATATACTACTCGCTACACATCTAGCTGACTCGGCCGTGTAGTTGACTCCCGAACGGTTCAGAGGGGTCCGACACGATCGGATTGCCGGCCTAAGGTCCACGAAGGAGGCTCCGATGTCCGTGCAGAAACGACGCAGCCTCTGGTTTATGCCTTCCACACGGCTCCAAACCAGAGAACCACGATCGATCCTCGGGACAAGACTACAAATCGCAAGCGACAAGCTAACCCCCTCGGCACCATTTATCCGTTTCACTTCGGAGTCCAATTCCCTGAAGGAACGTAGGATCTCCTCGGATCCGCGGTCCATGGCGTCGTTGACGCCAACATGTGCCACGACCTGCAATCTAGAGCACTTCGTGCCCCGTACCGCAAAGAAAAATGTACCGTATTAAGAAAAATGTACAAAAATATTCTCTAACAGCGAACTGGGAGTAGAATTTGATGCTAAAAATAAGAGTTACTAAAGATCTCAGAACCTAACAGTCAAAAAAATAACTTCACAACAACGATGATAACAATAAGGATATTATAAGCTCTTTAAGAAAAAATATATAGTTAGTCCGTAAGTAAAAGCTAGGTGAGTTAGGATTTAATAACTATCAATGGGCAACAGATACTTTAACGTGTAATATAATAAGTTAAAGTGTAACGGCAGGTGAAAAAAGAGGATTACTATCACAAAGTTATTAAAGTAATATAACAAATACTATTTAATATAATTCTTAGACAACAATAATTCCAAAGCAGCTACGTAAAGAATATATTCAACAATCCGATCACCAGATTAGTGTACGGCACAAAAACACGCAAAAAGATAACGTGCAACTAGCTACGCAATAAAAAAAATTAACAGAAATACATATAGGGTTTCTACTTATCGCTACAAGCAGGCACTCTTGCAGAAACACTCGGCGCACGAACCGGGATCGAAGAAAATCTGGAGATTCAATCACTCGCACACACACACTCACAAAAACCCACACTTAACTAACAGGAAACTTAACTAACGCGACTATATTAAGACAAGGTCTAATTTAAATATCCTACTCTAATAATAAATAAAATATGCTACAAGTATATGACACTACACTGCAAGCAGAAAAGCTCCAAGCAAGCAGTAGCTGCAAGCGCAGGTAGTCAGAGAGGCAGAGAGGGCAGGTAGACCCGGGATTAGGGAGCGCCCGAAGGTCACGTCCGTTCCGTCCGAGAGCTGGAGGGAGAATGAAACGAACGTGTCTGTGTACCGGCGTGTCTATAACACGGCGAATCTGCCTTTCGTCATGTCTATGTTTTCAGCGTGTATGTGGTACGGCGTGTCTGTGTTTCGGCGTGTCTGTGTTTCGGTGTGTCTCTGTTACATCGAGTTTGTGTTTCGGCGTGTCTATAGTAAGGCGTGTCCATGTTACATCGTGTCTACCTTTTGGCTTGTCTGTGCATCGACATGTCCAAGCATAGTATCCAAATATCCTGATAGAAATCTGATATTAGGCGGAGATTTCAACTTACCCTCTATAGATTGGAAGACCTATAGCTTCATACCCGGTGGGAGAGATAGAGTCATCTGCGAGGCGTTACTGCACGCTTTTTCATCAAACGCATTGCTTCAAATAGCTTCCGCTCCTAACAGAGGAGAAAATATTCTTGATTTGTTAGCGACAAATATACCACATCAGGTAATAAATGTGAGCACCGTCGAGGGAATCAGTGATCATAGGGCAGTAACAGCTAAGTTTTCTTTAAATATCGCAAAAAGTTTTAAACGAGAACGAAACGTTTTCATATTTAAAAGGGCTGATTTTGATGGGTTCAAGAGTAATCTGAAAAATGCTTTTCCCGTGTTTCAAAAATCAGTAATGGAATTAAATGTAGAAGGGACTTGGAAAGTTTTTCTTTCGCTCATAAATTCAGGAATCAAAAGATATATCCCTAGTAAAATAAAAAAAGAAGGTAGCGAACCGAGATGGTATGACGCGGAAGTCATAAAATCATTAAGGCGACAGAGAGCGTGCCATGCTAAGATGAAAAAAATCATTCATGATGTGTCTCCTAGTGATCGAGAGTTAATAATTAATAAATATAAGTTGTCTAAAGCCGCTACAAAGGAAGCGTTCAGAAATGCATTCACGAATTTTAAAAGGAAAACACTTGTAGAGCAGTTACGGGATGACCCAAAAGCATTTTGGTCCTATGTTAGGGAAGTTCAAGGTAAAAGATCTACCGTTTGTTCGCAAAGAAACGATAATGGAGATGTGTTAACAAACAGTTCCGATAAAGCCAATTTATTAAATTCCTACTTCAAGAGCGTGTTCACCGAGTCATCTGAGAATTCATCCGTGGCGGTTGATAATCACTGCATACGAAAGATGCCTCCCCTTGATATTAGTGCTCACGGAATAGAAATTTTATTGAAATTGCTCATTCCAAATAAGTCACCTGGTCCAGACGAAATCCCTTCTCGCGTATATAAAGAACTAGCGTCAGAAATTGCCCCCTACTTGCAGCTAATATTCACAAAATCCATAAAGCAACACGGAGTACCAAATGACTGGAAAATTGCCAATGTAACGCCCATATTCAAAGTGGAGACAAGGAACAGCCATGTAATTACAGACCGATATCTTTAACGTCCATTTCATGCAAAATCCTTGAACACATTGTTGTCAGCTCAGTAATGAAACACCTAGACACGCATAACTTGTTAATGAGAACTCAACACGGATTCAGGAAAGGTAGATCATGCGAAACTCAGTTAGCGCTGTTTGCCCACGATATTTTAGTCTCCGGAGAGGACAACATTCCAGTGGACGCGATTTTTCTTGATTTCAATAAAGCATTTGATAAAGTGCCCCACGATAAGTTATTAGTAAAACTAAAATCATACGGCATAGACGATGTTGTAATTTACTGGATCAGAGAACTTTTGAGCGATCGCGTGCAAAGAGTAGTATTAGACGGCGTAGCCTCCAACGAAGTTAGAGTCACATCTGGCGTCCCTCAGGGTAGTGTCATAGGCCCACTCCTCTTCCTACTCTATATCAACGATATTGGTGACATAATAGACAGTAAACTTCGATTATTTTCAGACGACGCTGTAGTATACAGGGAAATCCGTAGCAGTGAAGATAAGGATAAACTAACGAACGACCTTACTGCAATCCAAGCATGGTGCGATGCGTGGCAGCTAGAGTTAAATTTGAAAAAAATGCGTAGTAATGAAATTCTGGGGGAAAAATAACTCCCCACAACAGAGCTATTTCATTCAGGATATCCAATTAGAGACGGTAGAATCCGTAAAATATATCGGAGTTAGGCTCAATAATGATCTATCGTGGAATAAACATATTCGGGAAATAACAGGTCAAGCTAATCGTAAATTGGGATTTGTTAAAAGAATTCTAGGCAAGTGCGACGACAAAGTGAGAGAAATAAGCTACTTCTCTCTCGTTAGACCCCATTTAGAATATGCTTCCAGTGTTTGGGATCCTCATGAAACAGGCTTAAAAACAGAGTTAGAACGTGTACAGAGAAGAGCAGCCAGGTACGTGAAAAGCCGTTACGATAGTCTTGTTAGTGTTACTGACCTCTTAGAACAACTCGGATGGGAATCACTGTCAGACCGTAGATTGAAAACAAGACTAAATCTATTATGTAAATTCAAGAGTAGTTTATTTTCCGACGAAGTTGATCATATTTTACGACCGCCAACGTACTATGGTAGATTAGATCATAAAAATAAAATAAGAGAGATAGACTGTAGAACAGATAGATTCAAAATGTCGTTTTTTCCGCGAGCGATAAGAGACTATAACGGCTGTGTAAGGACTTAGAAATAGATTAGTTTACTGGTAGTGTAGCTTACTAACTTATGTATTTCTTAAAGCATGTTTGCGGAGTTTTATGGTGATTCTAACAGCATATTTTGCATGTTCTAGCTTCATAGGCAGATTGCCCTCTTAAGTAGCATGTGGAATATTGTGTGTCATCGTGCATGTGTGGCGTTCATGTGGGGATTCTCTTGCATGCTGTATGATGGTTTTTGGTTAATGATGGAATTGGTTGGTGCCCTTAATATTCGTGACCGTGCGGTGTGCATGTGGCGGTCCGCTTGCATGCTGCATTTCGGTGACTTGTCACCCCCTGCCAAATACCCTAGAGGTGGTTCGAAGGGTAATATGTAGATGTAGATGTCTATAATATGGCGTGTCGGTGTCGCAGCGTGTTTGTAATACGGCGTGTCTGTCATTCGTTATGTCTTGGCAAAAAGTAATGAAATATCAAAAGATAAAATGAATTTCTAACGAAGGGTCTCAGATTTAACCGTTGAATAGATTGCAGGAAGATATCTCGGGTAATGATGTCGCTTACAACCGACATTTAAAGTCTGCAACCGTTTCTCTCTGAAAGCGACAGCAGACTTAGCCTATGAAACGTAATTTCTGGACTACACAGCTGATGCATTATTTTGGCTCTATGAAATTCCAGGGAGGTGTTTTAAAGACATACACGGATGGCTCCCATCCACCAACTGGATTGTGGAGCGTGAAAGGTATGAAAATGAGCGATTGAGTTGAGTGAATGGGATGACTAGCGGTCACTCGCCTCACATTCTACTTGAGTGAGAGAGATTAAAAAGGTTATTTTGGCGTCCTTGTTTTATAAAGCACCTCGGAGTGGAAATGGAGGGTTATAATCCAGATATTGCGGTGGAAGGTGGTCGATGGAAGCGAGAGCTAGTATTTTTGAATTTACATGAGAAAGTGTGGAATTCCCCGTCTTCAGAGAGATCAAGTGTTTCTCCCTTCAGAACTTTGACATTTACTCTTGTTTTCACCCAGGGTCATGCCGCATAGTAAAGAGAGGTTTAGGACATTTAAAATGTTATTTTTGTGTGAGTAAATTGAATGATTTAGAGCAACATGAAGCCTAATGTCATTTCTCCCCGTCATGAGTATAATGAAATAGAAATATTTCTGAAGGCCATTTGTGATGAGAGGGAAAAGAAGGAAGAACTTTAATTGCATATCTAGAGCATACATTTTTCAAGAATATCTCCTGCTAACTCAGTATAAATTAACGTAAATCTTTGAGTTACTTCCCGTTAATATTTTTTCGAAGAAAGCTGGGCACTGTTTATAACAAACAGGTCACCAAATTGGGTAACGGTAATGCTTAGAAGAATGGAGACTAATGTCATGTACTTCACAAATAAAAGGTCACTATAGTTAACACTTAGCATACCGGCCCAAATACCTCTGCTAATTCCCTGTACGCCGGCCGCTTTTGCTACTTTTCAAAAACCTATTACAAAATAACCACTCAACTCATTATAATGCCACTTACCTCGTTTTAAAGCTCCTGCTTTCTTCTTTCTAACCATTTCAATTTCCATCTTATACCTTCCAATACCGGAAGCAATGGAACCCCTGAGCCAGTTGGACTTACTTCATTATTAAGGAAATCCCAAATTCCGAAGTATTTTATTGTTTCATTGCATTTACCAGATGATAAAAGTATTTTCAAATATCCTTCAAATTGATTGACAAATATTTTTGATTGCTCTCACATTAATCACATTACAAAAACTACAAAACTCTAGTCGCCCATTTAATCATCCCGAATACACAATGGAGGGTTCACTGAGTTACTTTGACAACTAAACTGTTACTCTGCCCTTGTCAACCATAATTCAATTCCTCATGTTGAAAAACCAGGAATATTAAAAAATTCTATTCATATTATGCACAGGCTTTGATAATTCTGTCGTTTTCGGCTAATAAGTTTTCCAGGACAACAGAACAAAATTTATTAGTGGCGAAAATACCGGCAGAGCACTCTGGCATAGGGATTGAAAATTTAAATCCAAAATCGATTTTCGATTAATCGACTTTTGATTTTGGTTTTTAAAATCGATTTCCTAAAAGTTCGATTTTTTGTCCAAAATAATCGAAAAATCGAAATCGATATTTTAAAATAGTAAAGTATTAGCCTGCTGAAATACGGATGTGCTTTTGTAACAAAATGCAAAATATGGGTTAGTGGAAGTACTAGGGATAACAACTGAATACGGTTAAATTTATTAATACAATATACTATTTTAAAGATATTAATAAGGTATGCAGGGAAGTCATAATCCATACCAGATGATTACATATAGTTTAGTACCAATAAGAATTGTACCTATGTTGAAAAGTGGTCATACCTACCACAAAATTAAAAACAGAATTTTATTTATTTCTTGTTTGCAAAGTCGTGGAAACAGTGTTCCTCAGGGATGGACCTTAAGAAAACTTACGTGTTTAAATGTTCTCCGGATAATCGATTTCGCACCTGAGTTGCAATTAACCCGGCGTGAGAAAATAGTCGCTCACACGGTAGAGGCAACTATAGATAATAAAATCCTGCTGGCTGGTTTGTATATACGTGGGGATATTCTCCCTCAATCTCCTTCCAAGCTTGTAGTGAATTATAGTTGGACTTGCGGTCGACTGGAGGGCGGTTTACGAACTGGTGCAGCTCGATTAGTAAAATTCAAATGCTGTAGCAAGCTAAAAATCGAAACTCGATCGGCTAGAATCGATTTTGATCGATTATTCATAACAAAAAGTCGAATTCGATTAAATCGAAAATCGGAGTGTAATGATCGGTTTTCGAAAAAAATCGAAATCGATTTTCCAATCCCTACTCTGGCGGACTCCAGAGTGCTCTGCCAACTAAGCAAAAATGTTGCGCAGCAGAATTTTCATGCAATTGGCGACGAATGCAAATCTCAAAATGCAAATGCTCATCACAGCGCATCGCCAAATTACTGCGAATCAGATGACTTCATCTCGGACAATGGTTTCAGTCGCGCTCTTAAGGTGGGTTTACACGTAGCAGTCGACTGCCATAACAGTCGACTGTTAAGCCCGACTCGTACGTGTGAACGCGAACTGCGATGCGAGTAAGAGTCGATAGAGGACTAGGTCGAACGTGATCGACCCTGGATTCGAGCTATTACCAAAGTAGACGGACTTCTACTTTCCATCACATTGAAGTGCAATCTATCGCAACACTCGCTAGCGGTTGAGGACGCGCTATGGAAAGCGACCGGGAATTTGAAGAAGTTGGCTAGGATTTCTATGCCAGGAGGTCATCTCTTCAGATTAATCGAAGGATATAGGGAACATGAATGCTTATGGAATGCAAGGAAGGGGGATTATAAAAATAATGATGCCAAAAATGCGACTTAAAGACCGATAGGAATTCCCAGTGGCCTAAAAACTTAGACATATGGCCAGTCGCACCTTTGAAGATATTTTCTCGTTCCATTGCTGATTCTTTCCAGTTTTGGAACAGTCTGTTAAGTAGGGTTTCGTTATTTCAATTAAAGAACACATAATTACTCTATACTTTCTCACAACTTATATTCAGTCAACTCAACACTTCCATTTATTACATTCATCTCACTTGACTACATATAAACAACATAACACAGCAAACTACTATTCAACCATAAAATTGTTTGTTACAATAAATAAAACTTTCAATATAGGGTACCTATACATATTTATATTAATACATGACATTTTTAACCGATTCTCATTATTGTTAAAGTACCTAATATCCATTAGAAAACTTTGAAAACCAACCATAGTATGTAATAGAAGGAATATGTCGTGATCAATAAGTAAGAATTTCAACATTCATCGCCGTCTCTAAAGAGTACTAGATCTTTTAGGAGAGTTTATTATAAACTTAGATCAATCCTCTTCTATTATCTTCCTCCTGCTTCCGCCGCTCTCTAACAAGCACGATTTTGAGAAGATTTCGTCGTCTTTCTTGCAAAATAGAAGCCATTTTGAAGTGCCTACTGCTGGCGATACGCTGCGATAGTTGTAGAAGTTGGTGTGGACACTTCGCGTCGGTAGCGGTAGCGATGTATCGTGTATCGAACGACTGCTATAGCAGTCGACTGCTACGTGTAAACCCAGCTTTAATGCGACGTGGAGTGACCTTCAACTGACCTTCTCCGTTCGTGTCCATTGTATCCTGTTATGCACTGGGCGGATGAACATTTTCGAAACCCACAAGCCGTGAGAGATGGATGACGCAGCAAAAGTGAAACACTATCACTAATAAGATTGAAGAAGTACCTAATTAAAAACCGATGCTGTGATCTCTCTTTCTCTTCATACTTCAGCAACGGCTATTCTATTTAGGCAGACATTTCGAAGTGAATTTATTATGCATGTGTAAGGATAATTTTTGAATTTGGATATGATTGAACGAGTGTTGCTTCCGTTTTTTTGTCAACTGCTCCTGATAAATGCCATTCAAATTAAAGTATTAGAATGTTTATAATAAGATTCCACTGTTTGAAAGAGAATTTATGCATGATATTTATTTTGCTGATATATTTACTGTAAAAATTAATCCTAGTTATTGGGGAATATAACAAAAAACGGTGGAAATTAATAACTTTCTTCAAACAGGTCATTCTCACGAAAATGCGATTTCCATTTTTCTAAATCAGTAATAGTACATATCGCTACTTTGGAAGAAAACTGGCACAACTTGAACACCGCAGTTTGGAGAAAATTCCATTTAAAGATTTGACCAAATTTCAACTGAATATCACTCATCTTCGTGGCCGGTCTACCTAAGTGGCCGGATATGTGAATTACATTTGTGACACTCTTCTAACATAAAAATATACCACTTTTTCGTTTTGATTATGACATAAGGGAACAATCGTCATTTTTTTAGTCATGACGGTTTTCTTCCAAAGTAGCGATATATCGCATTTGAAGAGAAGAGGTAAAATATTTTTTCCTTCTTCACGGAAAGGATAAAAATCAAACACTGATCCATCACTACTTAGAATTCCGAAATCAAGTCCATTTATTCAATTAAATGTATGCCATTCTCGTACGCATCTATATGAAAACATACATAAAAAACTATTGAGGTTACATCATCCGTGTTAAAAGACAGATGCACAGCGGTAAACAAAACATGTTTCTGAAGAAATTATGTAAAACTTGGGCTAAAGAGTTCTGAAAAACATTTTCACAGCAAAAATTACTCAAACGATACTTATCGTTAACACCTACAATAGTGCAAAATCAGGTTCTTCCAAACTATACAAATGTAATCTAAACAAATAATTCAACTGATATTGGATTCTTTATTTAATATCTTAATCGTTGGTCCTGTTTGATATGCTTCAATCTAGCCATACCAGTAATACCAAACATATGCGCGCTATTTTTCAAGCTCACTCAATGTTCCATAATAATATCATTGATATCGATACACATCGGTTGGATACACTAAATGTAATTGTTTTGCGAAAAAGGCTAGCTGGAAGAGAATATTATTGAAAATGTTTAATGAATTTTTGATATATTTCAGATGGAATATATCAATGAAGTCAGGGAATAGGTATCACATATGGAATTATGGAAATGAACCATATTCAAACAGACAGCTGGAAAATTACCCAAAAGGAGGGGCTGCAGCAGATATATGGTCGCATTCATCGTAACCAATCATAAGTGTAGACGGTGATGTTTTTATATAACGGTGAAATGATTATTAGATTAGAAATTTTTATGAATAATTAGGTTCTCCAAAGTTCTGCGAGAGTCAATATCCGTAACATCCCTCCCGGGTATGGTTTAAGCTTATGCGATTATTAGATTCCACAGCGAGTCGGTGCAGATAAACTAGATACGATCGAAAGAATATAGACATTTTCCCAAATATAGCATACAAATTATCATCTCGTAATTAGCGTGTGCAATAGTAAAAATCGTCTACACACACACTATCCTCTCGTAAAATATTGCCATCCTATCATGAATATTTCAATGCCATGTCTATAAGTATATTTTTAAAAGGTAATCAACCATACCCTAAACAAAGCATAGGCATATATGGATACCCGAATACAACGCAAAAATTCAAAACATTTTAGATGTGAGCAGCAAATGTCAGTATAGCCAATGAAAACATAAAATACTTCTCCAAACCTCCAAAACAACTGATTTAATAAAGTTGAGCAAAACCCGAAGTAGACCATAGTCTATGTACTTTTAGCGGGTTATTTAAAAATAACCCTGGTGCTATTAGCTGTGTCTGGTTATATCACTGACTGCAGTGTCCTCCCACCTTGGATGGAACGCTATTTTCTCCCGTAGACATTCATGACCTCTCGCTTAAATCGGAAATATTTTTTTTGGATTGCCTTTGCAAACACGCAACATCGCTGGCGTTGGATTATGCAGTTGTTCAACTGGAATGAAAGTAAAATTCTGTGAAAGTGGGGAGAAGGGGGGTTGTGGGGAAAGCACTCACTAGCGGAAAACGAAGAAAGGAAAGAAAAACAAAAGAAGGGAGTTCCGAAAAGTCTGCGCACGAAACGGTACGCGGTACAAGCGCGCATATATATGAATGAATGAATGAATTCAAAGACACCTTCTTCCACTTCCTTTTCCCCTCCATGCTTACATTCGCAGGGGGGCAAACCGTTTCCAGGGAAGTAAATAACAATGAGCCACTTTCCGTGGAGGAAGAGGAAGGGGTAAAGAATGGTGCCTTTTCCTTACAGTTCTGAAAACAAAGAAAGGTTGAGGGAGAGTGGGAGAGGGTGGGGGGAGGAGAATAAAAGTGTCTTTAAATGTGTTGGGGCCAGCGAGGAGGAAGTATGGGGGTGGGGGAAGGAGGGGAGGGAGGGAAGGGAAAGGGGAGGGGGGAAATATGTGTTTAGGTCTGCAGGCGGTTTGAGAGGCGGAGGAAGGAGAGACAGGGCATTCGATATGAATTCAGAAGAGGTTGAGGTGGGGGGGAGGAGAGGTGCTGGAAGGGACGGAGGAGGAAAGAAGGTCTGGTTGCCGGCAAGCGAAACGGAGAAGGGAAAACATCATGGCGCTTACACTCAAACTCATTTATCGAGAGAGAAAAAAACTGTGTTTTTAGGGAAGCCAGGGTTGCTGGAAGCTGCGCCTTGTCCCTTCTAAGCACAGAAGTTAAGCATAGGTGTAATAAACTACAACATTTAGCAACAGCAAATGTTTTGATGCTGCAATTATTGTAAAATAGATGAGAAATAGAAAACGCTTGAATATAGACCGCAGATGTTTAAGTCTCGTGTCATTTTGAAAGCAATGAACTATTTATTTAAAGGAAGAACAAATATGTCTTGTGTTACAGCAGTTACTTAAAAAGAAAACGTAATGTCGAGTGGAACAGATATTTTAGAATATCAAACGAGAAAAATAATTTTAAAATCAACGCAAGGATATCGTTAATCGATACTTTATTAAAGTTTGAAAGTAAGAATTTAAAGGAAATATTGCAAACATTGCGTTTAAAAAACGCTGTGAAATAACTGGCGTCTAATTAACGTAAAAAGCAAGCAGCACAACTGAAAATCAAAGTCGCATGGTTTTTCTGCTTTTTAGAGTTTTAAGAGATATATATACAAGTAAGATTTGTTGGACAAATGGCAGCCATTGACTAGTTCAGGTGAAATGGACAAAAGCATTTTGTTTATTTCACCCTTTTTTTATTTCACATACCTAATTCAAATTAATCTTTCAACAGGCGAAAACATTTAAACAACAGATCAAAACATTGGAAGTCGGCAAAGCGTCAATTCAAGGATGTTAATATTAATCTATAAATGGCGATATTTCCACAGAAAACAATTTCTGATGAACTATTTTACATAGTATAATGTGTGGCAGGTGAGATATTGCTTAGTAATTTAGTCATTTCATTAACATGGGTCGAGTGACACTAATGAATTGGCTGCATTACATCACTGAGTGAAAAACACAATATGTAAATGTCGGGTCAAAAACAGGACCTTGTGGCTTTCCTGATTTCTTCGTCGGATGCCCCGTAGACTTTTTGGGAAGCAGCGCTAATTGCTCGTAATTATGTAATAATGAATAAGTGAGAAAAGATCTTTTTATTTATAAAGTGTTTATGATAGTTTTAGCGAGTAACCATTTCACATAAAATCCAATGAAATTAATATCATCATAAAGTAAAATGTCTTATCATTCCAATGGTAACAAGAACTCAGCCAATTATCATTGTACTTCTTGAGTTATTTTCCAAAAATATACAGGACATTTTCCATGGCAAATGGTACATGTATATCGTCAATCAATGGCACAACACTTTTTTTATAAACAAAGAGGAACTTCAAATAAATATATCTCGTTATAAAATTAACAGTACCTATTTATAGTTTTATTGATTCTCAACCAATTGTAAAAATGAATCAATTACTCATTGGTGGTCAGTTTTAAAGAAACAGAAAATCTTGGCTTGAGAAGGTGCTGTCAACACGCGGCGTGAAAAAAGAGTGAAGATAATTATTTTTGGTGCATTGAAATTAGTTGGTGAAAATGGAGTTCATGAGAAAATTAAGTTAGAATGCCGGAGGGTGTCATTTTGACGCCCTATAACCTACATTTGTTTGCAGAGCTGCCCATGAAACTGTGTTGAAGAGAAAATCTTTCGTGACTTTTACTCATTTTAAGAGCTTGACAAGACCACTGTGTGAGACATCTCCCCCACCTATTTTTCATCTTAAAAATTCAAATTTACCTTAAATGCTGGAGGGTGTCATTTTGACACCCTGTAAATGTTGGCATTTCTTCTTTCGTTTTAGGTGTTTTATTTGTGAAAGCGATTTGAAAACTACTAGTCAAACGGATATTTTAGAAGAGTACTTCATGTTCGCATTTGTTTCATTCTACAAATTTTCGATAAAAATACTCTATTAACTCATTTCTTCGAAAATATAGTAGCGCGTGTGCCTTATTTCTAATACTTTTTTGCAAATGACTTGACTTCAAACCAGCCCATTTGTCCGCGGCGACACAGGGATGTATTTATTTACCGTAAAGAAGCACTGTTGCCGTCAACAATGTGCTGACGCAACAATGCAGATGACTACTGCCGAGTGCCTGCCAAGAGGCTGACTGGCTCGCTAGTCCCGACCGGTCATGACATCGCCTTGAGTCGAGGCGGTTGTTGCATTGAGATAGTTTGCGTACGTAGAGGCCTTAGGCCGGAACAAACTAAGGCAAAACTAAATGACATATCTGAAGACGTGTCCAAGACAGAGTCTGATCAAGATGTTGAGTCGGACGACGATTTCGTTGCACCGGAGGACACAACATCATCCGAAGGTGACGGAATCAGTGAGCACGATAGCATTCAATGTTTTTATATGCTTATTTTAATTTAGTTAAAAAATACATGCATATGTACTCTTTTTTTACGATTCGCATATACACATATTCGAGTTATTCTTACCTCTATTATATACATATATCAGCAATCTGTTCTTCATGATGTTTGTAGACGAACCTGGATCTGCCAGAAAAAATCTATTCGTGGTCGTGGGCGCTATCGTGGGGTTGTGACTTGTGAGTCGACGTGCACGGCATGTGGTCAGATAACTGTGGCATACCGTTTGTAAAAAAGAACTATGGCAATGGACCTCTTTTGTGAAATATATACGCTATCTTCGCTCTGAAGAAAAGTCGCATTGCACGATTGGGAACGGACAAATTTGCGCTATTTTCGGATGTATGGAAGAACTGTATTGATAACTGTATTGCATGCTATAAGCCTGGACCGTTCAATGCTATTGACGAACAGCTATCTCCAAGCAAAGCTAGGTGCCCCCTTAATCAATACAGGCATCGAAGCCTGATAAATATGGGCAAAAATACTGGCTTGTAGTAGATAAGGACACTAAATATTAGATACGGATTTCCCTACCTTGGCAAGGACGACTTTCGTCAAGCTGGCGATCACGTTGCAGATCATGTTCCAATGAGACTTATGCAGCCTTACTTGAGCAAGGGTTGAAATGTCTCAACTGGCAATTATTTCACATCACTTATGATCGCCAAAGAGCTGGAAAAAAGTTACAAGACTAGTGGGAACTGTATATATGGTAAGGAGAAAAATCCCTGCACAAATAAAATCTTTTCGGGAAGAGTTGTACTCAACTAAATTTTACAAAAACAGTGTAGTATATTTTCCCTATTTATCAGGGCAAACCGAGACAGTGTATTTTTGTTCTAAGCTCTCTTCGCCCTGACGTTGAGATTGGTGACAACTCTAATAAAAGAGGCCATAAACTGTTAAGTGTTATGTGTAAGATGAAGTATGGAGTGGATATCAGAGATCAGGTGAGGGGGAAACATTCTGTTAGAAAAGGAATAGGGCGATGGCCAGTTAATTCTATCCTTAATTATCTCGACTTTGCCAGTATTGATGCCTTGATGATGCATACGGAATTAACTCTACAGATGATATCTTGAAAGGAGTTTTACAAAAGTTAGAAGAGGAGCTTGCAAGTCCTTACATTGCATCAAGAAATGTTTGCCAACCTTCTGACGAGTTTGATGGACTGTGAGAGCCAGAACCGACTAGGAACTGTCAAGTAAATATAAAATGCAATTAAACAGAACTATTCGATTTTGTAAGCTGTGTAACAAATCAGTATGTGGCTCGCGTACGGCTAAAACAGAGCGAAAGTGCCAGAAATGTGAAGCAGTTTAAATGATGTTTTTTGTAACCCTGTTTTAAAAAGATCTTTGATTTCTTTGTTTGTTCCTTTACATAAATTTGTAGTTTACATATACATTATAAACGATTTTAAGTAAACAATAAACGATTGTAAAAATTTTTTATGATTATTTACCAACGTTTCAGCACAATATTCGAAAAATAGTCGAAAGAACATTTTTGCAGGAAACAGGTACTTTGTTAAATCAAGCCACTTTAAAAAATATTTTTGTTTATAAAAAAACGCCAAAAAGTACAAAAATACACTGAAGTTGTGACATAAACACTAGCAACCACAACACATAAAATAATCCACACAAAAACACCGACAATAACACATAAACGGATGGGTGTCAAAATGACATCCTCCCGGCATTCTCGGGGGGTCCAATGTGTCCGGCATTCTAGTGTTAAAGGCTTACGTATGCATATTTAGTTAATTACCGAGAATTTTGGACGTAAAGAACAATATTTTTGGCCCGCAAGTATTACAATATTTAATTGATGCTTCTTACATCTGCTGAAATATAAAATTAAAATTCAGATACGGCCTTTATTATGAACACGGAAAAATCTAGCTCGAGAAGCCAGAGAGCTTTACATAGGAAATATCTCGTCCATAATATTTGAATAATTATTCAACGATTTTGCATATTTGTCTTTCGAATGTTCTTTCGAAAACATTCAAAATTACAATCACCCACACGAGGATCCAATGCTGTTCTCCTTTATGCCACCAAAACAGCAACCCATAGACATCCTTGAAGCAAAAATTGGACGAATAAAGATTTTCTGTTGGAGGAGGGAGTACTGGAAAGAAACATTTGGGAAAGGGAGTTTCCGTCTCGCACTCGTTTTCGCGATTTTCACCCACTTTAAATAGAGATATCGAAACCAAATTAACCTCACATATTATGCAAACCTTGCAAATTAGTTTAAATATTTCAACACCACAATGCATCAACTACTTAAGGAATGGGAAACTTTCAAACCTGAGAAGTGCGTTTTTTCCTGTCCGCCATCTTGTGAAAAAATTCCATTTCCTCTTATCCACTGTAGGTGGCGCAGCGATCGAGCAGTTGGTTCTCTACCATATACACACCAACAATCACCAATGAGCGATGGAGGATTGGGGTGGGTTGGGTTGGACGGTGTGGTAAGGTCATATTATAGAAGGGAAATCAGTATTATCCCCCTACCGGATGTTCGTAAAACCTCCAAATATGGCGTCGAAAACTGACAAAAAAATCGCTAAATTGGTCATTTTCAAACGTCAATATCTCAAAAACTACTAGTCACACGTCTATGATTCTTACATTTTTACAAACGCACATTCATCCTCTACTCCGAGGTCACACATTAACTTTCGTCAGTTTCCTACAGTTTTCAAAAAAAAATTTAAATTGCGAGACGCAAGCTCACCTTTACCAAACATTTCTCTATAACCATGTTATTTCCAAGATAATAGTACCCTTTTGCATTGATTGTGGGTGGGGTGTTGGAGAAGTGTATCACAATTTAGATAATATATTCTATCCTAATGGATATAGTCATCGTGGTTAGTTTTAAAAATTAGTGTTAGAAGTATTATAATTTGACAAGAAGGTTACTTGTGGGGAATTTGGTGTCGGAGGAAACTATAATTACCTCTTATTTGTCAGCCTTAGGTCTTTTGCTCTAGCCTTCATATTATTTAGCATATTTGCGATAAATAGGTTGGAAAGGATTAATAGTATACGAGTCCCCTTGAGTGTAGCTACGGTATGACGAAAATTTCACGAGGTTTATTAAATATCACGAGTTTCCACTTCACTTTTTTGACGCCATCAAAATGCTGGTTAGCATTATTCGTTGTTTTCAATGCTCACTCTTAACCCTTAATTGGTCGCGTCGGGTCACATTGACCCGACTGGATTTGCTTCGATGATTTTTTTATTTGAACGATGTCGAAAGAAGTTGTTATTCTCTCTAGTCTCCTATTTCTTGTCACTCTACCGCTAAGTAGCGTTTGATTTGCGAAATGTATCTTTGTTTCACGGAAACTGATGTTTTGACCCGACGCGACCGTAGGCGTCACAAAATTATCCCACTTCTGACCCGACGCGACCGTAAGTGTAACAATGTATTCTTGCTTCCTATTCGCCGGGGCTACGATTAAAATGTATTCGTTCTCGCTTTCAAAATTTTTTCATGCATATATTACTTTACCTGCTCTTTTATGCTGTTTTCTCTGGATTTCACTCTTCGCTATATAAATTTTGGTGTATTAGCCTGAATGGCTCTGCTGGATGTTGATCTGGTACGTGTTTCCGTAGAGTCTGAAGCAAAATTATGTCAAGCATCGGTGACCCCGTCTAGCCAAATCCAGAGAAAACAGCATAAAAGAGCAGGTAAAGTAATATATGCATGAAAAAATTCCATGTATTATTTGTTATTGCTGAGTTTTTATTTATGATGGCTATTTTCATCTATGGTTAGTTATTCTAAGTAATCTACTGATAGCTTAGTGAAAATATCATTGATAATTATGATTTTGAACATTTTGTTGCAAATTCAGATATCAGATCAGCCATTTGGCTAGACGGGGTCACCGATGCTTGACATAATTTTGCTTCAGACTCTACGGAAACACGTACCAGATCAACATCCAGCAGAGCCATTCAGGCTAATACACCAAAATTTATATAGCGAAGAGTGAAATCCAGAGAAAACAGCATAAAAGAGCAGGTAAAGTAATATATGCATGAAAAAATTCCATGTATTATTTGTTATTGCTGAGTTTTTATTTATGATGGCTATTTTCATCTATGGTTAGTTATTCTAAGTAATCTACTGATAGCTTAGTGAAAATATCATTGATAATTATGATTTTGAACATTTTGTTGCAAATTCAGATATTTCATGTTACATTGTGTTACTCACTCTTAAAAGGCAGGCATTAGAAACATCTTAGCGGTGCTAGTGATAGCATAAGGCTGTGTCCAGGTTTGGAGAATGCGGACGTGTTCTGGCGCTTTGTGTCAAGTGCGACCAATAGTGTGCTGGTATCTCTTTGAAGCCAGTGAAACAAGCCAAAATGGCTAAAGATTTCGATATAAGGAGGCGCTAAAATGACGTCTTTACTCAATAAACGGTTGATTCACCCGGAAAAACGGTCTTTTTGATCCAGCTGATCTTTGAATCCGAAGTCAAATAAAATAATAAACATGGGCAGTCCCTTTTTCGTTTTTACTTCTTTTTGTCTTCTGCAACTTCGAGCACGTATTTACAAGCCTTTACTTTTAGTTAGAACATGTGTTGACACAAATTGTGTGACCAGAAATACTTCGAGGATAATATTTTGATAAATTGCGCTTGTGCATAGTACGTAATTTCGTTGAGAAAACGAACATCAAGTTTTAAAAAAATTAATGTCCAAGATTTCGTAAAAACTACAACACTCCTAAAATAATTTTACATATTTCTGCAGTTTGTTTGTATATAAGTGAATTGCATGAAGAAAGAGATCGTTCATCTAATTAAAAATGCGTTCACATAATATATTTCTCAAAGATGAATTGCCTCTAAAATAGTCTCAACGTCATTACAATAAAGACATAACATGCGTGCAGCATCAACTTATTTCATCATTGAAGAATCGTGAAAGAGTAATGTAATATTCCGTCCAACAGATAAAGCTCAACTTTTTATTTGGTGTGAAAAAAACGGAGGTCCATGAATTTTCATTTACAGTTGCTTGTGTGTCTCATGAATTGATTAAATAAATAATGAAAATCGGTTCTAAGACAATTGTATTTGTCTTGTGAAGTTACCTCTTTTGTGGTGTTTTTTTCAACTATTTAGAATATTTTGTGTTTAAGTTGACTGCACGGGAAATTTTGCAGTTACCATTTAAATTTTTTGTGGAACCATATTAAGTAGTTTGTTATTTGAATTATTAGTATCCTTTTATAATCGCATCATGTGTGCCTGATAGAACACATGGTATTTGTGGCCACCGATAATAATCGTTGGCATTTTTCACATGCACTTTTAATATTAAATGAACTCAAAGTCGAGTTATCATCGTGAATAAGGCATAGGACTGTACTATTCGCAGCACTTCGGCAATTTCTCGCGGGAATTTCGAGAGCCTCTTCTTGCCATAATGATCTCTCGCCATATTGCTTTGTCGTTACGAGTTTCGCCTCAAATACTCGACCTCGGTCTCTAATCCCGCAAAGAAAGTTGCACTTTCGTATTTCCCTCTTCAAATTTCTTTTCCAAATTCCTTCCGTTTTTCATTACTAAGCACCCTAATACCTGCTGCCACAACACCTTGCGGTTGGCAGAATGTAGATACAGATTAACCTACCAGCCTATCCTTCACAGCACCTCAGCTAACCCCAAATAACCAACCAGACGACTTAATCATTCTGTATGAAGATTATACTATGACACTCTTATGTACCGAAAGTGATTCCGCGTTCCTCAACCGATGGTTGCGACACGTAAGGCGGCATTGGGTCCAAACCCCGTTCAGAGGAACCTCATAAGGTTTGGTGTCATTAAAAATAACTGTAGGGGAAGGCAATAGGAAATTACCTCAATCATATTTTAAAATAGTATATTGATACATAAATGGGTAAAAAGAGAACATTTATCCTAGCAAATCGGGTGGCCAGCTCACTTAATATACTACTAATTTTGCCATGTAGTGTAGTACTCTAGACCTATCTCTCTAGACTAAGGGTCAATATACAGGTATATCTAAATATATTACAAATAAAACAACTCTTAACGTTTTATTTGCACTATTAATAGGCCCTAACTTCTTGTTCGAATCGGAGAGGAGAAGAACCAATTGCGGAACATATCGTGGTGGATCGGAACTTCCAGCGAAACCTAAGTCGCGAGCAAATTCTCCGCTCCGAATTGACCACTCGACCTCGTCGATAGCCTCTCCTGTGCTGGACTCCATCATCCAAGTGGTGATTTTATGAGTGTAATTAGAGCAGGAAGCACTACTGGTCACCAGCCTCAAGTAAGAGAATGGTGGCCAACCTTCATGACCAGTAGCATTTAACCCTAAGTTGTCCTGCTTCGTTTTCGAAAGGGCCTCACTGCAACGCGTGAGATGTCAGCGTCACCAACGCTCAACCCTGAACAGGGGATCTCATTCCAAGCACTCCGCTCCAAACTGGATAGTCTTCCGCAGTTCCACTGCAGGGGGTCATTGGAGCGCATAAGCCCGTCCACCACGTCAAGGTAGCTCAAATCCAAGAGGAGTGGAAGGGATGTGGAAGATGGAAAGGAGTGAAACGTGAGAAGGAGGGTGAAAGAGAGTGTTAGAGAAGTGGAGCGCGAAATGAAATTACGATTCCTCATGAGGCACTTGCTTGGAGAAATAGTGATGTGTTGCTAAGGTAATCTGCGTTGGACTACCAAAAATAAACTACCCAATACTACCACACCCTCTAATCGATGGGCTGCCGAAATACTTTGAAATTGGAATTTCGATGAGCGTCTGATGATTTGCCAAATGGCATCTCAATATTGCAAGTGCTGCATTAAGATTGCAAATATTGCCACATAAATATTCACTAAAGGAGAAAAATTAACAAACGTGCATCATAAAAGACTTAATAAGGAGGCTATTTCAGAAATAAGTTTCTTCTAAAATGACTTTCTTCGACTCGTTCATCACTTCAATTTTAACAAAACAAAATATCAGAAATGCAGCAGGAAAATATAATGTATGGATGATAATACGATGTGCACCCCTTAGAGTTACCTATATATGATTTTCATAGTAGGGCACATTAATTTACCGGATTCTGTTCAGTCTTTCAGAATAGAATTTTCACCGTGATCATTTATTTAAGAATGATTATGGAGCAAATATTATATGACTTTGGGAAAGAACTGAATTCTACGCCAAAATATGAAATCATGTAAAAAGTTATGAGTCCTAATATGTCGACGAAAATGTCTTCGCCGCAGAAGAAATTTAATTTGATTGTCTAGATGATTTGAGGAAAGCGGTGTGCTTGCAGCAGTGTCGGCAAATTGCCCACACTCAGATTCGAAGGCATCTGCCCAACGAGTGCTCCCGTCAGACATTCTTTGCTGTGGATGGAAGGGAGGCAGCGCCCACACCCCCACCCCCTTCCTGAAAGAGAGACAGAGGAGCCCCTGCCAGCCCCACTAGGGGGGCGGGTTTTGCTGATCGGGGGCCAAAGGTGCAAGTCGAAGGCCCGACGGCGAGAGATTTATTCGCGAAGGGCACGTTGTCGCAGGGAGCTTGATGAATGGAGGGCAGTTCCCTTTTCACGGGCGGAGGATGGCTGGTTTTATTGTTAAGAGCCCTGTCCCCACCCCCCTTGCCCCTGCCCCTAGGGGAGAATCATTGGCCCGGGCCGGAAATATATTGTTTGGAGGGACAGGGCCCTGAAAGGGTTAAGGGGTGGGTGGGGCGCGAAAAGGGAAAAAAGGTAATGGATATATTATAAGGGCTCTATAAGGGACCAAGACTCACTTACACTCGGATTCGAACTATGAATCAGGAGAAGAAGGCGATATATCTTCCCAGAGTCTGAAGAGCCAGTTTTCTATTGACAGGAGAAGTGAACTGTGTCCTTGGAAGAATATATATAAAAAAAATCTCAATGGAATTTTCTCCTGTGGCATGGTTAAGGAAGGTAATTGAGTGAGAAATCAAATGAAGAATAAAACAAAAAAGTATTCCTCAGGGAGTGATGCTCACATTGACCTAAATTTATATTCACATAATAGTTACGTAGTTTATATTTAATCTGAAAATGTCGCAAATTATATGTTTACTTACGTGCTTATTACATGTATATCTCCGCGTACAGCAATAAATTGTTATTCGTGGAAATTCGTGCAAAGTGCAAGTAAAAAAAGATACAAATACACTTTTCTGAATGTTATTAGACATATCAAAAGTTGAAAGTGAGGTAAGGTATACTTGGGCTACGCATAAACTTTATTCTTCTGTAGACCGGTAAATGATTTCATTGTGTATGAAGATATCCATGAATATAAGCCTGCCGCAAATGTGGTGATGAAAAAGGTAAAAATTACCACGTTACAAAACTGGCCTGGACCGGGAATCGAACCACGGACCTTTGAATGTGAGCGGACCACGAAGCTCCGTCATAGTCTTCATATTTAAACCTTATTATAAATTATCAGTGGATTTTTCTACAGAAATATAAATTCTCTTTCTACTCAATCCTCCTTTGCATTCTAGTTCCAATTGGTTTCTAAACTTCATATAGAGAGGATTTCTTCACATTGTCTCCCTATCCTGCAATAGTCCATCCTGACTTATGTCCCCACCTCACATCATTTCCCACCCAGAGAGATTCGATTGGGGGACTATTCCACCTCCGGAACATTTAAACTGGGAATGCCATCACGTGATACATATTGGTGAATTCAAGGGTGTATACCCTCTATATGGAGATCAGGTTACTGCCTTCCAGATTGCAATACTCCTGTTGCCGATTCCATTCCAAGTTCACTCTCAACCGATCTTCATCACCTGCACCACCATCAGTGCCTTCTGTTTAAACTGCTGTCTCTCAGCACTGATGCCGAGTAATTAACGTATGGTGTAGAAATATCTTTTTGTCTCTTCCCAGGTATTTTACATTTAAATATGAGCCTTACATCACTTCTTGTATCACCATGCCCGAATAAGTTAAGACGGTAGAGTGAAGTGAAAGTCAGTGTGGGTTCGAGGGTCTAATGCGGCAATTTAAAAAAAATTGTATTTATTCTCTTTTTATATAATGGTGCAAATGTCATGAGTTTAGGTCAAATAATTTTTATTTTTTTTAACTTTTGCCGACGTTTCGGATTTTTATTTATCCATATTCAGGGCTATAAACAATGATGCATGACGTTAAATGTTTGACGGTTCTGTTTTGATTACATTGTGGTAAATTTACAGTCATACAGTCATAAAAATACATAGACATAGACATTCAAGATTGGTACCTTAAAAGTTTGGTGCTGTTTTTATTTATTTATTAATATTTTAAAGCAATTTTTTTGTCAAAATGTCTTAGAAACAACGTAGGATACCCGATCCCTTACTTGTACAATGGTAACAAGAGCATTTTTAGTTTTCAAACTATTTCCTGTATTTACAGTTAACTCTTGAGAGAGAGTAGAGTAGCCATTTTTCGGGTGTTTATACTTTGCCCAAAAAGAGGGCACACAGGCGGAAAGTTTGCCATTGGACGAATATTTTCAGATTTTGAAAATCCGATAGTACTTTAAATTCTAGTCTGACCTCCGGTTAGTCTGAAGGCCGTTAACGGTAGATAAAAATGTATTTTTAATGCAAACCGATGTATGCATGTATTACTTTGAAATTCATAGAAATTATGCTCAAATGCTGATATTTGTAGCTCAATTTTTCCTTCAGCAGTGAAGGTTATACTGACAAGAGAAAAAAGTTGAATATTAGAGAGAAGTATATTTATATTGAATCTTAGACCACTTTCTATAATCCTCCGTGTTTTTTTTAAATTAGAGAACGAAAATAAGTAGAAGGCTTATTTTTAGCCTTACTATAGCGATAGTTTTAAAATGGATATTTATGCATGTTATTTCACTCAAATACCGAGTAATGCATTAACTCCATGGTATGCAAATTATGGCCAAATGCACGTTATCCATGAACTTCCGCACCCCAGTAAACCCCATCCTCAAACTATCTACTTCCAGTTGAATTGGTAATGCATTATTCAGTGGGGCGTGATTTCATAGCTATGAGGCACTGCCTACTGCCTACCATTCATTGGATGGTGAGTGAAACAACTGACACGGACACGGGAGGAACGATCACTTCTTACTCCATCCGTATCCAAGCCGAGCCCAAGATGATGTCCTGCTTTAGTGATCGAGCGGTAACCGGTGTTTCCATCGCGACAGAAGCCTCTGCTCATCATACCACCAAAGTTCTATGGCCTTTTCTCCGATGCTGGTAATAACGTTCGCTTGAATAAGGCTGTGGATTCTATAGGGTTGTCTGAACTAAGTTTAAAAAAGTTAAATTCACTGGTGACGACAGCTATGATTAAAGCCTTAAAAGAAGGGAGAGAATTGTAGAACTGGCGGTAGCAGGCCTCCACGCTCTCCACGTTTCACGCTTCCGTGTGTTCCAATTCTCTCACCCTTATTCCCCAGCTATTCAAATATGAATTACTTGGGAAACTTGCAGTAATTCTGAGGTTATGTACTCTCGTTCACCCGTCTTTAATCTTTATTATTTTCAATACATTTTTTTTGATATTTTAATGCATATAGTAACTTAAATAACTTAAGTATAATTAACTTTTTTATATTCATGAGCCTTTATACAGTTGCAATTTCGATTTGAATTGTGTATACATCTGATTTTACGCGGAAAGATGCCACATGAAGCCATCGCGTTCTCTTCTTTCGTTCGTCGTCTTCTTCTCCTTTCTTTCTCCAACCCTGCACTTCTCCTTTTGCTGGGGTCTTTAGTCTTCCTTTGGAACTGCTTCTTCTTTTTTCGGCCCTTGTCTTCTCCTTTTGCCGAGGCCTTCTTATATCTCTTAATTCATTTATTCTCCCTCTTCTTCCTCTGTCCTTTTTGTTACCACTGTGATCAGTGGTCTTCTTGGAGCAAAATGCAAAGTCTCTCCTGTTCTTTGATCCTCCTATTTTTCAGGCTGGAGGTTATTAGATCCTTACAGGTTTTGGATCTGACTTTTATTTCTAAACTCAGTTTAGTTTGCCATGTTTCAAAGCGGATGCGCATCTCAATGCAATACCTAAAGGAATCTTCTTCATCACATTCATTGTATTTTCCATCCTGGATTTTTCCAATTTTCTTAATGTATTCTTTGCATTCTCCGTGGCCAGATATTACTTGAGCCACAGCTTTTGTATGCTTAACCTCTAATTTCTTCCTTTCCAGAATGTTTGGGGATATTTCAAAGGTGTGCCGTGTGGCGCTCCTGACGAAGGCCCCCCCTACAACAATCTAAACAATCTAATCTAATTACGACTGTTGTACGAGAGTAGCCAATTGAAATCATGAAGCATTGAAAAGGGTGAATCTAACTTGTGAGCACTCATTCCATGCAAGTTACCTTCTTTCCATGTCATGTGCCATAAATGGCTTATCAAGGAAAATGTGCCAACGAGGAATTATTGCTAGCCATGCGTATTTCCCACTTTGCTGGTCACAACTAGTTAGCCATAATGAGAGGGACTATTACGCGGCGTCGTGGTAATCGGTAATAGCTACAGCTCGTAATGCACTAACTACTTTGTTTGGTACTTTAGTCCATGTCTGCATGCATACGGGGATCGATGCGACCATCGCGTGTGCACTATTCTGTCTGAAATTGACTCGTGAGTGGCCTCCACATTGCATTCTCAACATTTTGACCGCGTGGCTTTTCATGCGTCAACCCGACTCATTGCTTGCCGTTAATCGCGATTCAATCTGAGTCCGAGATTCGCACATTTACTGAGGTTCATCCTACTGCATGCTAGCTAAATGATTTACTCTCATCACAAAATTACAAAAGTAAAAATGTAATGCTATGGGCTACGAATAGAATTTAGGTTCAGACAATGTTTCTTTTGCGGATTGGGCACCGAAAGAGTTGAGGTGGGAAGACTTTCAACATACGCTCATTTGTAAATGATGAACTTAAACTCTCTCTTCCTATTTGTCGTGGAATGTTGATTCTCAATAAACATATTTCATGGCCCTGCACGTACACAGACCAGCCGCACACGATAGTGTAATACAACAAGCCTACACATAATTCTAATCGCTCTCAGAAAATGCCAATTTTGAGTAATTCACGTTAATTAAAGATCATATTTTCACAGAACTTGTGCTTTCTCCTATTCCTTGTTTGGTTGGACTTACACTCCCAAACGGTCTATTTTCAGGACTCTTATAGTTGTACTGTAATGCTTTTTTAGGCAAAATGAAAACTTGGTTCTATTCTACACAATTTTATTAAGAACACGACCGGTTTCGACCATTTCAGGTCATTCTTAAGTGAAAAGGTCAAAACCGGTCGTGTTCTTAATAAAATTGTGTAGAATATAACCAAGTTTTCATTTAGCCTAAAATGCATTCATTCTACGAAGTAAACTCGCAGACCATAGATTTTATACTGTAATGCGTTGTAAAACTAAGGCGGCAAGATGCCTAACTTTGAAACTTTAACTGATATAACTTAGGAAATAAAATTAATTATTTTAACTAATCCATTGTAAAACCAAAATGTCTTCAAAAAACTGCCAGTTAGTACTTCAAGTTACATTCAGTATTGACATATGGTAATTGCCGGCCTCGGTGGCGGCGGAGTAACGTCCTCGCCTTCTAATACGAAGGTCGTGGGTTCGACTCCCGCCGGGGGATTTTTTTACCTCCCAGGGCATGGTTCTTTGTGCTTTTCCATTGTTGTTAGTTAAAACGCCTGGGGGGTTATTTTATAATCTCACCTGTTTAGTGACTCTAAGTGGATAGGCGGGACATCCCATTCCCTCTCTTAATGATCGGCTCACGAACGGTTCGTGAATTGTCGAAGCTTCAATTACCTTATATCAAATAAAAATTGCCGAGACTAGCGAATACCCAGATTGCTCAACATCTTACGAAAGATATCTTACACTGTGCATACCACGAAAATCTAAATACAGTCAAAACTACAAGCGACATGTGAGCGATAACTCTATTTTTAAAAAAATTATGTGCATCTACTTAGTGTTCGATTCACAAGCACGGGAAATATCTACCAAGAACGTAGATTTTGAGGGAATATGTGTTAAAATTAGGGTATAAATAACTGAATTCCATTCTCCATACACTGGCGGATAGGCACACGAAAACAAAGGTATCAGCAACATTGTTAAGGAAATATTGATACGAAATATATACACAAATAATTCAAGCTAATAATAACATAAAATTTTCAAACAATGCATACCTTCAAGTTCCCAATATATTGAAGTCGAAAATGCTCTGAAGTTCTTCACGTTTAGCAAATTACAACAATACGATTTAAAATCGTTTGTATCTTTCGCGCCCTTGTTTATTTTCCAACTCAAGCTTCAAGTGGAAAAGATGGTGGCTCCATGTCCCGTTCTTTATGACAGGTGGAACTAATGGCAGGCGGAGATAATGAAACGGATCAAGAGTCGAAAGATACGGATCAGTGCGGATGAATCGTCTAAAAGACCAGCACATAACCGGCAGTTCACCGCTTGAGATCCGAAGATGATCACGCCGCCTGGGTGGCGGAGTTGAATTAAGAGAAAGAGACATTTTATAACGTATTCTCAATGAATTGAGATTACAAAATGACCACTCTGATGAATTCGACCCTTAAGAATGTTTTCAGGACGCTATTAAACAAATGAATAAAGTCCTTCAATATATATACTCTACAGAATTGTAGGTGTTTGTAGAAAGTAATGCGATTGGTAGTGAATGCCACCAAATGTGAAGAGTGGATCGAAATAGCGAACTCATGACGTGATAGGGTCGCAAGTGTGGCGGAGTATTTTATTAATTTACTCCAAATGCCATAATATATAAAATTTCCTTATAATGACTTAAATAATCGGGAAAACGGTTTTTATCGTGCTCACAAACTCAAATTTTTTAGTCGTAAATTCAAGCATTAGGAATGCTAAAAGAAATGATCCATCTAAGCGCACAGGATTGTTCATCTTGCAAAAGGGTGTTAGGATAACAGTCGCATAGATAACAACCGTGTCATGGTGAGCGTATCGATTTACAGAAAGCTGTGCGTTGAGTTTAAAGCAACAAAGCATATGCGTTGAGCAAAGGGTTAAGCAAAAGAATATGTCTATGATTTGATGGTAATTGCCTCCTTATAATTGTTTACTCTATGGAAAAGTAACACCTACAGTGTTTTTACGCATCAGTAATACATAAGTTATACTCTACTTCTTCCAAAGTTCTAAATTCAAAATCCTATTCCAACTTGGGTTTCTACACCTAATACGCAAAATTTTCCTCCAAAAATATGAGAAATTATCCTAGTGAAAAATATGTCTACTGTGAATGGGTAGTTTTTCCTATCCTATTATATCGGATCGACTTAAAGTGGTCCCACCGTGAAATGACCAAAATTTCATTTCATTCATATTCTGGATACTTGTGGAAAAATAAGTCCGATAAAATCCGATATGAAAAACAAAGTGTTACCTTTCCACGCTATTTTCCTCACAAATTGAACTTGAAATTTCGTCAGCGTTAAATGGGAGAAACACATGAATATCTACTATTTATCTATCTAACATAAATGCCATTTTCACGAAAAACTGTTTACAAGAAGCGAACACCCCTGGGAAATGGACTACAAATGAAATAGGGATGCATCAGTCCTTACTTTTTGAGTTATTAGCTCATTACTGTGAAAATTGAAGTCAAAATGTGGTAATTCCATATAAATGGTGTTGTATTTGGTATCTATCGCTATAAAGAAGTGTTCATTAAAAATATATTAGTGGAATAATCTGCAAATTTTGCAGCTTAATATTGGTTTCCAGTAACTAACGCAAGTCATAAGTTGAAAGGATCTTATTTTAAGTTAAATAAACAGAGAATGGGAATATAGCATTTGTCTTGACTCACACAGTCACGGTGGAAACTCCTTAACGAAACAACTAACAGTTATTATATAAATCATCATACATAGAATGGTAAAATAATTAGCACTGCCGAGTTAGATCTAATTCGGAATGGAATACTTGCCTCGCTGTTGTGCTTCGCTGCTGTTTTGGTTGACTGGCTGATTGACGAGCTATGTGCGGTCCCTGTTGCCAATGCGAGATCCTCAATTCCTGCGAAAATATTGCAGAAGACAAGTCAATACTGAAAATATATTGAAAACACCAAGAAACAGCCGCAGAAACGTTATTGGGAAAAAATCCAGCTAGGCTAGGAGTCCAACCGGAAGGCGGAATTCAGGTTATTGAGTAGATGGCTACGATACATATGATTATACATTTGCAATGCAGTCAACTGCGGACAAGCCATTGATAAAAAAATAGTTATTACATAAAATGATGTTTTCCTTGTAATTCCCTATCGCATTTTACCACCCTAGTTCTGCGTTCTTCTGAAAATGGATAAGGATTGAATTTCTGTGAGATTTTCTCTCTTTCTTATTCCGATGTACCATCCTAGTAGCGCCTCTCGTGGAAATCTACAAGGGCTAAACCTTTTTGAAGAGATCGGAGATGTCAAGGAAATCTTTCTTTGCACCCACTGCGTGTAGGATTTTGCTTCATTTGAGAATTTCGCTAGAATTATTTCCATTGCATTGAAGTATGCTAATTTACAAATGCTACGCTATCTATTAAAAAAAAAACATTCTTCATTTATAGGATAAAATAAAAAAGTGACTACTCTTCAGTCTTCTTTTCCTTTCAAAATATTCACGATTCATATTTCCTGTGAACAGGTTTGGATAGCCTACAAAAATATTTGTAGTTAGCTAATTTTTAGTGACTTCATCCAAAAACTAGCAGCTACTACTCCATTAGC
This sequence comes from Pyrrhosoma nymphula, assembly GCA_963573305.1. Taxonomy (NCBI): domain Eukaryota; kingdom Metazoa; phylum Arthropoda; class Insecta; order Odonata; family Coenagrionidae; genus Pyrrhosoma; species Pyrrhosoma nymphula. The sequence goes on from OY754336.1 coordinate 134,455,918, forward strand.
AAAAGTTTGAAGAAAAATAGTAGCAGCTACACTGCGGCTAATCGTAAAAAAAGAGATTTCGGTTACTTTCAGTTACTTAAATTTTGCACTCACTTTAATAAACATTAGCTAAAAAATGAATCAATTTCTTAAACTACTGAACTGTAACGGATCCATATAATATTGATGTTTAAAATACTTAATATTAATCATAGTTTTAGAAGTCATAATGCGTAAATTAAATATATATTATGATGCAAAATGATTTGCTTAACTAAATTCTAATGTTAAACTTCTGCTATTTGCGACTTATTATTCTTCCGGGCGATAATGTCTTTATTTCGAAGAGAAATGTGTTTGATTAATTTTCATTAACTAACAGCATGCTAATTTTATATTGAAAAACTTTTAAAATGTATGTCTGTGACACGATACCCATCTTGTGAAAAGGAAAGAGTCAGTTGACGAGAAGTTCTGAGCTAGTGTATTTCCAATGTTGCACTTTCGACCACTGAGTCCAAAAATCAGGCTTCTTCAAAACCATTGATCAAAAAATGCATATGTCTTGAATATCACCTTCTCTTAGTGCATAGGGCAAAGCAAAGATGCAAATTTCTTAAGTTGTCAACACAGGCCTGATAGAGTTCGCCCTATGGATTGGACATTTAAATCCAGAATCGATTTTCGATTAATCGAATTTAGATTTTGGTTTTAAAAATCCATTTACTAAAAATTCGATTTTTTACCCAAAATAATCGAAAAATCGAAATCGATATTTAAAAATAGTAAAATAATTGTCTGCTGATATACGGATGTGCTGTTGTAACAAAATACAAAATATGGGTTAATGGAATCACTAGGGATAAGAACTGAATACGGTTAAATTTATGAATACAATATATTATTTTAAAGACATTGATAAGGCAAGCAGGAACGTAATAATCCAATCCAGATATTTAAATACATATAGGTAATATAACAAGCAAATTACGTATAGTTTTGTAGCAATAAGAATAGAATATTGACAAGTGCGCATACCACAAAATGGAATACAGAATTTTATTTATATTTTGTTTGCAAAGCCGTGGAACCAGTGTTCCTCAGGGATGGACCTTTATAAAACTAACATATTTATGTTTTCCAGATAATGGATTTCGCAACTGAGTTGCAATTAACCCGACGTGAGAAAATAGTAGCTCACTCTATAGTCTAGCACTGCACCTAGGTAGAGGCAACTATTGATAAAATCCTGCTGGCTACTTTGTATGCGTGGGGATATTCTCCCTTAATTTCCTTCCAGGCTTGTAGTAGATTGGGGTTGGACTTGCGGTCGACTGGAGGGTGGTTTACAAACTGGCGCAGCTCGATTGGCAAAATTCAAATGCTGTAGCAAGCTAAAAATCGAAAATCGATTGGCTAGAATCGATTTTGATCGAATTTCAAAACAAAAAGTCGACTTCGATTAAATCGAAAATCGGAGTGTGATGATTGATTTTCGATTAAAATCGAAATCGATTTTCCAATCCTTAGTTCGCCCTCAGGTCCCTTGCCCACAATGGTGCACGCGTTTCATTTGATCTCGAATGTGTAATACAGATGTGGCGAATAATGAACTTCAGCATTAATGAGATTACTTGGTGCACGTAGAGGGTTGATTTTGAACTTTTATCGTTGAGCTAACCACTTGAAATTAAAATAATCTCAGCTTTAATGATTTAGTAGTGCTTTACCAGCGTATTTGCACCTACACTTTTTGAGGTAACCCAATCCCACAGAGTTGCTCAAATAACAAGGGTCATACTCATTAGTTAGCTCTCTTAGGAATATTTACTTCGCCGCACCGTGTTTAATTTTGAGCTGAGCATTTAGCCTTCGAAATGAATCAATGTGATTCCCGCCATTTGTTATATTTTTATACGCATCTTAATAATATGAATGCTCTGATCTGCACACATGTAAAAATTGACCCTTATTTAGTTGCATAAATTAAAAAAAAAAAACAAATTACACCTAAGGCATTTACTCGTTCTATTTACCGTACTCATATTGGCCCTTGAGCGAACATAAAATAGAAGATTTATGCAAAATTCTCACGTTTTCGAACAAAATGAATGGATTAAAAAATATGCGCAATTTTCCACCAAGCACATCATTTCCATACATTAATTTATTTGTGGGAAACTGCCGACTTTTTCATCCATGCATTTAAGGCCCGTGATCGCTCACGCAGGTTGTTTTGTGAAAAATGATCCAGTGACATATTAAAATTATTTCAAAGCTATTAAATTGAATATAAGTTAAATCACTTGCTTCCCCCCAAAATATATAAAATTTGCTCATTCTAAAAATATAAAGGGTATGCACAGAGCTTTGGACAGATGAAAAAAAACAAAATAAATTTCTGCGGTCAAATCTTAGCCCCTTTTATATCCTGTTTAGAGGTTAAATATCTTTGCAGTGAGTGCTAAATACTCAAAGAGTGTGCCATCCATTGCCGTGAATATATGTATGTGTACACGCGGGGGCATATCGCCCGCCACCCCTCGATGCGGCAGACCGCCTGAACATCACAAAGCCCTCCTCCTCCATGAGCCATAATTTCACGCGCAGGGCGTGTGTTAGTGTAAGCGGGACGGGACGTTCTCATTATCTCACCGTTGCCAGGGGTGGGTGGGCCAGACAGACCGCAAAGGGCCTCCTCTGGTGGGCAATGCGCCAACCAACTCGCGGAATAAAACAACCAAACCTCACGTGTTAGCAGAATGGGTGTGCGTGTGTTGAACTCCACCTTGACACCACACTCGCACACACGACAAAACCACTTTGTCGGCCATTATCGGTGACGGAGCGCATTTGTAGCGTAGCGACCGCCAGGGTAACCAATAGTCCCTTTATCGTTAATGAGCAATTCGTAATTTTAATAAAAAATGGGAATGTAAAATGCAACGACTTAGAATAATTTAATTTTCCAGGGATGGTCAAGGTCAGTAAATCAAAGGTTGCCAAGCAATGCCACTAATGATTTTGGTTTGTAAACCTTTATAATATCTTGCGACACTTGCTTTACTTCAAACTTGCGAAAAAACTATGGGCCCACATACGAAGAAGGACAATGTAGAAAAAAAATAACAGAGAAATCAGGAATCTATATAAACATCCAGACATAACAAGTGAAATAAAGGCAAGAAGAATCAGATGGGCTGGATATATTCTAAGGAAAGAGAAGGGATGTCTGCTGAAGGAGATACTAAATGGGATTCCTGAAGGAAGAAGACCCAGGGGAAGACCACGGCTAAGATGGTGGGACCAAGTGAGAACGGATATGCAAAAGATTGGAGCAACAGAAAGAGAGGCAGAAGATCGATCCAGGTGGAGGGGATTAGTTGATGCGGCTAAATATCGCCTAAGATATAGATGGCCCTGGGAGTAAGAGTAACTAAGTAACCCTTTAAACTATCCAACTGTTGTCAAAAACTTTCAGTTGTGGTGCAGGTTGAAAAATAGACATGATTTAGTCCTCACATGCTTTATTGTTAATTTGTAAAGGCATACTAATTATAGCTGATTAATTAAATATAAACAAATGTACTAAAAATACCGCTTGAGTGCACAGACATTGAATGACGCCAAATATTGAATGAAGTTGTGCAAAAATGTTGCGTACGATACAAAATTAATTCAAAGAATGATATGGGAACGAACTCCAGGATTATGGAAGTTTGGATATTTTCACCATAACACCTACTCTGGAAGCCAAACACATGATCTGGTCCTTGTTTAACGTGATAGAGTACGTAAGGGAAGATTTTTTTGCATTGTGAAACTCAAAACATACGCAATCTTTTTGATAGAGATTTATTTGGGAGAAGACGTATGTTTCACGGTTGAAATAAGTGCCGAGTGAGTTGAAGAGAGACAAAGAAAGTAAAGATTGAGATCTAGTCAATGCTGCTGATTGCATCCAAGATATACCGAAGGATCTGTCTTCTGAAATTATTCGTAGTTTCAGAAGAGTCACGCCTTTATTATAATAATGCATAAAATTAAGTTTTTAACGCATGGATTCGTGAATAGTGTGTGCGGTGCGTAACGGATCCAGTTATAACGAGTGGCTTGCATCCATCTTCCAGCGCTGTGGAACTTTTTAAAGCTGAAGCATTAATGATACATAACAAACAATAGAAGCAGTGGCGTAGCCAGGAATTTCGTTCGGGGGGGTCCGGGGAAAATTTTGGAAATACAGGGTACTAAGTAGAGGGTTTGAAACTAATGTTAACACTTTTCATAATCGAAAAATCTTCATTTTTCAAATAAATCTTTCGTAAATTCATGATTTTTCAACATTTTGTTTTCTTTTATGACGAAGCAAAGTAATTTTGTTTTATCCAAATAAACATAAATATAGTGTTGTAGTTTGTCCGTAGCTTCAAACTCTTTCAAATAAACGAGTAAGGCTAGAAAAACAACAGTGTAGAGCATTGCTTAAAATATATTCATAACATTTTTACATTACGTAAATGAATAATTAACATAATACTGCTCTGTTTTGTTCTTTTTCTTTCTTCTTCTGCGAATCCAACATCATTTTGATGTCTTCTACTCGGCCAGAATCGACCTTCATAAAGTTTTCTGCAGCTACACAAGAAAATTGTGGTACTCAGAGTTGCTGTGAGAGGTGAATTTATTTATTGCGCCTTTCCACTTTCTATCAGGCAAAGTTACTAAGGCTTCCAATTTTTGGTGTTGGCCTTTACCAGTGAACTCATTGGCAAATAACACACAACACTTGCAATAAGTTCCATCCTTATCCTTAGAATAAGCCAGCCAGTTGAACCTTTTTAGCCAAGTACTCCGAAACTTTAATTTTTTATTTTAATGACTTTTACTGGGAAAATAAAACTCTCATCTGGATAAAATAAATCATTCAGCACTTTAATTTTCAAATCCGTACGAACTAGACAGTAGACAGCACACAGTCGAAACTCGGCCAGCTATACAAACACCGCAATTACACTACCCGAGCGGCCGAGCCGAAACGTATCGTTTGATAGTTTATTATTTAAACAAAAAGACAAACCTTTTTTAACAACGGTATGATAATTTATTATTTGTAGACTTTCCCCTACTCCATGCTTAATTTATTTTTTTATATCTCTTAATATTTCGGAGGGGGGGATCCGGACCCCCCCTCCCTCGCTGCGCCACTGAATACAAGCTATGATAAGCATGAATGCGATAACTAATTGATCCATCATGTGTAAATGAATAAATAGAGAAAACACCGAAGCTGAATTGAAACGCAAATAAAGAAGAGCGAAATAATTTATTTGTCTAAAATCGTAAAAAATGCACAGTTCAATCGATGCAAGCTTAAAAGATTGAAAAGACGGATTGAAACCATCACGAGGTTTAAACTCATTTAGACACACTAGAAAGACTATCGACTACTAGTAAGTTAAATAAATATATGATGAATCCAACTACTTTAGTCATATTTCTGTAGTAACTGAAATAATAAGGCAAGAAGGTGTTGAAATGTGGATGAATGGCAGAAAGAATTGAATGGATTACGCTTGGATAGAAAGGAAGATGAATAGTTTCAAGACTTGTACTTAAAAATGGTACAAAGCATTGTCATCTTACTATGTTGCTTGTTACGATATACGAGTAACAGTGTGATGTGATCAAGTACTGATGTGGAGACCCCCTGAAAAGTACGTCATGGAACTCAAACCTCTGGGAGGTATAGAGTTGACTGAGCCAATACAGATATAGCCAATAGAGCCAATATTTCATAGCCTAAGCATACATTTATGGTACCTTTTTTGCAACTTCCATTTAACATTTGTTATGGTTATGCCAATTGCTGTTTTTTTTTCGTTTGGTTGAGAATTAGAGAAATAGTTCTTACATTTTACTGGACAGCGATAAAAAATGAGGCAGTGGATGATGAATACATTTCACTGGAATTGAAGAGGCACCCCAGAAGACAATTAGAGAATGAATATAGTGACAACAAAATTCATGCGTAGCATCTCCCACTCCCCAGTTTTCCACGGTCTTGGAGCCAATTGAATGGCTCCGTCAATGATTGACAAACGTGCTCAGATATATGAAAAAGGGGAAGGCATAAAACGTGTCTTCTAATATATTCAATTTTCTGGTGTTTTCGTTGCTGGATCGCGGGTGAATCAGGGAGCAAACGTGGATTTCGCTGCACGGGCGTAGAAATCGCCAAGGCCAGTCTATCACCTAGAGGCGGATCTCCGGTCACTCCCAGAGCTTCATTCATCATTCTCATCCGCCAATTTGGGAGAAGAAGAGTAATATAGTAAAACAAATTTTCTCTGTTAGCGTTTGTTTGTATCAGAGAAGAAGTATGCGTGATTTTCAACAGAACAAGATAACCTCGGAGAGTTAAATAAAATTTTAAACATTTCACCTCCATTATTCGTAATCCACTCGGTCACCTTCATGTCTCACGTCTCTTATCCTGAGTTTTCTAATTAAGTAAAAATACTGAACGAGAGAACCTTATAAGGTGGGAGAGGTATAAATTAATGTATTTAATTTAAAATTATGAAAAACTTGTTGCTGCGCTTAATTGGCACAATCGAAGGCCATAGATTATAATAAATAAAAACTCTTGGCGACATTTTTCGTCTGCTAGTGACGTTCTCGGATGAATTCCACTTTTTATAGATAAATTTGTGGAAAGGACAGGAACTCATGTATCAAATAAAACTTGTTCAGGAGCAAAAATAAGCAATTCAAGTAATCATTGGATTTTTAACAACACTTTCCGTTGGCATAATGTGTACTTTTAACAGAAGATTCAAATTTTCAATAAAAATAAGACTAAATAGAATGATCTATCTAGAAGCTATCATTATTTGTTACTATAATTAAGTTAAAGGCGTGAAAAAAGAAGTGTCATGCCAACGGGTCATCAATGTAGTTGCGCTATAAGATTTCAATGCTAAATTAGTGCTGAATTTGACTAAACAAAATTCTCCATGTTTTAATTACATTGTATTTAACATTTGTTAACATTGACTTGCTTTAGCAAGACTTGCTTTACCTAAAGAAAATGTTACCATTAGGATTGAACTGATGACAGAATTCTATGAATTACTGATAAAAAGTGACTAGAAATATAATTAAAAATATAGAAGTAACCTAGGTATCAGAACAAATAACAACTGGAGATGAAGAGTACACGGTCCATAATAAAATCATTATCCACGTTCATAAAAGCTGTTACGGGCAAACGTTTGAGGATCTACGCCTGAATGAAAATAAAGCTATTTTTGAACCGGATTAGCAGCTGATATTCTTATAATTAATTAAATAGGTAATCTTAAAGCTAAAACCTTATAACAGGAATCAGCTCCAAAATAAATGATTTTACCGAATTTAATTGTAGAAATGGCGGGAACATAAAGATATTTAAAGGAGACGGTGAGTTGAAAATTGGTTAGTAGAGCATCAACATGACATTGGGGTTGGCTGCAACGGAGCGTAAAACTTACTTTTTATGGTTCTGTAGTAATCGCCATGGCCGCCAATTTCAATTCCAGGCTATCCGCGAAGCCATCGACAAAGATAAGAGCAGATATTTTTGAGTACAAAAACATTGGCTTCAAATCCAATTTCTCAGGAGGAATTCAGTTGGAGTGATCACTCTGCACTGATCTTCCTCCCCTATCATTGTCTCTCTTGCTTTCAGCTGACTGGATCCACATATTTCAACATTTTACAGTTTAGTTTTTTCCATTCAATATGGAGTACTATTTCACCCGTAGCGCGAGTAATCCAGCCATTATTTCTATTGCGCTTCACAAATTCCTCCAGCTGATTTTAACTCAGCCACTGAATCACATAACTTAACGCCAAAGAAAATTGAAAATGCAAGTGGAATTTTCATTTTTGTGATGATGAATCATGAAAAATAATTGGTTCGCAAATGAAAACGTATTTTTTTAATTATTTCATTATCATATTTTAAAAATATTTATGGCAGCTGAAAAGGGAAAATAGCATTGATTTTTAATCCGCATCGGCCTATTATCAAAATACCATCGTTTTCTGGGAGTAAGACAAAAAATAGCGTTTCATGAGTGCCTCTACGGCTGAAAACAACGGACAAACTCCTTTGATAATCAACTTAGGGGAATGAGTTTCATATCAGCCCTAAAAATTCACCTGCTAGGTGAATTCTTGACTGTGGTTTCGGCGGTGGTGTTGATGGCGCTGCTCCAGATATCCATCCGCATGTGAACACCAAAAGGAACCCCTAGAAGTCCTGTTCACGGGATGCATGCGCCATAAACGATTAGATGAGTTGGCACTTGCAAGAAAATATCCACAGAATTAAATCATGAACATGTGTCCGCGCATTCGTGCAGTTTACGTGTTTACACGGTGTGGCATTAAAAAAAATATTTGTTCACGCATCTACTCACACAAGTGCGACTGAATCTAGTAAACAGGCAGGAACACATAATTTGCCTGCTTCCTGAAAACGACCTCGTGTGCATGCGGAAGAGAAAATGGAGGTGGCCCGGTCGCCTAATATATATTACCTCGTCCCATTTGGGGCGGGAATGGGGGCAATATATATGGCCCTCCGCCCCACGAAGAGAATGAACGCCCACGGGGGAGGATTCAGGGGGGGGGGGCGAGGAGGTGGGTTTGGGCTGGGCATATATTGTCAGGAGGAGGGACCGGGGGCCCTCTTGTATAAGGAGGGTCTGGGGAGAATGAAAAGGGAAATGGATATGCGGCGCAGATATATATCTCCAAGTAGCGTCCCCCATTAGAACTCACTGCCGGCTCATTCCGAGGAAGGAAGATGGGGACGATTTTTCTCACCGGAATCTTTTCTTTGGAGTTCTTCCCTTCTTTTTGCGAAAAGAGCACTCATGGACAGTCTTAGACATCAGTTTCAAGGAGACCTTTATTCGAAATTCATTTACTACAGAAAAAAGATTCATATACTATAACTTTTCTCCATCAGAGGAAATATAAGTGAGAATAGATCAATGTTGCTGGTATGCACTTCCAATGGACAAGATATCGTTAAATCTCAGGCAAATGGATATTTAATAATATTCTCCGACAAAGACAGGCTATTTCCCTAATATTATTTTGTATTCGGAAAAACTAGCATTCGTCTTATGCCAAAATAATGACAATTACAACTCGAAATTACCCCAGAAAGTAATGGATATACATTAAGCATGTACTTTGACAGTCTACGTGAAGACCTGGAGAACCATAGTGGGAGAACAGAGAGGATGTGCACTTCAGCAAAGGAATAAGATATATTTCTCGCCTTTATTTGCAATAGTAGTAATAACGTCATATTTCATTTCAAGGGAATTTTTGGTATACATAGTCCAATTGTCCAAGTGTAACAATTGATTCGGGAATACGACACGAATTAGGGGCCGTATGTATGAGACGAAACTGTCACTTTCCCTACGCGCCAAAGGGTGGCAGCAGTGGGTGGTACAGTTATCGATGTGGCACTTTCCTTACTAATTATTGTCTTAAACGTCCGACAACCGAACCCACCCGGCACTGTACGAAGTAGGGGTGTCAACTAGATCGCTGTAATTTTCATACTTACGTCATGCTTCCGTGACGTTTCGTATGACGTTTTACCAAGTTTACTGTCCACAATGCATTGCGCCGATCAGTGCCGATTGAACAACATTGGACGAGCTACACATATGACCTAACTCAAAAATACTCGATGGTATAATGTAAGAGAAACAATTGCACTTTTCCACAAAATGGTTTATTGCGTACAACGCGTTTCGGCTCACAGAGCCATCATCAGGTACAAGCCATTTGAAAGAAAGAATTGACAAGAAAGATATTTGTCATATTTCCTATTCACCAAATTGTTTACCTATTGCTCCAAGATGACTGACAATCTTCAATAGATCAAATAAAATTTCGTTATATTTTAAGCTATGGAAAATGGTCTTCATAATGTTCAAAATACTATTATCACGCAGATTTCTTCCTAGGACTCTGAAAAATTAAATTTTCTCAATGCATTATAACCATAAATTAAACCTATGGCATAAATTATTCCATCAAAGAAAATACGAAGAGAGTTAAGTCTAATCCTTGAACTTGTTTTCTAAAAGTTATTGGATAAGTCTCCAATGCACTTTAAATTTTAATAGCATTTGCAACCATATTTTTCATATTAATATAAAGGGTATTCATCTGAAACAATGAAAGTCTAGTCTTTTTAATGGACCTTAGGTTAATGGATCAAGACCAGTGATATTAATATATACATGAATAAAGAATTGATTAACAGGTAATAAAATATAGTAAACTTCGAAACTCATGGTTAAGTGAAAAGGCGTTTCATAATAAAAAGACCATGCGGGAAATAAATAAAATTGTAGCATACAAGGATGCCAAGGGATGTCAGAAAATGCCACCGGTAACAATGATGATGAGTGGGCTTGTATAGCCTGCTTTTTCATGAAAAATACAGGGTACTGAACCCAAAAAGTTATGCTATATAAGGTAAGCATTAGCATTGTTCCATGTCTCCGCATTGAAACTTATATAGATAATTGGGCATTCTATTATCTTTCTTTCAAAATAAATCTTTGAAAGCATATACAATATTACTAATAATAAATTTAATTAAAATATCTAGTTATTTTCCATATGCATTCTGTAGCGTAGACAGCGCGGAATCATAAGGCGTTTCTTCGTTGAGAGAAGAAGTTTATTGTACAGCTCTTCTTAAAAGACAGCCTTGAGATGCAGAAGAAGCGGATTTTATATTTGTGGCGAAGATAGAAGGAATGTACGGAACGCCAGTCAAGAATTCTATTGAAACAATTAGAAATTTTCCGAAAAAATCGAAATAAAAATTTTCCGGCTCCGAGAACCGAGCACTGGCCGCCCACATAGGGAGACGAGAGCGGATCTTTAAGCCAACGTTTTAAGTGAAATGGTGCTACGCGAAGTACCGCCACAATTATATATCGAATTTGTTCAATATTCGGAAATTTTACGGATGTTTCTTTATAACAGGCATATATAATGTAATAATTATAAATCGCCAGACTGAAAAAACGTAAGGTTTAAACCATTTGGATCCCTACATCAACATATGTCAAGAAAAACTTGCCAAAATCCAAAGGCGATCGACGCATTTCCGCCATCTTGGCTCATAAATCCATCCCTTTACAGCTATAGGGTCCCCCAGACCACCCTATATCTTATCGGGAAGGGATTTGTTTACGAAAGCTTATTTGAAGGGAGAGTTGACCCGACAACCGTATAGTGACGACTAAGAAATCGGTGTCGGATCAGTTCACCCTGCTTCTGACGTCATATCGGTACAGTTAGCCCTAAAGGAACGTCTCTGCATACGGCCCTAAGACCCATGTCCTTAGTGGAGAAAAACCCTGGCGGGACTCGAACCCGCGACTTTCGGATAAGCAAGGGAAGGTGAACATTTGATAAACAGATGAAGTTGAACTTCGGATAAACAGTTTTAGGTGAATATAGATCTATTAGATTCGCAGTACCCTTGAAAAAAACTTTTGAAATATTAAAAACAGACAGTGAGTAGGTACACGCCCGCTTTCTAATACCATAGAGTGAGTATCAACTTAATACTGAGAACAGTCTACCAGCAACAGGATTAGGAATATAAACTCGAAAGAGCCAAGTTACTACCCGAAATTCAAGGAAATATTTTTTATAACTCTTGTTATGAACACAATCGACTAACTATTGTCACCACTAAGCGTAGCGACCCTTTCTGCTTCAGGATATATTTTCAGGCTTGTGGAACAAGCAAATTCATAATTTGTCAGAATTTCTTCCAACGCCATCTGCGCCATCTACGATATTCCTCCCAAACTACATCAAAAATATATACTATTTTTGCACGTGCGGTGATCCCTCTATAAAATACTTACTCTATGCTAATACTCATGTCATGTATTACACACAAGAAGAATAAAACGAAATTTGAGATATGAGGAACTATAAAACGTCTATAGAACTATAATTGAAATATATGTCCTTCATTGCCACCGAAAGAATAACATAGATTATAACATGGAGAATAACATTATTAATAGCACAATACAATACGTTATAAAAATTAAGTAAATATTAAATTCAGAGATAAAACATATAACTATCATTCTGAAATTTGAATAAAATATAGCCATCAATATCATAAGTGACTTTAAGTGTTGGTCGAAATTGGCAATTGGCCAGTTACTGTCCAAAAAAGTTAAAAATACGTCTGTGAGTGGGTAATACTTGATAAGTCCATGTATCACCTGTCGTTGTTCACAGGGAAACTAATTCCTCTACAGTGATCAAACCAAAGGACAAAATTCACTCAACCCAAAAAAGTAGATACTGGCGTGGACCCAGTTGGGGATGCCGCGGTTATGATCGCATGAAACACCTTCCGTGATTGTTTATAGGGAATATATGATTCTCCGCCAATCAAACAATCAAAGAGCAAGCAAACTAAAACAACCGATCAGCAGTACTTCGTCGGAGTTACTCGGGAACTTCGTAAAGGGTATGAATCGTCACACAGCACACAGGTTAGAGGAGAAATTGATTAATCTCCAGGAATAAATCTCCCCTCAGTGACTTGATAAACTCCCACGTACTAACAAACCCAAACATTCAATTGGGAATTCACAAATGATGCTAAGAAATCCAACTTTTGGAAATCCAACATATGAGTGAAAAGCAGACCCAAAAAAGCGAAGTCAATTGTGTTGGCAAAAGCCAAGCCAAATAATAAATTGCCAACTCTCTCAAGGAATGAAAAATAAAAACGAATAGGGTGGTAAAATATTACATGGTAGCGTGTCGAATATATATTATCCACAAGGCGTCCCTCTTTAACAAACTGAAGGTCATAAAGCACATCCAACGCAAGGGTGTACGCGAATCAGGAGCGGAAGACAAATTGCCGTGCCTGAAGACGCACAATGCGAATATGAAGGGAGGAGGAGGAGTCAAACTGAAGACCAATTGGGTATAAGGGGGAGAGGGGGAGAGAGAGGGGATATCGAAAGCAAAGAAGTCGGTTGAAAAGGAGATGAGTGAAGGAAAGTGTCACTGTGTTGTTCTTCACAGGGTTAGTGTGACGCGGTCCTGCGTCCAGTGGTGATGAATCAGTGTCCCCTGTAAACCATCGCATCGGGATTAGGGATTGGAAATTTAAATCCAGAATCGATTTTCGATTAAATAAGTTTCGATTTTGGTTTTTGAAATCGATTTTTAAAAATTCGATTTTTTACCCAAAATAATAGAAAAATCGATATTTTTAAATAGGAAAGTAATAGTTAGCTGAAATACAGATGTGCTGTTGTAACAAAATATAAAATATGGGTTTAAGGAATCACTAGGGGTAAGAACTGAATACGGTTAAATTTATGAATACAATATATTATTTTAAAGACATTAATAACATATGCAGGAACGTAATAATCCAATCCAGATATTTAAATACATATAGGTAATATAACAAGCAAATTACGTATAGTTTAGTAGCAATACGAAATGTATATTGAAAAGTGGGCATACCACAAAATGGAAAACAGAATTTTTTTTATATTTTGTTTGCAAAGCCGTGGAACCAGTGTTCCTCAGGGATTGACCTTTATAAAACTAACATATTTATGTTTTCCAGATAATCGATTTTGCAACTGAGTTGCAATTAACCCGGCGTGAGAAAATAGTAGCTCACACTATAGCCTAGCACTACAACTAGGTATAGGCAACTATTGATAAAATCCTGCTGGCTAGTTTGTATACTTGGGGATATTCTCCCTTAATTTCCTTCCAGGCTTGTAGGAGATTGGGGTTAGACTTGCGGTCGACTGGAGGGTGGTTTAAGAACTGGCGCAGCTCGATTGGCAAAATTCAAATGCTGTAGCAAGCTAAAAATCGAAAATCGATTGGCTAGAATCGATTTTGATCGATTTTTCAAAACAAAAGGTCGACTTCGATTGAATCAAAAATCGGAGTGTGATGATCGATTTTTGATTAAAATCGAAATCGATTTTCCAATCCCTAATCGTGATTGATTGGGAATAGTTTCGGTTTCCTGGGTGTGCCCGTTTTGCTTTTCGGACGATTTCTGTCTGCCATGTGGTGCTCATAACTTAAGTCAGCCATTGAAATGCTGTACTTCTTGTGTTCTTATTTAGAACTTTCCACCCAGGAAACCAAAAACCCTCGCCCTGCCCTCTCAATTGCCTCAATTACGTCCCTTATGTGGAAACCATTCCCTTTTCACTCTAAGCCTTGTTACGTAGTTGCTCTTGAAAGTGTAAGAAACGGATGGAGATTAAGAGAGTGAGTGCCTCATAATGGGACTATAAGCCAGAGTGCGGTTCTATGTTTCTCCACATCAGAAGTGCTTAAGATGTTCCAGAGACTTTCGATTGCCAATTAAGTACTCAGAAATCGGCTCAACGCAAGGCCTTCCTTCCGGGCCAGATTGCAGTTTTGCACAATATATCACCTCCATTTGATGTCACAAAGCATTAAGAATGTTAGCTATTGCTGCGAGTTCAGCTTCACCAACCAAAATATCCTTTACACAGAGTCAGCGATAAAATGGCCTGAAAACCCCTGGTGATTTGGCTGCGGAAGAGCTGTGCATTACCACACCAAGATTGACCTTATCACCATGAAAACAGGAGTGAGCAAGGTATAAAAATAGATCTAGGAGTGATTTGATCAAAGGCTCAAACTTTTACCCAGAGTCATGGAGCACGATCATACTTGGACGGTGATACGCGGTAAATGGAAAAACTGCCAAAATCTCTTAGATAGAAAAACAAATGCATTTTGTTCTGAAAAGAACTTTACACGAATTAGACAAAACGTAAAATACTCAAGACTTCTTTAAACGTTATATGTCGACGAATATGGTGGAAAAATTTCCAATTGAGGCGAGTTCTGGGAAAAAAAATTACATTTGGTTCCAAATATACTCTGTTTTCCAGACTTCTTATTCATACTATATTGAAATAGTGCTCTCAACTACTTGGCTCACAAAATAATAACCGCATTTCATTACCATAAAATTAATTATCAAACTAAGAAACTCAAGTTCCTCTAATTTCTTTCGTTTAGAATTATTAAAATATTCTGAGATTGTATATTGATCACGTAAAGCAACACTCTTTGATAGATGGATCTATAATAAATATCTAATGCCATTAAATATATTGGAAAGAAGAATAAGTTAAGAAAAAGCAACGCAGGGCTAATTGTAATATCCAGCCGAAGCTGCAACAAGGCAGGTGCACTGATGCCACAATTGCCAGCGGGTTCGCTCATGCTCTTTAGCACCGAGTCAAATATATTTGCTCGCTCGCTAACGACTAATTTGACTATAGATAAACAATTATCTCTGTGATGACTTTCTGGAAATGTCTTACATTAGTTTAAAGAAATAATCAGCGTCTTCTGTGCTCGTTTTTTTAGTAAACCAACCTAATACACGGGGACTGTGAGCCCTTCTCGAGGTGAAGGATTAAGGAAGCATCTCATCCATTTAGTCTGGACAAGAAAGGGGGGGTTGAGGTCAGGGAATTATGGCTAAGGGTTGGGGCCAAGGGTTTTGCTAAATTCAGCACCGATCATGAAAAGAATGGATAAACAATGACTTTGTCATAGTCGTATTCATAGGGTTCGTCGAAAACACTCGTTACCGCAGTCATTTCATATTCATACACGATATTTTTCTACCCATCCATAGTTACCTCTTACAGTGAAAAATACTCTAAAAATATTGAAATGATTTATTTAAAATATTAATGAAGCCTGGGCGAATAACTATTTTGAAGATAATATTAAAAAGTGTTAAAATTACGTAGGTGAATGAGAAGGAGACTTATTTTATCAATTGCACCATAACATTTAGTATGAAAGTGGTGAGTTCACGTTATGCGGTGATTATTACACAGTGTGTATGAATTTGCGCTGGACAATGTGTTTGTTGGCTGCGCAGGACATTGCCTGGTATATTTTTTTCATATTCAAGTATCTGACCGCGGACGGGCCACTATCATGGTAATATAAAAATCGATTGAATTATGTAGTGAACACAATTTTGAGGTAGATGAAGTAGTACCTTACAACCTTTCTTTCATTCGAGTTTACGTGAAAATGGGTCGCTCCTTAAATATTCCTTCCAAGGCCGTAATGTCTGCTGTTCCCGTCTCCTCCTTGGCTCTGCATGAATATTTGACCAATAACCACTGCACCCTGCTCTTTGCAATTCACCTGCTCCCATTCAGCCGACCTCCCCCCTCACCACCTCAAGACTCCCGCTCTTCCGCCCTCCCTCCTTCTCAATCCCATCATGCCCCACAGTCTCGCCCTCAAAGGAACTCATTTTTTCCTAAGGGAACTTTCCCGAGTCTCGTCACGAGCAATTCAAAGGAACTCCTCGCTCGAGTTTCCGCGATGAAGGTTGGGGGCATATTGGGTTCGCCCATATTAAATGCCAGTGTAAATATCTTTCCTGTTTTAATGCCATTGGGAATTTAGTTTTTTTCAGTTACATATTGCAATAGTTGTGTTGCTATTACGGTAATGATTTCGCGAGTAAAATAAATATGTACTTAGTTTAATCATGATGTACTCCCCATTGTGATTATGACAAGGCTCTTGATTGCATTGGGATTTTCAAGGACAATACTGATGGAAAAATACTCTTGGATAAGAGAGAGAGAGACATCACTCTTATAACGTAACTAATCCGGTAAGGCAGTTACTACTCACGGAACAATACGAGGTAGCCAAATGTCACCGCAACTTTTCGATATTAGCGCCGAAGAAATTGTTGTAAGTGCATGTACCAAATCCTTGGTTTAAACTGCAATGCGTACCATAATACGCTAAATGTTTCTAGTTTATTTTATTAATGGTTATAAATAAGATACCAATTTTTGGCAAAATATACAGCTCATCTCGGTATCGTCTGTATTTTGTTTTTTTTTTGTGGCTGGCCGCCTTATTGAACTGGACATTGACTGCCGCGAATTGCAATTCTGAAAAAATGGTTACCTCTGAACATGTTTACATGGTAATGTTGTTCTTTAAGAAACCCACGAATGTCCAATTGAGGAGTAGTACATAAATAACGGCGGCTCTCAATCGCTGGCGAGAACTGTTGCTTGATCAAAATAATGTATTTTTATAATCAATTAGTTCAATTTTTAAATATTTAATAAATATTGAAATATTTAATACATCATATTATTGCCTAATAGTTATTAATATAATATATTAATATATACAGAGTGCAAAATTGAAAAATATTTTTGACATTAAGAAAAATAAGGGTTTGAGAGCCCCTCTCGCGTTAAAACTATTTCTTGGCTCATGCATGCATTTGAAGAATGTGTTAGGAAAAGCTACGGCATACTGGACTGGCACACTTGTTGGAAAACCTGTTGGAAAAGCAGAGCCTTATGGGAGAGGAGTGAGAAGGGGTCTTGCATGAATGCACCCAAGTTCAAATCACCCCGTGACGATACCCTCGCCCTTCGCGTGGGTCAAAGACCTTGTCTCTTCTTTCTCTCTCAACCTAAAGAACTCTCTCCGTAGAGCACTGAGGTGACTGGGCCTGATGATGATGGTTTAGACTGGTGTATACAGAGAGAGGTATTCGATGAGGCCAGACGGTTTCTTCCACTGCGAGGATTGTCACGCCTCGCCACGCACTACTTCTTCCATCATACGGGTCCACTTCCGAGCTTCCCACTAGTCATCAACGTGCAGGGAATGAATCAATGCTTATAGGGAGTTGTATTGCACAGAAACGCAATTGACGCCGCTTCTCATGAGCATTGGAAAGTAAAGGAATAACGAAACTTAGTGGCAATCACCAGCGGGGGGATTTAAGGTCATTGAGAACGAATTTAATCGTTCTTGATCGGTAAAAGTTATCGAAGTGCTCCGTTTGGGACTTCCAGAGAGAACCTAAGGATGTTTACCCCTCCTCTCTTGTATGATCTCCTCTCCCTAACATCATTCTCTGTACGAGCAAATGCCACCAATTTTTGCTACGCCCGGGGGTTTATTTTGTAATCTCACCTTTTTAGTGACTCTTAGTGGAAAGGCGGGAGATCCATTTCCCTCTCTTAATGTTCGGCTCTCGAACGGTTCGTGAATTGTCGAAGCTTCAATTACCTTATGTCAAATAAAAGATGCCGATACTAGCGAATACCCAGATTGCTCAACATCTTACGGAAGATATCTTACACTGTGCATACCACGAAAATCTAAATGCAGTCAAAACTACAAGCGACATGTAAGCGATCACCCTATATTTAAAAAAAGTGCATCTAATTAGTGTTCGATTCACACGCACGGGAAATATCTGCCAAGAACGTAGATTTGCAATATTTGTTAAAATTATGAAATTATGTTATAAATAACTGAATTCCATTCTCCATACACTGGCGGATAGGCACACGAAAACAAAGGTATCAGCAACATTGTTTGGGAAATATTGATACGGAATATATACACAGATAATTCAAGCTAATAATAACATTAGCATTTCAAACAAAACATACCTTCAAGTGCCCAATATATTGCAGTTGAAAATGCTGAAGTTCTTCACGTTTAACAAATTACAACAATACGATTTAAAATCGTTTGTATCTTTTGCGCCCTTGTTTATTTTCCAACTCAGGCTTCAAGTGGAAAAGATGGTGGCTACATGTCACATTCTTTATGACGGATGAGATGGAACTACTTATGGCAGGCGGAGATAATGAAACGGATCAAGAGTCGAAAGATACGGATCAGTGCGGATGAATCGTCTAAAAGACCAGCACATGACCGGCAGTTCAACCCTTGAGATCCGAAGATGGTCACGCCGCCTGGGTGGCGGAGTGGAACTACGAAAAAGTGACATTTGATGACGTATTCTCAGTAATGTGAGATTACAAAATAACCCCCCAGTAGTCAGTCGAAGCTCGGATGACGTGAAAAATAGTGGAAATTTGGTGGTATATAGGAAGTGGAGTAGATTGAGATATCGACGGTCTTGGTGAATATCCCTAGTGAATTTCGAGCTCTTGAAACCTTTTGGTCCATTGTGTCTTTCTCTCTATTGAGTCCCTGGAGACCCTTGCTAATGGCGAGAGGATATCTCCAATGTGTAAATCCCCATCGTCACTGGACTCTGAACAAATGATATGCTCAGGAAGCAAATTTTGATTCCTAGGAAATTTCTGGGGAGGGAGAGTCAACAAATATATTATAAATTAACAGCGTTAAAGCGTTCATTTGATCAGTGATATTCAAATTATCGTTTATTCACGACATTTAAACCTTGAGGTAATGACAATGGAAATTTTTGGCTATGGGGTACGCGCAATTCTAGGTTAATTAAAGCTTTTGACCCTATACTTATGAACATTTACCAATTTAAAAGCAACGCTAATATATTCCCAGATATCATCAGGAAATGAGAATGCATTGAAGGTTAATGAAGAGAATAAGTCTCTGCAGTATGGGCGTGACCGTATTACTTCAGTTGAAGTCAAAGACTTACATGAAAATTCTTTCTATTTCATTTCTCCCATTAGAAAATGGAGTCTTATCAGAAGGCGAATAAACAAAACTTGTTAATTAGCTCGTAGGCTTCCGCGGATGTAGTGTTGACTGTTTAATCTTTCGGGATTCAATCCGCGATGTTTAAAAATGTTTTAAATGTTTAAATTTTTCAAATTTAAAAATTCCGGCAACAGTGGGAGTTCTTACTCATATATATAAAGACGAGCGAGACTAAGGAATCAGATCAGTTAACCTGATGAAGTTGGCAGGAGGACCAGCGAAATATTGTTTCTTTCAATTTTAAACATCGCGGAATGAATCCCGAAAGATTAAACAGTCAATACTTGCTAATGACAACTTGCCAGTCCACATAGTGTGAAACACAGAGATATTTCGAGGATAATCAGAAAATTACATAAATTTAATCGGAACCTTGTCCACCCAACTCACCTGAGCTGAATAAGACAGGACATAAGTATAGTTCTAGCAAGAGTGTGAAACACAGAGATATTTCGAGGATAATCAGAAAATTACAAAAATTTAATCGGAACCTTGTCCACCCAACTCAACTGAGCTGAATAAGACAGGACATAAGTATAGTTCTAGCAAGAGTGTGCACTGATGCTTCACAGTGGACGATTTTGGGACATGGGCTGCGAAAATTTCGAAATCCTGCGAAACGGGGACGAAGGTTGTTTAGTGCGGATGAGGGTAAAGAAAAACCTTTCTAATTGCTGCGAAAACAATCGCTACGAGAAGTGGAATGACTCACTACTGCCCTCCATCCCATTTCGACTCGTCTCACGCAAAGTAGTATTAGCAAATGAGAGATTTAAACCACTTGAACTGCGTGTGTGAGCCTCATGTCTTTTTCTTAAAGTGGTCCTTCTTCTCTTTCTCTCGTTGCCTCCCTCTCTTTACCTTCGCCATTTCTCTTCAACCCACCCCCCAACCCCCTCCGCTCCGCTCCTACCTCCCCCCACCATGTCTCGCAGGTCTTTCACAGGAGCTCTTGCGGGAACTACTTTCATATTCATGGTATAAGAAAAGAAGAGAAGAAGAAAAAAGGAGCAATGAGACCTAATGTTGGTAACGTCCAAAAGGAATGGTACTTCTAACCGGCGACTATTTCCAAATTTGATAGGGTCATGAGGTCATGTACGGGTAGTCATTGTTTCGTGCTGTCGTTGACTGAGGAGCGATGATATGAAATACTGATTACAGTGATGAGTAAAACCGTTCGCATGGGAATGTTTATAAACATGCATCTCGTACGCTATATGATTGAGCGCACTTATAATTGACTTTCACAGTATTTTTAGTGAAGTTGACATAATTTAACCAACAATCTTCTACGCATGCATTGTGTTTTTAAATTCAATATAAGGTATAGATTAAATCAACCGAAAACTTATATATTTTTTAATACTACCATATTTTTAAAACATAACAGTAAAATAAAAAAGGCATCAGTAAAATATTTCTTAAGAAATAAATTACACGGATTAAACATGAACGCAAATATTGACTAAATTTATGAAAACAATAGTTACATTACATGAAATGGACTCACCGTGAGATATATAGTAGAAATATTTGACACATAATAAAAGCAACCAATCATAAGTACAGTATAATGTTAATTAATAGTTTTTCTCTTTATTTCCGCACTCGTCGTTTTCTCGTCGTGCTTGAAATGTTATAGCGTAGAAGATAGGCTTTAATTCTGGTTTAAAACAGAGATTACTCTTTCTCATGGTGGATTCCAGTTCGGTATAGTACGGTATACTACACTCAGTGCTAAATTCTTCTAAATTTTCTAAGCAATTAAAAGCGTAACTCTCTCCCGATAATCACACTAGTGTGACTCAAATTCACACCATTGATGATCAAAGACGTGGAGATGTGAGAAAGAGCCGAGGTGGACACCGAAGAGGAGGAATCTTCAAGAGATCGCCAGAGTGCGAGAGAAGAAGAGAAGCAGCAGCCACCGTTGGAATGGAATGCTCAGGAGAAAGGAAGAAGAATGTGGAGGAAAGGGTTTGAGAGAACGAGAAGGGTTCCAAGAAGCGTATCACACGCAACTCCAGGTCACAGACTTGGACTACTAGTCCACCGCCACCTTATCAAATGCCTTTCCCTGTAAACATAGCGCCACCAAAATGACGGCGCTCTGATTATGAGACTCACTATTCGGGGAATTTGGTGCTCAGAAGGTTAAAGAGCTTTGCTAAATGAATTCAGGCTCTCCAAATGTATCAGTCGAATGGTATAGCAAATGTAGACTGAAAATAAACACGAAAAAGACAGACAGGTCATAAAATTCACAAGGCCAAAGGTAGTGACACCGATGTGCCCTGTGCATCAAAATTAAGCAGCAACCGATCGACTGGCAGGATACAGTAAAATACCTGGTAATTACGCTTGACAGTAAATTAACTTTTAAAAATCAGGTACAAATAGCAATTGGACATGCCATAGGAGCAAGATCCTCCCTTTCGCCCATAACTAATAACAACGCCAATCCAGAAAAGAATAAAAATAACGATATACGAGACATATATTAGACCAAAATTCCTATATGCCTCACCGGCCTGGGCAGGAATGCTTAATTCACTAGAAAAGTAAAAAGTAACAGAAAGAAAAATAATAATATCCATATTCCACATTCCATACTGTATAAGCAACGATACGCTTTATCGCAAAACAGGCATCACTCAAATAAAAAACACAACTACAACAAACTAAAAGATAATAGTTTAGGAAAAATAAACCTCCTAGGATAGAATAAAATTCTGGCAACTGACAAACACAAAAGACCCGAAAGGGTGATCGAAAACTAGAGGCAAGGGTAGCTTTTAAAACCGGTAGAAAAAGAAGCAGGACACCGAGCAAAAGTTTTACATAAAAAAAGCAACCTCTGATAAAATTAGGACCACCCCCACTCAGGCGTTCCCGGTGAACAGCGGACATTAAATTTTCTCGGGATTCTAACCGGGCAAGAGTTGGCCCCACAGTTTCGACAGGGGAGTTTCGACAGCTGACTCCGCTGTCGTCCTTAGGGTGATGAGAGCCTTGAAAAACGTTGACAGGATTTTTCAAGGTACTCATCACCCAGAGGACGACAGCGGAGTTAGCTGTCGAAACCTCGGCATGTAGCCTACTCTTACCCGGTTAGAATCCAGAGAAAATTTCATCTTATAGAGCTCTGTTAACTTTCACTAGCTATGCTCCACCTGGAGAACATGTTCAGTAGCTAAGTAACGAAGCAAGTTTGAAATGTGAATAACAATACGTGCAGTGACGAGCAACAAGTTTAAAAAAAAATGTTCATAAATGTGCAAGAGTGAGCCAACACTATGAAAAGAATTGAGATAGGCATCGCTATTTCCGTGGTAATGAAAGAATAGGCTTTACCTCTAAAGGATATTTTTAGGGGAGCTGCTCCTCAAAAGACGTTAATACATAGGAACAACTCCTTACTACTATGGTATCACATGTATAAAATAAGAAAGATAGATTGTAGGGCCGATAGTTTTTAACCCTTAAGAGGTCGCGCACGGTCTAAAAGACCGGGTGGCTCTAAAAGTTGCAATTTAAAAAATAATTATCTCATTGTAAACTCTGGCCTTTTGAGTACCTTCATAATAGTCAATATTGCGTCAAAAGACAATGTATGAGTTCTCCCTGTGCGACAGCTAATTTTTCATAATTACTTTTTCCCCATTGCGCACCATTTATTTCGATATGTGAACGGGAGAGGTCGCGCACGGTCTAAAAGACCGGGTGCCTGAAACTATTTTCGTAAATATATTTCAGAAGTATTTCACCCCAAAACTTTAAATAACATCATCTATAAACTCGATGGTTTCAGATGATAAGGTGCAAGGACTATTTGTACCATCTATTTTTTATTATTCTGTTTTTTTCGACCCATGTTTGCCTGGGATAGCCCACCTACGGCCTGAAATGTGAATCCGATGCTGTGCCCGCCTATCCATCTCGTTGCCTAACCCTTATTCATTATCTTACATATAATTACATGTATACATACTAGCTCTTATGATGTCACATCACAAGCGTTACATGTATTTACATTGTGGTGTCTGCATTTCTGCGAGCGCGTGGCGCAGATCCGACCCACCTCGCTGTCTTTGCTTTGGCGAATAATGAAACACTGGTGAAATGCCTGTCCATTCAGTCTCTACTTGTGGTTGAGAGCAGTTGACCTCGTAGTCTTATGAAGTGAACTTTTTGTATTTACTGTTTTTACGTTTTATAAGTACTGGGCAAACGTTTACTTTCGCATATTCTTATTATCCTTGAATAAATTGATGGTAGTAGCCTGTAAGTATTCAGCACGTCCCATTATTGTGCATATTTTCGTAATTTACAGTCGTACTTATTTCAAATATTTGTATATCCATTCTAGGTAGCAATTCAATCGCTAGTGTAAGTTGGTTTTTTATGAATCACAAAAATATTTTGCCTTTTTTTACTCTGGTGATTTATGGAAATCTAGCGTCAAAATACGTTCATCTTTCCAGCAGAAATGGAAGGTGCGAATATTTTAAATCGCTAATTATCTTACTTATTGACGCCACATTTGCGTTGTTTCTGTGTTGTACAAAAAGCTTTGTGTATACTATTTTCTCCGAGCCCCAAACACTCGCCATGACTAATCTAGAGGACAAGGAAGTGTAAAGGATCAGGTTTCTTCTGCAAAGTGAGACAGGTGAAGAGGAAATAATTGCAAGTGATACAGATGAGGAGGACATACTAGAGGAAAGAGACCATGATACGCTTTGCGAAGAATCTGCTGAAGAGTGTGATAATGACAATGTGGAACAATCTGATTCAGTGCATTACACCGGAAAAGACGGAACAAGTGAGTGGAGTGCTCTTCCCACTAGTCGATCAGTGCGCAACAGTGTAGTAAGTATAGTGACAGGTTCCACAGAAGTAAAAGCGATTGGGTGAAATGCCAAATCCTCAATTGAGTCGTGGGCGTTATTTTTCCCTGGCATGGCCATTGACAAAATTGTCAAATATACTAATACAAGCATTGCTAAGAATTAGCCTAATTATTCTCGCGCGAGAGATGCTAATTACACTAATATTATTGAAATTAAAGCCTTGTTTGACCTTGTATATTTAGCAGGTGTTTTGAGGGCATCACATCAAAATCTTGAGGACCTCTGGGCAGTATATGAAACAGGTATAGAGCAGTTTTGCGTTGCAATGTCTTAAGTTTTTGATGCATGTATTGCGGTTTGATAATATAAATGTAAGGAACGACAGGAAAAAATGTGACAAACTAGCTCCAGTACGAAGTATTTTCACTCATTTTGTCAACCGGTGCATGGCGCATTACACAATTGGGAAATACGCGAACATAGATGAGATGTCAGAAGCTTTTCGCGGCAGATGTGGTTTTAGACAATACTTGAAAAATAAACCAGCAAGGTACGGAATCAAGATTTATTCTTTAGCAAATTACCTCATATTTTCCACTCTAAATATGGAAACATATGCTGGCGAGCAACCTAACGGAGATTTTGCGGTAGACAACAGCCCGCTGAAAATTGTGCAAAGATAGATACGTCCAATTTCAGGATCCCGTCACAATGTAACTTTTGACAACTGGTTTTCCTCGGTTCCACTAGCAAAACAAGCTGTAATTGACAAGATGAAACTTGTTGGAAATTTGAGAAAAAACAAACGAGAAATACGGCACATGTTTGTAAACACCAAACACCGTGAACCGCATAGCAGCCTATTTGAATTTGAAAAAAACTTGTACACTTCCGTCTTACGTTACGGAAAAGAACAAGGAAGTTATGCTGTTGTCTTCAATGCATGACGATGATAAATGATAGAGATACTAATAATTCAGCAACGTCGTAAATACTTACATTTTATATTGCAACCAAAAATGGCTTTGACACCGTTGATCAGCTGAATGGAACGTATTCAGTAGCAAGGAAAAGTTGTCGTTGGCCATTGACTGTATCTTTTTCGCTTGTAAACATATATGCAATAAATGGATACACATATTATATTTCAAAGTAACACTGGAATAAGATGAACAGGAGAAAGTTTCAGAAAACATGAAGTAAATAACTTTTGATAGATTACTTAAAAATTAGAGCTGCCTCAGAAAATCTACCTACCAGCCTAAAAGTAAAAAATAGGAATCTCTTTGGTATTCCCAATGAGAAAATAACGCCGCAGAGGGATGTAGGCCCAGGAAGATGCGCGTTTTGCTCATAGAAATAGAATAAAAAAAGCAGCAAAGACTGTGCAATATGCTCAAAATGTATTTGTAAAGAGGACACTACTTGCGTCGATTGCGCGGAAGTTGAAAATAGAAAGGATAAAAAGATGTGATGTAACAACATAGCTCTGACGATGATAAAAAAATCCTAATGTGATTCAAATCATAAAAAGTTTTGCATATTTATCTCTAATAATCTATTTCTTAATTTAACACAGGTTACAATATAATTCAAAGTGAATTTACGGTGGAGTCAAAATGTATTTATCATGTCAAATTTCTATAAAATACGTAAATAATTATGTATTAAATTTATTACTACTTATTAAATATACTGTTAGTATGTGTTAACTTTTAAATACATTAAATTTCAATAAATATATAAATATTTCAAATTTTTGTTAACACGGTCATTTAGACCGTGCGCGACCCCTTACGTCCCAATACACCGCGCGACCTCTTAAGGATTAAAAGTAATTTTTTCTGCGTACGATTAGGGAACATAATAGCGATGATCGATTTCGCAAATAATGACAATGTTTAAATTATGTAGCGTTGTTTTTTTAATTTTTTAATGGAATGATAGTACATTTTGTTTTTATGTATATTATTTTGTAATATCTATTGCATATTCGCATGAGTGCTCTCTTAAAAATGTTCTCCGCGATGCATGAGTGCGGAGTCTATGCTGCATGAGTATAGAGATGCCTAGCAGCTATATTACATGCGAATTTATTTCCATGCACGCCATTTAATGTAACTTAGAGGTAAACAGGGAAATACCTTGTAACAGTGTGACAGTGTGTTTCACGGTTGGTGCATACCTCATTTGGAATCACCCGCTGCCAGACACCACTGAGGTGGCTTGCAGGGTATCGCTTATAGCAGCGTATTTGGATTTAACGTGGATTTAAACCGAAGAAAAAAGTATGGAAGTTAAAGAAAGTACATGGCACGGGAATGAGAAAGCCACTATGATAAGTCAGTCAACAATACTTATAACAGAATTAAACTTCGCATAAAGCACACCTCTTTTTAAGAACCATCGACTAGTTTATACGCAATTCATGCCTATTTTTTCATTTCATTTCTGCTCTCAAGGAAATTCCTCGTGAAAACGACGCGTGCTAGTCATCGAAATCGATTGAAGCTATTGAAAAGACGTTTTCAATAAAAAAGAACAATTTTTTTATTTTACCTAAACTATGAAGATTTGATTCTTCAGCTCTCGCGTTTATTCTTACCTGTTGGAGAACGGTCAACGGTATTTTCCTCTCTTGCATTCGATTGAGAACCTTGGCCAGAAAATGAGAAGAAAACGAAGGATATTGCTGAAGAAAGGAATGTATACTAGCTAATTCAGACTGCCTCGTTCCTGAGCAAGAAAGACGACGAGGAAATTCCAAGGCCACGAGTATCTAAAGATAAGCGACTTGAAAGAGAGAACACAATAAGCGAAACCGAAAAATAGAGAACATTTTACGGGAGATCCTGTTTTAACGTTGCAATGTTATAGTGAATTTTTTTGGAAAATACCGGTCGCAATGTCATGTTATTTTCTTTGATTGAAGTGGCAACCATAGGAGAGGCATTTGTAGGCGAACCAATGGATTTATCCCATCACTTGCGGACGTCTTGTATTTTCTCCGCTGCAACTGCGTGTCGGAGAAATATGCTTGGGAGAGTGTATTCACCCCTTTTGTAGCGCGGGTGATTAGGATTAGATCAGTGGTTCTCTCAACCTTCCTCATCCCGCGACCCTTTAATACAGTTCCTTATGTTGTGGTGACCCCACGCCATAAAATTATTTTCGTCCACCTTTGGATATATGTTTTCAGGTGTTATCGGTCGATCCCTGTGAAAGGGTCGTTTAACCCCCAAAGGGGTCGCGACCCAAAGGTTGAGAACCACTGGATTAGAGGGTCCCAATCGCTTGAGCTGACCTTTTTTTCCTTTAGGCTGGGGAAGCATTTCACTGTGGAGCAATAGTGGAAATGCCAATCCACCTAAGTACTTATTAAACTTACGTGGAACTTTAAGTGAATCCGTATTCTATATTCATTTTATAGCTGTTTACCGACCAATTGGTGCATTAACTCCTTCGTTTTTAGCCAATTTGTGCTATATCATTGGGCCAATATATTGGCGATAAATGTTGGTAAAGTCCAATTATTTACTCACAATTAGTAAGAAATGAAGTCATAAACCTCCAATCCGGAAATTCCCAAACCCCTAACTACTCTTTGGATGGAGGGCCTCATTCCTGAATAATAAAAAAACAATGCCTTCTTTGGAAAATTAGGGTCAATAACTTAAAGGAGGACTAAAAAAGGGAAGAATGCGACGTCGGAAAGTACGTTTATTCCCTAGTGCCCAAAATAATAGCGTAATTATGTTTCCTGCATTTAAAGGCACCTCTATATATTGCAAAACACTACGCCCTCCTCCTTCATGGCCCCTCGCTACCCCCCTAACCTCCCTCGACCCCCCCCAGCCCCCTCATCGCATATAGTTCACACGGTCGTTAACTCCCTCCTCCGGAATTCAATTAGTTCAAGGGTGGCAGAAGGAAACAACGGGGGACAACAAATGTGGACTCCTTTCCACTTCAAAGAAAGCGCTCCTCTTCCTGCATTTATGAGCGCAACTCACTCTCTCGCCGTGCTTTTTGTCTCACACATTCAAAGACACGCCTTTCTTTCTTCTCTCTTGTGGATCGATGTATAACTTGAAGATGCCATCCACGTTCCCGTCCACCCGCTGGCACGTAGTACGTCTTATAACAAGGTCTCTCCCACCCGCAGAAGACGCCTCACTCAGTCACCGCTGCTGCTTTGCCTCCTTCCCTACGCCCACCTCTCAACACGACTCTCAAGCCAAGGGACCTCATAGGACCACTCCCTCAAAATCCGTCCTTCGAGCCACAGGCGAATACTACGTTCAGAGATCACATACTTTCCACGAAACGGTGTTTCATTAGTGGCTGCATTTTCGTCCATTTGAAGTGCTCGGGCGAAGCTGGTCATGTCGAGTTCAGCGTCTGTTGCTCGCTGGTACAGGGGGTGGGAACCCCTCGGGAGAATTGAAAGACTTATAACTTCCTCATTTTACTTTCTGCAATCTCAGTTACTCTGTTTGCATTGGCAATATAAATATAAAAAAACAACATATCCTATTTGTTTTGACTCACGTAGCCATTTAAATTATAAACTTCTACCGAAAGGATGGTGATGAAGTATTGGAAAAATTGCCGGAAGAAACAAAATCCACCTAGACTGAGAATCGAACCTAAGATCTCGGACTTGCCTGCCTAATTATCAAGTTCCCTTGCATCATGCTAAAACTTCCCTGAGAGAATCGTGGATTAGGAAGACTGTTAAGCATGGTGGTCTGCGCATCAGCAAGCCGACGGCCTGTTGCTCAACTCCTATCCCAGGCGGAATTTTTTCATTGAAAAGAGAAAAATATCCATGGAGACCAAATCGTATAAAATGTGAAGGAAATAAAACAATTCTATTTTTTACGCTTGAAACGAAAAATCCACAATCGAAATGATGCAATTATGATTATTAGTACTCATGTATAGGACATCAAATGAGCTGTGAAATGCTTTAGGACTTATTTTGATTCTGCGCTGAAATAGGCTCACCACCATGTTGACTTTCATTTTGATACCACTGGGCCGAAAGCACCGTTCCTCAATATCACAAAAATAATTAATATCTATATTCCATTTGCGTTTAAATTGTATTGTAATTATTACATTGCATCGCGGGTACTAAAACAAATTTCTTTTATTTACAAGTTTGCCATATCTAATTTAATATAAGAAGCGTTCATTCTTTCATCTTTCTTTAGAAATTCGTGGCCATATTTTTTGTTTTGGAATAATATTATATTCGGCTTTTTTCAACCAGTTTCCTTATCATCTACCCACTATGAAAATAATTTCAATTCATTATTTTTTGCACATGAAGGGAAAACCCCTAAGGCTTCAACGGTTGTCATGTGAACGAGCACGAAGATGTGATGCATACCATGAGAGTCATCTTACAGCGATCCTACCTGGTGACGTCACCAAACTTAGAAAGCCGTATTTCAATGAAAAAATCCACCTATCACAAAAAATGAGTACTAAAAAATATGCTACATGCTTGAGTTTTATTTTTTTAAATGAATACCTACATATTTCTCTCAATAAAACATAAAGAGTTCAAAATTGTTGAAAGCATATATTTTGATTTAAAATTGACAATAATAAAATAATGGCTGACCAAATGCCTACAAGGGAAAATTTTTTAATTGATGATACTTCAGTCGTTAATTTTGAAAATAGTTAGCACATGTGACTCGAAAGAACGTTAGTTAATATGAAAGATAAAATTTGAATTGATTTTATTCCTAAAAATACGATAAACATGCTACAAAAATTTGAAGCCTAAAACTTTCAAAATATCCCGAGTTTTAAATGCTTGTTAATAATTTACCAACAAACTTAGAGGATAAAAAAAATTATTTTTCCGAAAATATGTAATAAAATAGGCAAACAATAGAAAACACAATTAAACACTTGTCGCATTCCAACCTGCATTTTCCCGATCATAAATGTGCCCGCCATAAAACTTTTTCAATTCTTTGCCAATGTGAAAGAGCTGAACAACCAGAGTATGAATACCAGCTAGACTGAAGGAAATGACGTCCGTTGTGGTCCACTTGGAACCAAGAGTGTACTTTTGAATTGGAATCCACTTCTCCACTATATTCGGCGCCCGAGGGGGTGAACGGGGAGAAGGGGGGGGAGTGAAAGGCCACCGCATTCATTCCTACCCGAGGAGTCTTCCCTCCCCCGCCCCCCCCCCCTCCCCGAGGCATAAACAGAAGGCAGGAAGGAGCAGAGTGGTCGGAGTGGAGAGAGAGGGCGAAAGAGGAATTCTTTCATGGGAATCAAGAACGGGCAGTTCTTCAAAAGAAGAAAAATATGTCATTGCTTCCTCAGCAGCAGCTGGGAGGAGAGCGAAATGGACCGAATTGAGATGGGCCACCCACACACACACATATATACGTCCGTGTGTTTTGCCTCGAAGGCGGAGGGGGGCATTGAGAGGAAATGAAACAAGCCACATTCTGGACATTACTGTAATTGCAAATTCCTCCAGGCAGCTACCAGCTACCCCCTCCTCAATCCTTAGGGCATCGGGCCACCTACTGGCCCAATATCCCCGAGGGTCGCGGAAGTGCTCTGCCATTCGTTGGCAGAATTTGGACCCCGGAAGTCAAGAATCTCTGTTGCGCGTAACTCCCGTCTAACTTATTTCACGCTCTTTGCCCCGCGCGAACAACGAATGTCGGGGGGAATGGATTCATGTAGACGGTACTTGTCCAAATACTCTTACTTCATCCCTCGTGAAATTTTAAATTTTTTGAAATCCCATGTCTAGAATGCATTTCTCTAAGATGTAATTTGTCAGAGAAAACCAAAGTAACAAGAAAGAATTTTTGTGCATGTATGGAAAAATCTTAAGGAAAATAAACTTATTTACAAAAGTATACGAACTCCTGTAGGGCTAGAAAGAATATTATCTGCATTGGCTGTTTTTCATCTTCTTTGTACGAAGGAAAATAACGTAATTATTACGGATTTAGATGACAACAATAAGTAGTTAATCGTAAAATATTTTTATTGCTTATACTTTCCTTCTCCTTCACTTCTTTTGTGTTTCACAATTGAATTTCATTATTTGCATCACGATTAATTATGTAAAACATTGCATTTTCGCGAATGATGAGCATTTTTAGTCCCTAATAATGCACACGATGCCCGGATTGGTAATTCAATTGAATGGTCAGTTTTTAAGGGAGGCGAAAAATAACCGAGTCCAACGTGTGGGGGGGGAGAGGTTGTGGGGAGGAGGATAAGGATAACTAAGGAGGAACGGAGGAGGAGGAGGTGTGGAAAGAGTGCAGGCGCAGAGCATTATTAAATGCGCGTTCTTCAAGAAAGGTGGCAAGAGAGAAGACATAGTTGGGACGTCCAATCTGACAGAATGATTGCTGAACTTGAATTACTCTCCATAGAGCACCCGACTAGGGATCAACATTCCATTGAAATATGTCACCCACCACCAAATATTTAGCCACGAGCCCATGGGACGTCCGTACAAAAACCACCACTCCTGCTCCATTCCCAATTGGTTTGGCCCGCACTACACGTGAGTGGGACCAACGAAATGGGGTGAAATTATCCCAATATACCTGCCGAACCGAATCGAAATTTGACACTAACTGCCAGTACAGGCAAAAGTTGTCCAATGTAAATATTACTGTGCTCAAATGGTTGGGTAGGCACCGGTGGAACTCGTGGAGCAGCCACCTCGTCGTGGTGAGCACTGGGTAGTTTCAGCAGGGAACTAGCGAAGAACTGCAGGTATTCACAACAGCACAATATGCCAAATTGCATCGTCTTTCAAGCTAAAACTTACGCTATGTCAGTCATTTTTATAGTCTTTTAGTCGCTACAAATTCCATCTCAAACAGCATATATGAATAAATGTGAAGTTAAACAATACTACATCCTTCAATAGCCGCAATTATCTCCCGGACACATGTTGTGGAATGGAAGAATGCAACCCGCAATACACGATGATATGCCTGAAAATGCCGAAATTTCAAGGCCGTTGCGCGGAATGAAGATATTAATTTCAATTGATAAAATTTTACATAAATAATATGTGGCTCAAAATACAACTTTTGCCACCAGCATGAACTTCGCCCAACGAAAATGAGTTTTTTCACTCCACCCCACTGCAGGTAGCTTTCGATAAGATCACGAACTATTCAATGGCCTTTATATATTCACACACACTTAAATTACGGTATTTTCGTATGTTTATGGGTTTTGGCACAGATCACCGGGTAGTAATCCTTAAAAATATTGCTTTCAATGACATTGTTAGGAAGGGAAACTGTGATTTCTCGCGCACTATTGTTATCTATTCTTTAAAGAACCGGTTAACCATTGTTGCTTAGGAATCCAATTCCGTAAACCCTTAATGTTGGAGATTCGTATGCGCTTCATTGCCAAAGCATCTCACCTCATATTTTGTCGTGGACACGTCTTTTAAGTAAATATGGCAACGAATGACGGGACGGGAACTCCGAAGTAGCATTTGCGTTTACTGGAATGATGCATTAAAACATTTTGACCCATCACGCGATTGAAATGTCTGTGATCTTCAACGATTGGGAAAGAAATTACGGAAGTAGAATCTAATCGAGTCAGCGCTTTGCTAACGCGAGAGTTGGGCGTGAGCCTGCGAAACCTGGCAACCTATTCTAACGTCTATGAATATTTATACATATTTAAGCAAGTAACTATGCACGATTTCACGTTTGATTTCTCTTACCAACCCAGGTTTCGGCATATTATGCCATTCTCAAGGAATTGAGAAAGGAATAAACCATGAGTTTTTCTAGTAGACTCCCGATGAATTGCGTTTAAACGAATTTTTTCCAAGCTTTCGACGAGTAAGGGTCAATGCATCTACATCTACATAATAATACCTTGTGAGTCGCCACATGAGTATTTGGCAGGGAGTGTTAGAACACTAGTCGCGTAAAGGTGTGAAGGAGAATATTATAGGAAGGTGAAAACGTTAAGTGTACTTTGGCAGTGCCTTCAGTGGATCTCAGTTTTTATCATGACCACTTATTATGCGTGAGAAGTACAAATGTTTATACCTATCTGCCCGAAAAAGGAATATCTGTTATTCCATCTTTCCTACCAGACAAATAAATGTAGTGCGGTGTAAAAATAGTATCATCTGTGTCACACTGAAATACACCTGTTCTGAATTTTTCAAGCAATCTAAGCCCAACGTGTAGCCTCCGAGTCTCTTAGTGGTTACTATCCTGATTCCTTATAAATGTAGTGAAACTTTCTTTGTTCACTCGTAGCATTTTCTTACGAAAGGCAAACATTTACTTTGAATTTTATTTATTTTTTCAAATCAAATCTTTCAAATCAAATGCTCGCGGTGTATTGAAGGTGTAGCCTAGCTTGAGCAAAGTAGTACTTCTCCTTCACTTTTTATCCGAGGACCTTCCTACTATACGCTTGGCAAATCCTAGTTTCTTTAAATATGTGCCAATATGTGAAATATTACTCAATATTTATTCAATTCTATGCCATTTGCCTCTGATACATATTAAACGAAGCCATGTTTTTGATAAAAACTTATATACACACGATATATTTTGTTTATCACCGAAATATACTCGCTAGAACATTGTGGTCGCAAGACAGACATCGTGGAATTTTTTTTCTCGCGCCCGAAGTGGTTGCCATCCGTCGCAGTCTTCCAAACTCACGTTGCGTGTCTTGAGGAACCAACTGAAGGTCCCCACACGCATCGTTTGTTGTGTAACCACCTATTCTTACAAGACCTCATTTCTATCGATCGTCTGATTGGTCACGTAGCAATTGGGTAGGAATTGATGAACTGCAAATGGGACAAGCGCCGTCATCTACCTTGTGCCCCATTTACGGACTAATGAGATGATTTATTTCTTTGAGTACATGCACAGCAGATGGTTACATAATAATAAATCAATTTATAATTTTTTTAAAGAATTAAATTGAAAGCATGTATATGCATCACCATTTTTCCTATGGAAATATAATCCTGATGGTAACCCCAAAACAGGATTCTCTCTTATTCCGCATCCAATTTATTTGTATTCCACCAACTTGTTCGTACTTACATAATTCCAGCTAAAGTGTAAACGTTCATGGGTGAAATAACAGGTATTAATATATTGTTAATGCTTTATGACAAATAAGAACGTATCCACGTCAAGACTTGAGTTAGGGTCTCATGCCAATTGATTTCAAATAACCACCCCTTTTGGAGGGATTTATTTACAGAATGAAAGTCACAACTCCTGAATGGGAAGGTATAGAATGAGGAAGGGAAATCTTACATAAGAGTCTATCCTCGTCGAAAAAAGATGCCAGATAATCAAATCATTGAGTAATTGCCAGACATAATCGTCCCCAGCTTCCGTCGAGATGACAGGTGTTAACGGACGGTGGATGTCATTGGTAATGCGCTTTCTTACAGGGTCGTACGAGCGTAAAGATTGTATTCGAGTAGCTGAGGTATTCATGGAGACATGGAGGGAGATTCTCACGTGACCTTGCAGTAACCCCTGAAAGAGAAGGGAATTGGCTCCTCCTAGTAAATCCTTTTTTGAGGATCAGGGGCACGACCACACACGCGCATCACAGCGATTATAAATATATCCGCCAAGAGACCAAAGAAGGCGGGATCGCCCTCCCCGACGGTGACCCTCCACAACACCTCGCCCCTTCCGTCTCCTCTCACGCCGGATAAGGCTTTCGAAGGAACTGCTGTCTTCGCATCCTGATGTTCGCTTGTTTTATACGGCCCCGCCCACCCCTCAGGGAAGATCTCCACGTCCCTCAGCTATCTCACGTCCGTGCGGCACGCGATATGACTCAAGGAGGCCGGAGGGGGGGGGGGGGGGTTTGTAAGGGTTTGTCGTGACGTAACTCTTTCTCCCACTCTTGAAATACCACCCCGGCTCCCCATTTACCATTTTCTTTTTCCTCTTATAGACGCACGTTATAAATTACACACGTTCCGCCTTTCTTTGTGCCCACTTCAGTCCATGAGATTTCATCAGGGGTATCGTACGTAAACCATTCATCAATTTTACTGTTTCTTGCATAGAAAGTAGAAAAACTTGGCTATTCCCTTATATCCACTTAAGAGCCTGGACCACTTCAATGACGGAAGGTAGCCCTTAATTTTTCTCTTTTTTCGATGAAATTATTGAGTGGAGAATGTAATTCATGACGAAATAAATGAATTAATGG
The DNA here is from genome assembly GCA_963573305.1 of Pyrrhosoma nymphula. Taxonomy (NCBI): domain Eukaryota; kingdom Metazoa; phylum Arthropoda; class Insecta; order Odonata; family Coenagrionidae; genus Pyrrhosoma; species Pyrrhosoma nymphula. The sequence goes on from OY754336.1 coordinate 134,491,692, forward strand.
AACCAATGCCACTGGAATAAAAGGTAGGGTACACGAAATGATTAATCATGGAAGTAAGTATGGGTAAGTGCGAATGGATAGTGGCGGGGAGAGAGAGGTGGCTATTGGGCTATTAATTCAATGGGCTAGTGTATATATATACCTTCCCCAGGGCAGTACTAACTGCTCACTTCTAGAGCTGACGAAGGACCAACTGGTTCGAAACGTTCCGTAAGAACGAATTCTTTATCTTTTCCTATTTCTCCTACCTCCTGTAAGTTTGAAATTATATATTTGTGGCCAATTGGCGAAAACTTCCAAAGATTATATATATATATATATATATATATATATATATATATACCGGGTTCGAATCCCGGCTAAGGTGAAATTTTTTCTGTCTGGATTTGACTCATTTTCATCTTCCCCACCATACCCTGTGTTCGTCCTTTTATGTGTACCTATCCATTTCCATTTTCCTATGAATGTATGAATTTATTCGCGCCTTTGAGCGTCATTTTCGTATGATTGAGTATATATATTGTAACGGTTGGCTCTGCTCGAGAAAGTCGCCCCCTTCAATAATTCAATCCTGAAGGACTCGGGTTCGACGGACAGTACCGCATCACTATCCTGCGACCGCCAGGCCAACCCCGAAAGGCAATCGCACATTAACAGGACAGGAAATATAATAATTCAGGTTCCGATAAAGAATCGGCAATCAGCTCCTCCTAGATGGAAATAAAATGCGGCCGCGCTCAAAGTCCCCGTCTGCCACGGCAAGCACCTGGATCGTCGCCCGGCAACTAAATGAGCCCCCTTTTACCTGGGACCAAGGAATTTCAACTGACAGTAAGAAAATGCTCGTATAAATTCATTTAACCCAGTTTAATGAACATTGAAAAACATAATATAGAAAAACGACGTATGAAAAATATACCTTGATGAGGTGAGGGATTCTTGGCTGAACATGAACATGTATGAATAACGGAGAAAAAGACAACTTTTACATATACCACTGAATTTATTAAAAACGACCCGGGTTTCGATGTAAGTTCACATCATCATCAGGCAAAAATTTAACAGAAGCGCAAGCCTGATATACTAGAGATAGCCAGGTGAGGGAGGGGGTGTGGGGGGGGGGGGAAAGAAGGGGGGAGGGTTAAGGGAACCGGGAAGAGGGAAGGGGGGGGGTTGATTGTGGGTGACGGACTAAGAGGACAAAGGGGAGGGGGTTAAAGCTTTGAGAATGGGGGAAGAGGCCGGGAACATACATTCATTGACAAGGAATTTATCACGGTCAAGTTGTTTCTTAAAAATCTCCAGCTGTTCTAAAGCATTCAGCTTTCGCTTGTCATTGGTAAAATGGAGAGGTAACATAGTAAAATCACTTTTACGTCCATGGGTTAAAAGATGTTTGGCGAAGTTGCTTCCGTTAAAATTAAAATTTTTAAAATCCCTTGTATGCTCCGTTTGTCTAATTTTAAAATTTCTACACGTCTGTCCCACATACCGTCCACCGCAATCACTGCATTCCATTAAAAAAAACGCCACTTTTCTTCTGAGGGTCAATCGGGTCCTTACAGTTCACTACAAGGTTCTTAATATTAAATGGAGTTTTTAATGCCACTTTGAAACGGTCACTCGGTATCAATTTCACCACTCGAGAGGAAATCTCTCCGAAATAAGAGATCGAGCACCACTTTTTAACGGGGGGTTCTATTTTATTATACAAGCTTGCAACGATTAATTTTATCCTTTTTTTGCGAACCAGTTTGTCTATTAGTGTGTGTGGATAGCCGTTATTGACTGCAATCTGCTTGATGGTGCGGAGTTCTTTTTCAAAGTCCGAGTCCTTCAGTGGAATTATGAAGAGGCGGTTGATGAGGGCGTGGAAAGCAGAGAGTTTTTGGTGGTAAGGATGTCTGGAATCTGCGGGTATGACATGGTCGGTGTATGTGGATTTACGGAATATTGAAAATTTATGCCTCCCTTCTTCTAAGGTGATCGTCAAATCTAAGAAATTGATTGATTTGTTGAATTCCATTTCGCGAGTAAAAGAAATAGCTGGATGCAAGGTATTAATAAAATTAAAAAGATTATCCAGTTGTCTGTCGGTTCCATTCCATAAAATTAAAATGTCGTCCACATACCGAAACCAATAAATAACCCGCGCTGTAAATGCGTTACCTACATTAAAAAGTTTGGTCTCTAAGTTATCTAAAAACATTTCGGCAAGCAAAGGGGAAAGGGGTGATCCCATAGCCAAACCTCCAGATTGTTGATAAAACTCGTTATTGAATTTGAAATAATTTTGAGCCACACAGACTTTAAGTAAAACCGAGAATTCTTTCACAGCTGCTTCCGTGTGACCCTTCGCTTTTAGTAGCTTGAGGGCGACGTCAACAGCCTCACTGGGTGGCACACTAGTGAAGAGGTTCTTGATATCAAAGGACACCAGCCTGGCCTTCGGGGGAACGCTGATGTCTTGGATTTTTATGGTAAGATCTTGGGAGTTCCTCACCGCGCGTAGCGGCTCGAAAGACGAGAATCCTAAGAGGAGGTCGTTCAATTTCTTGGCCAGTTTGTGAGCTGGGGCTCCGATGCTTGAAACCACCGGTCTAATGTGAGTCCCCTGTTTTTGTAATTTCGGCAAACCGTAGAGGAGAGGGGGAAGAGGATTTGAGTCCACATAAAGTGAGCGACTCCGAAGAGGGAAGAGTAGTGGGCTACTCCGGATGGCGTCACGTATGGCACCCTGGAAAATTTTTTTAAAAATTTTAATTTTAACGGAAGCAACTTCGCCAAACATCTTTTAACCCATGGACATAAAAGTGATTTTACTATGTTACCTCTCCATTTTACCAATGACAAGCGAAAGCTGAATACTTTGGAACAGCTGGAGATTTTTAAGAAACAACTTGACCATGATAAATTCCTTGTCAATGAATGTATGTTCCCGGCCTCTTCCCCCATTCTCAAAGCTTTAACCCCCTCCCCTTTGTCCTCTTAGTCCGTCACCCGCAATCAACCCCCCCCCATTCCCTCCTCCCGGTTCCCTTAACCCTCCCCCCCCTTTTCCCCCCCCACACCCCCTCCCTCACCTGGCTTTCTCTAGTATATAAGGCTTGCGCTTCTGTTAAATTTTTGCCTGATGATGATGTGAACTTACATCGAAACCCGGGTCGTTTTTAATAAATTCAGTGGTATATGTAAAAGTTGTCTTTTTCTCCGTTACGATGGAATACCACACAGTTAACCTTGAAAATGTAATTGCTCTATGCATGAATAATTATGAGGAAAAGCAAAACAATTTAACAAATCAATAATCAAATAAACAATCGATGTAACAACGACCATGAATAATTTAACAAATCGTCCTTGCGAGCAATAGTTGCGGGTCAAGAACCGACTCTGAGTTCTTCCATCAGCCAAGTATTTCTTGATTCTAGCAATTAACGAAGGCACACGGGATTAACTTCTGCCACGAATGGGAATTATGGGGATGTCTGAGGGACGTTTCACAATTGGGACAAACCGTTCCGGATGATGATGTACTCCTGGTGAGCCGGACGTCGCGATCAGCGCGATCACCGGCGTCGTCTCCCGGTGTAGGGTACACCACCGCTCCGGTTTTTCAGAATCCGGATGTATTTTAGCCAGTCAGCCAGACTGGCGACGTCTGTTCCTTTGTCCTCCTGTCCCTCGGTCCAATGTCCGATAGTGACTCTCTCACGGCCACTCTCTCTTTCTCTGTCCTGCTGTCTCTCGGTTGACTTTCCGAGCGAGTGACTCTCTCACTGCCACTCTTTCTGTCCTCCTCCCTCGGTTGACTTTCCAATAGTTACCCTATCACGGCCACCGGCCCAAAACGACTGACTCTCTGCCACATGCACACACTCCTCGTTTATGTCTTAGTTCCAAAATTACACGCACACACGCGCATCGATGGGAGGCTCAAGAACCAGGTCGATCCCTCGCGCGGGAAATATAAAAAAAAACATCATCACACTTACATTTTAAAAGTAACGAAAATAATTTCGTTACATGGCCCCGACTTAAATAAAAAAATCCTTTCTGGCATGTAACATAACATCACAATAAACGAACATTTTGTACTAATTCCTTATTGATACCTAATAAAACCTCTTCAGGCCAGAGGCGATTTTTTACTTAACCAAATCATTAAAAAAAACATTATTGAAAGAAAATAAATAACATTATTGCGTCAAAGTTCCATGGCCAGCCAGTTCAGAAGGGGTGAAATAGGGTTTGAGACTATAGAAATTGTAAGCCCCGACTTCCCGAACCGTCTCATCCACGAAAAACAAGAATTTGGTCCCACTAATCGGGAAATTGTAAATGGCCCAGCAAATAAGTGGAAAAATTTATAGAAGAGCTGGGCGTTGTTATCGGAAACCATCGGTGTACGCAATAACACGCGATCGTTGACCTGAAATTCATGGATTTTTTTCTTTTGATATTTCTTTCTGCGTCGCCCCGATTTATCTAAATTTTGGAGAACTAATTGTTTTACTCGGTTATGATCGAGTTCAGGGTCGTTAATCCAATCAGGTGTTTCGTCATTTTCACGTCTTGGGGGACGACCAAAATGAACCTGAACGGGAGAAAACCCCGTACTTTCATGTACAAGATTATTAAACCACTTATTGACACCAGGTACTAATTTAAACCAGTCCTTATGACTGTTACTGCAATTGGTGCGAAATACGCGAGAAAGTTCCCGCATTACCCTTTCGCTGGGGTGATAAAATGAAATTAGTTTTGACTGTAAACAGGACGGGACATATATTTTTAAATTACGCCGGTCACTACTCACATTAAATAACGATATATCGTCTTGCGAATGAAAACGGCGTTCCCGGCGGGAAATTTTCGTGAATTCATTATCTGTCTCGGGTAAGTCACCCCTGCTTCTTAAATAAATCTTTTGTAAATATGGATCTGCTCGCTGCAGATCTGCTAAGTTTTCTTTTGCTTCCTCATTGAGAGTACCGGCAGCTTCAACGGCTTCTCTGATTTCGTTTTCTGTAGAAGAAGTTTCCCTAATTAAACTCGCAGAACTCCCACTAGTTTTTACGGTCGATTCTAACTCAACCGTGGTTAACTTACGATCATTGATCCTTATTACACTCTCCTTAAAATCGAATACTACTTTGTTTTTCGTTAGCCAGTCAGTACCTAATACAATGGGTTTAATCAAATTTTTAACCACTAATAAGGGCACTTATAATTCATCTTTGCCGATGGTAAGCGTCATCAACACTTGTTTAGTTACGGCGGGGGATTTCCTTCTATTAGCGCATAGCAAATAAGACTTCCTTACGGGAAGCGTGGGAATTTCTCCGCACTGGCGTTTGATAGACGTATACCATTCCTCGTCGATGGCAGACACTTGACTGCCGGAATCAAGAAGTGCACATGACGGAACTTTATGACAAAGTACTCTTATTTCCGGAATATTTCTCCTCCTCTGAATAATCTCCTTTTCCATATCGTCATCAAATAAATCTACCAATGGGTCACCATCTACAACGTAAGCTGCAATCATCCTAGTTACTCCTACGAGGGTTTTCACCTCAGTAACTTCGCCCTGGATGCCCTCGATCTCTCGCCTCACTTCCCGAATGGCCGCCTTTGACTCAACCACGGTTGGCTCCGTACACTCCCGCGACTCTCGAGTCGATGACTCCACGCGAAAATAATTTCGTTACAATATATATATATATATATTTTTTTTTTTCCATTTGCATTCCATATATATATACATATACATATACATATACATATACATATATATATATATATATATATAATATATATATAAATAAATATAAATATACTTTTAAAACACAGGCACACGAAAATTAGAAGGACACTCACAGAATAATTTGCGGACGTTTCGACGGTCAAGCCGCCATCGTCAACGACAAGAGACTAACTAGTCAGTCTGACTGACTAGTTAGTCTCTTGTCGTTGACGATGGCGGCTTGACCGTCGAAACGTCCGCAAATTATTCTGTGAGTGTCCTTCTAATTTTCGTGTGCCTGTGTTTTAAAAGTATATTTATATTTGTGTTTTTATTCGCCGAGTGCGGTTTCTCAGAAGATATTATATATATATATATATATATATATATATATATATATATATATATATATATATATATATACATATATTCATACATTCATAGGAAAATGGAAATGGATAGGTACACATAAAAGGACGAACACAGGGTTTGGTGGGGAAGATGAAAATGAGTCAAATCCAGACAGAAAAAATTTCACCTTAGCCGGGATTCGAACCCGGATCTCCCAATTGCCGGTCAGGTGTGCTCCCAGGTATATATATATATATATATACTAGTAAATGGGTGCTTGCAGTTTGCAAGCTGAAGGCGTAGAGCGTATGATAATACATTGTAAGTAAAACGAAAGCAGTTTAGTTTTACTGCTCATGAAATTTAAATTATTAAGGTTCATTGGTGACATATGAATATAATTATGAGAATATAGCAGTAAATGAATAGTACATAATATATATGCTTTGTTCTTCTTGGTAATCTCTAGATTTTTTCTATAATTTACATGCCATTGAGCAATGTTGATGAAATATATTAGTAATGGAAAATGGTTGCATTTATTTGGCAGTTTTTAATTTAATCGATATCAGCCTAACTAACAATAAGTACAATGCATTTTCACATTTCATTTTTATTTGTGTTGATCTCAATTAATTTAAAAAATTGGACCTTTTAAACATATGTTATATTATTTGAATTAATAATTTCTAAACACATGCGATAATGCACCATGGTTCATTATCGTTTTACATTCTTTGGATTTGTAGATCAGCATTTCCAGGTATATTTCAGAAAGGAGGTGCAAGGATTTAAGTTAACCGGGAACACAGAGGGAATCCCAGGGAAATGGAATATTTTAGCAGGTGTTAATCAATTCATGGCCTCCAACTAATAAATTTTCTAAGCATCCTTTTAATGAGAGAGCTTGTTACTTTTTCCTTGATTTTAATATAATATCAGAGCATTACTACGGTTTATGGACGCGAGAGTGTAATACTATGTCATTGATGAATATATTTTTGATTAATAATTCTATTCCTTTCGTTCATAGTATGCAAGAATACAATGTTAAAAATTACTGTTTACACATGTAATACCATAAAACATCGTAAAACGTGTAGGTCGAAGGCATATTATCGTTAAAAGCTATTGAAATATGCAATTATGCATGCTTTATAGCCAGTATAAGGAACTACAAGCCTCAGGAACATTGATAAAATTGCCTAGCAACAAAAAGGAAAAAAGATCAGAATTTGCATACATTTTGCGTTTAAACTTCATATATTTCAATTTATCGATCGATAGAGAAAACTCGATTGCACGAATTAAATGCTTTGACCTTTTGGCCTCATTTCAGTCAAAGAATGAAACTTGTATCTCAATTATTTCACATTTTAATGAATGAAAGAAAATTACCCTACGCGTAAATAATTCGTTTTTCCCATTTAAACCCATTAAAAAACAAAATCCTATCTGGACTCGAAACTGATGAAAAATATTGGGATTTTCGAATTTTTCCTGACTTGACACCGAATTCCAACCCTCCTTTAAAAATTTCAACCTTCTAGCTTGATTAGAAATGCCCAGGAATTCGTATCAATGAGTGAGTGAGTGAGTGAGTCAGTTTTGTAGCTTTATATATAACTAGTAAATGGGTGCTTGCAGTTTGCAAGCGGAAGATGTAAAGTGTATGAAAGAACATTGTAAATCATTAAAAACGAATGCAATAAGGTCTTACTTCTTATGGAAATGATTTTAGCTGGGTCCATTTCTGACTTAAGAATATAATAATATGAAAATAGCATAAAACGAATGGCTCCATGACATATGTACTTTGTTCTTCTTAGAAATTGCTACATTTTTCCTTTTATTTTCATGCCGTTGATCAATTTTTAAGTAAAATAAATGAAATTAAACATGATTATAATTATTTGGAAATTTAAAATTCAATCAATATCAGCCTTACTAAATACCTAATAGATTTTCACATTTCATTTTATTTTTGCTGATCTCAATTATTATAATTTACATATTAAACACATGGTGTAGTACTTGAATTCATAATTACAAAATCCATGAGATAATTCAGCAGAGAACATTATCATTTTACATGGTTTTGACTTGTAGAATGGCATTTCGAGGTACATTTCAGAAAGGAGGTGCTTGGATTAATGTTTCCTTGAAAAACAGATAGACGGAAACCCGGAATAAGGTGTAAAGATTGTGTCAGAAGTAAAATGGAGGAATCTGGTGCGATCCTAACAGATTCCGTAGACATGAGCAAATGGAGAAGTGTCAAAGCTACGAAACAGTTTATATATATCATTATAAAACATTGTAAATCGCATTGGTTGAAGGCATAATATCGTTAAAAGCATTTGAAACACGCTCCGAGAAGGTTGAGTTCTCTTAAATTCAGCCTTTATAGCCAGTATAAGGTACTGGAAGTCTCGGGAACAATGGAAAAATTGCTTAGCAACGAAAATGAAAAAGAATCGAAATTTGCATGTATTTTGCGTTTAAACTTCATATATTTCAGTTTATCGATCGATAGAGAAAAATCGCATGCAAGAATTAAATGCTTTGATCTTTTGGCCTCATTTAAGTCAAAGAATGAAAATTGTATCTTAATAATTTCATATTTTAATGAATGAAAGAAAATTACTCTACACGTAAATTATTCGTTTTTCCCATTTAAACCCGTTAAAAAACAAAATACTATCTGGACTCGAAACCAATGTAAAATATGGGGTTTTCCGATTTTTTCCTGACTCAAAACCAAATTCAAACACTTCCCTGAAAATCTCAACCTTTTAGCTCGATTAGAAATGCCTAGGAATTCGTGTCAATGAGTGAGTGAGTGAGTGAGTCAGTTTTGTAGCTTTATATATAACTAACTAACTAACTAACTAGTAAATGGGTGCTTGCAGTTTGCAAGCGGAAGGCGTAGAGCGTATGATAGTACATTGTAAGTCATTAAAAACGAAAGCAGTTTAGTCTTACTACTCATGGAAATTAAATTATTGAGGTGCATTGGTGACCTAAGAATATCATATTGAGAATCTGGCATTAAGGAATGGGTTCATGGTGCATATGCTTTGTTTTTATGTGCATGCAGAAGACATTGATGAACTAATTCATAAATAGTCCACGACTGACTTATCCTGAGCATGCCACCTCAAAACGTTTATTGTGTGTTCAAGTGTGAACTATTCATTTGATACTGTTCATTGATCAATCGTTTTCTGTCCACGAAGTTTTATTTAATACTCCCCGGATGAACATTTAAAGAACATCTTTAAACCAGGTATATCTGAATTGACTAACGGCAATGTTCATTTTACATTATTGGAATATTCGTTGTTTACTTTACACAAAACTCAAATGATAGTGACGAAATATTTTCATAGATTTGACTTGTATTGCCGGCCTTTGACTTCTGTAGTCAGTTGTATTGTATGTGATCCTGAAATAAGCATGGTGTGTGTGGCGTGTTGCATTTGGTCCAGTGGTCTTATTTACATATTTACGTATTGCATGGTTTCGAGTGCAATATTGACTTTATATTCATCCTTTGTGGCAACGTAGGTTTCAATTAATTAACGTCAGATAACTATTATCATGAATGGATGGTATTTTCTCATACTATCACGATATTAACATTTAAAAAATACTTCTCATAGTTACATTGACGCACGGGAGTGGCCAGGTATATAACACATACTTCTTTTTTTTGTAATTCAAATCTTTTTCGAGTATGGGTATGTATTGGCATATCATAGGTAGGCATGTGTTAACAGTATTATTCCGAAAGTTATGAGGAGATATGATGATTCTATGGTATGGTATGGAGGAGAGTATCAAAGGTACGATAGGTTGCAAGAATAGAGGGTAATAAACGACCATAAGTTATGTATATCATCATAAAACCTTTAAAATCGTGTAGTTAGAAGGCATAATATCGTAAATAGCTATTTAAATACGCTCCGAGAAGGTTAATTTCCCTTAAATGCAGCCTTTACTGCCAGTATAAGGTACTGGAAGTCTCGGGAACAATGGAAAAATTGCTTAGCAACGAAAATGAAAAAAGATCGAAATTTGCATGAATTTTGCGTTTAAACTTCAAATATTTCAGTGTATCGCTCGATAGAGAAAAATCGGTTGCAAGAATTACATTCTTTGATGTATTGGCCTCATTTCAGTCAAAGAATAAAATTTGTATCTCAATTCTTTCATATTTTAATGAATGAATGAAAATTACTCTACACGTAAATTATTCGTTTTTCCCATTTAAACCTATTAAGAAACAAAATCCTATCTGAACTCGAAAGCAACGAAAGATATTGGGATTTTCGATTATTTCCTGACTCGACACCAAATTCAAACCCTTCCCTGAAAATTTCAATCTTCTAGCTACATTAGAAATGCCCAGGAATTCGTGTCAATGAGTGAGTCAGTCAGTCAGTGAGTCAGTTTTGTAGCTTTATATATATAAAAATAACTAGTAAATGGGTGCTTGCAGTTTGCAAGCGGAAGGGGTAAAGTGTATGAAAGAACATTGATAATCATTAAAAACGAATGCAGTTTAGTCTTACTACTCATGGAAATTAAATTATTTTAGTGGGGTGCATTGGTGACCTAAGAAGATTATATTGAGAATCTAGCATTACACGAATGGGTTCATGATACATATGCTTTGTTTTTGTATGCATGCAGAAGACATTGATGAACTAATTCATAAATAGTCCACGACTGACTTATCCTGAGCATGCAACGGCAGAACGATCCTTATGTGTTTAAGTGTGAACTATTCGTTTGAGACTGTTCATTGATCGTTCGTTTTCTGTCCACAAAGTTTTATTCAATAATGCTCCCCAGATGAATATTTAAAGAACATATTTAAACCAGGTATATTTGAATTGTCTAACAACAATGTTCATTTTACATTATTGGAATATTCGTAGTGTGTAGTTTACACAAAACTCAAATGGTAGTGACGGCATATTTTCATAGATTTATTTTGACTTGCATTGCCGGCCTTTGACTTCTGGAGTCAGTTGTATTGTATGTGATCCTGAAATAAGCATGGTGTGTGCGGCGTGTTGCATTTGGCTCAGTGGTCTTGTATCCATATTTACGTATTGCATGGTTTCGAGTGCAATAATGACTTTATACTCATCCTGTGTGGCAACATAGGTTTCAATTAATTAACGTCAGAGAATTATTATCATGAATGGAAGGTATTTTCTCATACTATCACGTTATTAACATTTAAAAATTACTTCTCATAGTTACATTGACGCACGGGAGTGGCCAGGTATACAACACCTACTTCTAGTTTCGTATTTCAAATCATTTGCGAGTATGGGTATGTATTGACATAATATAGGTAGGCATGTGTTACAGTATTACTCCAATAGTTATGAGAAAATATGATGAATCTATGGTATGGTATGGAGGAGAGTATCAAAGCTACGATAGGTTGCAAGAATACAGGATTATAAACGGCCAAAAATTATGTATACCGTCATAAAACATTTTAAATCGTGCAGTTTGAAGGCATAATATCGTTAATAGTTGCTGAAATACGCTCCGAGAAGGTAACATTCCCTTAAATGCAGCCTTTATAGCCAGTATAAGGTACTGGAAGTCTCGGGAACAATGGAAAAATTGCTTAGCAACGAAAATGAAAAAGATCGAAATTTGCATTAATTTTGCGTTTAAAGTTGAAATATTTCAATTTATCGATCTATAGAGAAAAATCGGTTGCAAGAATTAAATTTTTTGATGTATTAGCCTCATTTCAGTCAAAGAATGAAACTTTTATCTCAATTATTTCATATTTTAATGAATGAAAGAAAATTACTCTACACGTAAATTATTCGTTTTTCCCATTTAAACCCATTAAAAAACAAAATCCTATCTGGGCTCGAATTGAATAAAAAATATTGGAATTTTCGATTTTTTCCTGACTCAACACCTAATTCCAACCCACCCTTAAAAATTTCAACCTTTTTGCTCGATTATAAATGCCCAGGAATTCGTATCAATGAGTGAGTCAGTGAGTGAGTCAGTTTTGTAGCTTTATATATATAAACTAGTAAATGGGTGCTTGCAGTTTGCAAGCAAAAGGGGAAAAGTGTATGATAGTACATTGTAAATCATTTAAAACGAAAGCAATAAGGTCTTACTGCTCATTATAGCAAAGCGGTTAAACTAAAATTGCAAAATAATGAACCAATTTTTTAAAATCGGTGGCAGAATTTTAAACCTTGGTCTATTGGGCATATTGATCTCTAAGTTTCATGTTGTAGGGACTTATCATGCACAAATTCGAGAAAGAACTTTGTTATACATGGAAAATTTTAATTTTACTCTTTAATAAACGTTAAAAAACTGAATCCTTTAGGGTCCGGAACTCGGAGCAACACCGTGGTCGTTTTTTAATAATTATGCATTGAAAAAACATAAGAGCGTAATTAATATGCTTACAGAGTCCACGAAAATTCTCAAAGTAGTAATTAATAAGCAATCTAAAAGAATTGGCAAAACCTAGGCTTGATTGAGTGGACACTTGAAGATGAAAATGGCATTGTAATTGAAAATTGCAAGCAAGTTTTAGATATGATGTATCTCTGTAAGACCTGAAATGCGAGAGAAAAATTCTTGGGAACCTCATTCTACATCTGAAGGTAATGTGATAACTCCAAGTTAATAAAATGATAAAGAGCTTCTTACCTTGAATGACTTGGTCTTTAAATTAAAATGATTGGAAGCTGTAAGCTATGCGGGCCGAATAAATGTTTTTTCTCGGGCCGCATAAAATATTTCGTGAGTAGCAAAACGACCCGCAGGCTCCGGGGGTCCCCTATTTTACAATGAATTAAAATGCTTTAGAATGAAAAGTGTAATAATCTTTAGTAGTCAGACGATTGTAAATGAATATCAGCAAATAGTATACCTTAAGGATCCAAATCGTGAATGAATAAGTCCATTGCCGATATAAATGCTTTGGATTTTGTAAATTTGTTTTACGAAATTGTAATAATAAATTTGAAATACGCACCAAGAAGGTTAAATTTACTGGAATGCAGCCTTTAAATAGCCAGCGTATAAGGTACTGGAAGTCTTGGGAACAATGGAAAAATTGCTTAGCAACGAATATGAAAAAAGATCAAAATTTGCATTTTTTGCGTTTAAACTTGAAATATTTCAATTTATCGATCGATAGAGAAAAATCGGTTGCAAGAATTAAATTTTTTGATGTATTAGCCTCATTTCAGTCAAAGAATGAAACTTTTATCTCAATTATTTCATATTTTAATGAATGAAAGAAAATTACTCTACACGTAAATTATTCGTTTTCCCCATTTAAACCCATTAAAAAACAAAATCCTATCTGGAATTGAAACTAATGAAAAATATTGGGATTTTCGATTTTTTCCTGACTCGACTCCAAATTCCAACCCTCCCTAAAAAATTTCAACCTTCTAGCTCGATAAGAAATACCCAGGATTTCGTATCAATGAGTGAGTGAGTGAGTGAGTCAGTTTTGTAGCTTTATATATAACTAATATATAACTAATAATATATATATATATTTCCATTCGCTTTCCATTCTCAATTGGCACAGCACAGTCAGTAAATATAGCAAGACAAAAGGTATGCTTGGAAATAATGGATCTCTGGAATGTTAAAAGACTAATCGGCTAAAGGTAGTTTCGGGCCCCCCAATACCTCAGGTATACGAGACCCAAGGAAGGTGTAATTAGTGCGGTCCTCGCTCGAAGAAGACCCCTTTCCGAACCCTTCCTCGAGCTCCGAGAGATAATCCGGGTCGTCGGACACAGCGTGAGGTTACCCCGGCAGACATGACCATCCGTAGTACATTTTTTACTTTAATAATTCGGATGCTTAGAGATTAATAAATAAAATAATGTTACTCCTGACGGCGGAGCGATTAAGTACGTCTTTTGATCGAGGTTCTACGATGAGAAATAACGATTTTACGAAAGTTGATGTGATTTTAACCGATTGCCTCCAGAAAATTGGCAACGCCGAAGCTATGGGAGGGGAGGGGGGAAAGCAAGAGGCGCTTTTTTCTCCCCCGACTCCTATTTTAAGCTAACCCACGTGGGATGTCCTGCAAGGGTGTTTGGAGGAGGGTGTGTTTTCACCTACTTTCACTATTTTATCTATTCCTGTATTTGCAGAGTATTGTATAAACGTTAAAAGAAAGGCAAGAGGTGCATTTTTCTCCTCCCACTCCGCTTTTAAGCTTACAGTATTTTATCTAATCCTCTAATAGCAGAGGGATGGATAAAAGTAACCGAGCTAATCGTAGATCAACCATACGCAGTGAGTTGTTCGGCTTAAAAAGTAGTTAGTCGAATTTTGAACATAATAGAATTACAGAAAAAAACAAAACAAGAGTAGCGGATATAATTTTCAGGGACGATCAAATCTCCTTAGTAAAGAACACTAATACATTAGTAGTACTAGTCAATTAGCGTAACGTAAGGAATTAAATCGCATGTTTACATCATCTTGTTGATATTACAGGAGCAGGTGCCATAACTGGAACACGATACTGGCTCACCGACGATATCTACATCTACATCTACATGTTACCCTGCGAGCCACCTCTAGGTTGTTTGGCAGGGGGTGACAAGTCACCAAAATGCAGCATGCAAGCGGACCGCCACATGCACACCGCACGGTCATGAATTTAAAGGATACTAACCAATTCCATCATGAACTAAAAACCATCATACAGCATGCAAGAGAATCCCCACATGCACGCCACACATATACGATGACACATAATATTCTACATGCTACTTAAGAGGGCAATCTGCCTATGAAGCTAGAACATGCAAAACATGCTGTTAGAAACACCATATAACTCCGTAAACATGCTTTAAGAAATACATAAGTTAGTAAGTTACACTACCAGTCAACTAATTTATTTCTAAGTCCTTACACAGCCGTTATAGTCTCTTATCGCTCGCGGAAAAAACATTTTAAATCTATTTGTTCTACATTCTATCTCTCTTATTTTATTTTTATGATCTAATCTACCATAGTACGTTGGCGGTCGTAAAAAATTATCAACTTCGTCGGAAAATATACTACTCTTGAATTTACATAATAGATGTAGTCTTGTTTTCAATCTACGGTCTGACAGTGATTCCCATCCGAGTTGTTCTAAGAGGTCAGTAACACTAACAAGACTATCGTAACGGCTTCTCACATACCTGGCTGCTCTTCTCTGTACACGTTCTAACTCTGTTTTTAAGCCTTTTTCATGAGGATCCCAAACACTGGAAGCATATTCTAAATGGGGTCTAACGAGAGAGAAGTAGCTTATTTCTCTCACTTTGTCGTCGCAGTTGCCTAGAATTCTTTTAACTAATCCCAATTTACGATTAGCTTGACCTGTTATTTCCCGAATATGTTTTTTCCACGATAGATCATTATTGAGCCTAACTCCGAGATATTTTACGGATTCTACCGTCTGTAAATGGGTATCCTGAATGAAAGAGCTCTGTTGTGGAGAGTTATTTTTCCCCAGAATTTCATTACTAAGCATTTTTTCAAATTTAACTCTAGCTGCCACGCATCGCACCATGCTTGGACTGAAGTAAGGTCGTTCGTTAGTTTATCCTTATCTTCACTGCTACGGATTTCCCTGTACACTACAGCGTCGTCTGCAAATGATCGAAATTTACTATCTATTATTTCACCAATTTCGTTGATATAGAGTAGGAAGAGGAGTGGGCCTATGACACTATCCTGAGGGACGCCAGAAGTGACTCTAACTTCGTTGGAGGCTATGCCGTCTAATACTACTCTTTGCACGCGATCGCTCAAAAGTTCTCTGATCCAGGAAATTACATCATCGTCTAGGCCGCATGATTTTAGTTTTACTAATAACTTTCCGTGGGGCACTTTATCAAATGCTTTTTTGAAATCAAGAAAAATCGCGTCCATTGGAATGTTGTCCTCTCCGGAGACTAAAATATCGTGGGCAAACAGCGCTAGCTGAGTTTCGCATGATCTACCTTTCCTGAATCCGTGTTGAGTTCTCATTAACAAGTTATGCGTGTCTAGGTGTTTCATTACTGAGCTGACAACAATGTGTTCAAGGGTTTTGCATGAAATGGACGTTAAAGATATCGGTCTGTAATTACATGGCTGTTCCTTGTCTCCACTTTTGAATATGGGCGTTACATTGGCAATTTTCCAGTCATTTAGTACTCCGTGTTGCTTTATGGATTTTGTGAATATTAGCTGCAAGTAGGGGGAAATTTCTGACGCTAGTTCTTTATACACGCGAGAAGGGATTTCGTCTGGACCAGGTGACTTATTTGGACTGAGCAATTTCAATAAAATTTCTATTCCGTGAGCACTAATATCTAGGGGAGGCATCTTTCGCATGCAGTGATTATCAACCGCCACGGATGAATTCTCAGATGACTCAGTGAACACGCTCTTGAAGTAGGAATTTAATAAATTGGCTTTATCGGAACTGTTTGTTAACACATCTACATTATCGTTTCTTAGCGAACAAACGGTAGATCTTTTACCTTGAACTTCCCTAACATAAGACCAAAATGCTTTTGGGTCATCCCGTAACTGCTCTACAAGTGTTTTCCTTTTAAAATTCGTCAATGCATTCCTGAACGCTTCCTTTGTAGCGGCTTTAGACAACTTATATTTATTAATTATTAACTCTCGATCACTAGGAGATACATCATGAATGATTTTTTCATCTTAGCATGGCACGCTCTCTGTCGCCTTAACGATTTTCTGACTTCCGCGTCATACCATCTCGGTTCGCTACCTTCTTTTTTTATTTTACAAGGGATATATCTTTTGATTCCTGAATTTATGAGCGAAAGAAAAACTTTCCAAGTCCCTTCTACATTTAACTCCATTACTGATTTTTGAAACACGGGAAAAGCATTTTTCAGATTACTCTTGAACCCATCAAAATCAGCCCTTTTAAATATGAAAACTTTTCGTTCTCGTTTAAAACTTTTTGCGATATTTAAAGAAAACTTAGCTGTTACTGCCCTATGATCACTGATTCCCTCGACGGTGCTCACATTTATTACCTGATGTGGTATATTTGTCGCTAACAAATCAAGAATATTTTCTCCTCTGTTAGGAGCGGAAGCTATTTGAAGCAATGCGTTTGATGAAAAAGCGTGCAGTAACGCCTCGCAAATGACTCTATCTCTCCCACCGGGTATGAAGCTATAGGTCTTCCAATCTTTAGAGGGTAAGTTGAAATTTCCGCCTAATATCAGATTTCTATCAGGATATTTGGATACTATGCTGTTTATTTGGGTTTCAAAATCCAAAATTGATGTTATATCTGTGTTTGGTGGTCTATAGTACGAGCATACAAATATAGTTTTCGATTTAGGACATTTAATTGAACACCACACAGATTCAACGCTGGTCTCCGGTAAGGTTTCTGCTTGGCTGACTATGGTTTTCTTTACAGCTATAAATACTCCGCCTCCAGTTCGGTTGGACCTATCTTTTCTGTAAACTTTGAATGATTTAGGAAAAATTTCACTATCAGAAATATCGTCCGTCAGCCAACTTTCTGTGCCAATAATGACGTTACACTCCGTGCTATGAATAAGGCCGTGAAATTCTGGAATCTTATTTTTTAAACTATGGCAGTTAACTACTGCAACGACTAATGCTTCATGATTATTGTTTATGCGATTCGGGGAAATTTCAAGATTGTTGTCTTCAATTAAGCTATTCTTGGACCCTATATTCGGAGTACTTTTAGCTAAATTACTAACTGGCAACACATAATTATTGACCCCACTAATTGACCTGCCCTGTAGCCTACCGTCTATGTTAAACTCGAGGAGAGTGCTCAAGTATCCTGCGCGCTACATCCTGCGATGCCTAGCGATGATGTATAGTGGACACCCGAGCGATTTATAGACACCCGACACAAATTGGTTAAAACCAAGTTCTGAATCACGAATCATAGATAATTCAAACAAAAGTAAATATACACTTTAGATTCGTGGACCGTGATTCGTAATGGCGAATCGTGCCCAACTATGCTTGCCAGTACTTAATATAATCATTTGACTTCCTACTATTTTGTGAGATCATCTTCTTTCAGCCATCATTAATTTGGTATTGGATTTATTCCTGAAACTTTCGCAAACACAGTTTGTTAGCAAGGCCTTAATTTTGTTTGTATTATAGGGCTTTCAGTACTCCGGCTAATGGTGTGCCTAAAGGAAGTTGTATATTCAATGTCGAGTATCTATTTAGCGTCTTGAGGAATTTTGAAAGGGACGACCCACTAGACTGTTCTATTTCGGATATGGAATTAATCAAAGAAACACGAAAGGGATTTTTCAGTGAATTCCACCTGAAGTGCAAGATGTGTGGAATTGAGAAGAGCATTTGTAATGAAGACCCACACGACATAAAGATGGACATAAATAAAGCTATAGTTAGTCAGTAGGTTTATAAATCGTATTTGTCTTTGATTACTAAATATGTGTTCAAAAACTTGGCATTCCGTATAGGTGCCGCTTAAGGCGGAAGGCTCTCTAAAATATATACATTAACTTTTCTATAGGTCACAGGAATGTTATGCATTGGACAAGGATACTCACAGATGAATGAGATGTGTTCCTTATTGGATATACCTTCCATGGCAATTATACTTTTGTGCGTCATCAGGAGAAAGTAGCATCTACCATCCACGATGTTGCATGGGAGCAAATAAAATCTGCATCAAAGGAGGAAGCAGATATAGCCATTGAAAAGGGAGAAATAGACAAAGATGGAATTCCTATGATAACTTTTGTCTGCGATGGATCATGGGCAAAGAGATCTTCTCCCCTCGTTCCGGGACCATATCGCTCTCGTTGGAATTGTCAAATTCCTCCTAACTTTGGGCATCATTCCCAAAAGGAAGAGATGTAGATGTGGGAATATGCGGGCAGTGAAGTCCAAAGGCAAGGGTAGGCTTCCTGCTTACCGTTGCAAAAATTCGA
Source organism: Pyrrhosoma nymphula (assembly GCA_963573305.1). NCBI lineage: Eukaryota > Metazoa > Arthropoda > Insecta > Odonata > Coenagrionidae > Pyrrhosoma > Pyrrhosoma nymphula. The sequence goes on from OY754336.1 coordinate 134,510,826, forward strand.
CGTGCCTGCAGTCGAACACCATAACGACAGAGACCTTCTTCGCCAACTTCAAAACTGGAGTCGAGAACGTTATGGCGGTGGCTGTCGGCTGGCTGAATCGCTACCCAGCCGATGTCATTTCAAAGGAAGTGCGGCTGGAACGACATACTGTATAGCTAGAATAGTTTCCAGCTTGAGGGAGCTCATTCTTGTATGGCTACAGGAGGAGAGCCGGCAGATAGGGGGCCCCGGGCACATAGTGGAGATTGATGAGAGCGCCTTTGGTCGTCGGAAGTACAATCGCGGCAGGGTTACCAGGACCAAGTGGGTATTGGGATTAGGGATTGACAGGGAAACTCGGGAAACGTTTCTGTTTCGTTGAAAGACGAGACGCTGCCACTCTCAACGAGGCGATCAAAAAATACGTTAAAAAGGGGTCAGTCCTTAAGACCGATATGTGGAGGGGATATAGTGGGGTAGCCGAATTGGGATACCACCACGACGTCGTTAATCACTCCGTTAACTTCGTGAAGCCAGGCGATAAGCAGACGCATACTCAGAATATCGAGCGTTTGTGGTCGACAGTGAAGAGGGATATGCGGAGAAGAATTGGCAGAATTTGCGTGGAGTCCTTTGAGACATATTTAGTGGAATATGTCTGGAGGAGCAGGCACCACAGAAAAGGAGAATTATACGCCGATTTCTTTAGAGCAATGACACGCCTCTACCCGAATAAATAGAAAAAGGCTTAACCGACAAGGTTTTTACCCGCTAGTATTAATGACAACGCTTCCAGCTGCTGACATCATTGTCAATGCCCTTTTCAGGGCTACCATAAGTATTGGTTTGATTGGCTTTAATTTGAATGGCCATTCAAATTGATATTAGTGGTAGATTTGAGAGCATACAAAAATTTCATGGAAAAATTTAATTTTCCAGTGGCCAGGAACACATTCTTAAAATCCATGGCCATTTCAGTTCGGTTTTCAATATAATGCTCACGACAGAACAGTAAAATTGTCGAATTTGTTTCTCATGTTCAAATCAATTCCAAGAAAAATAAACGGAAATTTAATAAAACATCAAAGTGTAATGGTTTGAGAACAATAGTTTGATATTACAGTCACCCTACCGCTACGAACTATAAATTATTATTTAGTTCTGAGCTGATTGTCGAGAGTTTCTCTCTTAAACTCCATGAAGAAATTATTTAATGCTTCCTTGAAAGCCGTGTTAGATGCCCTTTACTTTTTGACTGCTGAATCACTACCTATATTGTTGGTAGTTGCTAGAATTTGCTCCCTTTTAGCATGGAAAACTCTATTCTGCCTTAGCGCTTCCCTCACATCCAAATATACACCAATTATACCATTTCAGCTTGTTCCCTCCCTTTTATTTTAGAATAGAATGTATTTTTCAATCCCAAAACGTACGATATATACTAACATTTCTGAGTCACCTCTGTATCATTTCCACTTTCCTTTCGAAAGTCAACAAGGGATTCCTGTAGATAAAGTCCAAGTGCGATGACATCAGCTTTCCTATGAACCAATATTTTTCTCCTCTTATTATGATTCTAATACTAGTCAAATCAGAATTGAGCTGTAACTACTCTATAGTCGCTAATACCATTTATAGTTTCAACATTTACCCCTTTATCTGGTAAATTTGTCGCCAGAAAATCAAGAATATCGTCTCCTCTGTTTGGTGTATATGTTCTAAGTTGTCCGACGTAAACATAGCTAAAAGCGCCTCGCAGCTGCCTTTTTCTCTCCTCCCTGAAATGTAGCTGTATTTTCTCCAATCTACTAAAGGGACATTGAAATCTCCGCCTATAATGAAGCTTCGTCCCGAATCGTTGGGATTTACATTCATTATTTGTATCTAGAGTTCAATGATTGAGTTATTATAACTGTCAGGCGGTCTGTAGAACGAGCACACGTATTTTTTTATTTATAACATTTGAAAGAGCGACACACTGACTCAATATTTGTTTCCGGGCATCTTACGGTCTGCATTCGTGTTCTTTACCGATATGAACACTCCTCCTCCAGATCAATTAGTCATGTCCTGTATGTATATTAAAACCTGTTTAGAATACTTCACTGGCCTAGACATCGTCGGTGAGCCAGTATTGCGTTCCAGTTATGGCACCTGCTCCTGTAATATCAACAAGATGATGTAAACATGCGATTTAATTCCTTACGTTACGCTAATTGACTAGTACTACTAATGTATTAGTGTTCTTTACTAAGGAGATTTGATCGTCCCTGAAAATTATATCCGCTACTCTTGTTTTGTTTTTTTCTGTAATTCTATTATGTTCAAAATTCGACTAACTACTTTTTAAGCCGAACAACTCACTGCGTATGGTTGATCTACGATTAGCTCGGTTACTTTTATCCATCCCTCTGCTATTAGAGGATTAGATAAAATACTGTAAGCTTAAAAGCGGAGTGGGAGGAGAAAAATGCACCTCTTGCCTTTCTTTTAACGTTTATACAATACTCTGCAAATACAGGAATAGATAAAATAGTGAAAGTAGGTGAAAACACACCCTCCTCCAAACACCCTTGCAGGACATCCCACGTGGGTTAGCTTAAAATAGGAGTCGGGGGAGAAAAAAGCGCCTCTTGCTTTCCCCCCTCCCCTCCCATAGCTTCGGCGTTGCCAATTTTCTGGAGGCAATCGGTTAAAATCACATCAACTTTCGTAAAATCGTTATTTCTCATCGTAGAACCTCGATCAAAAGACGTACTTAATCGCTCCGCCGTCAGGAGTAACATTATTTTATTTATTAATCTCTAAGCATCCGAATTATTAAAGTAAAAAATGTACTACGGATGGTCATGTCAGCCGGGGTAACCTCACGCTGTGTCCGACGACCCGGATTATCTCTCGGAGCTCGAGGAAGGGTTCGGAAAGGGGTCTTCTTCGAGCGAGGACCGCACTAATTACACCTTCCTTGGGTCTCGTATACCTGAGGTATTGGGGGGCCCCACGAAACTACCTTTAGCCGACTAATCTAAAATGCGGCCTGACTTGGATTTTTAAAATACGGCCTGGCTTTTTAAAAATAAATTCTTCTTGTGTTATAAAGCGATATCAAATAATTTCAATCAATCTCTCCTCTTCCAAAAGCTGTGTGAATGCATACCTTTCAAGTTTTTATCCAATAACATTTATCCTAAGTCACATCCGACTTAAAATTCAAGACTACATGTATTATTTCAAATCATATATAGTTATTTTGTTCGATTATCATAACATTAAAGAAGGATAATGTAGGAAAAGCGATTTTCCCATCCTCCTCAAACAAAATTAATGGTATGTTATAATCTTTCAAGCATTAAAACTGTTCATTAACTTCTTTCCCTTCTTTCAGAATATCTATTTAACGCCTCTGTGGACTTAAGGACCGTGTGATAACCAGCTGACATAACTTGGAGAAGAATAATCCCCTATTCTCAGATACGCTCCCCTTCAAACTGCTGACCACAAATACTATGAGAGCAATCATGGCATAGCTACTATCAACGCTTGTAAATGAGTTTCAAATTTTATTTATCAGGAGGAATTTTACGTGAAAATTATACTTCATTCGGTAATTTTGCGATTAGTTTCAGATGAAAACGCCTCTGACTGGCTCCGAAAAATTGATTATTTTTGTCATTCGCTGAATGATCGTGTTCGTATAATAAGGGTCTTTCCGTCAAATCAAGAAAAGGCCATTTAATCAAATGAATTTCAATAGCCATAGCAAAAAAACATTCCGTCGGCTATTTTCTCTGCGCGACACCGATTATTCTCCTACACGTCATTAGACTTGAAGAAGAATGATTCGACGAAACAATGGGAAGTGTACGAAAAGTCCACAAACTTCAATAAAACCTTTAATCGAAGACGAAGGCACTGGCAGTGGACTTGAAAAGGAAAAGAGTGGCAACTGAATGACTACACTAAGTATAGAAATGAGGATTGGGAAGGATGATTGGAGCAAGCATGGCTCATGACATGAGTTATTTCCTTGCTTCGGAATTCAAATGCACAAGCGTATTTCTATTCATCGGGTATCTCACTTGTACAAATAATACGGTATACGATGTCCTTCAAATACCATGAAAAGTCAACGTTATTTATAATAGAGACTGGTTTATCACTCCGGAGCGTATTTCCAACTAACGATTTTTTGTATTACCAATGGTAAAAAATCCCTTTCCTATAAGAAAGTAGATATACCAAAGTATCGAGCAGCTGAATATGGAAGCCAAGGGTAGTTGTAATGTTGTGCTACATTGCAACGATATCTGCACTATTTAATCATGAGAATATTTCAAAATCTCAGTAAAACTCAACATAGCATTTTAATATAAACTAAATCTTTTGGACTTTATGGATCATTAAACCACCAAATAAAATTTAAATGAAGATTTTAGTTTCAGTATCATTCACTCCTAATTCTCCTTACGTAGCACATTTAAGAGAAGAAAGGGTATTATGAGAGAAGTTACTTGAAAATGTAATGTCAAGGCTTCTTTTTTGGTAGATTCTCTTAACTCAATTGTATGATGAGTTTGGTATGTTGATGCGGAATTTGAATTAAAATAATGTTGAAATTACATTCCAAAGTGATTCAAATGACATCAAAGACTGTCTTTCTGGAGCAGGGTAAATGTACTTTAAAACCACTTACTTAAATTTACACCGCTGACATTAGAGAACACGTTTAGGTTTTCTGACCATATTTTTCTCAAAGAAAGGGAATAGAATCTATATTTATGCTCAGATGGTGATCTTTGGTAAACGCTTACACATGTTGAGGTGAAGTGCCAAAACCAATAGGCTGGAAATATTCACTTTATGAATTAATGTTTTTAATACCATATAAAACCAGATTTTTGTCATTAACGCATTTTAAATTCATTTTGCTTAGTTAAGGTGATTAGGAATACTAATCATTGGATTTCGTTCTGCGGTTTGTTCTTTTGCATGGTGAATCTACTTTCACTAAAAATAGAGAGTTAAAATTTATTTTATCGGATACCCAAAAGAATGAAGTTTCTTTTTTTTCAATCGCTTATCCTCTTCTATGATATGAGTTATGAAGGGAGTGTGATCCGGACAAACTCCGGCTGATTCAGCTAGTCGTCTATATGTCTTCAACACGGTGTTATTAAAAATGAGTGTCGCGTGTCTTCACCTGACGCTAGATGGAACGTTCTCATCTTAAATTAGCATTATACCCGAGAGTGAAAGTTCGGTGGTCACAAGCCGGCGATGCAGATCTGGGATGGTTGATTATCACGCTTAAGCTCCTCTCAAGGAGACACCCTCTTCCAAATTGGATTGCTCTCTCTCTCCTGCGAGACACAAGTATTAAATGCACTGTTAAAGGGAGAGAGAGTGTTCTGGTGAAAGACGTAATGAGGAGAATTAGAGACGAGTTTTGGTTCAGCCTCTTGGTCCTTATTAAGAAGAACGCCCTAACTCCACTCTCGTCTCAACACACCTCGCGCCGTTGTCTCAAAATTGTCAATTACGACCACCACCCTTATTAGTGGACTGACGACGATGTCTTCCAAGGACCTCGCTACGCCACGCCTAATAAACGCTCTTCATCAGCATCTTCTACGCCGAAAAGAGCATCTGCTGTAAGTTGAAAGAGCTCATAGTCTAGGCCCTAAGACTGTTGTGGAATATTTCTTCGAGTTCTTTGAGGGAAGGTACGAAGTGGGGGTGGACTTTCTTGTGAGAAGTAAGATCGGAATTACCGTCAATCGCTTTCAATTCGATGTTCTACCCCCTAGGCTGCATTTGAATTTCTTTCGGAGAAGTTTTATTTATTTGGCCCCGAAAATCTTTAATCTACTTCAAATGGCAGTTAAAATGGAAAACAAAGTAAATTCTTACAAAAAGCAAGTAAATTAAAGGCTATTTGAATATGATTATATTGAAATATTATTAGCAAATGTCCATTAATGATTTTTTTTTTAAAGTAATTACTAAAATGTATGTAAATTGTGTATAGTTTCGTTTAAAACTGTAATATTTTGCTATGTTCTTCTGCACGAATTTCTTGGTTATCCCGACTCAATTTTATATTTTTTGGGGTAACTTAAACCTTTCACTTTTTCGTTAAATTGAATGTACTCTGTATTTAAGAATCCAAGGTAGCATACTAGCTTGTTTTGGAGAGTTTCTAGTTTGTGAAGATGTAAGGAGTAAACGACTTCTCCCCAAGCGGGATGATTGATTACATGTGAGAACTGATTGGATAATTGATATTTATGGCATTGCTTTAGATTTTTTTAGCGGGAGTGGGATCTTTTGGCCAAGGAGGGATCCCATATCGCATGTTCCTAAATGGGGCGAAAGACCCATTAGATCGTTTTTCCAAACTATTACGACCGGATTTATAAGAAGTGCCATTGCCGGGCACGACAATTTGTAATAACGGAGAATACATATAGTAACTACACACAGATGTTATAGTTTCTTGATCTCTTCGTTATTGATGGAAACTCTTACTTTTTTCGGGAAAACATATGTCTTGGGTAAGAAATAATAGAAGTAATTACCTCCTATGACGAGGTGTTGTATATTTATTTTTGCCTCTTCATGGCATAAAGGATTTCGCCGTATTTACAAAGAATTTGCAATTAACATTTGGCTCAATATGCCATCAAAATTAAACGCTAAAACATTTACGTTAGTGTATTTTTTGAAACTGAGTACACTTATTTATTTTATTGCTTCCATTATTAATTTCTTGTGGATTTATTTGGTTTAGTTTGTAATGAAATGGGTGGAAGTTTTGTGTTTCATGATCTGAAAATACATCTTATTGAGTTATGGATGTAATTGATTTTTTATTAAGGAGATACCTTTTTTATGATTTCCTTTAACACCTTAAAATCCCCAGGAGCAGGTAATAAGGAAGGTAGTTCATAAGTTCATTGTCTTCTCCCTTTCCCTCGCCCTCTTCTCTCTCTTGTAACCTCCAAATGCGAAGGAGGCTTCACGAGACAGAAATGGAATGACTTGGGCCCGAGACGAGGTGAGGTGAGAGAACATATATGCAAATATTAAGTTCTTCATGCGGATCGGGCTCCTCTTTCCTTTTGTGCTTTCCCTTCTTGAGTCCTCCAATCACATCGGAGAGATTTCCTCCGCGACACCACATCTCCAAAGTTATCGGAGAATCGGCGCGGGAATGCTAACAAAATTTGCGCTTATTATTAAAATGCATTGTAATACTCCGATTACCTTGTATTTGGTATCTAGTCTAGTCTTTTTTTTCTCCTTAACATTCCGTTTACTTCTGGTTCAGCTAGCCCAGTTGCCGATGTTACTAGTATGTTTTTATACGCAAAAATTGAAGCACAGCAAAATTTGTTTATTACTAAGAAAATGAAAAATAACTTATTGAATACCAATTCTACGTGGTATTCATGAAGTTATTCTTCATTTTTTCAGTGATGGATAAATGAAACCTAATCAAGCTGTTTCTCTGATTAATGTATTTATATATAATTAAAAAAATAGTGAAATGTTTTTTTCTCATTCGAGGCTCCGTTAACTGTATGATGTGGGCTCAAATGAGCAAACATCAGTCATTTATAGGGACCTACTAAAGGTGAAGGTATTTATTGGTGGAAAGTGGTGTTATTTTTCTGAGAAAGGGGAGTTATTTTACATCTTACTGGTAAATTCACTATGCCATAATAATGTTTTGAAGAAAATATAGATAAAATGGCAGTTAAAATAAAAGAGCAGAAGAAATTTTTGACGAACGCCCAAATCCTTTTTCATTTGAAAATGTAAGCAAAGACCAAACAAAAAATTAAGTCTTAACATCTAATACAAGCTTTGCATGTCCCCAAGTCACATCTAACCCAATAACCATTTTATGATCACCACAGAGGAGAATAATGTGTGGCGTTATTTGAAAACATTAAATATTTCTTTATCCTTCGTCTATACATTCCCTCTGTGGAGATAATTTACTGCTAATTACCACGTATCAAAAAAATAATTTTCAGTCCCACTTTCAAAGATGAAAAAGATGGAAGATAGTTCTAGTTCATGATATACTTGAGGAGTTGCCACTACAATTATAGTGGTTCTATTGTCATTTACTGCGTCTTATTTAAATATCACTATGAATAATAAAACATTATCCATCCATAAAGACGGACAACCTCCGACTACAATATCAGAACGCAGCACATATGTAGCCAAAACACTTTGATAAGAAAATTATTATAAGAAAACATTTCCATTATTTTGACCTCATACAATCTTTACAGGTTTTAAGAAAACTTAAACCCTTGCAGACGTAAACCTATCGCTTTAATTACTTTTCCAATATGGTTTTCGTCATAGCTAATGTAGACACATTCGCTTGATGTATAAACTGGGAATAGAAAATAAAAACTTACAAACCTCACGAGTGAAATCCGTTTGAATGTGACACGTGACGAGACGATCGGCAATCCGTCAAAAACCTGCGTGACAGAATTTGTATCCTCACCAGATATTTAAAGAACAGAAACCTGAAGGATGTTTCCCTGTAATTAATGGGATAATAATGATATATTTTTGACTTCCTGGTGAAAATAAATAACTAAGTGATATTTTACCATCTGTTATAGACGGCAATGATGCCGTTAATGTTAAACGTTAAGACTAAATGCAACGAGAGAAAATTGGCGAAATGAACTTCAAATTAAAGTGTAAAATATTCAACCGTGGTTTTTGGCATAAAATTTTCTCTATACTTCATGGCTTTATAACTGAAAAGCACATGCATTAAAAGAAAACAATTGACTAAATTCTGCTGAAGTTTAATATGCCACGTAATACATGATCTCGACTCCATTTCTACATAGGAATTAAGACGAGCTGAATTAGGTAGATTGTAAGGGGAGACTGCACTTGATTTCATTGGATTGCAGGCGTTGTCAAATACAGGTTATCATATTTCTTCAACACGTGAGAGAAACGCAATGTCACTTCCCCTCAAAAACATCATCCGAGCAATCTACTGGTTAAAGGTAGGTCATGATGAAAGTCATAGAACACGTACAGTGCCCTATCTACCGCTAGTATTTCTTTCTTCATCTCACTACTACTATCACACCGTCAGCATTACCGTTCTTTATCCGGTCCATAAAACCTATTCTCTTTCTTTCCCTACCCCGCTTGTCCAACATTCTTCCCTCTTTCATGGCCTTCAGCAAACCATCACCACCCATTACATCTTCCAGCCACCTACCCTGCCTTCCATAAGTCTCCTTTCCTCACCCACCATGTCCAGCACTTCCTCATTTGTCTTCTTTTCCGTCCAACGCACCTTCTCCATCCTCCTCAACACCCACATCTCGAAAGCCATCAGCCTATTTTCGTCTTCCTTTCTCAAGGTCCACGTTTCCGCCCCATACAACGCCACACCTCATATGAAGCTCTTCACCAGCCTCTTTTTTTATATCCTTACTTAAGATCCCCGTCATCAGTTCCCTTCTATTATTGAACGCTTCCTTCACTATCGCTATTCTCCCCCTAATGTATTCGCTACAATACCCATTTTCTTCTAGCGTACTACCCAAGTAATTAAATTGTTCTACTTGCTTCAGTTTGTACCCTCCTACTTTTATGATCAGCCTCGTTTTCTTTGCCCAAGAGAACCTCATCACTTTTGTTTTCTTATGATTAATCATCGTTCCGTATTTTTCGCTCTACTTTTCCAATGCATGATCTACTAAAGCTTGCAATGCACGGCCTTCGTCATAATGCACATGGATGGAGCGCGGATTCGCTCTTTGTATTGTCTTTCCCTCTCTTTCCATCTGGCGTAAGGCGTGTGAGGGGGTGTGGGAGAGAGAAATGGCAAGTGAAGGAAGTTCCTCTCGTCAAATATTAATTACCTTTTCACCTGAGGTTCGTGTGGCCTCTTGGGAGATGAGATTCTTCGGCGTTTGCGAGAGAGGGAGAAACGTGGGTGAGGTTAGGTAGGGTAATACAAATTGACTGGAAACTGGTTTTAATTTCTGTAAAGAACATAGTCTGAGGTTTCAGACGTGATTGAGTGGAAACGGAACAGAGTTGCTTTTAAAAAAATTGAGCAGCTTCCACTGTGATAGGATTTATAATACGACCGGTATTGATTTTTACAACAACTAAAGGTAACAAATACCAAGATTGCACTCGCCTGCTTTGCCATGCTGGCATTACGATCATAATCTGAGGTTTCATTTCATTTGAGGCGTGATTGAGTGGAAACGAAACATCCTATTTCACAAAGGTTTCGCCCGAAGCAGAACATGTCTCGCATAAAAGCGCATAAAATATTTCACATTTATGTTAATAGCTGACAATGAGTGCTATACTCCACAGAGGACTCCATTCGCCTTGACCGTGATCCCGTGACCGTGATTTTTTTTCTCTGTGGAATATCGCTCTCATGTGCACTTGCGGGTGACTCCGTAAAAGTAAATACCGTTGCTAGTCCCGGTATCCTCAAAATTGGTTAATTGGCCTGCCATCAACTCCAATCTTGATATTTGCACACATACTGTCGCTAAAGAAAATCAGTTTGGATTTTCCGTTAAATTTATCTCCAGAATCAATACACACTTTGTAACTTTCACAATGGTTTTAATTTAATACAACCGGTTTCATCGTATTGGTAACATCTTTAGATGACTTCGGCATGAAGATGTTCTGCAAATAACATCTATCGTGGCCGCATTTGGTGATAAATTTGATGAACTCGATATTCCCAGGCGTCACTTTGTGAAAATTCATATCGACAGAATCAATACAAACTTTGTAACTCTCAAATTGAATTTTATATAATGCGACCAGTTTCATAGCATAGGTGACATCTTCATCGCATAGGTGACATCTTCATCGCATAGGTGACACTTGAAGATGTCGCCTATAAGATGAAACCGGTCGTATTAAATAAAATTCACTGTGAAATTTACAAAGTTTGTATTGATTATGGAGAGAAATATGACGAAAAATCCAAATATATATTTCCTACGCTATGTTACGCTTGCAAATATAAATATAGAGATCGATGGTGAAATCTGATAGCAACATAAATATGAAATATTTTTCGCGTTTTTATGCGAGACATGTTCTGCTTCGGGCACAGCCTTTGTGAAAGTGGGTGGTTGCTCTTCCCTCGTGAAGTCATCCGGCGTCCAACCTCCCGAATGATACGAAACCCACTCATCTCATAAGGGCCGAAGGAAATCAAGATTTCTATCTGAATTCTCTAATTAAACTCTCCAGAATAGATGAGGAACTAAGGAGGTTGCCATGTAATTTTTCAGTACTCTCATGATTAGCAATTGCCATTGTTTCCATCTAACGGCTTTTAGTATATCCGGAGTAACTAACTAATTACTGTTTCGGCGGATATACTTTATCCATTTCTGCCATTATATTATCGAGAACTCAGGTAGATAAATTAATAAGCAGGGAGACCGCGCGCATCAAATTTGGCGTTTTCATTGGCCTATCATACATATTCGAGCCCTGGGGGGTTATTTTGTAATCTCACTTTAGTGAGAATACGTCATAAAATGTCACTTTTTCGTAGCTCAACTCCGCCACCCAGGAGGAGTGACCATCTTCGGATCTCAAGCGGTGAACTGCCGGTCATGTGCTGGTCCTTTAGACGATTCATCCGCTCTGTTCCGTATCTTTCGACTCTTGATCCGTTTCATTATCTCCGCCTGCCATTAGTTCCATCTTACCTGTCATAAAGAACGTGACATGGAGCCACCATCGTTTCCACTTGAAGCTTGAGTTGGAAAATAAAGAAGGGCACGAAAGATACAAACGATTTTAAATCGTATTGTTGTAATTTGATAAACGTGAAGAACTTCAGCATTTTCGACTCCAATATATTGGGCACTTGAAGGTACGCTTTGTTTTAAATGCTTATGTTATTATAAGCTTGAATTACTGTGTATATATTTCGTATCAATATTTCCCATACAATGCTGCTGATACCTTTGTTTTCGTGTGCCTATCCGTCAGTGTATGGAGAATGAAATTCAGATAGTTATATCATAATTTCATAATTTCAACAAATATTGCCTAAAAAATCTACGTTCTTGGTAGATATTTCCCGTGCTTGTGAATTGAAAACTAATTAGATGAACTTATTTTTTTTAAATACGGAGTGATCGCTTACATGTCGCTTGTAGTTTTGACTATATTTAGATTTTCGTGGTATGTACAGTGTAAGATATCCTCCGTAAGATTTTGAGCAATCTGTGTATTCCCTAGTCTCGGCTACCTTTATTTGGCACTAGCTGAAGGTACCCGTTGAAATTCAACGGGTGTGAAAAACATTGAACTTATTTTTAAGAAAACCACAAAGCCTGAAGAATACTGTCAGAGTGACAATTTTAGGTGTTCGTATCCTATCTTGTATGTAGTGTTCGTTGTGGTTGACACACTGACCGTTTTCCAGGTGTACGGAGAGTTGAGTAACTGTTTGACCTCTTCCATGCACGGGAAACCCAAAAATGGGCCACGCAGGGGTATCACTACTTAAATAGCACCCAGGTTGATAGATGGTCACCTCGTCCCTCCGTTTTTCTTGAGCCGTCTTTTGAGTGATTAACTGATTGATAGCTTCCCTTGTGTACATACATATATTTGCATTCAATGAATTAATTTAGTTGCGCAATTCAACGTTGATATGCGCGTTGAGTATCTTAATCAGGATTGGATAGTAGGGTACCATCCAGCGGTTGACACCATCAAATGAGCATTTTCAGCAGCAGGCATGTTTATTTGTCCTATGAATCCTTCATTACCCGGACTGCGCCTTCGGCATAAAGGGTATCCATAATTATTGGTTTCGGTTGCTAAATAAAAAATCTATGGTGATTCTTAGTGCACTTGCCGAATTTCATGCACGGATGTCGTTCATTGCGCAGAATTTCCGTCAATTAAGAAGCATGTAGTGACGTCAATATAATTTCCACCATCTTAATACAGATTGAAGTTTCGAAACAGATGGGTCTATATTTCAACCAGATTTATAGCTGGTTAGTGGTTACCCGTCCGTAGGTTGGGTTAGGATAAAATTTGTGCTGTTCTTAGCGTAACCCAAAAAACACCATGGGGAGATGATCATGAGGTCGCTGGTAGACATGTCTTTGAGCATCTAAGTCTAATATTTGTAGTTTTTCTTGCAAGGGCTCGTTTTCTCGCAAAGAACACATTCCTCTTGCTCTAGATAATTTATTCGAAAGTTTAATCTTTTTTTTCTTTTATGCTTGTTGATGGATATATTTTTAAGTCCAAGGAAGGGAAACACAGCAGCGAGTGAGAGTCTTGAATAGGCAACGCGATGATTGAGTGAATGTAAGTTTTCTGCACTTTTACACTTTTAAACATATTTAAATAACTTGTAACGTTTATGAAGTGGGAATTGGTCTAAAAAAATTTTCCCAATCGTTATCAAATTCAACGGGTGTGAAAAAAATTGAATGTATGTACTTTAGAAGAAAAACCACAATGCCTGAAGAATACTGTCACCGTATTCAATTGAGGAGTTCTTAAGCTAGTATGATACTCGTTAACGTTCCTTCGTTTGTTCGCATGATGTGGAAATTGGTCTAAAAAACAATTCGCAATCGAAATGAGAGGCAGACAGTTCCACTACGTGTAATACATCTGAGTATTAAACTATAATAAACGACGCCATGTTTGTTGTAGCAACAGATGCATTACTAACATTATTATTCGCTTCACGTAAATATTCTTCCAACTTTAATTCCTTTATGTGTATCTTTTACTACATAAGTGTTCTCTCGTATGCAGTTCCCCTATGAGAGCTACTTTGAGAATAGAAATTGAAGAGTATACTTGTAAATATGAATTGAATTTATCAATTACCCCCCGAAGCAATCTATCATGGGGCCCTTGGGACTCTGGGCCCTTCTTAAACAAATTTTCTTTCTACGTGCTATCATGGGCCGGCAGGAAAACGTAAATGCCAGATGCGTGAATATCCTCTGAAATTCAAATCTCTGGTTGTCAAGGAAATATGCTATTGTTGACTAAAGAGAAAAATGTCAGATTTTTCAGCAAAAGACATGATATTCAAATAATTACGAAGTGTAAAAGAAAATTGATTGAAAGAATTAGAAACTTCATTTATTCAGCCGTCCGGTAAGAAAAATTCCAGCCCTCTATCTTGAGTGTAAGTACTTTTAAAAAGCAAAAAATGAAACAACTGCACCGAACCCAATGCTTAGCATGGACCACCAGGGACCACTAGGGGGGGCCTTTGGGGGCCCTGAGGGCTTTTTAATATAGCCTATGATCAACCCATGTACATTTTATCCCTACATACAGACAGACAGACACCAATCAATTTTTATATATTACGAGCGGAAGATACCCGTTGAAATTCAACGGGTGTGAAAAACATTAAACTTCTTTTTTACAATAAAACCACAAAGCTCGAAGAATAACAGTATGCGTGGTCATTTGAGGAGTTCGTAACCTATCCTGTATGTTGTGTTCGTTGTAGTAGACACACTGACAGTTTTCCATGTGCGGGGAGAGATGAGTGACTATTGGTCCACTTTCATGCACGGGAAACCCAAAAATCTGCCTTGCAGACTCATTACTACTTAAATAGCAAAGGTTGATAGATGGTCACCTCGTCCCTACGGTTCTCTTGAGCCGTCTTCTGAGTGATTAACAGCTTGATCGCTTCCCTTGTGCAGATAAATATATTTGCATTCCATGACTTAATTCAGTTGCACTATTCAACGTTGATATGTGCGTTGATTATCTTAATCAGGATTATACAGAAGAGTACAATCCAGCGGTTGACACGTCAAGAGGAGTAATGGCAGCAGAAGCCATGTTTTTTTGACCTATGAATCCTCCATCAATGGGACTGCGCCTTCGGCATAGCCATAATCATTGGTTTTGGTTGCTTAATAAAAAAATTATGGCGATTCTTAGTGCCATTGTCGATTTTCATTTACAGATGTCGTTAATTCCGCAGAATTTCCGTTCTTCTTTCGGGTAAGAAGCATGAAGTGACGTCATTATAATTTCCGCCACATTAAAAAGATTGAAGGTTAGAAACAGATGGGTCTGTATTTGAACCAGATTTCGAGCTGGTTACCCGTCTGTATGTTGGGTAAGAATGAAATTTGAGCGGATCTTAGCGTAACCCGATAAAAACCACGGGGAGAATCTCATGAGATCGCTGGTGGGCATGTCTTTGACCATCCAAGTCTAACCTTTGTCGTTTTTCTTTCAATGGTTCATTTTCTCGCAAATAAGACATTCATTTTGCTCTAGAAGTTTTTTTCGAAAGGTTACTCTTTTTTCTATTAGGCATGTTGATGGATATATTTTTAAGTCCAAGGAACGGAAACACAGCGGCAAGTGAGAGTCTAGAATAGGCAACTCGATGACTGATTGAATGTACCTAAGTTAACTGCACTTTAACACTTTTAAACGTATAAATAATTCGCGACGTTACTGATGTGGGTATTGGTCTAAAAACAGTTCGCGATCGTAATGAGAGGCAGACGGTTTCATTACGTGAAATACATTTGAGTATTAATCGATAATAAACAACGCCGTGTTTGTTGTAGCAACAGAGGCATTATTACCATTGATATTCGCTGCACGTATATCTTCTTTTAAGTGTGTAGTCTATTAATTCCTTTATGTGTAACGTTTACTACGTAAGTGTTCTCCCATATATATGCCCCTTTGAGAGCTACTTTGAGATTAGACGTTGAAGAGTATACCTGTTAAATATGCATTGAATTTAATGATAACCCCCCGAAGCAATCTATCATGGGGGCCTTGGGATTCTGGGCCCTTATTATACGGATTTTATTTCTACGTACTATCATGGGCCTGCAGGATAATGTGATATTTTAATGCTAGAGGCGTGAATATTCTCTGAAAATCTAATCTCTGGTTGTCAAGGAAATATGTTATTGTTCATTTCAGGGAAAAAAGTGAGATTTTTCAACTGAAAACATGAATTTCAGACAAATACGGAACGTAGAAGAAAATCAATTGATAAAATTAGAAATTATATTTATTCAGCCACACGATAAAAAAAATTCCAGCCCTATATCTTGAGTGAATGTTCTTTTAAAAAGCAAAAAATGAAACCACTGCACCGAACACAATGCTTAGCATGGACCACCAGGGGGGGACCTTCGGGGGCCTTTGGGGGACCTTAGGGCTTTTTAATATATCTATCATATGATACAACCAGATATTTATTCTAACTACATGCCAAATTTCAGCTCAATCGGTCCAGTAGTGTTTGCGTGATGGAGCAACAGAGACAGAGAATATTACATTTTTATATATTACTAAGGATCACACCCTTAACCCTGAAAAAAAAGGGTTTTGGTTAATTGAAAACCCTACAGTGTTTGTTGTCTACCAGTAACAAACTTGCGTTCCAAATGTCATCAAAGTCGGTCCTGGGGTTTAGGAGGAGATGTGGAACATACCCACATACAAACATACAAATATACAAACATACAAACATTGACTTTTATATATATAAAGATTAGTATGATAAAGTAATTGAAGCTTCGACAATTCACGAACCGTTCGTGAGCCGATCATCAAGAGTGAGAAACGGATCTCCCACCTTTCCACTAAGAGTCACTAAAAAGGTGAGATTACAAAATAACCCCCCTGAGGAGTAGATCAAAGAAATTGAGCATTTTGTTGAGTTTGTTCTTGACCACTTTTAATTAATAGCATGTGTTTTAAAGGATGGTAGGTCAAAGATTAACAAATATGTCAATTTCCTTTCGTTGACGTTTCGCTATTTAATATTAGCATTATCAGGGCTGTAAAAACACAATGTAAGTAAAGTGATACTGCATGTTATATTTAAACAGTAATTTTTTTATATAGTAACTGTTAATTTATGGTAGCTGTTTCCTTACATTAAGTTGTTATAGCCGTGATGACGCTAATATTAAATAGCAAAAAGCCGTTACCAGGTACGCCACGGGGAGGCTAGTGGTCTGGCTTTTTCAATTTTTATTGTTTTCACTAATTATATTTTTTAAATAAAATTTTAGCATAGTGGTTTCATTTTGGATTTATTTTTTTGATATTGATGTTTTTTTCTAAGAATAAATCTTAGTAAACATCACCATTATCCATAGCAAGAAATATATTTTTTAATTCTCTCATTTTCACTTTAAGGTAATAAATTATGTATGAGTACACAGTGATTTATATTTATATGATTCAAACGTAGAGTAATGGTTTCCTTAAACTGTGTTGTTATAGCCCTGAGGATGTTAATATTAAATAGCGATACATAGGCGAAAAAAAATTGACATATTTTTTAACGATTGGCCAACCCTCCATAAAAAACTTACTTACTACTTACTCCCATGGCTACATATACCCTAGATGGCATTTGGCCTCGCCAACTCTCTGCCTCCAATTCTTCCGATCTTTTGCATCCACCTCGCTGACTTTCATTCTCCTCATATATCAATGGTCACCTCATCCTTCCATCTTTTTTTCAGTATTCCCGGAGGTCGCCTTCCATCAGAGTTTTCTGTCCACACTTGTTTTATATCTTGTTCTCGTCTCATGACGTGCCCTGCCCATCGCAATCTCCGTCGCTTGGCCTCTGCTACAACGTTTGGTGAGTTGAAAAGATCCCAGATTTCCTTATTGTGTTTTATTCTCCAAGTTCCATTTTCTCTTGTGGGTCCAAAAACTTTCCTTAACACCTTATTTTCGAATGTAATTGACTTCTTTTCCGTTCTTCTGTCGATAACACTCGATTCAGCTCCATTCTTCTCTAAGAATTGTTCTTATTATGGTTTTATAAATTTTAAGTTTGGTTCTGATGGATAAAATTTTGGATGTTAGCAGTTTATTTAGGGCAAACATGCTTCTATTGGATGAATTTATTCTGCTTTGGATTTTCTGCGATTTACTATTGTTTGCGCTGATTATGGTACCAAGCTATTTAAATTCGTTTACTCTTGCAGAATTGTGATCCTCAATAGTAACTTTTCTGGAGTTATCAGCGTTTCGACCAAAGGACATAAATTTGGTCTTATCCTCATTGATTTTCAGTCCTACTTCTTGAGTTTTTTATCTTTCATAAACTATTTACAAATAAAAAATAACTACAATCTTTCACCGATAGTGGCAGCATTACTCATGCCTAATAACGGAAGTTTCACAAACAATCAACTGATTGAAAGGTTGTGTGTTTACTCTCGTCCTCGAAGTGATGCTACATCAGGGATCCGTTGCAAATGGAACACCTACTGTAAACAGTATGACGTTAAAAGCTTAACGGCGGGTACCATTACTTCAATTTTGAAATGTAGAACACTTAAGGTAATTTGAGCGAAAAATCACTTCACCTAGAATTTGATGAATTTTGCCTCATTTTAAATAAACAATTCTCATCTTTCCAATGATATCACAATATCATCCCCTTGCCGAACTATTTTTTGAGCAATTTTCTGTAAATATAAGCTGTTTTACAAGGGATAGATTATGGCTGAGCGCTCCAGAGGGAGAATATTGAAGGAAATAGGAATTTATAACACCTAGATTTCGTAAAAAAACTAACAGTGTGTAGATAACATGTTTTCTCAACTATTTATAAAAAAATAATCTATTACATACCACAATAACTTTTACAGAATCGCAGAAAAACCTGCCGTTTTGAAGGGTTTTCATCCATACGGCGGGAAAAAATTAGTCAAGTTAGAGACTTATGTAGATTTATTTATTTAATTAATGATAATTTTGGTAATATATAACTATATCTTTGCGCCATTAATGTTACAATATTTATTCCATACTTCTTACAGACGCTAAAATCATAAAATAAAATTTTAATATGGGGTCCATTATGACTAGGAACTATCTAGCTCAAACCACGGCGGGGACCATTACTTCAATTTTAAACACTTTAGAACACTTTAAGGGAGCGTAACGAGGCAAGAGGTACAATGTTGGGGAGGAGGAGTAGTTTTCATACTCGGGGGGCGATGGGAATGGGAGGGGGGGGGGTGGGAGGGAAAGGGAGGGGACTTGGAGGGCGTAGAAGGGGGAGGGGGTTGAGAGGAGTTTTCGCAGTGACTTACTACTTAGTTGGCTGCTTTCTGAAGTGAGAAGTTTTCGGAGGTTCCGTGGTTTTCGGATGGAATGAGTGGCTAGCCAAGTGTGGGGGAGAAATGTTGCCAAGGGTGTAAAGGAATGGGAAGAGGTTTATTTTAGAGATAAGTTGGTGGAGGCGTCTTCAATGCTTCTAGAAGATGTTGCACCCTTTTAGGAACCATTTAAAGAAATAAAACTGATGATCTCAGGCCTGACCTCGTGGAAATTATGGATATCCATGATGAGAAAACCGCCTTTGTTAATTCCACAAACTTTCTTACGCTGGCACGACGCGCGTTTCACCACACTGTGGCATAATCATGTGCATTTAGCGGAAGGTTGCGTGGGAATATATAGCCTGGGCTTGCGTTGAGGACAGGAGAGGGGGTGGGTGGGGTTGGGGGAGGGGAGAGGATTTCCGTCAAGTTTAAAAATGAATACCAAAGATGCTATGGGTTTCTCAGAAGACTGCTAGGCGACTCCGATGGCTGGGGGGAAGGGGAGGGCTAGAGTGTTTAGAGGGGGTTTCTAGGGGTGTAAGGGGGAGGTGGAGGGGGTGAGAAGGGGTGCATGGTGAAGGAGGATTTGGGGACCAAGCGCTTGAAAAACCGCCGTGATCACCCTCTTAAAGAGGAAAGGTCTAATTATCACTAACAGAACTATATAAAACACACACATTTTTTAAAAAATCACCGTCATTAAGGTGTCCGACTTAAACTTTACACAAACAAGTAAACTAATTCTTCTCCCTAACCAACAAAATTATCTAGAGTTAATGGCTTACTGGTAATAAAACTACTGTTAACTAAAATGAACCACACTCGTCACTTGCGCACAATGTGTACCTCCTGTCTATCAGAAGAATGATGTCCATATGAAAAAATTGAACAACACACATGTTAAATCACCGTCCTTACAGTGTAATAATAAAAAATCACACTAACAAGTAAAAACTATTTCTTCTCTCTAACCAACAAAAATTATATGGAGTTTATATGGCCTAATATTAATATAAACAAATTTTCACCTTATATACCACACTCGTCAATTGCACATAATATGTACCTCCTGTCTATTGTAAGAATGGTGAAAAGATTGAAAATTGAAAAACATATATATTAAATCACTGTCATTGCAGTTTATTCACACAAAAATAAAACAGACTACACACGACACTCATCACTTGCACACAAGAAGAACTTCGTGCCCATCATAATGGTGACTAAAAATAGAATACTATAAACTTTAAAAATGGGCACTGTCATTGCCGTGCCCTGCTAAAAATTAACCACAAGGAAAAAAACACTAGTCCCTATACATCTCACTCGTCACACCCCACGGAGGATGGTGGAGGGGGGGGGGAGTTGAATATGTCTTTGCTAAACGGCGAGGAGGGGGGATGGGGGGGGGGGGCAGGGTCGTATGTTAGGGTTTGGTGAGGTTTGAGACAAGGCTAAGGGATGGGGGGAGGAGAAGGTGGGTGAGTGGGTGGGGAGTGAGGGGGGGGGGTGACGGAGACACCACGGGTAAAGGGACTCGCTACTGTCGGGGTTGACCGTTTGAAAGGCACGATGGGGGGTGGGGGGGTGGTTGGTGAAGGGGGCAGACAGTTAGGGTAGGGGCAACGTCACCTACATATGGTTCGATCGCGGCATTCGTGGCCTTGGTGTGAACTTAAAGTTTATGTAGTAGCTCTACAAGGTTAAAAAGGGGTGAAGGGATGGCTTTGGGATAGGCCAACGGAAATAACGAGAGTGTAAGTAAGGTGCCATCACTTTCAAAATTCGGTCCGTACGACGGTCGTCTCCGTACTTTGCAGAAATGGAACCTAACGTATTTAATACGCATCCCATGATGCCCTCTGCGAGTGTTTCATTTATGCGGTTGGACCAATTTGAATTTTCTGCATTTGCCAAGAGAGCCTCCTTTACATGATCTCCGACCATGACCACTCACCAAAAAACTACTCCCCTCAAAAACAACTTTACAGTGAAGGCTTTCCAATTTAGGCTGAGAGCGTTCGGGAGTGCACTTACGCCAGGAAAATAGCGAGAAGTCTCCAGTCACCAATACGGACCAAAGATAACATAGCCTGTGTTTGCGGATTCAGGTATTGTAATATTTTTATTACAAAGGTCCGCTGATTTTGAACAGAAACAAATCTACCAAAAATACGAGTAATTTCAGTTATTTCTAATTAGTTCCTTAATTATTAATCAATCTACTTTGGATAATTTTAACTAGTATCACATAAAATGGCACTGAATAGGTCTTATGAGACGTCACTGTCGTATTGAGACTTACGCCACTAAAATTAAGGGGCGCAGGTTTGTCTGAAAAGACAATAAAACGGCATAAATACGCGAAAATTCACTGGCTATTTTTAAAAACTTTATCAAAGCTTTGGGAAACTGGTATTTGGACATTTTCAGTGTGATTGTCAGTGGATGGAATATAGGTAATGTCCATGGCATGTTTTCCCTAAGTCATTAATAGAATTACGGATGCTTGGTTCACCCACACCTTCTGTATTCTATTTTACCTGTCACGGTTGTGGAGAATTTCAGATATTGATATTTAAAACACAAAATCAACGAAAACAAAATAGAAAAAATCAAGAATTTTGTTATTTTTTATGATATTTTTACACTACTTGGAAAATTTATGTTTATTAAAATACAGTTGGTTCTTTGAAATTGACCGAATGGCATTTAGATGCGTAGCAGTAGTTTCACATTTACGTGAAGAATGATATAATTCCCTTAACATAATTCTCAGGATATAGATATAGAAATAAATGTATTAAATTACTTCGAGTACAAAGCCCTTTGACCAACAATGAAACAATAATATATTACGCACTGGTTAATTCAAAATTAAGCTATGGAATCGTTTGCTGGAGAGGTGCGTATAAGTGCTCTATCAAACCTGTCATGGTACTGCAGAAAATAATAATAAGAACAATTACTTGTAAAAATCGCTTCCATCACACTCTTCCACTTTTTTGCGAGTAGAAAATTTTGCCTTTGCGCTATTTATTTGTACATAAAGTATTGAAAAATGTTTACATTCGGAGTGGTAATATGCTTGGCATAGTGGCAAGACAAAACAAATGGAAATTTCGTGTTCATTCCAATGTTTTACCCCCTAGGCCATATATTACTACATTCCAGAGAAGTTTTGTTTACTTAGCTCCAATAATCTTTAACTTTCTTCCACAGAATGTTAAATTGGAAATGAAGATTACAATGTTTTTAAGACAAGTCTATTTGGATGATATTAAAAAAAATTTCAAAGGTTCACATGAAATTGTTCTTTAACAATAAACTGCTTGAATGTGTATTGTTATGTTTTATGTATGTGTATTATGTAGTGTAGAAATGATGTAAACCTGGTGCTTATATTCGTTTATTAATTTTATTATTTGTACGGTAACTTTTGGTTACCCCCACACAGGTTTTTATCTTTGTGGTAACCTAAAGCTTCCATCTATTGTTTAAATTGCTTGAAAATAAATACTGTAATAAAGGGAAGCAATAAAATTATTATTATTATTATAATTTTCTTCGGTGGTGTACATAAAATACAGATTACTTGTTACAGCTTTCATAAAATGGAAATCATTGTATGAACAGAGAATAAAGAGAAAAAATTACATGTAATGTAAAAAAAATATAAATAGGAATATAACATAAATATTGCAGCGAGAAATTATAAAATTTATGATTAAAGTATAGTAGAGTGTTTACATTTTTAATAGAAGGTGGTAATGAGTTCCAAAACAATGCATTGGACAACAAAAGATTTGTTGAATGTTATAGTACGATGAACAGGACAGTGTACCAATGATTCTTTACTTATATTTATGTGTCTAAAACAAGGCAATACCTTAAAAGCATCAAACAATAACATAGGTTCTTTACATTGAAACAGTGGACACAGGAAGCTACCCAAAAGGTATTTGTGTCTATCTTTAATATTTAACGATTTTTGTTTAGTCCTTTTAGGAATATATATCGTCCTCATGGCTCAAAGAAAATATAAATCTAATGCAAGAGTTTTGAAGCCGTTGCAATTTCAAACAAATCATAATTTTTAGTAAAATCAATAAATACTACGGAGCAGTAGTTAAAATGGGGAAAGATAAGTACAGAAATTAAATATTTTAAACATTAATAGGAAGATTTCTTTTGTGAATCTTGATTTAGTGTAATATCACGCTGATGTTATAATAAATATGATATAACTGATCACGCCATGTTAAATTGGTGTTGATTTGTAAACATAGGTTATGGTTATTTTCAGAATAAGAAATGAGGACACTATTGGTGATGGCACAAAGGGAGCAATCTACTTATTACATGTTCCAGGGCTTAATGCACTAGAAAAGTTGAGAGATTTTAAAAATACTTCTCGACCCTAACGTAGTTATTCGTCAGAGGGTGTTTTTTCCCTTCCCCCAGCCCTTATCACGAGGTGGTTATTAATTTATAGCTTTAAAATTTTTTCTTTACAAAACCAAGTTCCCACTTTTTCTTTCTTCCTCCCCTCCTTTCTGATAATTAGCATTACTATTGTATATGAGAGTTCCCGCGATGACCTTCCTCACCTGGGGGGCTATTCAGTATGTTCTTGGAATTTCCAAGCCTCGAAAGTGACGTCACAGCCTCTAAAATTTCAAAGAGGGCCGTTAAAAAGTTGACATTCGTTGGGGGAAATAGCGTCATATTCACGGATTTTCCGATTTTTGACCATTTAGAGTATTTACTGAATAAGGCCCCTAATGATGATGCTTACGCATAGAAGTCAATTATGCGAAAAAAAGCGCACAGCGAGTAAAGCGCATATATAGATATTTGCGAATAAAGCGCGCAAGGGCCAATGTGACAGACAACCCAACAACGACGATGACAGCGCTACCAA
Source organism: Pyrrhosoma nymphula (assembly GCA_963573305.1). NCBI lineage: Eukaryota > Metazoa > Arthropoda > Insecta > Odonata > Coenagrionidae > Pyrrhosoma > Pyrrhosoma nymphula. Next base: position 134,534,916 of record OY754336.1, read on the forward strand.
GCGGGAAAACGCACGAACTCCTTGAGAATGGAGGCACGGGTAACCTTCAAGGCTACCTGGGGAGGAGGTTATTTGGCGGATAGTTACGTTTCTTTTTTCACGAATACCCTTTTGAACCAACCTTTTGGGGTGGGTTGGGTAATGACCAACGGGTTGGTTCAAATTTTAAATTTGTTCAACCAACGGCCCTCCGGGGGCCATTACTAAGCTGAGGACATTGCCTAAAATGCCTATTTTTTCTTTTACTCAGGAAACCAATTTTATGGAGTTATGAGTTTATTAAGCATCATTTATGGCGAAATTAAGGCAATTTGTTACTGCCTAAAAATGCCTATTTTACCTGTTTATGCCTTTTCTGCTGATATTGCCTATTTAAGGGCCTAAAAAAGCAATATTCTTCTCAACGTCACAAAACTTCTCTTTAGTGCGGATCTAGTCTGTTATTTCAGTTTCTTTTTTAATCTATCACGGTTAAAATAATGTCATTAAACATACATAAAGAAAAATCATCCATATTATTTTATAAAGAGTAGAAAAACAGCTATGGTAATTTTACGTGATGCCTACATGCGATGGTTTCAATTGGCAAGAACTTGTATTTGAAGGTACCACCCAGTATTTTTGAGTTTAAAGAGATACTGCCCGAAGTTGCTCTGCCTTCACATCCAGTATTGATACTGTGGGGAACATGGCTAAATACTGCATTGTACTCTACAGATAAAATTATTTAAATACGTGAGGTATGTGGCAGGAATAATGTGCGCCTCCGATACATCAGTTCGAACGTCTTTTTCATCCACTTAAAGGTACGCTATAGTAACCGATTTTTGCAGGTTTTCTGTAGGCAACAGAATATATGGATGAAGAAGAAACAAACTGCATTCTCGAATCCAAAGATGCAGAGTTGAATCTCGATGTCGACGCACATCCTACGTTTATCAGATGCAATTTTGGTTAACCACCATCAACCATGTCATCGCTGGAGGCAAGAGAACTACTCCTTGTGGCAGTTGTGGAAAACATTCTAAAGGTGGAAAGTGAACTTATTAATATACCAATTGATGTGGGAGAAGCCTTGATTCGAAAATTCAAGAAAGTTATGCAAAGGAACCCTGGTTGATGATAGCAGAAGAGCTTGCATCATTTAAGTATTGCCCAATCACTTCATGCGAGGTTGAGAGGTCATTTTCATACTATAGAAATATCCTGACTGACTCTCGGCATCAGTTTACAGGAGAACATTTAGAGAAATATGTTGTTGTTAATGGTGTAATGTAACTTGAAATAAGTAAACCTTTTTTATTTTATGTTTCTTCAGTTCATAAGCTAATTGTATTTGGAGTTTTATCCTCTCTATCAGTTTCACCAAAAAGTAATCGTGTATTTCAGCCCAAACTTTAAATTTCAGATGCTTCTTTGTGGCAATAAGTCCCATTACGTTTCTAGCCGGCCACGGTGGTGGGGTAAAGTCCTCGCCTGCTAATCTTGGGATTGAGGGTTCTAGTCCCGCCTGGGTGAGTATTTAACCACCAAAGGCATAGATGTATGTCAAGTTCTGTTTGTCTGGTCCCTGGAAAACCTAATTACAGGCTTAGTCTTTTGGGATTCCAGGACCGACAGAATCGTCCGAAATGCAAAAAATATTTTAAGCGCCTATTTTAAGTGCCTATTTTGAAATTTTTAGTGCCTATTTAGGCTGCCTATTTCTTCATTTTTAGTGCCTAAATGTCCTCAGCTTAGTCATTACCCAACCCACCCCAATGGTGATTGATTTGCGTAAAACGACGGCGAGTTGGTGTTGAAAGTTCCGTATCTTTCCGTGTGGAGGCGCTGTAATCAGTATTTCGGTTTACGCTTCGTCGCCATATTGCGTGACATAGGTATGACAGAAATGTTATCCCTCTCCATATTCTCTAAAACTCATGGGGTAACTGTGCGCTTTCATCGCAGTGTGCTTTTTCGCGACACCTCGAAATCGCGGTCGTGGTTTTGTAACTTATGTGGTTTGTAAAAGTTACCATCAAATTCACATTGTACAGGTCAACCTTGGTTGACTTGGAAATTTCTTTCTATCTTACTCGAGTAAGAAATACGTTACACTCTCAACCTAAACCTTAATTAGGCTTCACGGGTTCTCTCGCACGTGAAATGTTTCGGGAGAGGGAGTTGTTCGGGAGGCCTGCGGCCGGAAGTCATGTTAAAATATCTTAGGGAACTAAAAAAGTCAAGTTACACAAGCCTAGTTACATGCCAAATAGACTATCAGTGGGCTTGAAACTAGGGATGTGACCCAAGAAGGCACTGTAACGTTTCGTGCCGTACCCTGGGAGGTACCCGAACTCGGAGTCCGAGCGTTGACTTGGAAAGAGACCCAACCCTTCACCACGAGTGGTTTATGGAACCAACTGACCAGTCACAGTATAGTTTATAACTTCATAAAATTAAAAATAAATCGCAAAGTAATGTTCATCTTTTTGTTGAATTAGTTGCGCTATTGAAAATGGTTTTCTAATTGTAGTTATACGATAGATAATAACCATTTTACGTCCACTAGTAAATCAAGACAGTTTAATGTGCATTGAATTACTAAAGCACTGTTAATATCTAGCGTGTTACTGCGATGAAAAAAAAATTTCATCAGCGTGACTAGTGCTACACAAAGACGAACATAACTTTGAGATTTATGTTTAACTTTAAGAAGTTCTAAACTATAGTGTGACTGGTCATTTGGTGCCATAAACCACCCGCGGTGAACGGTTGGATCTCTTTCAAAACCAACGCTCGGACTCCCGAGTTCGGGTGCCTCCCAGGTACGGCAGCAAACGTAAAATGCATTTTCGGGTCACATATCCCTGCTTGAAACTCGTAAGCAATACGCAAAGTTCAAATTCGGTAGACTACGGAGACAGCCGTTCTCGCCGTGTGGAAAAACCTTTGAAAGCGAGAGTCCTCTGAAGGAAAAACTGGGTCAAATGGAGACTGGCTTCTGATCCCAGTACAAGGTTCTGCAATACTCAAGGACAGGAGAGTGTGTATTTGTCACTTTTCCCTCTTATGCTCTTCATTCAACCGAAATCCACTCCGGCATCAGGCTCGGCTGATATAAGCCGAGCGGAGTATGTTTATTGAAACGGGACCACTGAAACTGAATAGCCGTGACCACTACGAGTTTAAAACGCAAGAGACGAGTAAATCAAGTGTAAGAAAAACCTGAAATGACCAACGGGTAATAACTTGATTTTAAATAACCCCAAGAGTGTGATATCACAATACCTTATTAAATGTTCTTTTATTAGTTAATATTTTGTCTCAAGAATAGTTTTTTAATTTCTTGACTTCTATGTTTTTCGACCGGAAGTTCTATTTCCTTCAGTTGAATTGAGAGTATTTTTACGGGTTTCGTACGGTTTATGAAAACTGCTCACTCTATTTTTTGTTTTAAACAGTAAAAACATGGATAAAAAGTGAAAAATTTTAAAACGCTAACTCGTAGGATTTATGATTTATCAATAGTTCATTCGATTTTCGCAACAGAATTTTTTTCCCTTACGACTTAAAATACCTATGATTTTCGGGCATCTCTTAGCGTACCTCACATTCTCTATTAGATGATCTCTAAGATGTTTGTCTACACCACCCTTAGTAACTTACTTAGGGAGGTGTTGTATATGACTTCTATTTTCTGTTGGTATAGAAAAAAAGTTAGCTTTCTCGTGTTATTTTTTCTCTAATCGATACCTTTTCTATGCCTCATTTAGCTTCGTCTTTTTTTCTGCTTACTTCTTCTCAAGCTCATTCGTTAAAAAGGCACAGGGTAAAGATATGTTTAAATTAAATGCACTTTCACCTACAGCTGCAAAGTAAGATATAATGTGAATAGCATCATAGACAGCAACGAGCTTGGAACGGCAATATTAGCGATTATATGACGCATTAAATGACATTTAATGAAAATCAACGGTCGATTTCGCATTCAACTATTTACACAAAGAGGTCGAAATGAAACGTGTTCCAATAAGCGGTTCAAAAGATGAAAATCCAAAGAAAGAAGGCAGTCTGCGCATTAGAATATACTGTGCAATGAATTCGAACAATGGAACTGGGAGCTTATTTATAGACATAAGAAAATCATTTGACACCTTGGACCATGAAATTCTATTATTGAAATTAAGTGTTGCCGGAATTAGAGGTGTTCCACTGGCTTGGTTTCAAAGTTATTTCGTGGAGCGAACCCAGTGTATACGTGTAGGTAAGGCTTTCAGTGATTCCAAGTTGGCAAAAACAGGGGTACCTCAAGGTTCTGTACTTCTGCCTATCCTATTTCTTATATATATTAATGACTAGTGTAACTTTAACTTTAAACGATAATTCACTGCTTTCGCAGATGATGTTGCCTTGAGCTACAGCGGAAGTAATTTTAACAATGTAGTAAAAAATGCGCAATGTGACTTGCATGCATTACGAAGATGGTGTGACTACAAGGGTCTAGAAATAAGTGAATAAACCAAATTTATACTTTTTGATCCAAGAAATTGTTATAAATATAATTCCTATTTAATTTACCACGACTCTGACTGTTTGAAACAGCCTTGTGGTTGTATAAAATTTGATCAAGTTGGTAGTATAAAATATTTGGGAATTGCTATTGACAAACACTTGAAATGGAATGATCACATAACTGGACTTTCCAAGATTCTTCGATACTATACTGCGCATGAGAATGGTTTCAGCGGTCGGTGTGCTGTCCCGATTTCGGGCGCATGAATCACTGAATATGAGGGGAGAGAGACGTGGGCATCTGAAAATAGACGAGGGCATCTGCACGTGACTGGGATCCACTCACCGATTGAATGATTGACGGCTTCTCTCTCCTCTGCCGATTGTCAACCTCTCCCGAAGAGGAGCTGCACTCGAACACTTCCACAAACTCACTGCGTCCTAAAGGTGATCTGCCGTCCCCGTTGACAGCGAGAGTTTAAGATGGCGAGAGAGCATCGAAGCGTGAGGAAAGTGAAAGTCCACTTCAGGCAAAATAACGGCCCGAGGGAATTCAGAGAGAAACGGCACCAATGAGTGATGCTCTTATGTTCGCCCACGGAATAGACACCTTGGGCCGCACTGGGGACGTTATTTACCACTCGGGACGATCAACGACGTTGTGAACCCTGGCTTCCTCCTCCTCACACTGAACTTCAGTCACAGTATAATCGTATAGAGCCGGGGCAGCATCGCCAAATCACATGCAGTTCGGCAGACTGTGGCGCCCTGCGTTGACGAGCAAGTAAAGGTGGTTTCACATTGGGAGGGTGGGTTGCTACCAAGGAGGTTACAGAAGAAATGGAGGCAACATACCACTTGATTCTTGAAGCCAATTTCGCCATTGCAGTTGGCACAGTTTAGACCTTCCTCTGGCTTACGTGTCCGGCGGTCTCATTCAATTTTCGTCAAATCTGAGTAAAAAACCACAGAGAAGGCGATGTTTTGTGACTGGTTTGGCAACACCTACTCGGCTCAAAATCCTTCCCAAGCACCCCTATTCTTGCTTCACTTTCGCCCATGAGCGTTCACGGTCATGCTTCCTTCATTTCATTTTAACCTCCTTGGGTTGATACAGTGTATGATTTGTAATGGTTGCATTGTTGTTTTAAACAGGAGAACTCTATCGGCTTACTTTCATGCATAAACATGCTAGGTGACCACGGGACACCGTATCAGTAGTTATTATAGTTTACGATTTCAGCGCTAATATCCACCAAAAATGTAAGTCGGATGATATATGAGCTATTAAAACTTGTTTTACTGAAAAAAAGTCCCTCGATAAGTATACAATGAGCAATCAGCTACGTAAAACTCCCCAAGGTGGTGGCAGACATTCACAGGCGATAACCCGAGTTCATTACACAGTGGTATGTATTAATCATCAAATACATGTTTTCTGCAGACCGGTTGGTAGCGTACTCAACTGAGAGTGCGACGAGCTTACTAGGTTCAAGCCAAAAAACGGTCGTTTTATTTTAACCCCCAATTTATGAGTCTAAAAATTTACTTTAGTCACTACATTAGCGATATATTTTAAAGGTAGTGAATAATCTTATGTCTGGATATAAAGTCTGGACACTTACCAAAAAAAATGAGAGGGGACTTGTAGTCTTTTAAAATAAGATATAACGTAGTGTTTGGACCAGATGAAGAAAACGGAGTGTGGAGAATAAGGAAGAATCGGGAGCTTAGAGCACTATAATATAAGGATCCTGACATAGTAGCACTGGTAAAAAGCAGAAGATTGAGATGGCTGGGACATGTGCAAAGAAGAGGGGAGCACCAGTTACTGAAAAAATTGTGGACGGGACAACCAGTAGGGAGGAGACCACTAGGTAGACCAAGTCTCAGATGAAGTGACCAGGTAAAGGGGGATATAATGAGACTAGGAGGGGAGCTGGAGATGGCAGAAGACAGACATTAGTAAAGGCAACTTAGTGGCGAGGCCAAATATCTCTTGGGATTTGTATAGCCACAGGAGTAAGTAAGTAAGTAAGAGTAAGAATATTCCTGTGAAGAAATTTTTTTCCTACCTCAATTTTCAAACTATATTCCTAGATAATCTTGGTTTCGGCTAGCAAAGTAGATATCATAGAAATGAGATGTAATTATCAACTTGAGCTGGGGAATGCAGGGATACGAATGGTAGGTAAAAACAATGCAAACTTGATGCGCGGGCGTCTTGAATGGTTTGCTCCATCATTATGAATGTCCTCATTATGAAAGAAAGACGTGTCTAGTCGCTCTTTAGTACGTCCCTTGGCGCGTCCAAGATAAAAAAGTACCAATTTAAGCTAAGCGCACGCAGAGGCTTGACTTATTTTAACTACTTCATTCAACCGCCAATAGATGTCACCATGTTCAGTTGACGCGCACGGCGACGTCGCCTACGCTTGAATGTGGACAGAGTCCTCTGGATGGCCGTTCTCAACACTACTCCTTCATAGGGTTAAATCGTCGCATACATTTCCACTATGGGAATTGAGAATTCCGCCATCTTTTTTCAAACGTCTCCATAGAGTGTTGTGGGGGAAAGTGATATTAACTTAGTTTTTGCACAAATACGTGATTCCCGTCGCATTTTGGGTGATCGTAAATTGAAATCAATTCATCCTGGATCTAGTAGGAACATTTTACCAACAATTTATATATTGCAAATCGTGAAAAATTACAGATTAAACGCGCATCAGACAAGTTTCGATGTGCCAAACTGTATAATCCACTCCTTCTATTTGAAAAAAAATTCAAACATTGAAACTTCTAACGTAATTGTTTAACTTTGATTGTAGTTTTACCTTAGAAATGATAGAGATTGGTAAACAAATTGCTGGATTTATTTTTTACCTTGAGAAATTTGAAACAAAATTCTTTTTGTTTCATCCTTCTACGATTAATACTTTAATAGTTATAGACTTTTGCGTAAACCTTTACAAACGGAAAAATGGGCTCGCGCAACATTATAAAAATGGCCGCCCAAAGTAAACCCTTTCTCAGTGCTATTAGAGCAATTAGGAGCAGAGCAACCAACCATTTTACTTTATTTCTTCTGCAAAAAAAGGAAAATCCTGCAGAGCGACTGCCTACCGCCTTCACTTTCACACAGTAAACAATATGTGCTCTAAACAAAAATGGCGGAACGCGACGACTCAACTATGTAGTATATTATCGGCAATCCAGAGGACTCTGAATGTGGACCTGTGTGCGCGTTACGCGTGAAACGCCTGAACCTCAAACCACAGTCGATCTATACCAACTAATGGTTCCTTAAATAATTGTTTAATAGTGTGGTCATTGAATCTTGAGACTTTAACCGTTGCAGTGCGATGCAGTTGCAATTGTTCTGTGGTTCGCAGTTACAAAATCTTATGTTCGGCGTAGATTAACATCATTTCATCGAAATTCGCAAAAGATGCGAGGGTGTGGAGGAAAAAGTATATTAAATTGTAGTAGAAAGACGCAGGAAATAAATTATATATGATACTGCTGATTTGATACGGTAGAATTTTGTTTAAAATATGAATAGTCTCTGAACTGTTGCTTATTTACCTCGGATGTATTTTCAAAGCAGACCATTAAGATTAAGATATACTTGCTGACCAATAGAGGCGCTGCCATTGTCAGCTGCGAACCAGCGTAGGGATGTTAACATTGAGTGTCTTAACTAGTGTATAATACTAGACTGTTGCAGTGTCTATCACAATGATCGTCCACTTCCAGTTGGTTGGTTATTTTGGGATACGAACGATGGTTTTCGTCACGTGGGCATGTGGGTTGGCTGGTGGGGGCCCTCTGATCCAACGATTAACCCTATTTAACTTATCATTATTATTGGAATACATTATTATTCATATCTCTGAGCTCGCATAAATATTTTAATACAAAAATATTATTACATAGCTGACAGCATTTTCAGGCAAAATGAGCCGAATGTCGGAAAATATTTAACCCGCGACTAGAGGTGACTTATAGGGATGACTCTGCAAAAAAACCCTCCAGTTTTGATTCCTAACACTATGATAGTGCTTCATTTACTAAGCTATTTCTAAGTCACCCTTCTCACTCTGATGAACCCAGTTGTAAAACACATATGACGCGCACTTGTGACTAATATTCCTTTCCAATATTGGCGTACTCCCATCCTTTCTCCAATGACTTCCCTCCAGCTTACACACGTTTCTTACACTTACAACTTACTCCTCTCAGCTACACACTTTTTAAAATTCATTTTGGTCTTCTAAATATGCCACATTTCAACCACTTAAAAATAGTGCATTATACATTAATTTATTAACTTGTTTCTGATGAATATTTTCTTTACAAAAACCTTTCAACTGGCAATATATGATCCCTTCGTTCAACTTAAATGACTTTTCCACTCCATCTCTGATAATCACTCAGTTTTTGCATTCCTAAGCGAAATTTTATTTGTCCGTTTGTTGAGAAAGCCCAAACTTACCAAAGCTAGAATAGTTGTGACATTATACTTCCCTGGGTTGATATGATGAAATATCGACATTATTAGCATCACATTTCTAGTTTAATTATTGTTCATAATCGGCAAATAATTGTTTAATATTAATTTTCAAGTATATATATAATATTGTTTATAATTTTCAGTGCAAAATGGAGTCACCTTACATAAAGTTTCGCCATTACGACCGGTTGAACAAAGTATCTACCAATGTTCTGGTTTCGAGCTCCTCATCATTGTGGCCCAATGCGGAAGATATGGATCCAATTTCAGGCAATCAACATTCATGGCAAGCCTCAAGGCGCAGCCAATGTCTGTGGCTGGGATGAATATTTCTGTTTCCTCGGCTTTTCTCGGGAGACCATATTCTAAGAAGCTGAACCATATTTACTTGAGCGCTACCCACTCAGCCTGCTGGCCTTCGTTGAGTGAGGCAATGGAGCCCCTTCATCGCAGCGACATACACGCGAGAGGTCGAGGGGTAGCTAATTAAAGTTGCCACATCCAAGGGACAAGGCTCCTAGAGAGCCGTTAAATCATTCAGCAACAGCGGCAGGGTGACGTCATTTGGGGCAATCCAAGAGGGAGACCTCTATCGGAGAAAAGCCAAAAGAAAGAGAGAGAGATAAATGAGATGCAAGTGGAATTGGATGAAGAAAGTGAGAACGGTAAAAGAAGGGAACTAGTGTATATAGGGAGCGGTAAGAAAGGGTAGATGGGAGAATAAAGCAGAAGAGTAATAAAGCATGAAAGAGAAAAGATAGTGATTTCCCAGTGGAAGAATAAAAATGATCAGAAGAACTTGGAGTAGAAGAGTAGGATCCGTGCTTAAACACTTCTTATGAATTAAATGCGTACCTCTTTTTCGAGGAACTTCTTTCTATGGCTACATCTAGAAACAGTTTAAAAAAATCCGTCTTAAGCATTTTACATATAAATAAATAAAGAACGGCAGACAAATGACGATAAATAATTCAAATAGAAATATGGAGATAAGAGAATATAAAGAGATTATTCAACATGGTAAGAAAATGACTTATGTTGGCATTAATTATTTATATACGTATGCGAAACCGCGATTTCTCATCCGCTCAAGACAGCGTCAGCCAAGGGCACATCGTGGCATAACATACAAGAATTCAAGCGGGCTGCTGAACGCTGGTGCTATTTATTAGCTTTGGCCTCTCGTAATGGCTACGAATATACTATTAGGTAAATATATTTGCGTATCAAATTTATCAGTTTTAGATTACTAAACTGAAGTACCTCAATGAGACACTATCGTACTTTCAAAGCCAAAATACCGTCGAACTTTCTAAGGAACAAACTCGCCGATTCCTAACGCGGTCAAACGATCGATGTTTCTCTTTTGGAGACACATGATTTTACACTCATAATTTGCGATCATCTTCTTTTTATCGATTACGCCATCAATTCCAATGCCATCAAATATAACACTCCTTCTGTCTTCTTCCTTGAGGCGACACATGGCCGGGTGGTATGTTTCTTATGATTTCCGAGTACTAAAGAAATATTTAGTACTCTCAATTTTGTTGAACCATGGCCAAGAATATTGTACATACATGTGTTGTGGACATGGATTAATCGACCTATGCATCTATGAAATACCGTTCAAGCCACCTCTACTGTATTTGGCACACGGGGTGATTCCACACAGAGGCACCCATTACTGGTCCCAGATCAAAGTTGGAACTCCCGCGCGCTCCCCTTGGCCCCTTAGACACGAACCAAGAAGTAATAATGAGAATTACGCACGGCTTCAACCGAAATTAGGGGAGAATGCATTGCATACACTAATATAACACCGAAGCTACTCCACCACTCACCATGTTATCACCCATCTGCACCGTTTTACCAGACGTTTCACTTTAAAAAGTAAAACATTTCCTTCTCTTAATGTCCAGTTTCCGGCAATTTAGTTTACTTTTTAATACTTATTAATTTGGCACTAAAAATCAGGAAGACAGACTTAGGAATAAGGATAGGTAAAAATATATCAGTTCTCGCCTTTGCAGATGACTTAGTATTGCTAGCGGAAAATAAGGAAGATTTTTGAAAAGCATGACAGAAATTCTGACAAAAGAAACTCAAAAAGTAGGACTGAAAATCAATGAGGATAAGACCAAATTTATGTCCTTTGGTCGAAACGCTGATAACTCCAGAAAAGTTACTATTGAGGATCACAATTCTGCAAGAGTAAACGAATTTAAATAGCTTGGTACCATAATCAGCGCAAACAATAGTGAATCGCAGAAAATCCAAAGCAGAATAAATTCATCCAATAGAAGCATGTTTGCCCTAAATAAACTGCTAACATCCAAAATTTTATCCATCAGAACCAAACTTAAAATTTATAAAACCATAATAAGAACAATTCTTAGAGAAGAATGGAGCTGAATCGAGTGTTATCGACAGAAGAACGGAAAAGAAGTCAATTACATTCGAAAATAAGGTGTTAAGGAAAGTTTTTGGACCCACAAGAGAAAATGGAACTTGGAGAATAAAACACAATAAGGAAATCTGGGATCTTTTCAACTCACCAAACGTTGTAGCAGAGGCCAAGAGACGGAGATTGCGATGGGCAGGGCACGTCATGAGACGAGAACAAGATATAAAACAAGTGTGGACAGAAAACTCTGATGGAAGGCGACCTCCGGGAATACTGAAAAAAAGATGGAAGGATGAGGTGACCATTGATATATGAGGAGAATGAAAGTCAGCGAGGTGGATGCAAAAGATCGGAAGAATTGGAGGCAGAGAGTTGGCAAGGCCAAATACCATCTAGGGTATAAATGGCCATGGGAGTAAGTAGTAAGTAAGTAAGTATATATCCAGTTTGCCGCACTCGAGTTCTCACTGTTCGCTAAGTTTTGCGGAAAACGAACGGCGATGGCGAGTGCATGGTCCATTGATAGAATGTGACAGGGCATTCCGTGAGAGAATGAAGGCGTTATTAACCCATTCCTTCGGAGGGGTCAAATGAAGTGGACGCCCGGCCGTCATGTAAAAGGTGACATTTGATAACTCACTTTTTCACGGGGGAGACTGTGACACCGGCGAAGGGTCTTGGAGGGATTTGGAGGCAGAGAGAGAGAGGATGGACTGAGTGATGATGCCTCAAGGATGTCTATGGTATCTGCTCGCCACCGTGAGAAGCAAGGTGTAATGGCTCGCTGTAAGGAGGAAATCAATGCAGTTTTTATTTTATATATCCAGAAATTAAAAAAATTGCAATAAAAGAACAGACATTACTTATTTAAGCAAAATTTATGTTAATTTAATAAATGACACATAACTTTTCAACAAAGACATTTTGGATCCTAGCAACCAAATTAAAATTATAAATAAATACAAACAGCACCAAACTTTAAAGGTAACAATCTTGAATGTCTATGTCTATGTATTTTTATATTTAATGACTGTAAATTTACCATTATGAAATAAAAACAAAATTGTCAAACATTTTCAACATCATGCATCATTTGTTTATAGCCCTGAAGATGGATGAATAAAAATCCGAAACGTCGGCAAAAGTTAAAAAAAAATATATATTATTTGACCTAAACTCATAACAATTGCACCAACATATAAAAAGAGAATAAATACCATTTGAATTAGAAATCGTATTGGAATTTTATTTTTTTTTATTTCAGCGGTGCATGAAGCATGAAGTAAATATTGTAATACTGATGGCGCAAATATATAGTTATGTATATGTCAAACATTCTCAGTTATTTAATAAATATATCAACCCAATTCAAAAGATTCACTCCTTTTTTCATGCCGTACGGCGAAAAAGATTTCAGGAACAGGTTTTTTTGCAACTCTGTAAATATCACTGTGGTGATTATTTAATTTTTTAAAAAAATAGTTGAGAAAATATAAAAACCACATATACTGAGTTTTTGACGATATCAAGTTCCTATAAATTCCTATTTTTTCTATATTCTCCCTCTGGAGGCGTAATCTATTCCATGTAAAACAGCTTGTATTTTCAGGCAAATTGCTCGAAGTGGGTGTCCAGCAAATGATAAATACATTGACGTGATTGGAAATATGAGAGCTTTTGTTTAAAGTGAGGTAAATATTCATTACATTCTAGTTGAAGTGGCATGTATAGCACAACCACCTTTAACTGAGTGCACATATCTGGCCGGGTCAACCCCACTGCGCTGGAATGGTTTTGATGCATAATTTGATGTCGCCCGACGAGAAGAAATATGCGCGATGGCGGAAAAGGGTTGAAACGGAAATAAGAAGGAGAAAGAAGGGTCTTAGGGCAACTATACTCTGAAAGAAGCCGAGAAAGTTTCAAGGGTGCATTGTTAAAAGTATTAAAAATTTTAGGCAGAGATTCCACGAAGAGTAACACTGTATCGCATCACATGATTTCCGTCAACAAACGTCTCGAGATTAGTTCATGACAGACTGAAAAAATGGAGAAGAATAGCAGTGTAATGTGTTGTAATGCAGTTAGTAATAACACCAAATTGATTGGGCACTTTATATTATATTGAAAAGTCAAATTTATTGCAGATGTGGAAATCGGCCAAGACTAAACATTGATGAGCAAGTAATGCAAATGCAGAGACTGAAATGTTTTAAAAAAATAGCAGGCTCTTTCAAAAGTTCAAACTTATCTTAACCGTTCATGTGCAACTGTTGTAATCCCCTTTGTGACTGATTTTAAATTAAACAAATAAGTGTCAAGCCTCATTCCGCGAAAAAACCTTCCTCACTTGGATTTAATGCCGTATTTATCTTTGGTATTGTTCAGTTGTGTTTTCAGTTCATATATCAAGGTTGAGCCGCGCCACCACTTGGCGGTGCCACTAGACTTGGATTTTCGATTGTCTTTTGTTTTGTTGTCGTGAGTGAAGTGAGTGAATGCTGTATGACCGTTGTGTGAGTCTACGTTTGAATGCTGAACAGTGTGCATCAGAGTGCATCGAGATCGTCCGTTGAGTTATCGTGCTGCATGCCGCATAATCGTCGATCGGACGGACCTGCATGCGGTGAGTGGCATTTGCCAGTGAGGCTTTTCTTGGCTCAACCTTTTTTGTCGGCACTAATTATCGTTTTTTGTTAAGAAATACAGTCCACAAAATTCGTAATTCACGTTCGAAGGTGATCATATGGTCCTTTGGTCCGGATAGTGTTAAAGATCAGTGTAGATATCGATAAGATTCGGTCGGTTTTTTACCCTTGCTTGGTTTACGGGTAACGTTGAAAATGCCGCCGATCGATGACTTAGAGTTTCGTATTACATCTCTCATTGCGAAGGTGGGTCGTATTAATAATGTCGCTAGAGAGTTCGAAAAGAATGCGAGTGATGTAAAACAGAGGAATTTATTACGAGCTATGACAGACCAGGTTGATAAAATTGCAGAGGATTTCAATGAGGGCATTCCGAAATTAGCGGCGTTGTACGCGAAACAGTCCCCTCCCATTGAAAAGGACAAAGATTTGCGTAAGTCGACTGAGGAGTTCGAGGCTATGTTCTACAATACAAAGGCAATTCTCCTCACTCATTTCCCTGATGTTGAGCCTCACTTAAGGTTATCGGGGCATCATGCTGCCGTGGAAAGTAATGTTACTCATGCAGTAGCGCTCCCTAAACTCGATTTGATAGAGTTTAATGGTAATTTAATGCAATGGCAGGCATTTTATGATTTATACCTATCCGCGGTACATGGCAATCCTTCCTTGAGTGACGTGCAGAAGTTTTTGTACCTCAAATCTATTCTTAAAGGGGAAGCATTGTCCTGTGTTTCATCCTTACCGGTGTCCTCTGGGAATTATTCGGTCGCGTGGGAGAGTTTGAAATCACGCTATATGGATCCTAATAGGCTGACAAATGCCTATCTGGAGGCTTTGTTTGATATGACCCCAATCAGCGGGGAAGCTCAAGCTATTCGCAATTTTTGTACATTGATCACAGAGTATGTCGGTGCGTTAACCCTAATACGGACAACATATTTTTCTGACGTAATCGGACAAGGTGAGTCTGTTGGACTCTTTTAATTTATGCTTTTCATTTAAACTATTTAGCAATGAAAAATATTAATTTTCACATCACATTGTATTTATTGTACACTAAAAAATCATTTGACATAAAATGTATTATTTTTTGTTAAACAAAAGTTTTACATTACTTATTAATTTCACACTTAGTCAAAAAGCGAGTCCAGTAGACTCTTTTGACTAATTCTTTCTGTTTTCACAACATAAAAAGACAAAATATTTATCGTCACATGTACATTATGATTATTTGACAATAAATTGACAATTCAAACCAAATATTTGTTAATTCCACATTACTTTTTACATTTCGTGCAAACAACACTTTTTCTTAAGTGTTCGCTACAAACATGCCTACAACACATATGACAAAATTGTTTTTGCATTCTACCTTTAGCTATAGGACACATGAAACATCTCTTTTTCTTCCTTGGTATTTCATTGGTTGAATTATTTTCTACCTCGGCATGAAAAACCGCAATTGCTGCTTGTGTCGGTCGCTGGAGACCTTGCAATGAGCGAGATTGGATTTGTGCTTTTATGAGTCCTTCTGCAAGGCTAAGGATGAATATTCGCCTCTTATTGAGCTTATTTTTATTCCAATCTGGATTGAGTGAGCACCATATTACGCATGCCGCAACTCCACAAATATCTAATCCATTCATTAGGTATGCGAATGGCCAGCGTTTAGTTTTTCTTTTGCACGTATATTCATGAACAAGTTGGTCCAAGGAATCTACTCCTCCCTTTGTTTCATTGTAGTACGTGATTATTTCTGGTTTCCCATTCTGACTAATTTCACCAGAATGGTGCATTGTGGAAAGAAGCATTACACTCTTATTTTTTTCGGAACAAACGAAACTAATGTGGCGTTCTCTCTAAAACCAAAGAGTGCTGAACCTTCTGGTCTGGACCTGTTTGGAAGAAACGCAGGCGGTAAAAATTTCTTATTCTTTCTAACTATCCCCACTAAAGTTAATCCATTCGATAGGAGTGTCTGTGCCAGTTCAAGGTCAGTGAAATAGTTGTCACAAGTAATATTTCGATGACTCCCTTTGAAATTTTCTGTCAAGGATAAAACTACAGACGAGGCTAAATTACAAGCTCGTTTATCACCTTTACCCACGTACCAAGTAAGAGATAATAATTTTTGGAATCACAAATCCACCAAATTTTCAAGCCGTATTTGTCTGGCTTTGACGGTATATTCTGTCGGAAAGAACACCTCCCTCGAAATGGTACAAATTGCCCATCGACTGAAAGATTTTCGACTGGAACATAATGATTTTTTAGGTTGTCATTTATCTCATTTCATACGTCAAGGATAGGAGCCAATTTATCATTTATTCTGCACTCTACACGCGTCCCTTTATCATCAAAACGCAAGAAGCGTAAAAACAATTTGAACTTTTGTATCCCCATTGTAGCACGAAAGATTGGTGGCCCGTACAATTTTTCTCATAGAGATTGGTAATTAGAAAAGTTGGATTTCAAATGGCCAGCAGTTAGTAATAATCCAAAAAAAGCGCACATCTCCTGCCTGTCACATGGCCGCATTGAGCCGCATTTTCCCGACCAGAAATTCTGCAAGTGCGTTCCATCTCCATGTTTGCGTATTTTACAATTGTGTCAACAATAGTGTCATTTATAAATAGTGTTTATATCCCAGTTAGGCTCTCTACTTTCAATTTAGCGGGGAGTAACACTTTACCCATGGACCCTTTGATTATATTATGGGCTCGGATGCGTCCGGTGCGGGGAGGAATGGATGACCAAGTAGTTCCTTCCTTACTCACATACTCTCCGCCAGCTGGAAACTCTTAATCAGTGCTTGTACCTTCCTGACAGTCGATTTGTTCTGATGCCTCACTTTCATGGTCGCTTTCGGAGTCTGAAGATTCATTGGGTATATCAGGAACACCGTCAGTTTCTTCATCTGAAGAATTTTCTAAAATACTAAATAAAACTCCTTCGTATTTCATTTTTGCTAATGCATGACATCCTGCCAAGAAAAAAACAGGCAAATATTTTATGAATGAACATGGCTCCGGTTTTATGAAATAAAAATAAAAAACTAGTTTTCTGTAGAGCAAATGCATTATGCAGAAACGGTACCTTGAAATACAATAAGCTCAAGCTACGGCAGTCACTGGAAGTAGGGAACCGACGACAGCAATCTTCTTACTTCAAGAATGAGCGGACTAGAGAAAATGAAGCGAATTACATAAGTACTCAAAAGTGAAATATAAAACCACAAGGATAAAGTGCAATGATAATGTAAAAATCGCTACATACCACATAAAACGCAGTCTTCAAATCGTAGCAGAAATGATTTCTTCACGTCTCAATCACAGTCCGGGAAGGAAATGCGGCATGCAAAGAGCTCGATAGCAAAATGACTAGACTATGTAACCTGGTCTCTTTTGTAGATGTCTATAGAGTACGAAGAATTGACAGTCGAAAAGTAAAAAGTAACCCTTTGTAGAAAAAATACGTTATTCATAGAGACAATGTTTGTAGTCTGCGCGCAAAAAAACGAAAATGGGAAGAGAAAATGTATTACTTCATATAAGCTCCCGTCAAAACAGGCGGATTAGCGCCCCCTTCCAACCCGTTCAAGCAATATGTAATGACGACCTTCCTCGATAATCCCTAAGCGATCCCAAATACTGTCGCCACGCTATGAAGCATATGCCAGTATTTGAGCAAAACATTCCAAATACATGCACTTTTTATGGAAGTGTTTTTCTTCACGGTGTAGCAAAATTAGCATTCTACGTCGAATTTACAAAAGAATGAGTCCAAGCATGAAGAAAATCAGACATCATCTAAGCATGATATTGTTTGTTATGATGTTGTAAATATAAAAACCTAGTATAACTAGTGTAAAATATTTGCCATGATCTGGCTACATTATTTAAAAACAATGATTCAATAAAATTAGTACTCTCAGAAGTGGTGAAGGATATGTAAGCACAGAAGAGAGTAAGAAGCATCATGAGTCCCACGGACTCACCTTGCCCGGATTTGTGGGAATTCAGGGAAAAATTTTTTTTTTCTAAGTTACTTTAGTTTTGAAAGAAGTTTAATTTACTCTTATTTATAGGAAATATACAATTAGAAGAATTCAAAAATTTACGCCACGCTGACATTTCAATAATATAATAAAATTCTCAAAAATGTGATGCGATGAGTCCGAGAGACTCACCTTGCCCGTATTAGGGTTAAGCGCTGTGGGGCACAATGTCTAAAGTTGGTCGGTCCCAATGCTTTTTTTGTTGCGCCGTAAACTCAATTCTGTGTTGCGAGAGCGATGGGAAAAGATAGCATTGAAAGTTGTAGAGCCGTCTTTACAAGCTTTTTTTGATTTTTTGAATTAGGAAGCCAAAGTTTTGGAAGCATCTTCATCATGCCATGCCGAAACTGGATTGCATAAAAGGCCCCATAAACCAGCACAATCGTTTAGAAAATTTACGAGTATGGTTGTTAACACGGACAGCCAGAAATCGTGTCCAAATTGTTCATTGTCGCATTCATTGGAGAAATGCCGGAAGTTTTTGCAATTACCTGTGGGTTCTCGGCTGAGAGTAGTAAAAGCAAAAGGTTGCTGTCTAGTTTGTTTTAGCCGAGACCACTTTTTAAAAGATTGTGAATTCAAATTGCCATGCCCTAACTGTAAAATGCGACATAATGCATTACTTTGTTTTGCCAATCGTGGGAACTCAAGTTCGAAATTTGAGGCTAAGGGTAATGCTACGGGAGAGCAACGACAGAAAAACCCTCAATTAGCGAGCGCGGACCCAGGTAACACGGAAAAAATTCCTATCAGCAAGGTTTCCACACTTCAAACTTGTACTCGTCGGTCGGGGTCTGTAGTGATGCTTGCAACTGCTAGGGCAGTCGTATTGGATACTAATGGCAAAGTTCGTGCCATTAAACTCTTGCTTGACACCGCAAGTCAGGGAACCTTTATCACTGAATCCTGCGTTCAGCGGTTAGGGCTAAATTCCAATAAAATTAGAACGCCCATTTTTGGGTTTGGAAATAATAAAGCCGTAGTATCCTCTGGAATGGTCAGTTTGAAAATAAGGCCTTCCTCCCAAAGCACGTTGAAATATGATATTAACGCTATGGTGGTTCCTCATATTGCTCAGTGCCCAAAAATATCTGTCTTTAACCCTTTATTTGCTACATACTTTCTCAGTTTTACATGCTCCCAATGCTGAATTATAAACATGAAAATATTCACCCACTGCTGAATACTTTTTTTGCATCTCTTTCTATGTTAGGTAGTTGTTTTGCAGAATATTATTTTAAAAAATGATTTACCTGTTTTTTAACGAACTATTGCGGATTACAACTTTTACGTGTGTTACGGGTTGCATAACACCATATTTTATTTCCACCTGATTTTTAAGCTGGAAGGAAAGTAATTTGTAAATAATAACAATTATAATACTAATAATGCATTTAATTCTTAATATGCTGATGCACAAATACAAAAAATTAAGGTTTTTCCAAATGTTAAAAATTCTTTTGTATGTGATAATTTTTAAAGCAGGGAGTTACACACAACCCCACATCACAATCAGGGCAACAATACCTGGATTCTCGTCTCTTATTATTCTTTTTACATACAACACACCATTTCCTTTTTCCTTCAGGAACTGCATCAATGAAATGTCTTTCCGTTAATCTGAAAGGCATTTCTTCAGATGATCTTCTCCCTCCTCCGGCCTTCTTCCTCTCCCTCCAAAATTTTTTAAGAAGTTCTCTCACAACACTGAGTTGAAACTTTGACAGTGGAATTTTCCTCTTCGAGATTATTCTATACAACGTATATGCGTTGAGAAGTGAAATGTCCAACAGATGAAAAAATAGTTTTCTATACCACTTTCTCGATTTTCTTATACATTCAATGGAGCTAATCATCATATCACTCCTATCCACAGCTCCCATTGACTTGTTGTAGTCTACAACTATGTTGGGCTTTAACACTTCAGCTCCTGTTATTCTATCCATCTAACCCGTTTTCACAAAACGTGGCTCGTGGTACGTGGATAACATCCAGACCTCCCTTTTGTCACACCACTTAATGGAAATTAGCTCTTTTGACGTCTGGAAGGTCAATTCACCTTTCTTAAATTTTTCTTCCATTTTCGGCATCTCTTTTCTTGTACGTCTTACAGTTCCACAAGCATTTGTTGCTCTGTTATAGAGCCAAGAAAATAGCACCGGACTCGTATACCAATTGTCCACAAATAATGTGTGGCCTTTATTTAGGTAAGGGCTGATTAGGGTGGCAACAACATCTCCCGACTTACCAAGCTTGTGGTCCTCTGTATCAGTTGTCGATCCAGTGTAGACAATGAAATCTAGCACATATCCTGTCTCACAGTCGCACATAACAAATATTTTTATTCCAAAGCGATGTCTTTTGCTGGGAATAAACTGTTTCAAAAACAAGCGACCCTTGAAGAGCATAAGACTTTCGTCAATGCACAAATTTTCCCCGGGAGAAAAAGATTTTTTAAAAACATTCCTTAAGTGGTTGATGATAGGGCAAATTTTTACTAACCTGTCCCCCCCATGAGGATCACGGTTATCAGAAAAATGAATAAATCGGAAAAGTAGGAAAAAGCGGTCTCTGGACATAATCTCAGAAAATATCGGTGTGTGCAATAATTTATCCCTGGACCAATATTCATTGACGTCAAGTTTTTTTACCCTTGCCATCAACATGCATACAGCAAACCAAATGTAAAGCTCATCAGAAGATGTCTCAACCCATTTATGGACTCTCGACTTCGCAGTCTTCTGCTCCACTGTAGTTTGAGAAACATAGTATTTATTTGTTTCTTCGGATATTTTGGCCATAATTTGTGGAGGATAAAATACGAGGAAATAATCTAGAACACTGGATACCTCAGGAATGTTCACCATGCAGCCGCTCGCTCCACCTACAAATGCGTGTCGCTTAAGTTTTCTCCTTTCATTTCTCCATATCCACCCTTCTGGTTCCTTTGTTGCTTCAGTATCAGCATCCAAATCATCATCAGAGGAAGATTCCGATGATGAAGCTGATGAAAATCTTGATCGGGAAGTTGGAGTACGCTTGATGATGGCAGAAGACGTTGAAGCAACAGGACCAGAAACATTCTCTTCATCAGAATCAGGTTCAGAAGAGGGCATATAATCATCATCGCTATCACTTTGATCCAAAACATCAAGGATAAATGACTCTGAGGTAGATCTTTTCCTCTTGGGAGCCATTTTGAAGCTAAAAAATAATATGTTAAAAATATATAACTGCAGATATTATATTAATAATCTATGATTAATTTAAATATTTATTTATTTAAAATATTAAAAATGAATCCTATTCTCTTACTTTACAAATATTGAAAAGTAGGTACTCACATTTTAAAATACACGAAAGAGGAAAACGCGTTCTATTAGACCCAAGCGTCCAGCATCGCCGTATTCGTTCCTCCTTAGCGACGCACTCTCCTCAAAATTTCAACTGAAACTGAAGAAAACTTTTGCACACTGCGCTAGCTAAATACCAAGAACCGCTAGGTATTCAGAAAGATAAGGGCGGGGGAGGGTACTAAAGAAAAACCCGTGGTAACCAGTCGAAGGAAGAGGACTTAAGAGAAAGAAGAGGGCCATAAAATAGGCACTCAAAGGGTTAACCCTTTTGCGCCGAAGCCTCGTGGAGGGAAATTCTTCTTCGTTACGATGCTCTAAAAATTTTCTGCACTCTCCTGTACGAAGTTCTCTCGCGTTGACCGAAGGCAGAGGTTTGCTCCCTTATCGTTTTGGGACCCAACCCAGCGGGACGCCGACCTCTTTCCTCGGCCGCTGTCCCAGACCCTAGAAGGATTAAAAGACTCCCTCATAGCTCCAGTCCATGGTCAACTGACTGAAATTTCAATGTTTTATGTAAACAAATATTTGGTGTTCGCATTGACTTTTCTATATTTTAAATGAATTCCTAGTGTTTATCTGAGCGTGTATAAATTTTAAACGAAGTTCTAACGTACATATTGACGGATTTAGTATACTTCTATATGTCGAACGACAAGTTTTTCCAAATGCGTACGTTAATTCCTTGCTCGATTGCCGTTCTATAACTCCGTTGATATTAACGTTAGAATTTCGTTTGAAATTTCCATGTGATAAGCAAAAAAAAGAAGGTTTCATTTCTAACTGTAGATTTCTAAGATAGACAACAAATAATGTTTTTAGAAAAAACACTGCAAATAGCAATAGTTGACCGCGTGGAGAGGAGAAGGAAAGGGTCGATCTGATCAGCCGAAAAAGGCTCGCGCTAAGCTGGGTCTCGAAATCACCGAACAAGCCGTCTTCATGTCCTTAGGAGCATAGGAAAGGCCACGCGGTGACCATACGTCTCTACGACTATAAGCGTGCGTAGCATTTCCGAGGAAACTCCGTTACGCATAAAAGCGTGCATAGCAGTAGGGGCACCAAAACGCATTTACGCATATAAGCGTGCATAGCATTAGGGGCACCAAATCATACTTACGCATATAAGCGTGCATAGCACATAAAGGGTTAATAGAACATGGCCGCATATTGTGGGATTGAAACTTGCAGACCCGAGGTATTACGATGAGGAAAGGATAGATGTACTATTGGGTGCCGAATGGTTTGCGCGCGTGGTAGTTGACGCGCCAATAATTGGGCCACCAGGGACGCCAGACATTTTACCCACTGTTTTTGGTCATTGCCTGATTGGAAAAATCGAAAATATGGGTAATAAAGTACAGGTGTTATGCTCAACACTAGGTGAGGGTATTGAAAGTTTACTGCGAAAGTTCTGGGAGTATGAGGAACCTCCGACGAGACATCAGTGCAGTCCGGAAGATGATGCTTGCGAACAACACTATAAGAATAATATAGCTCGTGAATTTAAACAATATGTTGTTCGGCTACCATTTATCACAGATATACCAGAATTGGGGCAAAGTTATGGTTTAGCCCTGCAAAGATTTTATATGCTTGAAAACAGATTGAAGAAAAACTTCGCTTTACGCGCAAAGTATAATGAATTTATGAAGGATTATATTACGCAAGGCCATATGATTGTGACATCTGGTGCCCCATCGGTACTGTCTTACTACATTCCGCACCATTGTATTTATCGCTCGAAGGTAGAATTCTCTCGATTTAGGGTGGTTTTCGATTGTTCAATGAAAACCACTAATGGCATATCATTGAATGATGTGTTGTATAAGGGTCCCAAATTGCAAGTGGATCTAATCGATATATTAATGCGATTTAGATTGCATGAGGTTGTGGTGATCGCAGATATCCGCCAAATGTATAGAAACATTAAACTGCACCCGGACAATTATGATATTCAACGGATATTTTGGAGGTTTAGTCCCGAGGAGGATTTGCGAGAGTACTGCTTGACCAGCGTAACTTATGGACTGAAATCGGCCCCGTTTTTGGCAATTCGTACACTTCATCAGTTGGTATGCGATGAAGTTATAGAATACCCAATTGCATCTCGAATAATTAGAGAAAATACGTATATGGACGACATAGTTTCCTCAGTTCGAACCATCGACGAAGGGTTAAAATTGCAGTGTCAATTAACGAAGCTTTTGGATCGTGGAGGCTTTGAGTTGCGCAAATGGTTGAGCAACAAGGTCGAACTGCTAAAGAATGTACCCTCAGAATTTTGCATTCTGAAGCCTGAGGTTTTTACTTTTCAATATGAAAACCAAACTGCCGCGGAAATTTTGGGTCTGACTTGGAATCCTAGGAAGGATAACTTTTCGTATAAGTTTGATGCTGGGTTTGGTGATGTTACGAAAAGAATCATACTGTCGGAGGTTGCCCGCTTGTTCGATCCGCTTGGTTTTATTAGTCCTGTCACATTTTATGGAAAATGGCTCATCCAGTATCTTTGGCATAGCGGACTTGGTTGGGATGACCCTCTTCCAGAGGAAGTAGTCGCCAGATGGAAGCAATTACGCAATGAGTTGCCACTTATTTCGAAATTTGAATTACGTCGTTGCTTGAAATTAGACTCGGCAATCGACCTGCAATTGCATGCCTTTGCGGATGGTTCGGAGAGGGGCTATGCTGCGGTGGTTTATTTACGATGTGTGAAGTCCGATCAGACGGTTACTACCTCATTACTGATAGCTAAGTCAAAGGTGGCACCGATCAAGCGGATATCACTGCCTCGATTAGAATTGTTAGGCGTGGTTTTAACTACTAACCTTATTGAGTACGCCAGAGATATATTGCACCATCACTGCGTAATTTCAGATGTAGTCGTATGGAGTGATTCTATGGTTGCTATCCAGTGGATAAAGTCGTCCCCTCACCGCTGGAAGTCCTTTATTGCAAATAGAGTGACAATGATTCAAGAGAAATTATCTCCTAACAAATTTCGGTATGTTCCATCAGACTCTAACCCTAGTGACATAGCATCAAGAGGAGCCCTTCCTCGTCAATTTATCGAGGACGCGAGTTGGGTGACGGGCCCGTTATGGATGAGTCAACCAGTGGAGGAGTGGCCAAGGGCTCCCAAGCTAGCTAATCAAACGGAGTGTGATGCCCTTGAAGTGGAAGCTCGGACAATTAATCTCCGTACGGTACTAGAGCAAAATACACTGGCTTGGTTGTTGAAGTTTTCCTCATTTTCTCGTTTGAAGAGGATTACAGCATATTGCCTGCGATTCACTTATAATTGTAGGTACTCTAATGAGAAACATAGTGGTTATCTCACTACGGAAGAATTAGAACAGGCTGAGGTGCGTTTGATAATTTTAGTGCAACAAATAGAATTTAAAAGGGAATTAGATTTATTAAGACAAGAAGTAGTACCCAGCCGGTTAAGAAAGTTGAACGAAGAAAGTGAAAGTGTAGATAAGGAAGAAGTCCTAAGGGTTGGAGGCCGATTGAAGCATGCCAAAATTACATTCAACCAAAAACACCCAATGTTGCTTCCGAAGTCTCATCATTTAACGACTTTGATTGTTGATTATTATCATGAGATCCACCTACACCCTGGGTCACTTCATTTGCATTGCCTTATCCAGGCAAAATTTTGGAACATAAATGCTAGAGAAGTTATTCGTCGGAGAATATTGCACTGCGTTAAATGCTTTCGTGCAAACCCCAAACCGAAAGAGCAGTTTATGGGTAATCTACCTTCCTCTCGATTGGAGAAAATTAATGCATTTTGCATAACAGGCGTGGACTATGGTGGACCGTTTGCACTAAGAATGGGAAAAATCCGCAATGCAAAGATTTTAAATGGATATGTTTGCTTGTTCGTTAGTTTCGCAACAAAGGCAATACATTTGGAGCTTGTTTCGGATTTAAGCTCCGATTGTTTCCTAACCACATTAAGGCGATTTATTGCTCGAAGAGGCACCGTGTCAGAAATTCATAGCGACAATGGGACGAATTTCGTAGGGGCGCAGAGAAAGTTGGCGACTTGGAGGAAAGTAACGTCATCAACTGACTTTAATAGTAGAACCGAGCGGTATCTGGGTGATAGAGGAATCGCATGGAAATTCATACCTCCTGGTAGCCCCCATGTGGGAGGACTATGGGAAGCCGGTGTAAAGTTGGTGAAAAAACATTTGGCAGCATCACTCGGCGATCAAGTACTGACGTACGAGGAATTTTACACAGTACTTGTTCAGATAGAAGCAGTATTGAACTCGAGGCCTATTACTCCGGTTAGTTCGGATCCTTCCGATTTCGAGGCTCTAACTCCCGGCCACTTTCTTCTACAAGAGCCAATTGACACACTTCCTGAAGAACCGGAGCATGGTCAAGGGGGATATAAAAGACGATGGAGTTTACTCCAACAAGTAGTGGGGACATTCTGGAGGCGATGGCAGGACGATTACCTAATTACTCTTCAGAGGAGAGAGAAATAGACTAACAAAAGTAGTAATATCAAGGAGGGTGACCTAGTGATATTGAAAGAACCGAACCGTAGCCCTTGTAGGTGGCGACTTGGTCGAATAAGCAATTGTTTCCCGGGGACGGATGGCCTAGTTAAAGAGTCGCTAAGGTTAAAACCAAGCAAGGGGTGTATAGACGGTCAGTGAAACACTTATGTCCGTTACCAATAAAGGATAATTAATGTTAGTGAGTAGGATTCGGTAGTGTAGTAAATTTAGGTGCGTTTATTTAGTTGACCGTTGGCTATTAGTATTTGTGAACCTTTCCGCGGGCTTCCCTTTCCTAATGAATCTCCTTGATAGCCCCCTTGGAGTGAAGATAAACCAATCCTTTCCTTGTTTTGTTTTTTTTTCCTTGGTTCCATACTCATTGTTTGATTGATTTAGTTTGGAGCATATGATCACATCCGAAGGGGAAGAACTATAATTGTTTGATAATCTTTTTCTGAAATTTTTTGAATTAATTTTTGTCTTATTGGTTTTTTTTCCTTTGGAACGTTGTTCCAAGGGCGGGGGAATGTTCAGTTGTGTTTTCAGTTCATATATCAAGGTTGAGCCGCGCCACCACTTGGCGGTGCCACTAGACTTAAAAGAGTCCTTGGCAAGTGCGACGATAAAGTTAGGGAAATCAGCTACTTCTCCCTCGTTAGACCCCACTTAGAATATGCCGCCAGTATTTGGGATCCTTATGAGATAGGCTTGGAAACTGAGTTAGAACGCGTGCAGCGAAGATTGGCAAGATATGTTAAAGGCCGTTATGATAATCTCGTTAGTGTTACTGACCTTTTGCAGCAACTGGGATGGGAAAAGCTTTCAGACCGTCGATTAAAATTTAGACTAAATCTATTATGTAAGTTCCAAACCGGTCTATTCTCTGACGACGTTGACAATATTTTACGAAATCCGACATACTACGGTAGATCAGATCATGAGAGTAAAATTAGGGAACTAGACTGCAGAACGGATAGATTTAAGATTTCATTTTTCCCACGAACGATAAGGGACCATAACAGCTGCCATGAGACTTTTATATAGGTTTGTCGTTAGGTAGTGTAGCTCTTAGTAGTAGTAGTACTCCTAATACTTGAATCCTTATGTTACCTAGCACATACTAACAGCACGCCTAGCATGTTCTCTACATGGGTCTTGAGTCCCTGTCCATCTGTGTAGTTGTAGAATGCATGTATATTGAGGTCACTCTCCATTTTGATGACATCTGTAGTGTAGTGGTGCATGCTTGTGAGGCTTCGCCTCGTGACAGGCATTAGCGATTTATGGTAATGCATAATTAGTCGTAGTTACACTAACTTTAGGGTATAGTGTAATGCATGTTGGTGATTACTCACCCCCTGCCACACACCCCTGAGGTGGCTTGCAGGGTATTTTGTAGATGTAGATGTAGATGTAGACTTGGATTTTCGATTGTCTTTTGTTTTGTTGTCGTGAGTAAAGTGAGTGAATGCTGTATGACTGTTGTGTGAGTCTACGTTTGAATGCTGAACAGTGTGCATCAGAGTGCATCGAGATCGTCCGTTGAGTCATCGTGCTGCATGCCGCATAATCGTCGATCGGACGGACCTGCATGCGGTGAGTGGTATTTGCCAGTGAGGCTTTTCTTGGCTCAACCTTTTGTGTCGGCACTAATTATCGTTTTTTTGTTAAGAAATACAGTCCACAAAATTTGTAATTCACGTTCGGAGGTGATCAGGTATGGTGTTTTTTTGCTTGAGCTTGATACATATTGACTATATTACAATATTTTAACTAAAAACGGCAATATTTTGACGTTGGCACGAACATGATTTTTACACTTTTGTCTAAATTTTGTAGTAATTAACAAATATATTGATATATCGAATAAGATCAACTTGAAAATATAATGACCAACTGTATACTGATAAAGTTTTCATTTACATTATGAAAAAGGAAAAAAGGTCAATAAAATAATTTCTTCAGTGAGACTTCTATGGATCCTTCTTCGGTCTGTGATGGATCCAATAACTTTGAGCTAATTTTCGTCTATATCTTATATGTATGTATGTATTCGTGACTCGCTCCTTGCTGCTTACCCGAACGTAGAATGTGTTACCAAAGACTACAACTGATTTAATTTTCTTCCACGAATTTTATTTTTTTCAGTAAATAAGCGATGTTATTTCATAATAATATGGTAATGAAAGGAAACCGTAAAGCCCATAAGATTAAGCTTCCAATAAATGCTATAATATTTCGTCTTCCTCTTCTGTCACTTTAAAATAATTGTCCTTGGGCTATATAAAAATTCTTCAACCTCAATGGACCTCTAGTTTAATCGAAAGTAGCCTAAAATTTACTGATCACAGGATCTTCATAAACATTCAATGTTTTGTCATCGCCGGATCTATTATCCAAATCGCTCAGAAATGTTGGTGAAACGTGTAAAAACTATATTTTCATCACGACTAACTAGAGTTAATATTCATTATCGCTTTATTTCATACATATATTTTTTTGCTTTCCATAATCACCAAGAAGATCACATAAGAAGCTTTTGCAGGGGTATATAACTCTCAAAAACAGGTGAAAACACCCAACCATGCCTTAATGATCGAAGATTCCACTCAGACGGGACTTCCTCCCCGAAACCTTGGCTAGTATGGTTGTGAGGAATGCTACCCCACTGCCCACGGGGGAGGGGCCGGCAACGACTCACATTGGAAAACATTCAGCAGGAAGCAATAGCTTTCAATTAACTGTTATTTGGATACGAAAAATGCTGTTTTGCATTGTTTCACTTGGTCATAGCTTCATATATTTGGGGTAATCGCCACCTCTTAGTCAGTCAGAAAATATTGCGCTCCGTTGCCAAAAACGATAAAAACGCTCCTTTAAATGTAGCCATTGCCTGTTGCTGAGTTACCAATGAGCCAACAATAAGTTGCTAACGAGTAATAGAATTGTGGCACGGGGGTTACAAAGTGGTTACCTCGACAGTTGCGATGAGACCCACCGAAGGATTAGGACGACATGTGAGGTTGGTGGAACATTATATAATAGGCCTTCCCTCCCAAGCGGGACAATTACCTTTGCTGGTCGGTCAACAGGCGTAGGCGATGGGCAGAGGAAAGGGGTGAAAGGAAGGGGGCGAAAGAAGAGGGGCGAAAGGAAAGGAGCGAAAGGAAAGGGGCGAAAGACAAGTGGCGCTGAGCTCCCTGAAGGTTGAGCGGCATAGCGGTGGAGGGTAATCGTGCCTAACCTCACGCAGGAAAGCTTTTGCGGAAAATTCCTAAAACAGAGAGTGGGCCTAATGGAACCTTGCAGTATCGCTCAATGGAGCCCTCTCCCCCTAATGAGGCGTTTGAGTTGTTTCCTTCGACAAGCTGCGAACAATATTATATCACTAGAATCCTATGAGGTACTGATGACTGCGGTAAACAGGGGAATTATTCCCATACCAATTGGATTTCTACTCTGAGAAACCGTCGAAAGGCCCACTTAGTCACTGAAAGTTATATATTCAAGTTTGTTAGGTGAATGTTATTACGGGCTTATTTCCCGGAACGCTCACCTTGGTTCTTTCGACATATTGATCTTCTATCTCAGTTCACAAAAAAATCAATACATGGTCGTTCAAGCACCATATGCAGACAGAAAACAATGACTATTTTAGTTAGGGTGAATATCTCTTAATTAATCACGCATTTGATACACTATATAAATGCATAGACAATGATAATTGAATTTATTCAATATTCTTCAGAATAATTTAAGAAATTAACTTGAATTAATAAGAGGTAATTAAACTCAAGAAATACTCTTCATGTAAGGTAATCCAAAACGCAGGCGCCACAGTGGGTGTTCCGCCACGAGTTTTATCCAGGAAGTTTTGTCAAGATTCAATTCCCGGAATATGAAAAGCCAACACTTCATCGTGAAAATATAATATGTTATTTTATGTTTATTATTTTCTTATACAGTCTGAAATAATTATGCGAATAAAGACAAGATTAAAACAATCATATCTATTACTGCTCATGAGAAGAGTGGAGGACGTCTTGCAGATGAGTGAGCATGTTCTCGAGACCATTCAAAGACCACGTTCATCGGACCACAGATGAGTTGTGCGTTTTGTGGGCACATAAAACTGCTGCATTAATATCTACTTTCTTATAAGTGAGGTTTCTCGAGTTACACACCAGGTAAGATTTTTTAAATGGATCAACGTTTCGATGGTTGACTCAGCCATCGTCATCAGGATAAAGAGTCGAGCGAGTATGCTGGCTTTTATATATAGCCGCAGATGCCCCATTGTTGTGGGAGCCGTTACGCGTTCTTTGAATTTCGTCAATTACTGGGCGCCAAGTCATACTTAAGTTGAAACCGTTGTCTCTATTGATGTTATTTTGCTCCATCTGTATCAATATCGCTTCTTTCGTTATTCTTGACCATGGGCATCGTGTCGATTTCCCAAACTCAACACTACTTTCCCGGGCGTCCAAATATTGGACGCCCGGGTCCCTGGATACCCTGGGTCCCTCAACCCTTGCCTCGTGCTTGCGTGGTGCCAACTTAAGGTCATGAATGGATTGCAGATGTATACCCAATTGATCGAGATCACATTAATTTCAATCGTGTTGATAGTCACGAATAATAGTGTCTGAATGAATCGACCGGAAAAAATCAAATCGCAGTTTCAATTCCTGTACCTCGTGGTTGGTCTCATGTTAAAGACCTATGCAGATAAAAAAATTTAAAGAGGGAAAGAAAGTCGAAAATGTGATCAAGTATTACGCCACTTGATGCCAAATGAGAGGAGAATGAAGACTATTGTTGTTCTCAAGAAAGCATTTTTGATGAGAAAAAGATCTCGCGAATGAAATGCCTTCGTATTATTGAAGTTTGAGGTAATATTATTATCAGGCCTATACGTTAAAAAACAGGTACCCATTGAAGCTTTCTTAATTTCAAGCTGAAGGTAGATGCTGAACGTCCAATGGGTTGATAAAATTGATCTGAGAATGGAAGGAAGGATATCACACTAAACTTCCTTCTCGTTAACCTTGGCTTGCATATTTCTTTTGAAATTATCCACTCAATCGGCCTTAAGCACTTGTTGTGGAAATTCATAGCACTGAATTCATTGACAGAAGGGAGAGGTTGCTTTCTGAGAAAAAGGACCATCGTTTTAGATGGTCCTTTTTAGATGGCCCTATAGAAAGGACCATGGATGGAATTGGGTAATTTTATTGTGATGAACTAAAGAAGATAAAATGACTTGAAAATTGCTTCTAAACTAAAAGAAAGGTACCTGAGATGTAGTCCATCGCTACATATAATTCACGGGCTGTCTGTAAACAATGGCACATGTTTGCTTATGCACTTGAAATATTTCTCTTTCGTCTCAAATCAGAGAGGACTTTGGTCGGACTAAAACTTGATGCTGGGATAAACCAATGAGAGTTGATCTTGGATGAAGGATTACCCATCGCCTGAAATCAACATATTTTCGGGATGCGTCCGCGTATGTTGTTTAGAATCACAAGTTTCGTCAAATTTCCCTCTCGTCGTGATAACCAACCAAGACAACCAACATTCCACCCTGGTCCAAGGACAGAATTCCATCGAAACTCTTCGAAGGCATATACTAAGTGCCGTGTTCTTGTGGCAGGTCATATATTGGCGAAATATGCAGAGCTTGGAGCATGCGGCTGAAAGATCACCAGAGGGAGACACAAAATAAGCAATTTAAAGCATTAGCCATCTCAGATCACGCATGGAGTGAACCGGGGCATACCATAAAGTCCGAAGACGCCAAAGTAATGGCAAGAAAAAAGGTTCTTCCCGAGTATCATTATAGAAGCTATCGAAATCGTCAAAAAACGCTTATGAATTCCAATAGAGAAGATGGAAGGAATTCGGCGCAAAATCTAACCAACTTGGCCTCTATAAGAATAGATAGAAGAAAAATATATTAATAATATTATCTGGTCATTGCCGCAGAAACCTGCGCACGGACATCATCAACATTAACAACTTCTTTACATTCCCAAATTCAGAGTATCAATATCCCAGCGCTCCCTATTCTACCGTATCTCAAAAACTTTCAACTCCCTAGCCTCGTAATTACCCTCCCCTGACCTCTTCTCTCCACACCCTCCGTTTTCAAATCAGTCCTTAGAAAACATAATATGGCCGAGTTGACTGCATCTATCCCATCTCCTTGTCCAAAAATCCCAATCCCAAGCTTTCTCTCCTACGTATTTTTCATATTTATCTGTTAGGCATTACATTTTTAGGTTATGTTTTGTTAAAAATTCTATTTATTTGTTTGCTTGTCGACCAATATAATAAGCCTTTTGTGGCGTTTTCAGGGACTTTTAAAATAAGTAAATTACTCATCGGCCTTCATATGCGATTGCGTTAATAGTTCGGGGTGGAGTTGGGATGAGAGGATTTGGTAGGTGGGGGTGAGGAATAAGAGCCAGGGTGCGAATAGCGTCGGGGTAAGAGAGATTTCTAAACGTTCCCTGTGGGTAGGGGTACGGGGGGAGGGGGAGGGAGATGCTTTCCTCACATAAATACATCGGATGAGAGGGTTTTCTTGTAGGATAGGGATAGGAAGTGGGAGGGGAGGTGCTGGTGTCTCGGGAGAATTCGGTCTGCCAGCTCGCTCTTGCCGCTCGGGGCCGAACTAATTGAATTCCAAGTAGGGTACAACCTGTGCAAACAAGCTCTCTTTGGGGGGTGAGGAGTAGGAGAGGGGGGTTATGTGGTTTGAGCGACGAAGAGGAGTTAGAGGGGAATAGAGAGAAAAGGGAATTGGCAGGGGATGGGGCAAAAGGAATGTTGTCTCGCTTAATCGCTCTCTTGTGAGAGGAGTGCTTCGAGTGGTGAACTCCCTTTAGGAGGAGAGGCAGGGAAACAATCATCACAGATACCTTTCCAAAATATTCGAGCACGTTTTATATTTCGCGTGAATTCATTTTATGTTTAGTGAATGCCTCACCCTTAAGGATTGTGTTTGAACCAATCGGGATGATTTCGATCACGTGACTAAGGAGTCACGTGGTACAGTAACGAACGGTTTCTAGGTTTTGGGCTTTTGGAATCTTTCAGATTGATAATTTATGCTTCTGATATGTTGATTAATGCGTCTCTGATCAGGATTGTTAATTCGATCAACAATATTCCGGTGACAAAAATTCTATCGGGAAGCCTTCGTGAGTTTTTTTAAGTGTTTCAAGCGCATCAATATCTCGAATCTATCGTACTTGTACCACGTGGCACGTGACTCAGGTGGATAAAAGTACATGGGAGTCATACGGGAGAATTCCAAATCTACGTACGCGTGATTCCCAGGGTGTAATCTTTGAATCTTTCATTTTTAACGCCTCATCCAAGACAGTGGAATTCAGAATGAGAGGAGGTTTGAATTTCTAAGAACGAACACAGAGAGGACACCCTACTGTGTCAAATGAGTGTAGGAATGTAATTGCATTAAAATGCATTGTGTCTTTTGATGGCTTGGATGACTTGCATAGAAAGTATTGCCGAGTTCAATAAAAAACCTTTATTCCGCCAACATTGCATACCTTATGCATATTTACAGTGACCACTTGATTTGACAATAACCCTTGGAAATAATTTATCGTGCCTTTACTCTGATGAAAATATAACCCCTCGATTAGTTTTCCCTTCATAAGGGTAGCTTCCTGCAACGAATTCAAATACCTCGTATTTGGTCAATTCTCAAAGTAACGAGACATATATCTCTTCAACTCTTGAGGCGAAGAAGCGTACACTATTCCAAAAATTATAAATTGTAATCTACATCTACATCTACATATTACCCTGCGAGCCACCTCTAGGGTGTTTGGCAGGGGGTGACAAGTCACCAAAATGCAGCATGCAAGCGGACCGCCACATGCACACCGCACGGTCATGAATATTAAGGATACTAACCAATTCCATCATTAACTAAAAACCATCATACAGCATGCAAGAGAATCCCCACATGCACGCCACACATGTACGATGACACATAATTTTCTACATGCTACTTAAGAGGGCAATCTGCCTATGAAGCTAGAACATGCAAAACATGCTGTTAGAATCACCATAAAACTCCGCAAACATGCTTTAAGAAATACATAAGTTAGTAAGCTACACTACCAGTCAACTAATCTATTTCTAAGTCCTTACACAGCCGTTATAGTCTCTTATCGCTCGCGGAAAAAACGACATTTTGAATCTATCTGTTCTACAGTCTATCTCTCTTATTTTATTTTTATGATCTAATCTACCATAGTACGTTGGCGGTCGTAAAATATGATCAACTTCGTCGGAAAATAAACTACTCTTGAATTTACATAATAGATTTAGTCTTGTTTTCAATCTACGGTCTGACAGTGATTCCCATCCGAGTTGTTCTAAGAGGTCAGTAACACTAACAAGACTATCGTAACGGCTTTTCACGTACCTGGCTGCTCTTCTCTGTACACGTTCTAACTCTGTTTTTAAGCCTGTTTCATGAGGATCCCAAACACTGGAAGCATATTCTAAATGGGGTCTAACGAGGGAGAAGTAGCTTATTTCTCTCACTTTGTCGTCGCACTTGCCTAGAATTCTTTTAACAAATCCCAATTTACGATTAGCTTGACCTGTTATTTCCCGAATATGTTTATTCCACGATAGATCATTATTGAGCCTAACTCCGAGATATTTTACGGACTCTACCGTCTCTAATTGGGTATCCTGAATGAAATAGCTCTGTTGTGGGGAGTTATTTTTCCCCCAGAATTTCATTACTACGCATTTTTTCAAATTTAACTCTAGCTGCCACGCATCGCACCATGCTTGGATTGCAGTAAGGTCGTTTGTTAGTTTATCCTTATCTTCACTGCTACGGATTTCCCTGTATACTACAGCGTCGTCTGCAAATAATCGAAGTTTACTGTCTATTATGTCACCAATATCGTTGATATAGAGTAGGAAGAGGAGTGGGCCTATGACACTACCCTGAGGGACGCCAGATGTGACTCTAACTTCGTTGGAGGCTACGCCGTCTAATACTACTCTTTGCACGCGATCGCTCAAAAGTTCTCTGATCCAGGAAATTACATCATCGTCTAGGCCGTATGATTTTAGTTTTACTAATAACTTATCGTGGGGCACTTTATCAAATGCTTTTTTGAAATCAAGAAAAATCGCGTCCACTGGAATGTTGTCCTCTCCGGAGACTAAAATATCGTGGGCAAACAGCGCTAACTGAGTTTCGCATGATCTACCTTTCCTGAATCCGTGTTGAGTTCTCATTAACAAGTTATGCGTGTCTAGGTGTTTCATTACTGAGCTGACAACAATGTGTTCAAGGATTTTGCATGAAATGGACGTTAAAGATATCGGTCTGTAATTACATGGCTGTTCCTTGTCTCCACTTTTGAATATGGGCGTTACATTGGCAATTTTCCAGTCATTTGGTACTCCGTGTTGCTTTATGGATTTTGTGAATATTAGCTGCAAGTAGGGGGCAATTTCTGACGCTAGTTCTTTATACACGCGAGAAGGGATTTCGTCTGGACCAGGTGACTTATTTGGACTGAGCAATTTCAATAAAATTTCTATTCCGTGAGCACTAATATCAAGGGGAGGCATCTTTCGTATGCAGTGATTATCAACCGCCACGGATGAATTCTCAGATGACTCGGTGAACACGCTCTTGAAGTAGGAATTTAATAAATTGGCTTTATCGGAACTGTTTGTTAACACATCTCCATTATCGTTTCTTAGCGAACAAACGGTAGATCTTTTACCTTGAACTTCCCTAACATAGGACCAAAATGCTTTTGGGTCATCCCGTAACTGC
The DNA here is from genome assembly GCA_963573305.1 of Pyrrhosoma nymphula. Taxonomy (NCBI): domain Eukaryota; kingdom Metazoa; phylum Arthropoda; class Insecta; order Odonata; family Coenagrionidae; genus Pyrrhosoma; species Pyrrhosoma nymphula. Next base: position 134,570,776 of record OY754336.1, read on the forward strand.
TCTACAAGTGTTTTCCTTTTAAAATTCGTGAATGCATTTCTGAACGCTTCCTTTGTAGCGGCTTTAGACAACTTATATTTATTAATTATTAACTCTCGATCACTAGGAGACACATCATGAATAATTTTTTTCATCTTAGCATGGCACGCTCTCTGTCGCCTTAACGATTTTCTGACTTCCGCGTCATACCATCTCGGTTCGCTACCTTCTTTTTTTATTTTACAAGGGATATATCTTTTGATTCCTGAATTTATGAGCGAAAGAAAAACTTTCCAAGTCCCTTCTACATTTAACTCCATTACTGATTTTTGAAACACGGGAAAAGCATTTTTCAGATTAGTCTTGGACCCATCAAAATCAGCCCTTTTAAATATGAAAACGTTTCGTTCTCGTTTAAAACTTTTTGCGATATTTAAAGAAAACTTAGCTGTTACTGCCCTATGATCACTGATTCCCTCGACGGTTCTCACATTTATTACCTGATGTGGTATATTTGTCGCTAACAAATCAAGAATATTTTCTCCTCTGTTAGGAGCGGAAGCTATTTGAAGCAATGCGTTTGATGAAAAAGCGTGCAGTAACGCCTCGCAGATGACTCTATCTCTCCCACCGGGTATGAAGCTATAGGTCTTCCAATCTATAGAGGGTAAGTTGAAATCTCCGCCTAATATCAGATTTCTATCAGGATATTTGGATACGATGCTGTTTATTTGGGTTTCAAAATCTAAAATTGATGTTATATCTGTGTTTGGTGGTCTATAGTACGAGCATACAAATATAGTTTTCGATTTAGGACATTTAATTGAACACCACACAGATTCAACGCTGGTCTCCGGTAAGGTTTCCGCTTGGCTGACAATTGAATTCTTTACAGCTACAAATACTCCGCCTCCAGCTCGGTTAACTCTATCTTTCCTATAAACGGTGAAAGATTTTGGGAAGACTTCACTGTCTGAATCATCATCTGTAAGCCAACTTTCTGTTCCTATAATGACGTTACACTTCGTACTATGAATTAAATGGTGGAATTCAGGAATCTTATTTCTTAAACTACGGCAATTAATTACTGCCACGACTATTACTTCATCACTAATATTATTGCAATTTGGGAGTATTTTCGATTCGCTCTTTCCGATTAATTTATTTTTAGGCCCTGTATTCCTACTTCCGGGCACTGCAGAATTTTTTATCTCACTTTTTAAATGACTTGAATCTACTGACCTCTGATTTCCCGTTTTTGTCTCACCAACTGACCTACTACCTTTCCTTCCATTGACATTATGACGCAGCTGACGTTTCCCATGCTTAAAGGTACTAAATGTTTTATTGGAAATTAGTGATGCTGAGCCTGACACGCTGCTTTTCCTTTCTATTAATCTATTCTGATTTCTGGAGGAACTTTTGTTACTAAAAACTTTAGAATTTACCCCTTTATTTATCGACCCATTATAAGCACTACACTCTGGCCTTCTCTCTACTCTAAAAAAGACGTACAGTGCTCAAATATACTACTCGCTACACATCTAGCTGACTCGGCCGTGTAGTGGACTCCCGAACGGTTCTGAGGGGTCCGACACGATCGGATTGCCGGCCTAAGGTCCACGAAGGAGGCTCCGATGTCCGTGCAGAAACGACGCAGCCTCTGGTTTATGCCTTCCACTCGGCTCCAAACCAGAGAACCACGATCGATCCTCGGGACAAGACTACAAATCGCAAGCGACAAGCTAACCCCCTCGGCACCATTTATCCGTTTCACTTCGGAGTCCAATTCCCTGAAGGAACGTAGGATCTCCTCGGATCCGCGGTCCATGGCGTCGTTGACGCCAACATGTGCCACGACCTGCTGTGTAATGAATGATCCAATGTTGTGGACCTGTATTACGTCACTATTTGAAAACATTCCTAATGCATCGTTACCACCAAGACACACGTTAGGCCATTAATAATATCTTTTTCTTACTATTGATGGAGTAATGTGAAAATAGCGTATTATCGGCGATCACTTACAGACAGAGGAATAAATAGGCGTTGAGTATATCCGCATGTTATGCATGAATGAACGTGTGTACTAATTATTAATGTATATATTGACCACGTATGAATTACCTCTTCTTAAAAAAGTTGATGGTTTCAGGCGTTGCTTTGTGGAACTTGGGATTCATCTTGAATAACGTTAAACTTTAAACCTGATGGTGACGCCCTGACGTCGAAACCGTGGTCATAGCTAAATAAATTTCATGTTTAAAACAAAGTTTAAAGTTATTCAAGATAACCTCTTCTTTTAACTTAATGAGTTTTGGTAAATTAAAATTCATTTTTTTCTTCACTGCCATCGTATCGGTAAATATATATTGCCATATCCTCAGGGCTAATTTAAAACCATAAAACAAAATTAACAACATAAACTGGTACACACATAAAAAAAACAATTGTTAACAAATTTGGTGATAACTACACTGTATATTTTTTTTAAATCGGGTACACCAATTTGACAAATATCAACAAACCTGTGAATTTTAATCACACTAACATGATGTCAACCATTCAAATTTAGCAAACACTAAATATAAACAGATAGATGGATAAAAATAAAAACAGTTTCTTGGCGACAATAGAACACACCAGATTACACCAAACATTAATTTAGAAAAAATTTTGAAAATTGCTATATATATAAACACAAAGATAACAATAACATCAATTTAAAAAACAAACATTTATCACATTTTGTGTATGCAAAGCACTATTAAAAAGCATATATTAAATTATAAATAATACTTAAAATTGATTGTATAAGACTTATGTAAATTCTGCTTAATTTATCTATATCCGTTCTCAAATTGCATGTATTTGGGTGGTTCACGATTTGGACCATTTCTTTAAAAAGTCTTTTTTGTAAATTTGATTCAAAATCTATAATTTTGGTTTTATTAAAATTAAAACTATGGCTATTCGGAACGTAGGCAGTGGGAAAAAAAAGAATTTTAATTGACCAAAACTCAAAAGTTAAGAGAAGACGTGTGCATTATAAGGCCGTGCTATGTGCAAATTCGTGTCACCTTCACGTTGAATTACTATTGAAAAACACTTCAAGAGCTCATTTTAACTCTTCTTGTCCTCTTTTCCGATTCACCATGGAGTGATTAATTAACTATACATTTCCTTTATGAGATTCTGTCTTTTTGGACCAAAATTATAAGTCATTTCACACGTTAATGAATTGAATGAAAACAGAGAGGCATAGGAGTTAGCAGATTCTTATGGGCGAACTAATATTAATACAACTCACCGTGCATTTAAGTTATAATGCAAAAAATTCGATTTCTAAATGAGTTCTGAACATTTAACGGTAAAATTCTGATATCACTTTGGGCCGAATCATCTGTCATTCCTTAACGCCGCCTTTCACCTACATCGGCTACTGGAGGAGAGATTTCTGCTCGAGATGTTGAGCTGAGGTGTCTCCTTCACCTCCAAAATTATGGTGGAGGAGACCTCCAAATTAAAGATTACCATGGGCCAGCTTTTGAGCGAGGAAATCTCCTCCAAAATGGCGGAAGACTGGAATTACACGACGACCACCAAGATGATTTATTGGTTTACATTTGCAACAAGTCCCATGTTCATACATGTACATGTTTATATGACTCTATGAAATACATATAATCACACATTTATGGGTATTGTACTGCATATATACTGTCGTTCATGTATGAATAAATGCGTATGAGTGTATTGCTCTTTATATGTATGTTTGTGTGTGTATGATGACCGTTGTCAGTTTGTCTTTTCTGTTGTTCCTTGCACAGAGCATGTCTAATGGTAGGATTTGTGTACTTCACTGTGAGTATCTGCTTCATTGTTCTAAATTTGCTTATGTTGCATGGCTTAACTGATGGTAGTCCCCTAACAAGTGCACCTTAGGGGCTACCAAACTTGCTTCACTTAATAATGTTGTACTTTGTATGTAATGACTGGAAGTAATAAAAACAATATTATAATATACCTTTTTAATACTTGAGAGATGGCAACATGTGGAGTAATTATGTTCACATAGGTTTTTGTGACTGGATTCAGCTTTTTTTTAAGAGACACATATACGGATATTATATTTCCCATGTTTCCGTTAGCGAACAGCAGAAGCCGTGGGAATTTATCTCCACCTATCATGAAGATATCTTAAGGGTTTGTTTAAAAAGGTGATCGTGTGAAAAAAAACAACCATACGCCATATAATATCCAACGCGGATCTTTCCAAAACCTCCCAATATAGCGTCGAAACCTGCCTAAATATTCAAAAAATTGGCGTTTTTCAAACATTTATTTCCATAAAAATATAAGCCGTACCCGTGGAACTTTTACATTTCCTAAATGCCTATATCTTCCATTCTTATCCGCTGCTTCCTTTATTATTCCACAGTTCCTTGTGAACCGGCATCTTCGACCTGAAGACACTGGCAGTAGTGGAGGCGAAACTGTTGCCATCACCAACACTGGCAGTAGTGCCAGCGAAACTGTTGCCATCATCACAGCACCCAACGCGGTAGAACCCGAGAAAATGAAGAAGTTCATTCCAAGTCCTCCTTAGAGATGTTTACACAGTTTGCATGGCACTGCTTCTTGCACTCAGAACACACGATTTTTGGCTGACGGCTTTGGATATTCTTGTGACATACACCATACTCAGCCATAGTTACGAGAGGAGTAAACAAAATCATTCTATCTGATTTGGTAGACGATAGATGTTTTCACTTGTGATGGTAGAACGTATAGGTTTTTTAAATGTAATGCACTTCTCAAAGAACACGCATTTGGTAGAAATTGAATTTGGCCAGGTGACCAGATTGGACTCGCCCTTCACTGCTCACGGAGCTACTGAACACGACCGTCTCACAAAGCGACTGAGCCATGACATTACTAATGTGAATTACGATATTCGAAATATATGTAAGTGGTCACTGGAAAACTGTCTACAACTAAATCCAAACAAGACCAAAAGTATCATCATTGGTAGTAATATTTATGTTAATAGGATTATACTTGATGTCCTACCACAGATAAATGTAAAAGGTGTCCAAATTGATTATTCTGATAGTGTAACTAACTTACGAGTTACACTAAATAAAACCTTATCATGGAATGAACACATAAAATCCATTGCGCATAGTGTGTTTAAGACTCCATATCAGTTAATAGAATTTAGACACCTTATCCCTGCCCTCCTTCGCCAAAAATTAATTGATACTCTTGTTTTCCCACACATAGACCATTACTGTGTGGTATATTCTGACCTTACAAACAAACTAAATCTAAAACTCCAGAGGATTCAGAACTAATGTGTGAGGTATATATTTGACATCACATATTATGAACACGTGACACCATATTTTGAAAAACTCAGTTGGCTAAAAATACAAAATAGGCACTTAATTTACTAACTACTTTTACTAACATTAATGTACACGTTAATAACGACAGAACTTCCGACATATTTACACCGAAATGTACAATATAATGCTAGAACAAATAAACGTCCAACACGCCGCATGGAAGAACTTTATATGCCACACTATCGAACATCTGTCTACGCTAGTTCTTTCCATATCACCTCTTGCGAAGTATGGAATAAACTGTCGGAAAACGTAAAAAAGTCAGATAATGCAAGTCAATTCAAAAATAAAAACCATGAAATATTACTACAAGTGAACTCAATATTGTAAGTGAACTAAATATTGTGCTACACTGTCCAAAATCTGATGTTTTTATGCGCATTCATACATTTTCCTTTTTGTTAAATATTTTGTTAAAGATTATGTCGGATTATGTGATATTGATGCATCATGTGAATTTTGCTATTGTATGTACTATTTGTTGACTCTAAGATATGTATAATCATTTATGTTCCTAAGGGACACACTTGTTCCGGAATAATAAATTTCATTTTCTATTTCTATTCTATTTTTCTCTCGAAATCACAAGATATCACACTCCCTACTTGTCGCTCGGAATCCTGAATTTGATTGAGTCGCTATTTATCGACGCAAGTTAAATCAGAACCAGAATAAAAATACTCAGTGCATAGTAATAGAGGCGAGGGAGTTTACGAAGCATCATCATCCGGAACAAGAAATTCACGGCCATCAGGAGTTGCACGTGACCTCTTAAAAATAAATACGTATCACTCTTTTAAACGGCAAAAAGTGATTAACAAAATTAAGGGGCTACCTACAACTTATTACTCTACGTGATCGACTGAGCAGCAGTTAAAATAAATTCAGCATTGCCAACACGAAAGCATAATCGTATACATTACTTTTTTATTTGGATAACACCAACTACCTTAGGCTTACCATTTAGGAGGGAGTAAAAAACGAGAGTTGAATATTACCTAATGCGCATATTTTCGAAGTATTCTTTAGAAAAATCTACAAAAATCAGAGTAGCAGGGTTATCTGAGATCACAGAAAAGCTGCGAGCAGAAAAAGTAAGAGTTGGCTTTCGAAGTTGACACAGTTATATTTGGAATATCCAAGATTAATGTTAAAACATGGATCTCTGCGTTTAGGTAACAGTAATCCTGGCGAATTACACTTTTTTCAATCGGGAAAATGTTCTGTGTCCATGACATACATAAGCACAACTCTGCTGTATGTTAATCCATAAATGTCCATTTTTAAAGAATGGACATCATTGAAAGGCCCTAAAACATAATTTCCTCATTTTTCCAACACTTATCCTATTCTTCGTTACTCATAGTTCCTACCATACTTCTCCTTACGACCTTATCAATGAAAAAACGAGAAGATGGAGTAAAGTGAGATTGTAGAAAATAAATAAATCTCAGAATCGGTAGGGTGGAAAAAATGGAGGTATTGGCAATCGTAAATCAGGAGGATTGTATAATGGAGAATGACAACGTAATGCGCTGAACAAAACATTCTCACATCTCATTCATTCTAATTCTCATTCTAACTTCCCATTTCCCTTCTTCCTTTCCTTAATCTTAAATTGACTTTTGCGTAATGATGACAAGTGGGAGAGTGAGTTGACGAAATGATAAGAGTGGCGCCATTTCCAGTTCGCCAGTTTCTATTAAAAAAACAGTAATGACTCTATCAAGCGTCATTTTAGACGAGAGGTGCTTTTCAGTGCCTCCTCATAGGAGCAAACTCCACTTATTCTTCATCGATATCGTTTTTCCCTCTCTCTCCGAATCGGTAGGCGAACGGCACGACGAGAATAGGGGGCGTGGTCGATATCTGGACGAAAGGCAAGCAATTTGCCAGCGCCCCCCCTCCCTTTCCCCCAAGCCATTCGGAGAATGATTCCATTGCCTCCTCCCCGCAAGGACCCCTGTCTGCCCACCCCTGGCTCCAACTGCAACCCCCCCCCTCACTACAACTCCCTTATCCGAAAAATATCCACCCTTCACTCTCCCTGTCATCTCCGCCAGCGTTGAAAAATTACTCTCCTCAATCCATGCACGCAAGAGACTTGTGCGGATTAATAATACTGCACTCCACTTATTTCGATTTTCCCTCCCAATTATTACTACTATCAATTGATTTATATTATTACCGATAGCACTGCATTGAACTTACCACTGTCTACCATTACAAACATATTGCTATCAGTTTGAACATGGATCACAACATGATGAATGTCGAATGTCAAGTGCAAAGAGGAAGTGATCAGGTATTATGTAAGCGCATTTTTACCCATTATTGAACCCTCCCGATCCCCCCTCCTTGTCAGCCAAAGTACGCATTTGCCGAACCCCTCCCCCTCTGCCACTTGCTTCAGAAAGATTTTTCGATTTTTATATTTGCTTAATATGAAGAACACAAAATATTTTACACTATTTTTGCAGTGTTTCCTTAGCAATATCACATGAGTATTATAAAAAAACGTACTGTTAAAGTACTTAGTAGTATTTATTAGTAAATTAAATTTATTTAAGTATTAAATAATAAATTATTATCAGTACGTGTAACGCTACATACTATCTGGGAGCTCTGTAGAGAGTAGAAAAAATTTACTTTGAGCTTCAAACCAAGCCAACGGTGAAAGCAAACACATATGTACGCGAATGGGCGAACAAATCAAATTAAATAGAGAGAGAGAGAGAATCGCTCGAGTAATTTATTCAAGCATCCAAAGTTTCACTTCTGTCATGCGTCGCCGCGATACTTAATTTTTAAATATCGTATTCCAATCTCGCAGCCCTTAAATCTGTTACCCATTTCTTCACAAGTATAGTGAAGTACAGACTCCCCCACGTGCTAGATATGTCCACTAACGCCATTCTGTCTTCTCTCTCCACTCACAATATCCCTTGTTTCTTCCTTAAAAGTGACCTGAAATTTGTTTACAACATCCTTAACTCCATCACAGACTGTCCCGAACTCTTCTCTTCTATGAATTTCCGAGTACCCTCTCCCGACCTACGCGCACCCACGATCCATTCCATTTACCAATTCCTAGATTATCACTCCCACCAACGCTCATTTACCTTTTTCCGCCTCGCCTCCCTTCTCAATTCCCTTCACGAGAGCATTGATCCCTTTTTTTCTATCCTCATCCAACATCATTACAAACTTGGCTCTCTCTCATCTTTCTGAAAATAGCTAACAGTACTTCTTCATTCTGTTTCTTTCCAATATTTCCTGTTTTGTTATGATATCCGTTATTAAGTTATGTTTTTATTTTATCTGTTTTCTTATGTACGTTTGTTATTGGGCCACTGTAAATTGGCAGCAGTGCTAAATGTGGACATTTTTGATTAAATAAATAAATAATCTAATATTTATGGCTACATACAACATATAAATTATGAAGGAGGAAGCTTGCACGATTAAAATTAATAAACGCTAATGAGCAATGAATTCTGATTAAATGAACGATTAGATATATAATGAAATACATGAAGATTTAATGAAATTAAAGAGTTAGGCCTTCCTGTCTTACGTTAGCAATGCTATAACCCTCCCCCCCCCCTCCTACTTGTCAGAAAAAAGTAAGAAAACTCGTAACCCCTCCCCTCCCCTAGGGGTGCCTACGTAATACTTGAACGTCCCCAGAGATAAACACTTGTGCGATATTCCAGAGAGGAGATACCATTCGCGTTGACCAGGATTCGAACTCGGATCCCTCGATATCGTACCGAGTGCTTTAGTCAGTTAAGCAACCGAAGTCTCCTCCTCCACCATTGTAGATTTTTGAAGACTTTTTAGGAATATCGCACTTACGTGCACTTGCGGATGAAACCGTAAATGGTCATTAACCGTGGCTGGTCCCGGTAAACTCCAAATTTGCTAAAAAGAGCGAACACCTCACTGTGGTCCGTGTTTGGCTTTATTCACGTAGACTGTGGCACTTAGCGCATATGCCTTGGACTGTTTCAGGGAGCTCATATTTCCTGCAGTCTAGAGTAAGTTGTTCTTACAAAGCCCTTAAAAATTCACAATTTAGGAGGACACCTCGGCAGCTTAACTGGCTAAAGCACTCGGCGCGACATCGAGGGATACGGGATTGAATTATCGGTCTAGGTGAATGATTTTTCCTCTTTACAATATCGCACAAATGTGCAGTTGCGAGTTACAGTAAACGTTTATACCGTGACTAGTTCCGATATTCACAAAATTTCTCAAAAAGGTATACACTCCTTTTCAAGATGCCAAACGAACGTCAACTATCATGCGAATCTTCTTTCATATGCTTCATCCGTTGAATTTCGCACTCACCAAGATCCACTCTGTACCCAGAGAGCAAACACGACGGCGTTAAACAGCAGATTTAGGACGTTGGCCGCTACTCTTCTGCGATACTGGTTAAATAGTTCCCTTCATCTCATATCAGTGGTATAATCATCTGGAAACTTTATAGCCATATATCACTTAAAAGTCATGCAAGGGAACAATATATCATTTCGTCAATTCAATATCCTTTCTCTAAGGCGTTCGGATCGTTGGAAGCAGTAATGGTGCGCACCTTAGTTTCAAAATTGACTTCAGATTCTCCGCATACTTGCTTTCTTTAGAATAGATGGTCATTCCTGGATACCATTGTGTATTAATTACTCCTGCTATGAATTTTGTTTTCGTTTTAACTGAAGAATTTACCGATTCTTAACAAACCTGATGGATCTTCTTAACGATTCCGTCCTTGACAGATTCTCATTGAGACATTCGAATGAAATATAATTAAAATTTGTGAGTGCATGTTGGGCAGATTAATGGCAATAAATGTGAATCAATACTTTTACTAGGGGTAAAGGCCGTTTAACACGATGCTTATTTCAGCATTGTAAATCGAACTGAAGTCAGCAGACTTAAAATCGCACCGTGTAAACGGAGTGATCTCATCCGATTACGTAATAGAATTCAATGAATATCAGTACTGAAAAGAGGAATAAGTACAATACTAATTTTTCATCCGATTCTTGGATACAACGACCAATCACAGGTGACCAGGTGAGTCAATCGCTTCGAGAGAATAACGGATGGCGGTGCTGGAATCTACCAAAATAACAAGGCCAAAATAATCTCTCGAGGACTTCCTCAGAATTGTTGAAAACTGTACAAACATTTCTCGATTCCGTGATTTCACTTGAATATGCCGAAAGAATGTGCCGCAGTTTATTTACATTTCCTAGTTCAGTGAATGCCCTGGCAACGCCATTGCTTACTAAAATCAGTGGTACCGTGTAAACATAAACTGCGAGGCATCGAATCCCATTTAAGTCCAAAAATTCGGTTTCAAGTTTCGGTATTGATTTCAGTACTGAGTTTAGGGCTGACCCAAGCATCGTCTAAAATGGCTGGCTTTCTCATATAAGGTGTCTTCATTCAACGTGTCGAATCATAACTTCATGCAAAGGAAGCTGTTCAAGCAGGAAGGATTTGTAAGTAGTAGGTGCCTACCTAGGCGTCTCTCACAGAAGGGGTCTTTATTCCGAACTGGCCGGAAGAAAATTTAAAATTTTCGGTGGAGGGAGCATGCAGGAGAAAGGGGTTGGTCCCTGGCGATGTGTTATTCGCGAGAAAAAAAATGGAGGGAGGGGGAGGGTCAGGGGGGGAGGGAGATTAGGACTAGGGGCTGGATGATGGAGACATTACCATAATCGCCCACGCTCTCCTCGTGGTTATGCCTCTAACTTTCTGCGGAGAATATCTAAGGGAGTGGCGCGGGAGGGGATATCGCTTTATTATATGTTCCCCGAGAGGTTTGATGGTGGGTTGGAGTGGTTCAACGACACAATTGCGTCTCCTTTTAGACGAACTATTACTTTTTTTCGTGTTCAGAATGGATAAGCTGATATGATCTGCAGAACAAGAAAGTATTTTTCGTAATTGGAGAGAGTTAACGGAGAACGTTGGTATGGAAATAATCGGAGAACTTTTCCTCCAAGTAATTGCCCTCTTTGGTAGTGGAGTTTTTCCGGAAGCGTTGACATATAATCCGTAAACTGGCTTCGATATGGCAATTGAGTTCCCTTAACCATTGTATTTCACATAGACTTAATCCGAATAACACATGCGAGAGTTTATCATATTGAATTCTCCTCTTGAATTCTTCCTCGTCTGGTTTTAAAACTTCGAAGGAAATTAATAGTACATTTAAATATCTCCCATCCCTTTCAATTATAACACTTTCGTTTCGCTCATTATCCATTTAACAAAAGTATTTATTTCTCATTGGTATTGCTCTCTCTATCTTTATCCAATATTCTAAGCATTATACAAAATAATATTTTAAGCACTTGACATATTAATAACAATAGCAACACTCATTTACCCAAACACTTGACTTGTAACACCTATATCAACCCTCAAAAACCCAAACACTTGACATATATAATTATCAATAGCAGCACTCAACACTCAAACACTTGACATATATAACCAATATAAAGCTTGATACCTTTACATACACTTCGGACTCTAGGTCCTGGTTTTATGCCCACGTGTCCAATTAAGGTGTCGGTAACTTCGACTGCCTCGTGCATACAAATGCGTGCGTCCTCCTGCCTTTATATTCTACCTCTCCTTGTTGCGGTATTGTTGTTTTTCTCCCTCCGCCAGAGAGAATGCTGTGTAACCTTCCAACTTCCACTTCACCATCCGCCATTGGCTCGCTTTTCTCCTCTGTTATATTATAATTCTGCTCACCATGCGGTCGCCAATATGGCGGATTTGCGCCTATTACATTGCGCCTTTTACACATATTACAATACACAGTCGTCTATGCCTGGCCTCTGAGAAGAAGAAGTGTATTAAAATTTTTTTGTCATTTCACCATAAAGACATCAACGCAGTACGCCTTCTAAGTTTCCAATACATCTTTATGTAGCATTCATGAAATGGTTTTGAGTGTAATTAATATGCTGTGCCTATCGTATGCAATGCTGGAAGGTATTTTTTTCAAGAATGAAACAAGTGCAAACAAAGCATTTTAGTAGTTAACCATATTTAGAAATTTCAGGGTCATCACCTGATACCCTAGCCCTACGTCTCCCCTGATGTTTTGCTCTTCATGTCTTAACCCCATATGCACCACACTTCGTCGAGTAATTCCTTGCTGCTTGTAATCCATCATGTAGGAATATAAAATTATAGAATAAAATTAGGAATATGTTCAATAGAAACGCATATCATAATTTGGCTCTCGCTTCATTAAAGGTGGAAAAATTCTCCGAGGAAAAATTCTCAAACACCTTTTGCAGTCCAGCTTTTAAGGGAAGTAGAAGCTAAAATCATTCAAGGAATTAAATTTATACAACATAGTGTGACAACAACAATTACAACCAAGTGTTTTTTCAGGCGAAGGAGTTGATGAGGTCGTCTGGACACTATAACGCTCCAGTCAGAAGCCAAATAGGGTGGACCCCTCGACTTACGGAACAAGATGCTTATCGGATTATAACTTTGATAAGCCCTTAACTGAGTCTTGAAAAGAAACACATAAGTAGTCATGATTTTTATTTTTTTTGAAGATCCACAAAAAACTCAGAGAAGTCACTCTAAGCAAAAACATATTCGCTTATTTCCAAATATTTTTATTTTAAAACGAAGAGAATAAGACAAAGTAAAAAGAACGAATGGGTTCGATGGAATTGATGGAGTGCTGGTGAAAGACTCTCAACGCAAACTGATTTGACAAAATGCAACAGTGGATTGATTCTATGCTAAAACTTAGACAGGAAAAGGATAAATTACTTTGCACTATTCCACTGGAGAAATATGATTTATTGAGTCGACATGTTTCACTGCACTACAGCATCATCAGGACTGAATACAAGATAGTTAGTTCTGAATATATAGTCACATGGGGAAGAGGGAGGGAGGAATGGTAAGTAGGGTGGGGGTGGAGGAAGACGGCGTTGTATGAGACTTGGTTGTGCAAGTGGGAAGGAGAGAGTTGGAGGAGGGGGTGAGGGAAGGGGTGGGCGTGGTATTGGGCTGAGCGTGGGTCTGAGGAGAGGAGGGGGTGGGGGAGAGGATGACTGACCAAAGGTGATGGGAGGGTTTGTTTGGGATCAACTGCGGGAGGTCGAGGAGTGGGGAATGGAAGGGAAAAACGTGGTCATTAGTGATGCGTTCTTTTCTCTTCACTTCACATATTATGTACAATTGTTCCAAAATATCCATTCTGATCCCCTTGCTCTCCTTATATGTCATTTCCGGGATGAAGTCAGCCTGATGTCCTTCAGCGAGGAGGTGAGCCGCGAACTGTGACTTCCCCTCCTTCTTCTCGTAGTCCTTCTTGTGCTCGGCTGCTCGGGTCCTCAGGCTTCTCCCAGTCTGCCCGAAATATGATGCCTTGCAATCGGCGCACTCTAGCCTGTAAATGCCACTTTGGTCCATTGTGTTTATGGAGTCTTTCACTTTCGGGAGTAGGTATTTGAGGTTTATTGCGTTGTGGAAGGCTGGTTTGATGCCAAGGTGTTTCAGATATTTGCCTAATCTTAGTGAAATATTCCAAGTGTAATTTATTTTTCGCCAGCGTTGGGTTTTCTTTGGTTCGACTGAATAAATTTGTCTGATGGCTGTTACTTTTTGCTTTTTGCTTCTAGTTTATTAATTATTGCCTCCGGGAAACCATTTGCTACGACTATGGATTTGAAAATGCATCTTTCTTTGCCGTATTCTTCCTCGGTGAGGGGGATGTTAACGGCCCTGTGGACCATGCTGTGGAAGGCCGCTAGCTTTATACTTGGGGGATGTTTGGAGGTGGCGTGGATAACATGATCAGTACATCTTGGTTTTCGATAAATACCGAACATGTGTTGTCCATCCTGAATGGATATGGTTAAAAACTTAGACAATTAGAATAAAGTGTCCCATAGTCTCATTCCTAGGCGTTGTAGTTCTTGCATTTCTATGAATTCACCGCGAACGTTATTCTTGTAGCCAACAGGTCAGGCACGACGGAATAAAAACAAAACTGTAGTCTTCAAAAACAACGTATTAAGTGAATGCCCAAATATAGAGTTACAGAATAATGAAGTGTTTCTTGGAAATACTCCGTATTGGGAATGCAAAATGGTGCTTAATACATGAATGCACTAAAAAGTTATTATTAACGCCGTTGTACTTTTAAAATATTTGATTCATAAAATCAATTTTTTCCATGAAGTTACTTTCTTTAAGTTAAAAAGTAGACAACTTGTTCAACGCTCCACATTCATGCACTGACATTCGTTATAAAAGGTAGGTATATGTGTTTTTCATCAAATTTAGAATTTAATATATCACTTTCATGCAAATGGTATATATATTGAAATGGGTGACTGAATTGGAAAAGAGTGATTAGAACCACAACTTGGCTCTTTGCCTTTCGTTATATCTCTTCTTTGTCCGCTACTTTGCCTGCAACTTGAAAGGAGTACGTTGCTTACGCACTTTTACTGTAGCGAAGAGACTCTCCTATTGTTTTGCGGTTCTGCAAAGATACATAGTTCGGTTACATTTTTCGCATAAAGCAAGGTTACATGTTCAAGGCTGAGAAAAGAGTTGCATAATTTACAAGATTATCGCGTTTTACAATTCCTCTTAATGTCACAATATTTACAGCGACCAAACTGCCCTTCAGTAGGATTAGGAGTTAGTTCTGATGGCTTAATGTTCAGCACTTCATTTATCCGCAGACGAGTGATTCGTCATGGGATACTTTCCATATTAGATGCACGATTCCTCAGATTTTTTCTATTTGGGAAAATGCAACACATTCAATAAATTTACGCCGTAATGTGTTTTCTTTCTTGTAGTTAATAGTGTAAAGAACTTGAGAGTTTACTGCTGGTACATCTAATAATGAATAAAACACGACCAATTGCCTTGTTGGTTAAGGGCAATTGTAGTTAGCGCACAACCTATCCACTATATATACTCCACCTTTGGTGTCATTGTAGGTCAAAACCATATCAGGTTTTTTAGTTATTTCATCTACTTGGTCATTGCCGTGCATGCATGAAATCAAGAGAGGATTTGGATGAACCTTCTTGGAATAAACGAAACTAAAGTGCAATTTTTGCAGTTTATTTATTTATTCAAAGTGCTGGAAAGGTTTTCAGACATCGCTTAGACAATCACTTCCGTGTTTTGAAACTTTTCATGGAAAATTTGGAGAAGAGGATTAAGGCCCTAAGCCCTCGTAGGTATCTACCCTTTGCCCTCGCACCCTTGAGTAAATCAGGAATCTAGTCGGGCGTCTATACATTACATATAGTTAGAAATCACATAGCAACATATAGTTAGGCAAGATGGCACCATATTCCGCTTAGAAAGCTACTTTATTCAGCATCGCATAGAAAAGTTTGCGACACATCTCTCTTCCAGACATTCCCTTCTACAGATCTCCCGCATTTAAGAACATTTTAAAACAGCACGATACCAAGCTGAACAAATGGCTGCGCTGAGTATAGTGAGGCTTTAGCCCATAGCAGCAAAAATTATTTGATAGTATCTCACTACTTCCACTTAATATTTCTTTTCCCTTCTCCGAAAAAGCACTCCACCCTCCCTTACCAGGTCGCGTATTTATCATTAACCATCACATAACTCCCTTTGATCCATCACCCGTAATGTAACTACAAAGAGGCACCATTTAAGGCAGAGACAGGGTTATGTACTATCCCTTCTTGTTTTCAACGAAGTCGGTGCGTAATTCGCGCATGCATTCAAAACAAACGAAGAATAAAAGGTTTCCTTATTTACAGAGACAAATGAAAAATTGGCTAAACGAGGCTAAGATAGCTTATACTCAGCTAAAACATAAGTGTTACTTATGTGTGATTGAAAGTTATTCAGAAAAGTAAAAAATAAATTGATTGTGGTTGCCCTTCAAAACACAAGTGAGCATGCAAAACCAAGAGAAACAAAAATCGGACAGAGTAAGAAACAAGTATGACCGTAAATAGACAGGCTTTATAATATTAATCGGAAGGATTCCTCAAAGGATTTAAAATAAAAAAATCAAGTATTAAGCATTATGGGAATGAAACTCCTGTGACACTGATAAAAAAATACGTTCCTTTAAAAATATGAAATTTTCCGTTCTGTAAGAAATTGTATTGTACCTCTGCAATACACAAGGTATGGTAATAATACATTTAAAGTGATTGTACCAACTGAATTTAATCAAATACCATATAGTATAAGTATATTAACTGCAAAAAATGAAGTAAAAGTTAAAATTAAAAAATGGTTGATAGAAGATCAAAATGATGCGTAAAAGAAACCGTGTACTCGTGTATTATACTTTTTACTATATGATTCATAAACATACTGGATATTTTAATATATATACATAGATATGTGTATGTGTGTCTATGTGTATTTAATTGAATATGAGTATGCATGTGTACATATATACATATTTATTTATTTAAATAGGGAAAAATGTATATGTAACGTAAAAGTGTCGTTGCCATTGTAAAAGTCGTGGAACCCGCTGACAAGTCCTTGGGACTTTTGTTGTTGGGACTTGGGAAATTGTGGTGGAAATAGCATTAATTTGTATTTAATGTAAATGTTATAAAGCATTATGAAGAAAAATAATAAATGTTTTTTACCATAAAATAAAAAAAACTTCAAAAAAAGTAAAAAATGTAAAAAAAAACATTTTTTGGAAAAAAACAAAAAGTTGTAAAAAAAAACTTCTCTTTGGGTTGGACGCAGCGATTACTTTCGCCAAAGTTCCCATTCTGATATCGATGAAAATTGAAGTGATTTGTTTTCAGAAGATAGTTTCAATTCGATATTCCTGGATAAAAAGGTTTTTGTTTGAACAAAATTATACTTCTTAGGACTGAGGGGTAAAATACCCGTTTTCTGATTTATCATTAATTTTCCTATGAGGAGATTTATGCTATAAGAGCTGCAATTTATGCTGAAACCACTTTCAAGAGCTCAAGCCTATCTATCTACCAAGCCGAAACTATGTTCACCACGCAAAACACACGAGCTAAAACTTTGAGAAGCTATGTAGAACAACTGGTAACTCAACACTCTTCCATAAAACGACAAATGAAAAAATATTAGTACCCTTGGCATCCTTTATGAAAGCTAACCACGGAGTGATCTTGATTAAAACTCTCTAATTACTGAATTTATTACCGTAAGGAAACTTTTACAAGCCACAGAAGTTTTTTTTCTGGTTTATAAAAAGTTTTCTCATGTTAGTAAATTTAGTGATGGAATACCACATAGCTTGTGGATAACGTGCTTTATCTCATATTAATATTTTAATGTACAGTATTGCCATTCCAATTTCAAAGTGAAGAAATACACGCATTACCAATTTGTTACTGCGCACCAGATTAAATAGCATGCAATCGGGATCGCGAGGAAATACGTATCCAATGTATCATCAAACAATGATCGTTTCTTCTAATTACACAGGGGTTCGAGAGCAAATTTTACTTGAGATAGAGCGTACTCTGTGTCAGAGAAATATACATTTAAACGCTTCGCATGTGAAGAATATTCGCTTATAATGATACCCCAATATAATCAATTATGCATAAACCATAGGGAAAATTTCAATTTTTTACTTCATGAAGTCTTTCGCCACAATCACACAACTTTGTATATTTTAATTCCTAGTTTTGCCAAATTAGTGCAAAAACATTCATAATGTATCTTAATTGATTTTTCTATCTGTAAAATTACTTAACAGTATTTCATGACCTCATTGAGGAGGTGGACCTCAGTGATCAGGCTCTAGTCCAGTACAAATGTGATGCTAGATAATAGCCTAGTGAATTGAATACACTAGCATATATTTACGTCCAACAAATTTAGAGGAAGAGAACCTGGAAACCATTTGGTACTCCTCAAAAGGGCAGTCTTCCTGTGAAGAACGGTAAAGCTCTGTTCTAAGCCCACATGGATTCAAATCCTAGACAACATTCATAATATTTCACGGAAAAATTCCTCATATCCTTGATTTCTGACATAGCGCAGCGATTTTGAAATATATTTCAAAAAATAAAATTCATACTGTTACACACAAATGTATTTCACCGATCAAAAAACTTGTTTTCATAAAGCTACGTCTGATTCAAT
Source organism: Pyrrhosoma nymphula (assembly GCA_963573305.1). Classification (NCBI taxonomy): domain Eukaryota; kingdom Metazoa; phylum Arthropoda; class Insecta; order Odonata; family Coenagrionidae; genus Pyrrhosoma; species Pyrrhosoma nymphula. The sequence continues at coordinate 134,589,345 of OY754336.1, forward strand.
CATGTCGATTTGGAAATTAATCCTCAATGTACACGACTTACAATTATGGAGCCAGATTTTCTGGCGGACAGGAAGGTGTTTGCTTCTGTTCAATGCTTGAAGATATTTCCAAACAGAAAGTTTTTCTCATAATGCTCGATAAAAGTTATAACTGCCGAATGCAAAAATTGAAACAAAGAACCTATTTTCATAATTTCACCACACAAGAGGAATTTTCTGCTGTTTCCATGATGTCTTTAAAGTTGACTAATGGCTTCGTCATGAATATTATTCTCTACTTCCAAAAATATCATCTCAAGAAATTTAAATTTCTTAAATGACTTCTAAATGTTACGTGTCAGTAGAATTGTGGCATCGTAAGAGGAAAACCACATAATGTATTAAAAAATTGAAGTTGTCAGTTTACTTGAATTACCACTCTCTACATTTCCACGGTTGGTTACCACGAGATTCCCTCGCCACCAACAAGATTTTAAAGCAAGCCGCGTAGTTTGCAAGAATACGCTCGTCCTAGAATAAAATGCTTAAGTGCATGGTTTTAACGGCGGAGAGAGAGTGGGAAAACTAGGAAGTAGGAACACGGGCCATGGAATTAATCTCTAGAGCAGGAGATACTGAATATTACGTTTCACTCATAATCTCCGGGCTCCGTAATGTGTGAAGACTGTAAGAACGATTAATAGGAAAGTAAAAGGCCGGGAATTAAGTCTAAGGAAAGGATTTAAGAAAAAGGGGCGAGAGGCTTTGGACCCCTCAGCTTTTCCTGCAATGCGGTCTAAATATAAGATGGTGCCCTCGATTTAAAAAAAATGAACAGGATTACGAGGAAGCAGGGAGGTTCCAGCAGGCAATAACTCTTGGTTATGTGAACAAAGAGGTAATGAAGACGAAAACGAATGGCCCTTCCCAAAAAAGGACGAGCAAGTAGCGAAAAAAGGGCATCTTGCTTCACTTATGTCTCGTCACACGGAGACTTTTGTGTCTTCCATTGACCACGAAGTGAACCCGTATTGGAATATCCCAATCGTTCCCAATTCATTTGAAGCCGCAAGTACCGCGCTTAGAGTAAGTAGTATGACACGATGATGAAATAATTGAAGCACATGAAATCGCAGGCGGGGAAGAGATTAGAGGAAATTTCGACAGAGTTCAATTATTTCCCGTATTAAATTGGTGGTAGAAAAAAATTGTATATATATACGAGTTTTGGAATTTTTTCATCTTCATCAAAGTCATTGAAAGGTAGATATTATTTTATTTTGTAATCGATGACTGGTGTGTACAAATTGTGGAAGTTATAATGCGGAATTTGGAATAATGTTTCAGTAATTTATGGAAAAGAATGGCAAATGTTTTTTCGCACTCTCTTTGATGAACCAAGATTAATGGGAACCATACAACGGAATGGTGGAAATGGCACACACACAGCTGTTGGGCATCATCTTTGCTCTCCATTACTAATGGTACTCTGCATTTTATTCCAAACGGTGATTCAATTTCCTCCCAAGGTGATTAAGCCTTAAAAACTTTGGGTTTCTCGACTAAATGGTCCCGCACATTTATCCGTGATCGATCGCGGAAGATGTTAGTACTTAACCTTCATTCTTGCTTATATTTTGTTTTTTATTAACTTTGTGAGCTGCCATTTAAGGTTATAGATGGTGGAGAGGATGATGAATTAAATATATAATCACACAAAAAGAGGATAAATAAATTTCTAACCTAAAACTGAATTCCAAAAGATGAATATTTAAAAATTACTAAATATTTACTAAAATTAATAAATTAATTACTTAAAAATGCTCATGGCTATCATTTAACTCCAAGAGTCTCTGAAGTCCAACAAAGTTGTGTGTACGTATTTGACCACATATTTAGATTGTTAAATTATAACTTATTATGGTTGACATTGTTGAATACTGAGGCCGGTAGAAGGCAGTGCTCACCATCTTTGTACGATGGTCAGGAGAAACCTTAGCCAAGCACTAAAACAATAATCCAACCGGAGAAGAAAATATTTTATTTTGCCAACAAGTCTTTCCATCGGCCAATGATGGGTTTCTAACTGTCCGAGAGCCTTCAAAGTATTTCCCCGTAGACTGAATAGAATTTGAAACAAAACTCCATATTTTAATTCTAAGGAAAGTCGGGGTTTTAATAATTTCTTTATTTTTTGTGACGGGAATATTAAAAGAATCTAAGGGAATTTCTCCACAGTGTTATCAAAGCAATAATCTTTAACATACAGAGAGCTCCAAGTTAACCTATTCTAGTCGTGGCACTTTGGATGTAATCGTTAAGTGCCATGGGGCTTTCAGTTCGGCGGCAAGGGTTGTTTGCACTTCCAGCCATTCACTTCAAGGGTACGCCGAGCATCGTTTGCAGAACTTAAGAGATTCAACATTCCTTGAGGTAATTCAACTGGGAAAACTTGCATGACGCGTGCATCCTCAACGACTGAGAATGTGGAGCAAGTCCAGGGCGTTATACGCCGCTTCGAAAGGAGGAGGATCCAGAAGGCAAGCATCGAATCATAACTTCTCGGGCAGGATGTCGTCTACGGTCAGAATATTCCTTGGAGTTATAGAAAAGAAGATAGAGTTGCTGTATTGAGGGAGGCTTAATGCGAGGGTGATATGCATTCCATTTTAGCCACTCGTCCTACTGCACTCTTTCTCACAACAGGGAATGGATTCATTAACCAACCACCTGCTCCCACGATCACTCAATCAATTTACATATACCCACATACGTATTAACTACGGTATCCGATCGTGGAGACATGTCTCCTCCCACGATGTAGCGTTCAATGTCAGATAATGTTTAGAACGGGGGCAGCATGAGTCGAAATAAGTTGGATAATCACAAGGAAGGGGCAAACTTCGATCCCCCAACGATTCCTTGATTAATTCGAGAGAATGGAGAAATATGTTTTCCTTTGCCTTTCATTTTAAATAGTTTTTAATATTGTGAATAAAAAGTTAGAAAAGTTCAAACGCGCAATATTTAACATTCAGTGAACAGCGATCCCACGAACTGCTTATCAGTTTTACTCGTCATTTAATACTATCAGTAAATGTAGTTTCTCGCCTTCGTTTTTAAAAATGATGTTTATAATGATTTAAAACACTCAGTAATTAACACACAGATTTATTTCTTTGGCACGACGTGTTTCACCACACTGTGGCTTAATCATAAATCTGTGGAAGATTACCAAGTGTTTTCATTCGTTATGAATATCAAGAACTTCCACCATATCCAGCCTGAAACAGTTATATTTATAAAACGAGTTGGTAACGAAATATACAGATTTTATGAAACTCACGTGAGTTAAAAAATTGTGACAAAAATAGCAGCGGGTTATAACTATAACTAGCAGAGGGTTAAATTTCAAATAATTGTAGGATGGGCTTCAGACTTTCTTGGAAAATCATCGCCATCTTCATGAATGCACTTTCTCAGGTACGATTTCCGATTCAAGAACTATGAAGGTGAAATCATCCAAAAACGGTGAAATCCTTTTTCCACCAAGAAAAAATAGTCGGAGGATGAGAGAATCCTAGCGAAGTTAATGTTTGAAATAAGAAGTTACTGATCCAATTGAAATTGGAGAAGGTTATTTCATCAATTCTAGAAGGACTGTAGAAAACTTTCTAGGGTATTATTACTTCTATTATTTATTGACTATTATTTTCAGTCAATTAAAATAGTTTAGTTAGGAGATGTGTGGCAATAGGCCATAATATGATTTCGTGTTTTGCTAATTAAAAACATTACATTTTTTTCATTTCACTACATATTGAAAACTTAATAATGCACTAAAATAAATTCGTTCCTTGATTTAAGTACTCTGAGTGCAGCGCTCCACAGTGCTATTCAGATTCTTCTCGGTGAAAAATCACTATCTCATTATCCACGTCTAAAAATTTCTTTGTATTGCATATTAACTACAATTTAATACGATGAAACAAATAATAAGCTCCAGATTACTATGAATGCTACTGTGAGATTTGTATATGATCTGAAACGGTGGGATCATGTTACTGATTCTTACAAGTGACTAAAATGGCTTAAAGTTAGAGAAAGATGGCTTTATTTATCTATTCTCTCCGCATTCAAAATTTTATAGTCAACCTGTCCTCCATACCTGTTCAACTCTTTTATTAAAAAAAAACATCCAAAACCGGCTAACGAGATCCCATCATTTAAACCTACAGTTTCCGCAGCACAAAACTGAAATTTACCATAAATCTTACATCGCCACCGTATCAAGAAATTGGAATACTCTCGCAACAGATATAAAAATATGTAATTCTGTATCCTGTTTTAAAAGGAAATTATTTCAATCCATAATCACGAAAAGATGTTGAGGGAGAAATTGAAAATGGAAATGATTGTTGTAACACTGTGATCAATTTTATTTTTGTGAAAACCCTTTCCTGTATTTTTTTGTGTATATTTATTATTATATTGTATATTTTTGTGTAAGCACTGTCTTATTAGCATTATTATATTTTTTAAATTATGTTTTGTATAAATGATAATTATTGTACAAAGGTGTCTGAAAGACCGATAATGGTCTACGACAATAAACGTTTTAGTTATTATTTATTTATTTATTAACTGGCGGGGTTAAAATTCAAGAGTGAATGGATTAAAAGAGAGAGGATGTACTCTTTTGTATGTGAGAGGGGGGTGTAAGGCATGTAGGGGAATGGCAGGGGTAGTACTTTTGCCCCCATGGGGTATTGTTGCGTAATGAGGGTGGAGAGAGGGGGATGAATAAGTGAGGGGAGGAAGGGTGAAGATGAATGACTGCTGCTCTGTTCCTGCGTTTTCCACCTGCGGGGGTGGGTACGCTTGCGGAAGGAGAGAAGACCAGTGCGGAAGCAAAGACAGACAAAGCAAAGTTGATTCCAAAACACGACAAAATACCAAAGAGAGAAATATAAAGTCACGGCACAAAGTCAACTGCAAAGAGTTTGAATGAAATAACGACAAAGAGCTGAATAAAAAAAATCTATATATCTCTCCTGAGTTTTGGTAAAAAGTGAAGAACACCTATATTATGAACCCGATAACAACTGCATAGAAAACTGTACTAAAACTAACTCAGAGTTGTACGCCTAATCAAGGCAAAGAATGCAGATCATGATCCCTTAGATTTCAAAACCATTCAAACTGCTCCACTTTCAATACAGTTGTTCGTCAATCTCCGAAAATGATACAGAGGGTGCATATTTTGTGTCTCTCTCCGAAAGGATTGATTGGTTTTGTTCAACTGATAGGTTTTAATGCAATCAAGATATATTCTTTTGCAAAGGTTTTTTCGGGCATGGATGTTATACTGTACTATGATACTCTCCCCTAAATATCCGACTGGCTAACCTCCGCCGTACAATCCCTTTACCGCTACAATTCCCGGCCGTGGGAGCGCACGGCACATGCACGAAAACCCTATTTGCACAAAGCAAGGGTCGCGGTGGGTGATGGGAGGGCAGGTGCTGCCCCCTTTTACTGCAACGAAAGGGGCTCTTTGCGGGAGCTTAGCCGGGGAAGTAAGGAGGGATTTGAGAAATCTGTAAAGCCATGAGAAAATGTTATATAGGTATATAGGGAGGGTAATGCTGCAAGGACGGAATCGCAAACAGCTTATCCTCCGCAGTTTCTCCCACGCGAATAAACGAACACACCACGGCCTCTGAGGCAATCGAGTGCTTGCTTTCGCCGCTTCAACCCATCGCTTGTCATCCCATCGTCCCCTCCCCCTTGCTTACTCCTGCGACTAATCCAACCCCCTTGTCTTACCCCTTCCCTCGGGCTACTGCGGGATGTACTCATAGATGACTTCGTCCATCGAGAAATCGGGTCCAAATCCTGACTGAGACAGATATTTTTAATATAATATTCCGAAAACTACCGTTAACAGTACTCCAACTGCTATAACTAGGTTTGCCGATAGGTAGTGTAGGTCTTAGAAGTAGTAGTACTCCCGAATACTTGTATCCTTTTCTGCTAGCTGATACTTACAGCACGTCGTGCATGTTTTAAGCATAATTCCTGAGTCTCTGTCCATTTGTGTAGTTTCAAAATACATATATACTTACGGTCCCTCTCTTTTGGAAGCATATCTGTAGAACAGTGCATGCTTGTGAGGCTTTACTTATTGGCACGCATTAGTAATTGGTTTTAATGCATAGTTAGCCATTTTTAAACAAGTTGTTCTCGGGTTTCCCACCGGGTTAGGCTTTCAATGATTGCCATCCACCATTTTAAAATAAGAATCCATTTTTTCAATATTCAATTACTATAAATATTCTACATCCCTGTTACTTAAAAACATTGCAAATAGTTGGCCTTTAGCTTAGTAATAAGTTATTGAAATTCCAAACTCAAAAAACTAAATTTTTTAGACAAGAGATGGTTTAAGGAAAAAAGTAATTAAGTTTAAAGGCCTGTATCATTGGCCTCAAGGCAGCCGTTTAAAATTAAGTCATAGATAGAAAGGTCTTTTTTAGAGTAGAGAGAAGGCCAGAGTGTAGTGCTTATAATGGGTCGATAAATAAAGGGGTAAATTCTAAAGTTTTTAGCAACAAAAGTTCCTCCAGAAATCAGAATAGATTAATAGAAAGGAAAAGCAGCGTGTCAGGCTCAGCATCACTAATTTCCAATAAAACATTTAGTACCTTTAAGCATGGGAAACGTCAGCTGCGTCATAATGTCAATGGAAGGAAAGGTAGTAGGTCAGTTGGTGAGACAAAAACGGGAAATCAGAGGTCAGTAGATTCAAGTCATTTAAAAAGTGAGATAAAAAATTCTGCAGTGCCCGGCAGTAGGAATACAGGGCCTAAAAATAAATTAATCGGAAAGAGCGAATCAAAAATACTCCCAAATTGCAATAATATTAGTGATGAAGTAATAGTCGTGGCAGTAATTAATTGCCGTAGTTAAAGAAATAAGATTCCTGAATTCCACCATTTAATTCATAGTACGAAGTGTAACGTCATTATAGGAACAGAAAGTTGGCTTACAGATGATGATTCAGACAGTGAAGTCTTCCCAAAATCTTTCACCGTTTATAGGAAAGATAGAGTTAACCGAGCTGGAGGCGGAGTATTTGTAGCTGTAAAGAATTCAATTGTCAGCCAAGCGGAAACCTTACCGGAGACCAGCGTTGAATCTGTGTGGTGTTCAATTAAATGTCCTAAATCGAAAACTATATTTGTATGCTCGTACTATAGACCACCAAACACAGATATAACATCAATTTTAGATTTTGAAACCCAAATAAACAGCATCGTATCCAAATATCCTGATAGAAATCTGATATTAGGCGGAGATTTCAACTTACCCTCTATAGATTGGAAGACCTATAGCTTCATACCCGGTGGGAGAGATAGAGTCATCTGCGAGGCGTTACTGCACGCTTTTTCATCAAACGCATTGCTTCAAATAGCTTCCGCTCCTAACAGAGGAGAAAATATTTTTGATTTGTTAGCGACAAATATACCACATCAGGTAATAAATGTGAGCACCGTCGAGGGAATCAGTGATCATAGGGCAGTAACAGCTAAGTTTTCTTTAAATATCGCAAAAAGTTTTAAACGAGAACGAAAAGTTTTCATATTTAAAAGGGCTGATTTTGATGGGTTCAAGAGTAATCTGAAAAATGCTTTTCCCGTGTTTCAAAAATCAGTAATGGAGTTAAATGTAGAAGGGACTTGGAAAGTTTTTCTTTCGCTCATAAATTCAGGAATCAAAAGATATATCCCTTGTAAAATAAAAAAAGAAGGTAGCGAACCGAGATGGTATGACGCGGAAGTCAGAAAATCGTTAAGGCGACAGAGAGCGTGCCATGCTAAGATGAAAAAAATCATTCATGATGTGTCTCCTAGTGATCGAGAGTTAATAATTAATAAATATAAGTTGTCTAAAGCCGCTACAAAGGAAGCGTTCAGAAATGCATTCACGAATTTGAAAAGGAAAACACTTGTAGAGCAGTTACGGGATGACCCAAAAGCATTTTGATCCTATGTTAGGGAAGTTCAAGGTAAAAGATCTACCGTTTGTTCGCTAAGAAACGATAATGGAGATGTGTTAACAAACAGTTCCGATAAAGCCAATTTATTAAATTCCTACTTCAAGAGCGTGTTCACCGAGTCATCTGAGAATTCATCCGTGGCGGTTGATAATCACTGCATACGAAAGATGCCTCCCCTTGATATTAGTGCTCACGGAATAGAAATTTTATTGAAATTGCTCATTCCAAATAAGTCACCTGGTCCAGACGAAATCCCTTCTCGCGTGTATAAAGAACTAGCGTCAGAAATTGCCCCCTACTTGCAGCTAATATTCACAAAATCCATAAAGCAACACGGAGTACCAAATGACTGGAAAATTGCCAATGTAACGCCCATATTCAAAAGTGGAGACAAGGAACAGCCATGTAATTACAGACCGATATCTTTAACGTCCATTTCATGCAAAATCCTTGAACACATTGTTGTCAGCTCAGTAATGAAACACCTAGACACGCATAACATGTTAATGAGAACTCAACACGGATTCAGGAAAGGTAGATCATGCGAAACTCAGTTAGCGCTGTTTGCCCACGATATTTTAGTCTCCGGAGAGGACAAAATTCCAGTGGACGCGATTTTTCTTGATTTCAATAAAGCATTTGATAAAGTGCCCCACGATAAGTTATTAGTAAAACTAAAATCATACGGCCTAGACGATGATGTAATTTCCTGGATCAGAGAACTTTTGAGCGATCGCGTGCAAAGAGTAGTATTAGACGGCGTAGCCTCCAACGAAGTTAGAGTCACATCTGGCGTCCCTCAGGGTAGTGTCATAGGCCCACTCCTCTTCCTACTCTATATCAACGATATTGGTGAAACAATAGACAGTAAACTTCGATTATTTGCAGACGACGCTGTAGTATACAGGGAAATCCGTAGCAGTGAAGATAAGGATAAACTAACGAACGACCTTACTGCAATCCAAGCATGGTGCGATGCGTGGCAGCTAGAGTTAAATTTGAAAAAATGCGTAGTAATGAAATTCTGGGGGAAAAATAACTCCCCACAACAGAGCTATTTCATTCATGATACCCAATTAGAGACGGTAGAATCCGTAAAATATCTCGGAGTTAGGCTCAATAATGATCTATCGTGGAATAAACATATTCGGGAAATAACAGGTCAAGCTAATCGTAAATTGGGATTTGTTAAAAGAATTCTAGGCAAGTGCGACGACAAAGTGAGAGAAATAAGCTATTTCTCCCTCGTTAGACCCCATTTAGAATATACTTCCAGTGTTTGGGATCCTCATGAAACAGGCTTAAAAACAGAGTTAGAACGTGTACAGAGAAGAGCAGCCAGGTACGTGAAAAGCCGTTACGATAGTCTTGTTAGTGTTACTGACCTCTTAGAACAACTCGGATGGGAATCACTGTCAAACCGTAGATTGAAAACAAGACTAAATCTATTATGTAAATTCAAGAGTAGTTTATTTTCCGGCGTAGTTGATCATATTTTACGACCGTCAACGTACTATGGTAGATTAGATCATAAAAATAAAATAAGAGAGATAGACTGTAGAACAGATAGATTCAAAATGTCGTTTTTTCCGCGAGCGATAAGAGACTATAACGGCTGTGTAAGGACTTAGAAATAGATTAGTTGACTGGTAGTGTAGCTTACTAACTTATGTATTTCTTAAAGCATGTTTGCGGAGTTTTATGGTGATTCTAACAGCATGTTTTGCATGTTCTAGTTTCATAGGCAGATTGCCCTCTTAAGTAGCATGTAGAATATTATGTGTCATCGTACATGTGTGGCGTGCATATGGGGATTCTCTTGCATGCTGTATGATGGTTTTTAGTTATCCCTAATATTCATGACCGTGCGGTGTGCATGTGACGGTCCGCTTGCATGCTGCATTTTGGTGACTTGTCACCCCCTGCCAAACACCCTAGAGGTGGCTCGCAGGGTAATATGTAGATGTAGATGTAGATTTGAAATTCTAAACTCATTCTTTACACTCTTGTGTCGATTGGCCAGATTTTCCGCCACGCGCGCTCGGAATAGCGAACAGCAGACGACGACGCAGCGACACTCCGAGGGCGTCCGGCGCTCACTGCGCCGCGCCGTGGTGCCCGCGGAAATGTATCTTGTTTTCCGATAATGTTATCTTCACTATGGGATTATCAGGAGGAATTACTTTTTAGTCCCTGTAAATATAAACTGAAGAGGTTTTATTAATATAATTTTGGTCCTTGTAGGCCAATTATTTACATTTATATGATTTAAAAAAAATAAAAACATGCTACAAGCAATATATTTGGTTTTAAAGAAGCTTATAGGACAACTTTTTTTCCTTCATCAAATATAAAGCACTCTAAAATTATTTTAATTTCGTTTTTATCAGACAATTATTTGCCGAGTTGCAAAATCATATTTATGGAAAACTTTATAAACAAATATGATAAAGTAATAAAAACAAATATATTCGGTGCATTTTTTTTAAAGGAAGCAAATTCTAACAAAAAAAAAGAAAAATTTTCAAAATGAGTTTAGATTTACAAATGTTTACCTTTATTTGAATGGGGAACATGCATGGAATTTGTTTCTCCCGTTACTGTAGCCCACTATGTAGAGAATGTTCTCACGAATCCGAATATGTAAGCCAAAGCTGTCTCCGTCAATTACAAATGCTGTAAAAAGCTAATTAAAAGTAAGCAAAAATCGACGAAAGTCACGTGACTCGAAACGCTTTCTCATTGGCTTGACGTCACCGAACGGGACTGAAGTCCTCGCAGCTGCAGAGATAGGCGCCTTGTTGAAGTTATCGGAGCAAATTCGCTATTAAAATTATTCTGGTAATTTCTCGATAGAAAAATGACTGAAGTGGGATTCAAGAAGGCACAGTCGGATAATTTACCGATGATTGACTCACTTATGGTGGCCGCCTTCCTGAAAAACAGCGATTGTTTCGTCGCTGCCGAGATGCGTGACTGCGGTAAATTATCATCTGCCCATAATTTTATTAATACCTAACTTTTGATGCGACACATTATGCGGTTCTCTTATATCAGCTGCTTTGTTGTTAAAATACAACTATGGAAAAATAAACTGATGTACAAACAGCTTTCAAGTATGATTAATGTCTAAATAATTCTAAATTATCGCAACGGCTTCAGTCGCCAAAAATACGAGTCGGCATGTTAAGTTTTGCATTAATATGTAGCAAACTCAATGTGTCTCATATTCTGAATCTATTGATTTTCAAATTTCCGTATTACCGAAACTTAACCCATGCAGTCGTAATGTTTCCCCCTCTATTGAATAGATATAAATCTTTATTCATATTACCTACATTTTTATTGAAGACTATATTAGGGAAGTCCATGGCAAAGCAGTATATTTGCTGTATTGTAGATTTCGGCTTTCAGTATGTAGTTATTAAAGTATGAAATGTATTTCCAATGTTACGAATTCCTCTAGTAGCTATTGAAATGGCGTAAATTTTGATGTCTTTTTCGTTTTGCTACCCCGAAGAGTTACCTCGCAATCCCCCAAGTTCGGATTTTTCGTCCGCTGGGACGCGCAAGCCTGCGGTTAGTCGTAAATTACTCCTAAACGGTTAGTATCTGTCCTTTTTCGACTACTGCATTGTGTAGCCATTAAAATTTCCTATAGATGTATACCTTTCGCTTCTTCATAGACCTCACGATAACCATTAAACAATCATCTGAAATAGAAAATTATGATAGGCAGATACATGAAATGCATAATATAACGCAAATTTTCCATGATTTCTTCCAAGTAGCCGGTGGCGCAGGGGTAAGGTTGTGGGTTGTGGAGTTGAAGGTCGGAAGTTCGAATCCACTACTGGGAATTAATATTTCTTCTTTTTTTCATAGCAAGTTTCGCTAACATCTTTGGAAATTTCAGGTTCTCCATTGCAATACCTTTTAAAACTTTTTTTGCTTTATTTTTCTCCCTAAATTTTCATTAATGACGGCGAATGCCCGACTCCGAGGACCCGGTTTCTCGGCGAAACCTTCTAAACTAACATTCTCACCTCCAATCTGTTGACGGCGTTTTATAGATCTCATCGAGGCCTACAACCTTACGTATACCCTTACTCTCTATCAATTATAGTTCGCAAACTAATGGTAAAAACGTGTAACAGACAAATCATGAACTAATAGTGAGATATAACAGGTATTTCATGAGTTATCTAACGATTTTCAAAGCCATAAATGTTACTGCTCGAAAATATAAATAACGTTCAAAGCTTGGAAATTTACTTTCCCTGTGACTTTAGAGACGTAAGTTGTATTAAATATATTAAGGTAGGCTTACATTCAGCTTATATACTTCCCTTTTCAATTCATATAAGGTTTATTCCCTTTCATTCTACGTATGGATATATATGGATGAATTGAAAAAGGGAAGTATGCAAGGTCCATGTAAACGTACCTTAGGCGGTAGAATACTTAAATAATAATACTTTTGTTGAAATCACGTCATAACTTTCCGTTCGTAAATAATATTGTGCCTTTTATGTGATAGTTTTTCACTTTCTAATTTATATTACGTGGCAATAACATAATTTGGCTCAATTATAACATTTTTTACCTCACAAAAATAAGGTTTGCAATACGTGGGACCGGAACTTACGTTGAAATGATCTTCGCAGCAATAAGCCGTCGAAAATTTAGAGAGAGAATTTCCGTCTCTTCTGCAGGCTATCAACCATTTTCTCCTCTTCTTCGAGTCTTTCGGGACGTAAATAAAAACCTTTTCCGGCGTGGAAGTTGAGGTATTTGAGCAACAAGGCACGATGCAGGGTTTATATAACTTTCCCGGTTTTTTCTCGTTTAGATACATTCTGCTCAAATGAAATGATCAAGTAAGATTAGTGAATATCAGTAAATATGAAATAAATGCAATCATTTACGCCAAATGCTTGCTCCATATCAATAACATCCGCCTACTTTCTCGTCAGAAGGTAAACAATCTCTAGCGATACCGTTCCGTGACGTCACGCGTCCATTCCCCGATGACGTAGTGTTTTCATGCTGGCGAGAAAGAATTATTTTTAAAGACTAATATCTCAGTAAAAAACCGCTTGCCATCTGTGAAATTTTCGCTACATCCATTTTAGATAGTGTCCTTCGGATATAAGTGGTTATAAAAAATTGTGCATGTTCCCCATTCCTGTTGGGACAACGTAGCTGTCTTGTGGCCAACGATACAGACCTTTTAAACAAAAGACCATTTCATCCGATTATCTATATTGTCTAACAATTTAGTTTTGGAGTTTGGAATTTCAAGAGTACATTAATATACTAAATGCCTACCTATTCTTACTACTACTATTTCTTATATTTTATAGTACTAGGGATTTTGAACTTGCAGAGTAACTGTGGGTACATTGAAAAAATGGAAATTGATTTGTTTAAATTGATGCACAATAAAAACTAATGAATAAATATTCACCAAAGTGACGTGAATGTGTAGTTTTTTTAATTCCCTACTACTTCTGTTCGAAACTTTTTTCTCTTAACTGTGCAGTTTTCGTTATAAAAGCGAAAAACCATGCTTTTTCAACTTTAAATGGCCAACATTAACAATTCCTCGGTCATGCTACAAGGTATTTGGTTCTACGAGAAATTATTAAATATTTTGCGCAACAATTTTTCCGTGCTACGCTGCCGGCTTTTAAGAACAACAATGGTCTTTTTTCAAAAAGTAAGCAATTACATCAGTTGATGATTTTGAGAAGTAAAAATTTAATTTCGAAGAAGTCTCTTCAAGGCCTAAAGGGAGTTTACAACTATTCTCTCTATTTATAATATTTGGTCTTGCGAGAGAAGAATATGACGATAAGATAACACAACTGCTTGATGATCCAACTTACGAAAAATTAAGAAAAATCCCACAGTGAAGGTAGAAAAAGCTACAAGAGATATCATCAAAGGTTCTTCTATTCCAAACGAAGAAAAGAAATTTCTCAAGCCATCGGCATGGAAACTACCTCGACTCTACGGGTTGCCAATGATCCACAAGCCTAGCATCCCGTAAATTCCATTAGTTAAATACCATGTTACCCAACTTATAAACTGGCTAAACATCTTACTAAACTAGTTCAAGAATTTGTTGGTTTAACATCTTTCCATGTCAAAACTTCTGAACATTTTATCGAAATTATTCCTCAGGCTACCAAAAGGGGTGACGAGATTACCCCAAGTAACATTTTTAATCGCATAACCTCCATTTTTTTAGGGCGGATGTTAAGTTCCACGGTACTTGTTCCTGAATGATTTTTGAACGTTATTACGTAAAAAAATTATCTTAATTTATTCTATGTATATAATTTTGATAAAATATTTTAGGGTTAACCAGATTACCTCCGTTGGTAACGAAAGTATCGAAACGGTTAACTAAAGAAATCCTCTGAAGTAAGTAAAAATAAGTGGTCAGTAAAATTTATTATAATTTTCATTTTTGTATACATCCAAGAGGTGGAATAAATAAACTTTTGATTATATTGAATGAGAAGCAATAACTCTGTAATTCCACATGTATTTATTGGAAATCACCTAGGTTTCAATGTAGCTCGTCATCATCAGCTGATGATGACGTGCTACGTTTGAATCCTAGGTCGTTTCCAATAAACACATATGTAATTACAAAGTTACTGCTTCTCATTCAATACGGTTAGCAAATTCCATAAAGTTACGCCAGAGAAAACGGAGGAAAGTTTTGATTGTTCATAGGAAACTTTATAGATATTTCTTTGGAGTATTTTATAAATTTTCTTAGTAATTGATAAATTCAATGGCGCATTACGGTTTCTTCCATGGCTTGCGAGTGCACTATGTGGAAATTCGAACTCATATTAAAATAAATAGACTATGTATATTCCACACAATTCATTAATGGTATACCTTCTCCTTGTTTAAACACTTAAATGTCATTTTCAAGGGTATTACAAATCATTCCTGTGGCTATAAAATATTCGAGTACGTCCACCTCCAGCCCGATGCTTCTCCCTTCAACCGCCTTACCTTAGTCTTCATTTTTCTATAGTTTTTAGTACGAAAGGACCATTATTATGAAATATTTTTTATAATTTTATTACCATTAAATTTGTTGGCAGAAAAGTGCCATGAATTTAGAATTCATTAACGTAAGGGTTATTTCTTACAGGTAGTACTTGTATTTTAATGATATTTATTGAGTTTTGCGGGAGGTATTTTATTAGTAGTGTTTGTTTTAGTAGGTGTTGCCTTTTTAAATTTATTGGAGCGTATGGTTTTAGGGTATATACAAATTCGTAAAGGGCCTAATAAAGTTGGTTATTGTGGAGTAGTTCAACCCTTTTCTGATGTAATTAAATTATTTAATAAGGAACAGACTTTCCCTATAAGATCTAATTATCGTCTACCTTATTATTTTTCACCTGTTTTTAGTTTATTTATTTTGTTGGCTTGTAATACCTTTTTATTTTGTTTTATTTAGTTTTCATTTGGGGTTACATTTTTTTAATGTTGCACTAGATTAGGGGTGTGTGTTCAGTTATGATTGCTGGGTGATCTTCTAATTCTAGGGGGGTTGCGTGCTGTTGGCCAAACTATTTCTCATGTAGTCAGTTTAGCTTTAATTTTACTATCATTTATTTTTCTGTGTGAAGATTATTCATTATTTAATTTTAATTTGTATCATGAATACGTTTGATTTGCTTTCTTATGTTTACCTTTAATATTTATTTGATTTGCTTCTCGTTTAGCTTAGACAAACCGAATTATTTTTGATTTTGCTGAAGGAGAGTCACAGTTAGTTTAAGGATTTAATGTTGAATACAGCAGAGGAGGATTTGCCTCAACTCTCCCTCCCCCCTCGTCCGACACAAGATATATAAACGTACTCGTCAAGGAAAAAGATTTGTATTATCCCTTGAAAGGACATGTAAGTGTTGAAACCGGTCGGGGTGTATACCATTGAAGGATTGTGTGGAATATAAAAAGTCTATTTATTTTAACATGAACGCATAACTGTGTTAATAGCTATTTTTTTATTTTAATTTTTTATCAAATTGTCTTACAGTATACTTTTATAATATAATATAGTTAATTTTATCACATAAATGTTACTTATAATTTTTTTTTATATTTACTTGCTAAGGTATCTTAGGTAGTACTTGTTGTGATTGATTGTGGCTAATTGCATATTGATTTTTTGAAGGAAAGTGCGCCGAATGAATAAAATGAAAATGTTTGAATGAGAATCAGCTGCTGGGCATCAATTTTTTCTGTGACATGATGCACATTATATAATATCTCAATGGATTACAGTTCTGAATTAGGACACTTAAAAATCCTATTATATCATATGTCAGATCCGATGACCTAAGTGAAGAGAAATATTGGACGCTGCTGACGTTTCCAGTCTGTAAAGTGGCTGCAGAGTTATAAATAATTGTGCCGGTTGCAAATTTTATCGCGCAAGACAGCTTGGAAGCCTGAAAATCTGTGAGTTGTTACAAAATACTGAATATTATAAGATAGAGAGCTGCTGAAGGTAGCAAATGTTTTCAATCAGGCAGGTGCATAAGACAGCTACTATTTTTTTTCTATCTGGTAGAACGTATGAGTATAAAATGAGAAATGAGGGTTATGAACCTCAATGGGCACTAAGTTAGCATTTTAGCAAGTAGCTACTTGGGACACGCCAAATCAACGATTTTTGCTTCATTCAGCAGTCTCCATCTTATGAACATCACTAATTCGATACGGCTCGATAATATACCTGCTTGCGTCATAAGTTATCCAGGAGTGGCAACATTTAGCACAAAGGGTTACTGCAACTCAGTTGCCACTTCATAAGAATAAGAACTCCATTAGCCTGTGAGACTTTGTTCCTATGAGATATTTCACGTTTCGGAGACCAGAAAGTGGAGTACTCAGCTTTATCCAGTTGTATTACTTTGGCCATCTGCGGAGAAATGTCCGCAAGTTGGGGCAGCATTGTTTACCTATATTCAGGTATTTATAAATTTTATATTTCCCGTACCATGTTTTCAAGGTCCTCAAGATACGGAATCTCAGTCGGAACTTGAAAACGAAGGTTTATCGAACAGTGATTAGACCTGTGGTTATGTATGGTTAAGAAACATGGACCATGACTACTGCAGAAGAAGGGATATTAAAAATATGGGAAAGGAAAATGCTAAGAGAGATTTTTGGTGCAGTGAAGGAAGACGGACAGTGGAGAATACGGAGGAATAGAGAACTGGAGGAACTCTACAAGCATCCTAACATAGTGGCAGAAATTAATAGTAACAGGATAAGGTGGTTAGGGCATGTTGAGAGAATGCCTGAGGATGAGATGGTGAGAAAGATATACCTTGGACATCCTAGTGGCAGAAGATTGAGAGGAAGACCTCGGAAAAGATGGTTGGCTGATGTAGAAGATGATCTAAGAAAGATGAGAATAAGAAGATGGAGAACTCATGCAGGATATCGTGACATCTGGGCTAACATTGTCAGAGAGGCGAAGGCCCTTCATGGGCTGTAGCGCCGAGGAGTAAGTAAGTATGTTTTCAATGTAACAATTATTTCAAGGCGATGTGTATCAATGTGTTGAAATTTTATCATTTTTGGCGATTGGATTGATTTTGGCGAGTGACGGCTGACAAACACTGTGGTGAGGAATAAATAGTGAAACTATTATGTTCAGATGATTCAACCAATACACCTACTTAGTGACCAGGCTTTGTTCGGAAATGTGGGAGGTGGGGAAGAAGAAGATAATACGGAAGAAGAGAACGAGATGCATGATGAAGTAAGAGCGTGAACCAAACCAAACCAAAACAAGATAGTTATGGCATAAAAATATCGGTATACGCTGATGCAAAAACTGCCTACGTCTGCAATGTGCAAAGTTACACTGGGGTGATGGAAGAGTGGCGAGAAGTACATAAGTAGGGTATGAGAGTAGTCTTGGACTTGGTGAAGCCATACTTTATATCCGGTAGAGGGATTACAACAGAAAATTTCTTTACATCATTTCCTCTTTGCTCAGACCTGCTAGAAAAAAATCTTGACATTGACTGCCAATAACCGGCCGAAAAAAAATGTGAAATTTCAAAAGAATAATTAACCAAAAATTCGAGATGTGAAAAATCATTGCTTTTTGGTTTCTCAGGTTAAATGACATTAGTATAATATTCTCTAAAAAGGCGGTTTTTCTACTATCTAGTCAACATCATGATATGAAACAGTATATGACATTACATGAAAACCTGAGATAATAGGACACTACAATAGAAACAAAGGAAGGAGTTTATTTAGAAGATAAAATGACGTCCGAATATACTTGTGTGCCGAAAACATTTTGCTGGCCATTACGACTCTTTATAGAGTTAATTCTTATCGCTGCTCAAAATTCATATATTATATGGATTAAAAAAAACCCGCATGGCAAAATAGAGACCAGATGTGACGAAAATTATTTCTGCACGAATTTGTCCTTTAACTTCTACCTCATATTCTATGGGAATGGTAGGAATAAAGAGTGGAGCCACAGTGGTTGAAGATGACAGAATATCCGAAATGAACACTGTGTAGAAGGTGTTACATGGTTGAACATGGAGAGGACAGACAAACAAGGTTGATGTGTTTAAAGAGCAAAAAACCGGTGTGCAAAATACAAGGTGTTGGAGACGTGATTGCTAAATACAAGACTTGTGAATGAATAATTCATTCTTCCGTATTGGTTTTATTTTGATACAAGTAATAATGAAGAGGTCGAAATTAAAAATATATTATGATAACATGGTTTTTAGTAACTCATCCTTTCGTATGGGCTATATATTTATAAAAGCAATAATAAAGAGGTAAAAAATGTATTCTTTATTGTTTTTGACCCTGCTTGATCGCACTAAAAAAGTTTCCGATCTTAATTTCATCACACAAGAAATACACCATAAGAAATGCACACTACGTTAGAGGAAGGTTACCCCATTGACATCGAGATGGCAAGAGTACTACACGAAGAAAGCAGTTACTTTCCACGGCTCATAAGGGAGGCGATTGATATAGAAAAAAGACCAAATAACATCAATAGGTAGGATAGTTATAAGCTCCCTTACACCTGGAAGAGACTTATTCGAAATTAAGTTTTTTACTTCTCAAAATCATCAACTGCTGGAATTGTTTATTTACTTTTTGAAAAAAGACCATTGTTGTTCTTAAAAGCCCGACGAAGCCGGCAGCATAGCACGGCAGAGCTGAAGCAGAAACTGTTGCATAATATTAAATAATTTAATCGCAGAACCAAAAGCCTGAATACCATAAGAAATACACTATTTGAGAGGGACATTAATAGGATAATAGGTTTAGTAACAAATTAATTGAAAGAGTGACATAAAAAAAACCTAAAGAGAAGGAGACTCCAAAACCTCTGGGATATGTTATGCTGCCTTACATTGCGGGTACGAACTATCGCATAGGTAGAATAATGAAAAAGTATAACATAATCACAAGATACAACACTACCTTCAGAATACGAGATCATCTACGAGGGACTAAAGATCCATTACCACCCACAATGTATGAGGGTGTGTACGAACTTCTCTGCAGTTGTAGAAGATCACACATGGGCCAAACCCAGACAGCCATTCGATGCCCTTCCACGATGCAATACGCCGGGAAAGACTTCGATCATTCTTCATTGGATGCTGATTGAAAGAACATGAATGTGCAATTCGGAAGAAAGACTGGTATCACTCTGCCGAGGCTGAGCACTCCACGTTAGAGGAAGATCACGCCATTGACATCGAGACGGCAAAAGTATTACACAAAGAAAGCAGGTTTTTGGAAGAGGTCTCTTCAAAACTAATTTTTTACTTCTCAAAATCATCAACTGCCGGAATCGTTTATTTATTTTATGAAAAAAAGACCAATTTTGTTCGTAAAAGCCTGACGAAGCCGCCGGCATAGCACGGGGATACTGTTGCGCAAAATATTTAATAATTACTCGCAGAATCAAAAGCCTAATAGCAAGTATGAGCTGCAATAATCTAAAAAAAATCCTCAGCCAGGTGCTTGTGCCAAATGATCTAAATACTCTTAGAATTAATTTATCTATCAATTCACCAAAATTCTCAGGAGTACAAACTTTTCCCGTTTTAGGTTGATTTCATAGTTATTCTGATTGGACTGTATACTTAGAAGTCAAATATCATTTGACTGAAAGATAATGGCAATAAATTTAACGGACTCAAGGTTTTGCTGGCCATTATTCGGATTGAAGACTAAGCAATGTACGTAGAATAAAACTGGAGTGAGTGAGTAAGGGGCATTATATGTGTTCGTTTGAGAAGAAGCAGTGGAGGAGGGTATGATGTTGCTGTCAAGATGCGGAAGGAGGCGGTGGACCAAAAAGACCTCTCGGAAATAAAGTGCAGGATGAGAAAAGTAGCACCTTACCTTGCATTTCCTCCGCAACGGGGCGCCACAGTCTCCCGGGGAGAATCAGGAGTTATGGCGGCCCTTTCTCCGAGGAAGCCGTCTCGAACCCTTTGCGTCCAGGAAATTGAATATGGACGACCCCTACGGGAAAGGGAAAGAGACCGACTCTATAAAATTTCAATTTGCTTCCCCTTTCCATTCATAGCGAGGGCTAGTCACCCGCCAGCGATGCACACGTGGTCAAGACGCGCATGCGCGGAGACTCACTGAATTCGCTACGGTAGTAACCATTTACATCTTTCCTCAACACTTCAAATTGCACTTGCTGTATCCACGCAGAGAACTACAGCTAATATTGGAGCTTATTAGGAAGTGATTGATTATGCAAACCCTTACAAGCGATGTGCTAATGGGGGACATTAAGGATTAATGGCTCCTTAAAGGCTCGTTCACAACAACTTAACTTGGCGTAACTTGACTTGACTCGGCGCAACGCCAGAGATGAGACCTTGAGAATAGCGTCCACTAGTTCACAATGACTTAAAGCAGCGTAACTCGACTTTGCGTAGCCTGGAGTTGAGCTCAGCTCAACTTTCTCTTAATTCCAGCCAATAGCATGGCATGCTCTACTATCGATATTCGGGCAGCAATTGATTGCTACTCTCGATATCTCCTCGAGCAGCCATATTGAAAACGTGATTTTGTTGTGAAGTCGTACGTGGATACGTTTAAGCGAAAATGAATGCGGATAAGTTGCTCGAGTCAGTGCGAAATAAACCTCACATGTTCAACAAACCTTCTTCCATTTTATACTTCTATAGTTCAACTCACTATTTACAATTAATACTTCACATATCAACTGAGCTGTTTCGGGGCAGCTTACTACAACTCTCGAAACTCGCGCTATCGATAGGCCTCATCAATCGTTTGTAATATTTTGCAGTGGTGGGTTGTGATTGGTTAGAAATTTCGCGCACTGGTTCGCCTTTGATGAGAGAATAATTCAAGTTACGCCAAGTTAAGTTGTTGTGAACGAGCCTTAAGGAAGAAGAACATGGGTCAAGCTCTCAACATAAACCTAGATGTATGCTGGAAGTGAGCATTTTTGGGATTTAAAGATTTAGTAATGCATGGATTAGTATTAAAGGGATCCAGAAAACTGATTTTATTAGTTTTTATTAAATATCAACATAAAATAATAATTAAATACATTATGAGCCAGTGATGATAGTAGGTAGGTACTCTCTCCCGTTTTACTACACCTCAGTTATTCTTCTTTTGGGCATGTTTGTTTGAACATGCCCATGCGCCGAGCATAATGTTTTTTTTAAGAGCGGAAGAAGCCATTTAGAAGCGGAATGCAGATAAGACGTAAAGGAGAAGATGTTAACTGAACATATGCAGCGTGCACAGAAGATCTGAGGTGGCCAAATTATTTTGTTACTAGTTTTTGGTCATCTTAACTACAAAGTATTCGTCAATGTTGTCGAGGGCAAGTCTAGGCCAGTTGATTATTATTGTTATAAACATTTACTCACAAATATACCTACGCACACCCACAACCTACTTCCTTCCGTAAAACTATTTTCAGGAAGCGTGACCGAATATCGTCCTCATCCAATTGCCGTAAGTTATCCTTATTGATCTGTGACACTCTGTAATACTCCCTTCTATCATTAGTGGCTCTCACAAGCTGAGAGTTTGCAGTCATCGAGTGAGAATAAAGCGTTGATGAGGCTCTTAAAGGAGACTGCCACTTAAGGGCCTCTGGTGTGGAGTAACTTGCTCCTTTATTCCCACCTCTCTACAGCATGCTCCCTGCTGTCCCTGACGTTGAATTCCTTCCGAACGAGTGACGCTATGTTTTACTACCCCAATGAGTTTTTTATTGATTATGCTTCTTCAGTCCCTTTAGCTAATCCCTTCCCAGTCCAGTAAAATTTCTTACTGCTCTACAATCGCGTTAAATAATCCGAGTTTCACTGCTTTTCACCTCAGTTCAGACTTAAACCCATGATTCTGTGAGCGACACATTGATTTCGAATTACAAAATGTCAGCAATTAATGACATCCAGAGCTACCTTTTTACATGGATAGATTTTAGGATTTTAGCTGGAATTATAATTGGAACTAGAATTAGAATTAATAGAATAGCTTGAACTTATTGAATGTAATGGAAATGCTATCTTAGGAAAAACGTCTGCCTTAGCAATCTTGAATTTTCACGTTGGCCTTCAAGCCACATTCTTTAGCCCGAAGTTCAGTGAGAGTAGAGCTCACCAAGTATTCACAGATCCGTGGATTCTCGAAATGGTCTGGTACTCATGATAAAACTAGGTCCAACTATTATTAACTTTCCTGAGAGTCACTCTGGAGTCACGGCAGAGTGATCCACTGTGCCACTGTGCGGCAGTTGATGTTAGAGCACCAGCCATGAAAAAGGAAAGGAATGGGAAAAAGAAATCGGAACAGAAAACAGGTATCTCCATATAGGTGAACGTGCTCGAAATCCTCTTAGGGATTCAACTCAGAGACAAACGATCAGTAGGCAATTATTGCTCTCAACACATTCATGTGCTTCACGCATAGAATGTCCTCTTCGCAGTATTTTCCTAACAGAGGAAACATTGAATAGCGACTGATTTCACATTTTTAAAATAATAAAATACACTTTTTGTATGATACTCAATCGATGATCATTTTAAAATCTCTCACAGCTGAACATCAACCTAAAACTTCATTTGAAGTGTGTCTTTCGCTGCGCAAGCAGCTGATTTCAGAGGATGCCTGACCTTTTTCGTCGGCATATGCTCTGTGACCCGTCTTTTGGTTTAGTGTTTAGTTGCCCGTTTTATTGTTTCTTCCTACCAATTATAATTTCAGTATATCTATAGGTCTCTTTGTAATATCCCAAGTTGATTTTTGGTCCTCGCCTATTATCCTTATTATTTCCGTATCACTATTATTTAGTGTTTTATAATAGGTTAGTGATTGCTCTTAGATTGTATTTTTAATATCCGTTATCTTGGTATATTTTTAGATCAGTTCATTTTTTGTACCCCAGCGTATTTTAAAAATAGGTTTTAGGCACCTTCGCTCTATTTTTAGAAGCCTTTCCATTGTATCTTTGGATGCTAGTCCAACCCATGCTGGCGTGGCGTATAACATTATTGGCCTGATATATGTTTCATATATTCTTTTCTTTACTGTAATGGGCGTGGCATTACTTTTTAGAATTGGTGATAGCGTTGCCCTCATCCCTATGGTTTTCGCTATAATTGCGTTGGTGTTGTCTTTAAAGTTTAATATCTTGTCTAGTTTTACCCCAAGATATTTCGCAGATTCTGACCAGTCGATTGGTTGTCCTTTTATACGTAGGCATGGACACAAGGGTGTTACTACGTGAGGTCTCGTGAATAGGACTACCTGTGTCTTATTTGTATTAATTTTTATTCTCCATTTATTATACCATTAAAAAACTTCGTCAATGGTGTCTTGGGCATATTCTGCTCCTGCTGGTGCCCTCTTACTCCTGGCCAGAATTTCCGCGTCGTCAGCATAGAGGGCTATTTCCGTGTGCCAATCGTCATTGTCTTTTGGGAATTCCGAGGTGTATATATTAAAAAGGAGTGGTCCGTATATGGATCCCTGTGGCACCCCTGCTGTGATAGGGATGTTGTCGCTCTTTTCATGTGCCCATTTCACGGTAAAGCTTCTATTTCTCAAGTATGAGTTCGTCCAGTTTAAAATCCATTTTGGGAAGCCAAGGATGTCCATTTTGTGGAGCAGTCCGTCATGCCAAACTTTGTCGAAGGCTTTCGAAATGTCTAGGAATATTCCTATTGTCGTTTCTTTCTTATTGAATCCGTCAGAGATAAAATTTATCACTCTATGCAGTTGCTGAGTGGTCGATCTCTTTTGTCTGAAGCCAAATTGTTCTTCAGGCAAGATTCCTTCGTCTTTCACATATTTATTTATCTTGGGCACTATTATTCTTTCAAGCAGTTTCCCCAGATTGGAAAGCAGGGATATGGGTCTGATGTCTTCTGGGTTTAGGGTCTTTCCGTTTTCCTTTGGAATACATTTGATATGAGCTCGCTTCCATTTCGTCGGAAAGTAGCCCAGTTTTATACTGTTATTAGCCATAGTGGTAATGTAGCTGATTGCATCTAGTGGGAGCCTTTTTATAACCTCGTTTGGTATGTTACCTACCCCTGTGGCCTTTCTATTGGGTAATTTCTTTATTGTTGTTATGGTTTCTTTCTCTGTAACTTGGGGTTACGGATATTTTTTTTGTCAATGTCCCATACTGTTTTCTTATTGGATAGGTCAGGAGTTTTCAGGCCAGGTGGATTTGGGCTGAATACCTTCTTGAATTATTGTGCCATGTAATCACATTTGTCTTTTGAAGTGTGGATAATCTCATTTCCAGTGTTAATTATGGGATCTGGCTGCGGCGTCTTCCTTAGATGTCTTGCCATCTTCCATATGGATTCGACAGTAGTTCTCAGGGCTGATAACTGTACGTTCCATCTTTTAATCGTTTGATTTTTGATTCGTCTTTTAGTAAAGGTGTTTAATTGTTTCATTCTTATTTTATAGTAGTTTGTACCAAAACGTTGGTATTGCCTTCAAGTAAAATTTCTTTCTCGGATTGCATATTTTATGTCGTCATCAAGTTTAATAAAATCAGCGGGCCTCCTTCTCATGTTCGGAACTTCATTTCGTCCCATAAATGATTCATTTATAGATGGCTCTCGAACTTACCCGCTCAAAATCGGGCATTGTAATGTGTAAAAAATCCAATGGAGTTGGGTCGCATTGCAACCAGTCCCAATTGGGCGCTGATAATTTTCCGGTTCTGAGTATTGCATCGTGGCTTGGACTAGCCCAGTGTTGGATTGTTTTTGATTGCCATGCCCATGTGCGGACAATACGTACAGATATCCCTTACTTTGCTGCGAAGGGTTGAGTGGTGGATCCAAGGCGACTACAATTCTAATTTTGAGGATACCGGAACTAGCTCTACCTTTACGGAGTCACCCGCAAGTGCACATAAAAGCGGAAAAGAGGAAAAATCATTCGCCTTGACCGGGATTCGAACCCGGATCCCTCGATTTCACGGCGAGTGCTTTAACCAGTTACGCTACCGAGGCGTCCTTATCCCCGGTGGATTATTTGGTGGCTTTATAGGAGCATGGGGGTCAGTTAATGCTAGATGGATCCGGGTTCGAATCCCGGTCAAGGCGAATGATTTTTCTCTGTTCCGCACGACTACAAGGTTGGTTGAGCTTCTTCCGTGTCGTCTCGTACTGATCGGTGTCAGTTTCTCGGAATTCAATCTGGAATCCTCGAGGTCTATAGTGACTAATTAGGTCTTTTAACATAAATGCTTGGACTGCTTTGCCTAAAAATCTGTTTTTTTAAACACAATCAACCGACACGTAATGAACCACACAGCCTTGCAGTAATTCCTTTCTTTGCCTACCCACTCACAGACTTTCTATCACTGCCTTATAGAACTCGAGGAAACTGATAATTGCAAATTAGAAAAATATGTCATAACCATAAAAAAGTGAAATGGCTACGCCTGGAATTGCTCACTGACTATACTAACCGGCCACTACGTCGCTAGCACAGTATACTGGAAGTAAATATTAAGCACTCATTGAGTAAAAAACACATTGAAAAATCCGCGCTTTCACGTTAAAGCCGCGACGAACTCTTTGATAGACAACATATCTAAGTCTAAAAAATGGAAGGGAGAGACAAATAAGTCAAAGGATGAAATTTTACAAATATACTTTTCTCAGCTCAAGAAACCGACTACTGTGCCACATTTTTTGATTGACGCATTCTGATCCTGGAATCCTTAGAGGAATTGGTGAACAAATACAGAATTATGTTTGGCCAAATAATGTTATCACCTAAACGTTATCTTAAAAAATCACCCTAGATAGAATTGAAGTCCGCCTAAATCGGAAAAGAAAACAACTGACCTTTAGGTTGCCGAGCCAATGCGCAGACCACCTGGATTTCTACCCCACCGTGATCAGACTCTATCGCGGAAATTTAGACGTAGTAAGGTAACCGCTGGAGAGTTTTGCGCTCTTCTACATTCCTGGAGCATCAGAGCGACAAAGTCCCGGAAATCTCCTCATCCTTCCATCCATTCAGAATGCCTGGCGACCCCTTCACATCCCATTCCTTCGATATTCCTTTCAACCACCCTCCTCCGAAAATCCTCCGAGCAACTCTATCTCGCTCCCTTCCTCACAAAAAAGCCTCACCTCGGATTTTAGGAAAACCACTTCCACGCGCTCTGAGAAGGAAATTCCTCTTAGCATATGAAATATACGCCAATATATGTAAATATAAAAGAAGCATATAGATAAGCCACCTCCCGCCCGATATTCAGGAGCTCAGCAATATAGTCTCCACGGGTGAATTACGTGAACTTTGAGCCCAAAAGCCACCAAATCCGAGGCAAAATCTAGTTCCCCCGAATTCCCACGTGTTGTCGCCAAACTAGGGTAGGGCGGGAGTGGAGAAGCTATAAATGCTTTCTTTGCAGAGGGTTAGAAGTTAGTCCAAAGAGTGGAAAAACAATTTAAGTGCGCACTTCTCTTCGGGCACACCCCTGCGCAGATCAATATCATTCTATCAATATCACCGCCTTTTTACTGTTTTGAACTGCGCAGGGATGGAAACAAATGAAAAGAAAATATGAGGTTGCCATACGGAGTGTTGAGGAGCAAGAAGTGAAAAAACGGAGAGCACTTATTGTGTTATTTTGCTGCGATTGATTAGTACATGTGAATACGGTTTGACACATGCCGCTAGAGTCAGTTGCTCCAGTCGCTTGCCTGCCACATAATAAGGCGTCGGAGTAACAATCGTGTATCAAATAGTTATTAATTCTAGCAGAAATTTTTGACTATTGAAGCCAACAACCCTTTAAATTACCCCCTTTCATTACTGAATGTTCAGTGGTCAAAAGGGGGGGATCCCTAAATCCCTTGTTTAGGGTTGGATTGCAAGCAACACCATGCTAACTACGAGTAACTCTTAAAGAGTTATAAAAGAGAAACAATATATGCCGTAACCGACTGTGTACGTAAAAGCCATGTTGCAATTACTGGATAATAGCTGACTGAAAGCCGAAAATATTGATTCGTTACAGGCAAATGTTATAAAGAGGCAGTTCCATTACTATTTCTAACTAAAAGCCAAATATCTTCTTCCTACTATAGTTTAAATATAGCAGAAAAATGTTGAATATTCTAGTAGAATTGTTAAATGCATAGTAAGTACAGCTTTTTCCACATGTTTCTTTATTTAATACGACGGAACGGAGAGTGCGGTGGTTAGAAGTGGTTTTTATATATGCGCGGAAGAGAAGTGTTCGGTGGTTGAAATACTCCGAAGGAAGTAGCTTTAGTTTGGACTCTATAATTACTAAAAGCTGAATGAAATCACGCCTCCTCTCACGACATGGATACTTCACATCCAAATAACTAGCGTAGCCTATTAATGTCTTATTTTTCTTTCTATTTCATTTATTTCGAATTGTTTTTATCCAATTTTATTCATTTGAATCCTTGTTTTTTCTACCAATTTCGATGACTTGTTCATCAAAAACTGTATCCCTCTAGAAACCCCGATATAATATGTTTATCATTGGTCAATCCCACTTTCTCTTTCTCATTCAGAAACGCACTAGGTACCTATGAATACGATTTTTCGTGGAATTTCTTCAGAATTATTTCTATTCATGAAATTTACCACCATCGATGTAGAGTATTTCCCAAGACCCAAGATAAACTTCCTCCACTGTTGGCAAAAGTCATGTCCATTTTGAAATTTTTGAAAGAAATTAAATTTGCATCACTGCAAATGGAATTATTCCTTACGAATTTTTCCGTGCCTGTATTTTTGGTGGTTCAAGCCGCCCCCAAGTCTCTCCATCTCCCTCCGAGTCTCCCGAGTCTTTGTTGGGTGGAGAACGTGAGAAGGTGGCGTCTTTGGAGCATGTACTACGTCCCCTCAACGTCGAAGGATCAATCGCCAGGGTCAATCTTGGATACTTTTCCCCTTATCTCGCTCTCTCCTTCCCAAACTAGCTCCAATCCATGCCTAACCGTCTCCGTTGCAGAAGGAGGAGCAATCGTTCGATGAGGGAGGACAGAGATCCCCCCCTGGGAGGGAGGGAGGGAGGTGGGGAAGGCGAGGGAAAATTGAGAGAGCATGATCCGAAAGGAGGTGTGTGAGTGGAGGAGGAATTTTCACGCGAGTGTTGGGGTATGAGGTGGAGAGGAATGCCGTGCTTGGCCGTCACGTAAACGAGCCTGAAGCACACTTCAAAGTGCCCTATAATTCCAAATCTCTTTATATCCGCCGTCCTTCCGAACCCTTTCTCTCTTCTTCTCCCTCCTGCCACATTATAAAGATACATAAAGGTATTTCTTTTAAGTTTGAAGAGTTTTCCAAGTCATCATCTTCAGTTGATGTGTAAAACAACGAAACCTAGGTCGTTATAAAGTCTTTCTTAAGAAACTATCATTGCGTACAATTCCTTTAAACTCTTCAACTTTATCATGTTGAAATTATACGTCATATCACCTGAATCTGCGGTTTATATTGTACATGGGGTCCAAATTCTTTAATAACTGTTAAATGCTATCAAAAATATCACTTGTCTCAATAAATATTGTTGATTCATCAATGGCTCCTGGCCCCGACAATATTGAAATGTTATTTTAAACCAATCATGTCTATACGTCTGATGTTATTATGTTGTTAAGTAATACCTTTTTACTAGCTACTACATTAATTATTTGTTTAAGCACTGTATTTCTCTTTCTTATCTGAGTTAATGTTGGTGATCAGTTCTTTCTAGATCTAAATGTATATTTTAAGTTAGCCGAAACACAAGCTATTTGCCTTAAAGGTTATCTAAGTTACCCGTAATATTAACTCAAATGTATATTCTTTATGTATTGAAAAATAAATGATATTATAATATAGTTATTATCACATTGAAGGAGGAATGGTCGAGAGCAGAGAGAATAATTGAATACGCAGTCATTCCCGGTGCACGGTCGACCGCCTGGCACTCTAAGAGCGCTTCAATTGGCAGGTCTCCTTCAAGCATCTCAATCCCGAATCTCTTCAGCCCATATGGCACTCACTGGGAGTGAAGACGCAGACCTGAATATCCATGACAGGTCTTTCAGCGGATTTCCTGGCGTCCATTAGGGAAAATGCAGGGCCGATACCTTCCCCAATAATGATGTGCCAAGCTACTCACTCCAATCCATTTAATACTTTCCGCCCTGAAGAAGCTTAAACATATAGCGGGGCCCGCAATACTGTTGTACTCTTCTTTTGTTGTTATTGTTTGTTATTTTGTTAAGTTATTTCTCTCTTTTCCTGTATCTTAACTTTTGATATAAACACCCTTTGAATTAAATTTCTGACGCCAGGTTGAAACTTCATCCACGATGTCTTGATGATGAACCCTTCTCCGGTGGCTTATATTCAAGTGCTCTGGGCTCCCAGTCCGCGGATGCGGAGGCTTATCACATGGGAGCACTTCCCCGACGCTGCCTGTCAGAAAATAACAGCAGCCGCTCGAAGAAGTCCACTTTTTCGTTTAAGAAGACTTCCCTGATCGGCGGTGACTCGGCTATCGGCCCAAGAGGGAAACCAGAGGGCAGGAGAGGGTTTTGGGGTGGAAGAGGCACATGAGAGGGTGGGAGGGATGATAAGGGAGGGCATTAAGATAAGTGGAGGAAGTGACGTGCAGTTCACTGCCAGCGATGCGTACTATGACGTCCCTCGAGCCTCCATAATCCCTCCTATTAATGTGACTGCTCATAGGTGAGGTGAACCTTCCTCGTAAAGCTCAGCTTGCGTTTCTTTGACGTGCCAGCACGACTCAACGGAAATGCACCTTCCACTGCACCATTGGAGTTCACCTTCGGCTTTTGAAATTTGAAAGTTTTTATCGAACCGATAAGACATTTTTATCCCTAATTTATGTTTCAGTGCAATTAAATATGACTCTTACGAGTCTTCATTCCATTTCTCAAGAATTTTCAACTAATAGACAACATTTTCCACCGATATATTGGTCGAGGTTGAGATGCCGGTCTCCAGCTCATGTAAAATATCTTAAATTCGACAGCGCTATCCCCCTTTTCAATAACAACTGAAATATTCCACAAATTGAGTACAGCTTTGGTTGAATCAAGTGGTGTTATCGTCCGAAACGACTCAGGAAAGGTGACTTCGTATACAAAGAAATGGCTCGAATTGCAGTTTTACGGAAATTAACATGAACTGATAGATTAATAGGCATCATTTGGTCTTAAACGTAGGTAGTACATTATTTATAATTGATCTTTGGAATGAAAAAGTCATAGTACATATTCCACTCTTATGTAATAGGCAAATAAATAGATAGGTAACTCTTAGGTTATTATTTGAAGTAGTAAAAATTGGATAAATATACCGATGCAAAAGGCGTAATTTTAACATATTTCGAAATCAGATAGTTATTCATTTGAGAGTCAAACATTATCTCTTTTATCCATAACAATTGACGCACACTTTAGCAATATGCAACGTTACATATAAACACATGGTCAGTACTAAGTTCTGAGGTGATGTCCCAAAGAGAGTTTGTGAATTTCATATAGAATAAGTAAACGTAGCCTATAGCCACTGACGTGATGTGGACAACGAGGACACTGCTTACGAGAGTTGCGTGTAGCATACGGAGCCCCAGAATTATTTCCCTCCTCCTTTCCTGCCTTGGTATCTTGCTCGTATTACCATGAAGACGATAAAGAAGCGTGTATTTTGCTTTTCCCAGCATTTTATCCGTCGTAGCGATAAAAGTGAGGAAAACCAGAGTAATGGGGCACCGTAACAAGCCACCTCAGATTCCTACCTTCCTCTTTCTTGAGAGAAATCGGACAAAAACGAGTTCCTCGTGCCGTGGGTAAGGTTACAGTGACGCGGGGTGGATTATAGTAAATAGGTTATTGGGAATGTTTAAATGCTACTCAAAACATCCAGCCTGGTTGGAATTGGAGAAGAGGCTGGAACCACCAAATGTTTTGGGAAAAAATGACCACCCGCTGAAAGTAAAATTAAGGAGGCAAAAAACGAATGCTGCCAAATACTCCTTCTTAAATCGTGGGGTCCTGGAATGGAATGAATTAATAGAAGATCTCACAAAACCTTAACCAAGAAAAGTAAATATTTTTTAAAAATATGTTACTCATAAAAACAAGATGAGTACGTGATATTGTATGTAGGTATATGTATATTTTAAACTTTGTTATTAATTTTGTTTCAACCGAAACTAATGATATATTGCCACCAGACAATGTCTAATTGCAGTATCAGTGTAACAATAATAATAATACTCTAAAATGCATCGAAGCGTTCAAAAGATTTTTGTGTATTTCATATCCATTTAAAAAAAAACACTGTGCCCTCTTCCATTAAAAATTTACAAAAGTAAATCAGCTGTAGGAAATTACTTTTAAAAAATTGATAGTCGTTATTAAAAAGGTCAGAAAACCATAAAATGTATTTACAGTTGGTTATACTTTGGGTTTTTGCACAGGCTATTTTAACAAATTTCAAAGTTTACAACAAAGACATATTTTTGACGGAGTACCTCCTAAGCTTCTGTTTTTATCAACGTTCTGTGGACTAATGTGGATTTCCAAACTCTCGCTCTCTCCACATTTCCCGCATATAGGGAAGTGTGATTGGAGGAAATATAGGATTGGGGAGGGGGGGGGGGGGGCAAGAAGGAATTTTGCTGCTCGTGAGATCGGGAAATCGAAGACGCATTCCGTCTTGCGAGATAAGGGGATGAGAGGGAGGGAAGACGGAAGTAGAGAGAGGGTGGAAGTAGAAATGGGCGAAATGGCCCTTGTTAGGGGATATTCGCGTGAGGGGGAATGGGGGAGGTGGAGGGCTTAGGCGTCCCCCACCCATCATCCCCTGAATGCAGATGCCCTGCCACAAATCGAATTCCATAAATTCACCGAATCACCCGTCCCCACTCTCCTCCCCCAATTCCCACACTACCCCCAGCATTCGCCCGACACCCCTCTCTCTCTCCACGTGAGGGAGGAAGGGGTGAGAGGGTGGGGGACTTAGATCGGAGACCCTAGCCACTTACATAGGGAGAGGGAGGAGGAGGGGGGGTGTGTGAAAAAAGGGGATTGGAGTTGAGCGGAGGGAGGATGTTTTATGGGGTTGGGTCGAGAGTGAGTGACAAGGAGGGCGGCAGACGGGGAGAAATAGTCGAGACGATAGGTGTCGTCGACCTTCCCCTGTAACATATCACATGAGCGATGCATCTATACAAATGATAAGTTTCGTCTTAATATTATGCATAAAAGATATTTGATTTTAAATTTGAGAAACTCGCTCAGTGTACACAATAATGTTAGGAATTCAGACATTAAAAGTCATTTGCAAAGCATGGCTCTGATTGAAAAATTGCTAAATTTACGCCAGCGCTGCACATAAGTTGGCAGCATAATAGTTCCGGACATGAGCGGAGTCGGGAGATTAAGGCTTGAACCACAGTTCACGGCAAATATTTCAAATTAAAAAACTCGCATAACAAATGCTTTGTATAGTTATCGTGTGATAGATGTAATTGAAATATGTGGAACTGCAATGAAGAGACATCAACCACTGTGGGGATCCCACGAAGGGAAAGGTAGAGGAATTATAACATAATTTACCAACAACAGTTCTCACCTCCATTTCACCGACAAAATCTTGGATCCCTTTGTGAAAAAGGTAAATACAAGGGGAAGGTACCTTTTCATTTCAAAACCGTCCAGAGCCAGCATGTTTCTCTCATATAATGGAAGGGTCGGCATGGGATTAAAAATATAACATATGGAATGACAAAGCATGTAACCAGTTATGCACATTTATTATATATGGAATGATAAAGCATGTAACCAGTTATGCACATTTATTATATACGAGCGGAAGATACCCGTTGAAATTCAACGGGTGTGAAATACGTTGAACTTATTTTTTATAATAAAACCACAAAGCCCGAAGAAAAACAGTATGCGTGGTCATTTGAGAAGTTCGTAACCTATCTTGTATGTTGTGTTCGTTGTAGTAGACACACTGACAGTTTTCCAGGTGCACGGAGAGATGAGTGACTATTGGTTCACTTTCATGCACGGGAAACCCAAAAATCGGCCATACAGACTCATTACTACTTAAATAGCACCTAGGTTGATAGATGGTCACCACGTCCCTCCGGTTCTCTTGAGACGTCTTCTGAGTGATTGACAACCTGATCGCTTCCCTTGTGTACCTACATATATTTGCATTCCATGAATTAATTCAGTTGCACTATTCAACTTTGATATGTGCGTTGATTATCTTAATCAGGATGGGACAGAAGAGTACAATCCAACGGTTGACAACGTCAAGAGGAGTAATGGCAGCAGAAGCCATGTTTATATGACCTATGAATCCTCCATCAATGGGACTGCGCCTTCAGCATAGCCATAATCATTGGTTTCGGTTGCTAAATGAAAAATCTATGGTGATTCTTAGTGCACTTGTCGATTGTCATGCACGAATGTCGTTAATTGCGCAGAGTTTCCGATCTTCTTTCGGGTAAGAAGCATGTAGTGATGTCATTATAATTTCCGCCATCTTAAAGCAAATTGAAGGTTCGAAACAGATGGGTCTGTATTTGAATCAGATTTAGAGCCGGTTCCCATCCGTATGTTGGTTAAGGATGAAATTTGTGAGGATATTAGCGTAACCCGAGAAACACCACGGGGAGAATCTCATGAGATCGCTGGTGGGAATGTCTTTGACCATCCAATTCTAACCTTTGTCGTTTTTCTTTCAAGGGCTCATTTTCTCGCAAATAAGACATTCATTTTGCTTTAGAAGATTTTTTCGATAGGTTACTCTTTTTTCTATTAGCCATGTTGATGGATATATTTTTAAGTCCAAGGAACGGAAACAGCGGCAAGTGAGAGTCTAGAATAGGCAACTTGATGATTGAGTAAATGTACCTAAGTTAACTGTACTTTAACACTTTTAAACATATAAATAACTCGTGACATTAATGATGTAGGAATTGGTCTAAAAAACAGTTCGCAATCGCAATGAGAGGCGGACGGTTTCACTACGTGTAATACATCTGAGTATTAAACGATGCTAAACAACGCCGTGTTTGTTGTAGCAACAGAGGCATTATTACCATTGATATTCGCTCCACGTAAATATTCTTGCACATATAATTAAGTGTGTATTCTATTAATTCCTTTATGTGTAACGTTTACTACGTAATTGTTCTCTCATATACATGCAGTGCCCCTTTGAGAGCTACTTTGAGAATAGACGTTGAAGAGTATACTTGTTAAATAAGCATTGACTTTATTGATTACTCCCCGAAGCAATTTATCATTGGGCTCTTGGGACTCTGGGCTCTTCTTATACGGATTTTCTTTCTACGTACTATCATGGGCCTGCAGGAAAGCGTGATATTTAAATGTTAGAGGCGTGAATATTCTCTGAAAATAAAATCTCTGGTTGTCAAGGAAATATGTTATTGTTGATTTCAGATAAAAATGTGAGATATTTCAGCTGAAAAGATGAATTTCAGACAACCTCGGAGGGTAGAAGAAAATCGATTGATAAATATAGAAACTTCCTTTATTCAGCCATGCAAAAAAAAAAATCTTAGGCCTATATCTTGAGTGAAAGTACTTTTAAAAAGCAAAAAATGAAACCACTGCACCGAACCCAATGCTTAGCATGGATCACCAGGGGTGACCCTAGGGGGCTTTTGGGGGCCCTGAGGGCTTTTTTATATAGCATATATTACAAACAGACTTTTTTTTTATCTACATGCCAAATTTCAGCTCAATCGATTAAGTAGTTTTTGCGTGATGGAGCAACAGACAGACAGAGACCATTACATTTTTATACATATTAGTAAGGATCACACCCTTAACCCTGGAAAAAATAGGGTTTCGGTTAATTGAACCCTACAGTGTTTGTTGTCTACCAGCAACAAATATGTGTTCCAAATTTCATCAAAATCGGTCCTCTTGTTTAGGAGGAGATGTGGAACATACATACATACGTACATACATACATATATTGACTTTTATATATATAAAGATTGATTAGTTCAAAATTAGAAGAATATTTTGAAACCGATAATGTTCGTAAATCCACTACACCAGAAGGAATCACTGGGGAGCAACTGCACGCAAAGGTTTCTTTCTCCCGCGTTAAAACCATATGATAACCAGAGGAATGGTGACATGCTATGAAATATATTTTTTTATGCAGGCTTTATTCCCTGATTTCTCTCCTCTTCGTCTCCCTTCTTGGAACACTCCACTTCCACATGCAAATTAGGGGCGTAGCAGTGTAAAAAAGTACGTTATCTTATAAGAACATTGTTAACATAAGATGAAGTGATTTCCTGATTAGTAATTGTATTCTATTCTTACCATCAATCTACCAAATGCATGATAATCAATCAAAGTTATTTAGAATAAAGGATTTCACAGAGATACAAGATGGCTAATGATAAAGTTTATTTCTTTGTTACTCAACTATAGATTAGAAGCAAAATCAAAATTTAAAAAAATTGTAAAGTGAAATTAACGAGACGAGCTTTCATAACTCCGTACTTCGTGCGTTAATAACAAAGTATTTTTATGCAATTGATTATCAAACAGCATTGATCAAATAATGGTTTCAAATTTTCAAATGGATAACGGTAAAATTTCAAATTTTATTTGTTTTTACCTGCTTACTGGACCCCTTTCATTATCCTTTTCTTCTCCTCCGGCACTCGGCGTATCAACGCCGGCGTAACGCAAGGTTCCGTCCTCGGGCCACTAATGTTTAATGTCATCAGCCATTATATCACTCGGGATCTTGGGTGCAACACTATCCTGTCCCTATTTGCGGCTGATACGGTACTCATATCACGGTCCCGCCACCACCGAAAGGCTATGTATGCGCGCCAATGTACAATCGACGATCTTTTCGAATTATCAAAATGCGTCAAATTCAACTTGTTTAGTGTTTAGGACTTTTGTGGCTAAAAATTAATTTTTATAATTATTAATTGGATTTCGGGAAAGTAATTAAATCCATAAATTTGAACAATGAAGGGGCTGCCCTCTTCATTGATTAAAGAAAGTGTAATACTGAAACTGGAAACAAACTCTTTGGTAAATTATCATTGAAATGATATTTGAATGTATATCTATTTATTTACTTGAATGGCAGCCCAATAAGAAAATAGTCTTCATGAATCGCACTTCTCCTTGTACTCGTTGGCGTCCAGTCCAGGGAATATTTTAAGGATTCAAGAATCTTTTTGGGCAAGTCTATATCGTCATGGTGTTTGTTGAATGCAGAAACTAATTCGCTGTCCAATCGGTCAGAAATGAAATCAGTCTTTTGAATGCATCTCTATTGGTGTAGAATCTTGAAAATTTCCGATCATGACGAAAATGGTATTTTAGAAAATGTTTGTAAGTTAACTCATGCGCATTGTCATCTCAATAAAGACTGTATCGATCATAAATACCTACCCTAGTTTTACGGTCACTAGGTGCTAGTTGATTTTACGTCTTTATAGCGGTGGAAAATGCAATGAGAGAGGTTTTAATAATGAGAGAGGAGTACTACTTAAATGCAAAATACTTCAACGGCTAAGGTTATATCGCATTTACTGTTTGCTTCTACCGACTGGAGAATTGACACTCGAGACAAATTAGCCCATTCAATGAAGACCCCAAAAAATCAAATTTGGGAAATGATTAGGGTAAAGCTGAATTATACCCCATTTGTAGAAAAATATCAGAAGAAACATTTTTACAAAAGAGGGGGGAATACAAAAGGAATTTTGTATCCCCCCCTCGATGGTTCAAATTGCCAATATTTACGGAACATCCATCTTTGTTTTTAATGATCAGATTATGACCATCTTTTTCAGTTTTTTTAGCTATTAAATGTTTTACAATACTGTTTATTTACATATTTACGTTAAACCTAATAATTTTGATAAATTCAAGAAAGTATTAGGAACAAGTAGGTTTTATACTTTGAAACCTTTGATTTTTGCGCCATATTTTCTTTTTTATTATGTCATATTATGTAAATTCTCCTCCTATAAAAGTTATAGCCTATACTTTTGTGAATCTATTGATATACAGATTTATTTATTTAAGTGAGTTGCCAGTGCTGGGGAGGGGGGGGGGGAGAAAGCAAGAAGTTTCGGCGAATGACACGGTCATGACAGCCATTATCCCTGTGATTAATGATCGGATCAAGTTCAACTTTTTATGTTGTGTTTGTTATTAAATGTTCAACAATATCCGTACCAAACATATGTACGTTAAACTTAATATCTCTTGACAGATTAAAAAAAAGGACAAAGTAGGTTTTTTACTTTGAAACTTTTTATTTTTGCGCTATATTATCGGATCAAGTTCAACTTTTTTGTTTGTTATTAAATGGGCTACAATATAAGGGATTACATCTACTACAATATGCAAAATAGATGAATAGAATTATGGTTATTTTATCTCTTTAAAGTGGATTTACCGAGGAAATAACAATATGATATATAACAATAGAAAATGTATTTTATTACAATTTCTAATGCTTACGACAATGTTGGCTCTAGGGGTTTCCCCTAATCTTTTTCACTCAGGGCCATTCCAATATACACCACCTATGGACCCACCGTGTCACATACAGGCAAAACTGGTAGCTGTGTAATATACAAGGATACTTTACAGGGTTGCTTTACAGCACCGCGGACCACCCACCCACCACTAATATGTTGTATAGTTTACTCTTTTTTATCATCCAGCTATTTTTATGCTCCAATTATATTTGCATTTGTCGTTTCTATCATGTATACAAACGTAGCTATTTACAAATCGAATAATTTTTTTCTTCAGAAGATGGATCCACACTATCTACCTCGGAGTTAAATGTTGAGTGTAAGCATGATGGGCCGCATTTTTAAACCATACTCTTCCTCTTACTCTTCGCCGGAGGAGGAAGAGTGCGAGTTGTGACTCTACCCACTATTCGTATTCTAGAACGTTCCTACAGCGACCTTGAGCGAAACCAAACTCTTCCTCTTCAATGGAGGGACTGTTGAGTAGATCGCTGAAATTCTCATAACTACGTAATGCTTCGATGACGTTTCGTGTGACGTTTGCTGCCCACAGTTCATTGCGGCTTTAACGAAACAGCAAGAAGAAGAAGAAGAATAATTAAAGATGGAGGACGCTGCCAAATTGGTAAGGTTGACCAGGGAGGAGACGAAGTTGTTGGCTGAAATAGTAAT
Source organism: Pyrrhosoma nymphula (assembly GCA_963573305.1). Taxonomy (NCBI): domain Eukaryota; kingdom Metazoa; phylum Arthropoda; class Insecta; order Odonata; family Coenagrionidae; genus Pyrrhosoma; species Pyrrhosoma nymphula. Next base: position 134,628,251 of record OY754336.1, read on the forward strand.
TAGGCGTAGGGACATATTGGAGAGCAAGAAAACGGACGCATTATCTAACGCGAAGAAGGCAAAAGGCTGGTTGGATGTGCAGAATGAATTTAATTCCAAGGAATTTGTTCGGCAGGTAAGTAATTTTGGTAGCGTGGTGGTGATAATTTATTTTTCCATTGTTGTAGAGCTTTTTGTTTCAATGTACGATTAGATTTGTAAAATGGTTGTGAAGTGATCGCTAACTATTGGACAAAGTCACTATTTCAAAACTATCTGGAAATTCGGAGACATTTTCAGAAAGAGGCATTCGGCGGTTGCCACAATGTGTGCACGGCAGTTCGCGAGGTAGCTTGCTCATTTTCAGTGGCAATCTTCCAACACTCGTGTAACTCCATTAATTGGTTTTGGGGTTCGAAATCGGGTAAAAAGCTTCGATTTCTTTTCATTCTCTCCTGAAATCCTTACAAAGTGCATTTTGGTGGTAGATTGCGAAATGCTTGGCGTGATTATGTCGTGATCAGTGATTTTCAATGAAATGTATTCGGCTTCATTTTCAACAGAAGATGAGACTTGATACATGCAATGCAAATAAAACTTACTTTCCTAATTACCGAAACCAAAAGCTTCATAACAGTAATTCCATGTTAATGTCAATATGTTCAATGGCGGCAGAGTAGTTATTATTGTTTTTTTCGTTGAAAAATAAGTAAATTTGTAAATATACGCAGCATTATCAATTGTGACAGTAGTAATGGATATTTAGTTTTAGTTTGTTTGGAACTCCATGAATTTTATTGTGTCGTAAATGTCAATGTAACAGATAAATCTTCTTCCTCATAGCGCACCGCTAAGCAGTTGAGGAAGAGTTGGGATAACCTGAAGATGAGGAAACGGAAGGAAATGGCAAATGAAAGGCAGGAGAGGATGAAGACTGGTGGCGGACCAATGCCGTCCGCAAGTAAGGACAATCTGCCACCAGAGATGGAAATAGCCATGCCGTCCGTCTCCTACTCACCGCCGAATGCTGGGGACTGTGACTTGTTGGCGGTTCCCAGTGTTTCCCCGGTGGGTAGGGATGGGACCCCGGAGTGTTTGCTTCCCCTGGACATTAATGAGGAATCAGGCAAGTTGATTTAGAACAGCAGTAATAAATATATCATAATTGAAGGGAATTGTACAGTGTCACACTAATATTATCGTGCAAAAAAGCATTATTTGATATGTCAGTCCAAAATTTTTAATTTTAGAGGTTACCATGAATATATATTAAAGTATTCACCTTGGTTACAGAGAAATTAACCTGCACTGTACTAGCCTTTGTGTGTAACATGTTTAATTTCCTACAACTTTTTGCAAAACGTCATTACATATCAAATGCAGACAGACTTAATTGAAGTTGAGTTACCTGATGCCATGTCTAGGAATGTTATATGATGTTTTCATGAATTAACGTTATACTTTCTTATTTTTACATAGAACTGGAGGACCGCCGTCCAGAGGAAGCATACACTCCGGATGTACAGGCTGTAGAGACACCTTCCACAACAAAAAGGCCACGGTTAACAAGGGAAGCGGCCATAGAGAAGGAGATGGAAGCAAGGCTGGGAAATATGGCATCCTACAATGATAAGGAGGATACCATTCAGCGGCTCAGGAAGAGAGAAGCAGAGATTGCCTGCAGAATTAAGGAGGAGGAGCTAGCCAATGTCAGGGCTGCTCGAAAGATAATCGAGATGGAGGAGGATTTTAAGAGGCGTATCCTAAGCATACAGCTTAGGATTGAAGAGGAGAAGCTGAAGCGTTTGGTACTTGTTATAGTTACATTTTTTATGATGCTGATACAAAAAGTTCAGTCACAGCTGAATACATGAGCGTAATCTGAAATGTTAACATGAGGAATCAGGCATTATTGTTTAGTTTGGAAAATGCGTCAGTGTTCATTTTATAATTCTCCATGCAGCTACCTTTTGATGAATAAGTGTTCTCAAAATAGCCAACATTTAAGAGGCATAGCATGAAATTAAATTTCTACCAGTGATTGAAGGCTATTAGAGAGAATGCTATAGCTCCAGTTCTTCATAAAAACATTTCTGATTCCACTCAATCCATTTGGCTGTTATTGAACTAGTTATACTATTGGATAATAAATTAAGAAATTCATTCAGATATGAAGTCCTTCCTCAAGCTTGGTGTAAGTTAATAAGTTCATTTACAGCCCATTGAAATGAGTATTTACTGAAATTGACCATGAAGCTTAAGGTACATTGTTTCTTGCTAAATGCATGTGTTGGTCACATAGTTTTTTATTATTTGCTTACTAAATTTTCTCTAAGTAGTTTGTAATTAAGAGGTCTAGCATGTCTTTCTTCCTCAAAACCTTTAAACTACTGGGAAAGGAAAGGTTATTTCCTACTGGAGGTGCTTACTTTTTCATTATCCCTAATATATACCTATGTTATTTTATCAAGTCAAGGGTGCTGCTTCTGTCTTTCGTTTTAATTAATTCCATCCATTCCATGTTTTGAAAGATATTTGGACCGGCAACGACCTAAGGAAATGAAATGATTGTTGTTATTTGCATCTTAAAGTTTGTTTATTATGTATGGTACTATCAGATATGATGTCATGTATATTTTAAAAACATAAACGTTCATTGTTGTTGAATAAGAGTAAAAATTGTGTGAGGAATAAATATAAGTGCTGTTAATAATAAAAAATAAAAATTAATAAGCAGCAATGATAACATTAAACTAGCACTTGTTCACATGACAGCAATAAAATTCGATCATTGGATTTTAAATAGTTGTGCAGAAGAAACTTTAAAGAATGAGTTGTGTATATTATAGATAATCCTAGCATCTTGGTGCAACATAAAGGTGGTAAATTGGTAAAGAAACACAAATACCTGCACGTTGATAGAAAACCAACCTTTCCGGTTTCTGTACAACTCGCCGAACTCTCCTCCCGGACTCACAATTGGTACATGGGTACAGTCGATGCAACCCACTACTCCAGGAAATTGACCTATTTCATAGAAAGATCGCTTGCATCTAGCAGTATCTTCCTCTGAAAATGGCAACTTCATGTACTGTGGTATCAATGCCACCAGGTTATTACTAATGCTCTGTAACGATTTAACAAATATTTTTCATTAAATACCCTATAACGCATCCAATCCAGATGGAAAAATTTCGTTTACATAGTTCCAAACTAAGGAGAAAGCATACCTTAATTATTTTAGAGACCATCCCCTGCGTCACACCGGCAAGGTCGCCGCACACTAACTGCAAACGGGATTTTATAATGTATTTCATAATCAAGGTGACAAAATATAGATTATAAAACTTATATAAAAATACCACATACCTGGAATGACCCGGTGGCATAATACCTCAAGGCAATTAGCAGTTTTAAAACATCCGGAATCGGCAAACCACGGTTGCTTAAATGCTCACTCCTGACCGATGGTAAAATAATATCTAATACTGTGCGCTTAGTAAAGCGATATCTCTGAAGGAATTCTGCTTCTGAGTAGTACTCAATGGGATCCTGCCTATCCCTCAAAATAATTCTCCCAACATATATGTAAGGCTCTTCCAAAACATACCTCGCGAAGTTGGGGTTAGGATCCATGATTGTTTACCTTGTTTACTAAACAGCGAGAGATGGACTTCAATTTTTTCTAACTTTTTATAAGTTTCCTGATAACATGCATATATGATGAAATAAAAAAACATCGCCAGGTTAATAAACCGTTATGGTAGTTATATTTTGATCGCATATTGCGTGATGTGTCTGGAAAAAAATGCCGAAATCCGGAGGTAATCGACGCATTCCGCCATATTAGGTCTTGGAACTGTTCCTTCTATTTTGGAGGATGGTCTGAGCCATGCTACTAATAGGATCAAGAGATTCGTTTGTTTGTAGAGAGCGTTGAGCCTACAACTGAAGAGGTACGTTTAAAAAACGCTTGGAGGTTGAGTTGTCACCACAAACGCGTCATAGAGGAAGAGTCGTTCCTCTAGGAACGTCTTAGAATACGGCCCGATATCCCACTGTAATGCTCACACATTGGAGAACGAACCAAGATGGCTTTTCTGCTTCCACAGTAACTGCCACAATGCCAGTGCCACATCCTTTCTTGCAAGGACAAGATAGTGGATGTAACAGATTATCTGGAACAAATGTTTTTGATGCTGTAACTGGTTTCAGTGTTCTTTTGAAACTTCCATTTTGTTTTATAGTTTCTATTCTCCATCCCCATTCTGTGACGTGGAGTTTCCCAGCCACCTCTGGATTTTTTAAAAAAACTCTTACCATTAAGTATGTGTTAATGACACGCTTCTGAGGTCGGCGGTAGTTCTGCCAGGTCAAAATTAGATCTTAGTGCACTTTTCCTTGTCAAAGTCGCAAATCTGTAATATCTGGCTTCGTTCAACGTAGAGTATTTGTTCAACCCATACAAATACATCACAAATTTCTCTCCGGCAGCCAACAATTCTTCTTCGGAAGTGGTGACATTCAGAAAGATCTCGCCCCTACTGTAAGTCTCTGGTAACTTAAGCATTTTAATTGCTTTTATTTTCCCTATACCATACAAACAAGATGTGGTATTACAGCCGGTAAATTCATGGGTAAATAGTAGAAGTTGTTGGGAAGTCTTGTACTTTTCAATCAATGTTTCTATCTTATTTATGACTGTTGAAAAAATAGCACCACCTTTCTCTTGACAAAAACATATTATATTTTTCCGTTCAGGAGACAGTACAATTAACAATACAATTAAATCATTATCTGAACCCACAACTGCAACGTTAGTACTACTGTTAATTTCATTTATGGCTGACATTTCATTATCTAATTCATCATCTTCTTCCGCTGTTATCACCTTCTGTCCATGATTTTGAAGTTCTGATCCAAGAGTTAGCATCAATTTCTATTAATTGTTTTTGTTGCCCAAGAAGTCCTATTTTGCTGCGACACAAGTAGGGCTTTTCTCAAACACGATATCACAGGAAGCATGTATTTCTGTTCTGCTCTTCATTCTTGGTAGTAGGCTCTTCGTGATAGCCTTCAAAATCAACGATTGCATTTTCCCCATACTTATTGAGAATGTATCCGCGATAGATTCCCAGGACATCACCATTAGTACAATTCTTTGGCCATGGCGCATAATGTAGCAGGAATCCACCATCCAAAACATAAGTATTATCGTTCATATCAAGCTTCTCGACCACACCTTCCTCAAACATCTTCATCAGAGAATATTTTGTACCATTTCGATCATCATCAAACTTGGAAAGTGGACGTGGTGACAATTTATACTCCAGATATAATCTTAACTTGATGGGGCTGTCGTATACACAATATAGAATAGAATAGAATAGAATATTTATTAATGCTCTGGGCATCACCCATGGAGCAAAAACACATTTTACAATTGAATGGCTCATCAAAGAAAACTCAAAACGTACATAAAAATCGAACAAGTGATAACAATACAGCATGATACAGAAATAGTAATGTAGCAAATAGGCAAGGATTAGAATTTAACAACACACAATATTTAGGCCGTATTTTATTAGACAGAGTTTATGTATATATGTATGTATATACGGTTGAAGAGATGTTTGGAATTAACGATAACTTCTTTTGATCTAACCTTATAACTGATTTTTGCTGTGCTCGGGTTCTTTACCATATCTTTCCGCTTAAGTTTGAGCTCTTCAAATTTTTTCTCATTCATATTGACAATGACATATAGCCTTAGGCCTAATCTCATAAGCTTTTTCACAGTTTACTGAATCGTCACTCACAAATCCAGATTCCAAGGACACTAGTTTTCCGGAGAGCTTGGTGAAGGGATTGTATAGTTGTAGCAACGTGGTAAACTTTAGAGATCAATTTGTTTTCTGGACTCTCAAAGTTGAGCATTTTGCTAATTATATTGTATTGTTGTTCCAAGGAAATCATAAATGGATTCGTGTAATTTAGGAAGAAGGGAGTACGTTGAAGGTGTAGTTTCACATGCTTTGTTTTGCTTGAAAGTTTTTGCTTAAAAGCAGTCCAAATACAAGTTGGACGACTATATTTTTGCCTGTACGATTTATGGAATGCTTGTTTTGTTAATCGTGTAAACCTCTATGAAATCCATCTATTACTATTATACTTGCTTTAATAATCGATTCTAGTTCCTTCTCAACTAATAATGTATCAACCTCCAACTTCTTTGCACAAAAAACACACCATATTTAAACTGTTTATTTTTTATTAAAAAATACGAAAACTGAAACTTTTAAAAAAATCTCATGGAAAAATAATAGACCTGTACCTTGAAATTATTTCTCTGGTTATCGCTAACTGGACAATAAATTCATCAAACGTTCATGAATTAAAACTATTCTCTTAATCCTTGAAAACACACATCCTTGGGCACAGGCCATAATACGAACTTAAAACTATTCCTTGACAGTGAACAAAAAGAAACAAACTATAAGAGACGTATTACAACTATTCTTTCCAACAGGCTGTTACTCTACTTACAAGATAAATGTACCTATTGTGTGGGAGGGTGGAATAGGAAAAAGTCAGCGAGACATATTTAGTGTTAATAAAAGCGATATTGCCAACTTTTTTATTCTATGAGTAGGCTGCCACGTCGCACGCCGAACCTTCTTCTTTTCTCCCCCCTCCACAGAAATAGAATCACACATAAATAAATAAATCTGTGCATCAATAGATTTTATCAACAGTATCAATTGAATTAATAGATAAAAGTGTTGGCTATAACTTTGATAGGAAGGGTATTTACATAATGTGGCATATAAAAAATACTGCGCAAAAATCAAAAGTTTCAAAGTAATAAACCTACTTCTTCCAGTTTTTTTTAATTTGTCAAGAGATATTAGGTTTAGCATAAATATGTTTGGTACCAATATTGTAGAACATTTAACAACAAACACAACATTTAAAGTTGAACTTGATCCGATGATTAGTCACATAGATAATGGCTGTTATGACCGTGTCACACGCCGAAACTTTTTGCTTTGTCCCCCCTCCCCAGCAATAGCTTCACACATAAATAAATAAATCGGTATATCAGTAAATTCACAAAAGTGTAGGCTATAACTTTTATAGGAGGAGCATTTACATAATATGACATATTTAAAAAAATGTAGCGCCAAACTCAAAAGTTTCGAAGTAAAAAACCTAATATTTCTTAACACTTTCTTTAATTTACAAAAAATATTATGTTTAACGTAAATATGTTAATAAAGAATATTGTAGAACATTTAATATGAAACAAAACTTAAAATGTTGGTCATGATCTGATAGTTAATAACAGAGAGAATGGGTGTTCCGTAATTAATTGTATTTTTAACCTTCAAGGGGGGAAGCTCCAGGTGGATTTTTGGCGACTTTTGTAAAAATTTTCCCCTGATAGTAGTCTATCCATGGGGCAAAATTCAGTTTTTCCCTAATTATTTCCGATTCAAAACCTTTATTGACTGGCTAAACGCGTGTCGGTTGATTGAGAGAAGGGAAAATTATCCCTGCCACCCTTCATGCGCCTCTCGAGTCGTCGATGCGTGTAATGGGAATTCATTGGAGCGCCTCACGAAGCCATCATGCAGTTGTATAGTATACATGTATACATAACCCCTACATGGTATATACATGTACACAAACACAATTATACATATACATGTATACATTGGTGTATACATATACATGTATACACCATAGTATACAAGTATCCGAAACGCATTTATATTATTTCCGGTCAAGGATATCGCCAATTAATCACCGAAGAAAGCTGACTGAAAACCTAGTCTTTTCTAATTCCCTGGCTACGGTCAATCATTCATAGTAACGAAGTGCTATTATTAGTCAAAAACACTAGCAATGAATATTATACTTTTTCATAAAATAATCATCGAATAGTATTTCACTTAGGAACCGAATTCCATTTTGCGAGGTTTTAAAGTTATCATAGTTACATGAAAGCCTTCATTATTAATTATTCCGTAATCTTACACTTATGATATACCTCAGTTAAACTTAGAACAGTGAACATAATATGTCGTTTGGGTTACTGCTTATTTAAAGCTTGAAATGGTCGAGATAAAATATGAAAATCGTTTGTGGTTTGAAAATGTGACACATCTTGAAGCTCTTCGACAATTCTTTCCAGGAAACCATCTATATTTTAGGGCGAAGTTAACTTAGAAGCTGACATAAAAATTTGCCTCACAAGGATATTATTTTTAGCAAAATCGTTTCCTGCAAGTTATCCAAGAAGTTACGAACAGGCACTATAGGAATATTTAATAACGTAGCCCCAAATTTGGAGCTGCCATGTCGTTATCAAAAACTAACTGAGAAAAGCAGTATTTAACTATGAACTTTAGGGAAGTGATAAATAATCGTAAAAAATCAATAACTAAAACCATTTGAAATCTTATTTTTCTAAATCCTTCCACTTGGGTCAAGTTGTCATCATAATAGTTTCCAAAGGGTCACTTTTCATGTTTAAGCAATATCAGAGCACTGTCGAAGCCAATAATAATTTCTAAGGAATAGGGAAAGTTCAGATAAATAGACCATACAATTCGTCAATGAAATTCTATGGACATGAATCCAATATTTAATCAGGGATTTTACGAGTATAAACATTCGACTATTCTGATAGGACAAAAAGCACTAAGCACATAGCCAAAACCTTTACATAAAGCACACAAAATCTTTTCTCACAGTGCAGAAATAACTATAATTATATCCATCATATCTGAGAATGGTGAATGCTATGGTTATAATTTTATCAACGAGTAAAACTTGCTACGATTACAACCCAATGGAAATAGGTTGGCTGGGTTCCCAGCTACGGCGGAGTGGTTACTCTTGTGCCTTTTCTCGTGCAGGAATTCGTGCAGTGATGCGAAGATTCAACGACAAGCAAATGCGGAGATGCATGCATGCATGCCGTTGCCTACTACAACCATCAAATGGAATTCCATTCCTCGAACGAAGTATATCCATCCGTCTCATAAAAAACTCCATCCTCCGTTCCCATCTCTTCCCTCTTCCTTTTTCCCCTTCGTATTCGTCCAAGTTCCGAGTCTACCTCCACATTCTAAACCCACCAAAAGAGGATGGAAATCCCCCAAAGAGAGGGAGAGTTTGTTGGTGGGTGCTGTTTGGGAGGAAATCGGGGATCGAGAGATTGGGAGTTGTTCGACCCAATAATTCTTTTAAAAAATCCGGAAATCGTGAATGAGGGTGTGTTTGCTTGCTCCGATTAATTCCCGAAAATCCAACTCCCCCGCCCCCGCATAAAATCGATCCTTCCTTCCCATCATGCGGATATATATCCCCGCATCGATGCCATTATATTTATTCCATAGCGGAGCATTTCGGTCACGCGGATTTGGCGTTCCGTCCACACTCCCTCTTCCACTGCTCCTCAGATCCAAATGACTGTAAGCTGAGAACGGCGATATCGTGGCCACGTGTGTTTTGGGCATTCCTGCGTCGTTGGAGAATTGAAATCGTGTGCGTGTCCGTACATTGATGGGATATTCGTTCATTCTCGTCACATTCCCGTTCATTCAGTGCTCGTCATTGCCTACGGAGATAAGAGGCGCGTTGAATCCAGTTTTCCCGTCTGGTAATTCATTATGGCAAGGATGGACGCTCTCAGAAAATGGTCCATCGACTCGAGAACTCTTACGCCAAGAATCAACCGCCAATGAAGTGAATAAATAAAAAGGGAAAATCGCTGAAAGTTATCATTATGAGATGGGCTTAGCAAATGAAGTAAATAAAATGAAATTAAGCAGTTTGAAAATTACCTGCCATGTGTGCCATTGGCTAAAATAGGTTCCTCTAAATGTTCCATGCGAATCAATTTTTCGTAATGTTACAATTTAAATACTCTCAAACCATCTTATAAATCTAAACTGCTATAATTTATCTGAAAAATCTATTTCCTTGGAATTTCTTTCGTTCGTATATTTGCTAATTTATAATGCATAACAACTTCCTTAGACAGCCTCCGAAAATGATGAGAGTTATCGTGAGTTGTTTTGTTGTCATCTAGTATATCAAAAATTGATGAAAACCGTTTATCATGTCTCGTGGATATCTTTCATGAGAAAAGAAACCTACATCTTACAAATTCTGAAGCAACATTTTGAGAAAATATTTGTGGAAGTGCAGAAGTGTAGTTCGAACAGAGCGATCTAAGGATTGAATGTACAGGCTGTCAGCCTCCCTCTCTCCAAAGATATTTCCTTTATCGAACAGTATTAGAAATGCGCACCAGTAGGTCTATTACACAAAGGGTAGTAAGAAATAAAATCTTCATGTCGGTGGAAGGGTGAAACTCATTGTTGCTGGTGAGAAGGGTGGGAGGAGGCAGTGTGTGGAGAACAATCAGAGGGTATGAATAAGGAGAGAGGGACTTCATTTGCGAACAAGATGGAGGGGACTGGAGTTTAATACAATATGCACAAGATGAGATCGTCGTCAGAAGACACGAGTGGCTGGTGCTGGATGTGAAGAAAGGAGGAGGCGCGCGGTTGGCTTCGGTCACTGGAGAAGAGACTTTCTCCATCTGAGCCGAGAAGGAGAAGTCGGAAGAGGTTGTCGCGTGACTGGGTTCGAAGCTATTGGGCGTCGATGGCAAAGGAATGGCGACCGCAGTACGGGAACGCGTCCCTCACCTATGTGAAGGAATGCTGCAGAGAGGAAGAAAATGGACACTGAGGTACATCAAAAATACAGTTGTATTGCTTTAATCAAACGGCTGAAATGTCCACAGGTTGAGACATTATATCTTAAAATACTTCAAGATTGAAAATACTATCTGCAGCGGTGATAAAGTAATTACGGCTTTTTTACTAACAAAATAAATTGATAGACGATAAACAACTTGATCTTCCTCTGACTTTGTTTCAATCAATATTTTATCCGCCTTTTTCCTTTCACTCCCTGCGAGTTTTACTCCTACATTTAGTAATTGATACAATGTAGCCATTCTGGCATCCCCACCGCCCGCCCACCACAGCCATTTTTATTGCATTGAAAACCTTAGAGACTTAATTGCATATGGCTTTGTAATGCTCTTTACCCACCTGGCCTCATTAGACGTTATTTTTTTTTAATAAACAACCTACTCCCTCCCAACCGCGGTCCACGTCGTCTTCCGATTTCCAATCTCCCCATATGCTTATTCTACAATTAAACTTCTTCCAGCCCCCTCTCCATAGGTTCTTTGTTTATGCCTTCTGTTCAACTACTTCTTGGTCTACCAGGCTTTCTTTTACCTTGTGGTTGCCAATCAAGGGTCTAATTTGGGAGCCTATTTTCGTCCATCCGCTGTACACGGCCATTTCGCACTAATTGTTTATTCCATATTTTATTGTGTTTGTGATTTCCACAATTTAACTTTTTCTATGATTCGTTATTCGTTCAATTCTTGTCTCTCCTGACTCAAGTCTCCGAAAATCCATTGCTGTAGCATTCAGCTTTTTATCAGTCATCATTTCTTATCGGCCGTGCCTCAAAACTGTAGGATGTTTTGCTTTTCGCAGTTGTTGTTATAAATACGTTTTTCATTTTATTTCGTGATGTTCTGTTCCTGTTAAAGTGCAGTGTATTATGGATATTGCTTTTCCTGCATTATTCCTGCCTTCAGTTATATCATCCGGTATTCCTTCTCGTGAAACTTTCATTTCCAAATATTTGTGTTCAGCACACCGTTTTATGTAGTCCCCGTTTCGAATGATAAGGTTTTCTGTTGACCTTCGGCACACATATACTTTGTCTTGCCTATAATCTCTTGTAGACCCCATATGTTATATG